>CM057836.1:58964252-59564252 GCA_030068075.1 Paguma larvata
AAATTAGCCACTGCGAAAGAGGAATCAGGATGTGCAAACTTTTTTTGGGAAATAATTTATTTTTGAGATAGAATGAGCAGGGGAGCTCCAGAGAGAGAGGGAGACAGGGTCTGAAGCAGAGAGCCTGTTGTGGGCTCGAACTGAAGAACTGCATGGTCATGACCATCAAGCCAAAGTTGGACACTTAACCAACTGAGCCACCCAAGCGCCCCTAGAATGTGCAGCTTTTTTATTCAACATATTTTATAATTTGTCTAGGGGTGCAATTTTTTTGGTAGGCAGAATCACATATTTGATGGAAAAGGTACTGTCTGTCTGGCAATCTATTACTGACCAGATAGGATGCTAAGGTAGAACCTTATGTAAAATTTGAAAAGTAGGGCTTTTGCTCCCATAGGAATGTGGCACCATCAGGAAGTTGTGGTCAGTATTGTAGTAAGTTCTCATGTTTTGAAGGGTTTTAGTGAATCGTCTTTATGAAAACCAGGTTTGGTAATGGATTTCTTTTACCCTGTCATTGTCCACTTTTTGGAAGATGTTCCTAGATGTAAATAACTTACAAAATGATGTGTAACTTCTAAGGCAAGACAAGATGGGGTTTATTTTAATCTCACCTTTTCACTAGCTAAAGTTGACTGTTTAGCATTGCTTGTTTTTTATTTTAAATAAGACTGTCAAAAGACATTTTACTTGACCTGGATAAAATAGATTATAGAAGATAAATGCATAGACTTGGATTTGAAAAATTTACGTCTTAATCTGCTTTGCCATGACTAGTTTGGCATTTTTATGCTAGTGTATCTTGTTTTAAAGAAGTTTAGAATGGCCAGTCTTTTTTAAAAAAGCACTTAAAAAAATAAAACAGCACTTTTCAGTACTTTGTAGGTTAATTTAAACTTCAGAGGTAAAGTTTTGTTCAAATTGCGAAGAATAGAATGAGGGGCTATAGATAAAAATTTAAGTGATTTTATGGAGCCTTTGAAAAGCTTTGACATAGTAACAAGAACATAATTGTGCTGAAAAGTTCCTGATTTTTTCAGATAGTTTCTCATTTTATCTACATTTGTGTGTCTATCAAGTGTTTTTGATTCCCAAGGAGGAGCTTAGAAAGCTGCTGGACGAAATATCCCAGGTTCTTCACATACACTTTCTGAATAATAGGAAACAGATAATTTCATATTGATAGGTTTTTACTGATAATAAGGTTTTATATAAATATGTATAGGGGAGTGCCTTCTTTTAAGAAATTTATTTTACCTGAATGTCTCTTTTGCACCTGACAGACACGAATTCATTTGGTACAAAGAATAAGACACTAGAATACACCATTTTCTGTCAAATCTCAGATAACTTTCTGTTAAGTTTCAGAAGCTGAGCTTTTTCTACTAGTTGTCAACATATGGCTTTTCTACCTTGATAAGCACGATGCCAATGCCTTATTTCCTTTTTTATTTATTTAAAAGATTTTTTTTTAATGCTTACTTACTTGAGAGAGATAAAGACCACATGAATGTCGGATGGCCAGAGAGAGAGACAGAGAGAAAGAATCTCAAGCAGGTTCCACAATGCCGGTGCAGAGTCTGACATGGGGCCTTAACCCACAAAACTGTGAGATCATGACCGGAGCCAAAACCAAGAGTTGGACACTTAACTGAGCCACCCAGGTGCTCCACTGTGCTATTTCTTTATAGTTGAAAACTTTTCTTGTTGAGCTGCTTTAATTTTTTAAAGTTTGGGCAAGCCATGAATGTACTTGGTGAAGAAGTTGCTGTACTCAGTGAAATAAGCTTTGTACCTAGTAGTAGGAGATTTCCAGACACTTTACATGCAGCAGTACTTGATCAGAAAAGGTGTTGTTCACATGTTCTGAAGGGATTGAAGTAGAGGGACATTAAGTTAAGATTGTACTGTCTGAGAAATTTCCGTTTTTGTTTTTGGTTTTTCACTTTTTTTCCTGTTTCATCTTTTTATGCTTTGCTTCATCTACAGGTGAACCTCAGACCTCTGAAAAGAGGGAGAAGATGCTTAATTGATTTAATTGGTAACAGAAAAGTTGAAGGATCTATTTGATCCTATTTTCCTATTCCCTGAGGCTGAGAAAAGCCTCCAGATAGATATATGTATCACAAATAGAGGCAGCAATAGTAGTCTTAGACATTGTTTCATTCCTTGTGACAGATTAAGAAGAAAACTACTAAATCTCTCATTATATGGTATTGTCAGTCCTTTAACAGTGAGAAGGCAGTAGTTTTGTTTGTTTTTAGGCTGCATGATAAGAGGTTTCAGAGGGATGCTTATTCATATTTTTTAGAATTGTTTAATTTTTTAAAGAGGCCTTAGTAATAGTAATTTATGTAAACAACAGAAGGACCCACAATACCATAATTATGTTTTGATCAAATTTTCTGGACATTAAAAACATGTGGGATTGTTTTGTGGGTTAGCCTAAATAATTGGTATAATTTAGCTTTTTTTTTTTTTTTTTTTTTTTTTAAGTTTTATTTGAGAGAGAACATTGGGGAGGGGCAGAGAGAGAGAGAATTTCACGCAGGCTCCATCCTAGTCACCACAGAGGTCTGCAGGGCTCGAACTCACAATATCTGAAATCATGACCTGAGCCAAAATCAAGTTAGGTGTTTAATCATCTGAGCCACACTGGTGCGCACCTAGCTTGTTTTTTAAAACTGATGTATGATTGTTACATTATTTGTATACAGAAGCACTTGTTTTAAAATAAGTTTGATAGCTCATTCGGTGAACATGCAGAGCCTTCTTCGCACTCTCTCTCCCTCTCTCCCTACCCATTCCCTGTTCATGTGTGCTGTTGGACTGTCTCTAAATAAATTTTAAAATATAAAGCAAATTTGATAATCCTAATTATTTCCTTTCTTTATTGCCTTATTAAAACTAGACCTGATTTTGTGTCCACAAAGCCTCTTATTTTAAAATAATTTTAGACTGTAGAAATGTTGCCCTAAAAATATAGAATGCGCTCAATACCCTTTGGTTTATTCTAATAGTAACAGCTTCTACAACCATAATAAAATCATCAGAACCATGGGGTGGGAGGCCTGCATGGGTCAGTCCTTAAAGCATCTGACTTGGGCTCGGGTCATCATCTGACCATTCCTGAGTTTGAGCCCCACGTCGGGCTCTGTGCTGATGGCTCAGAGCCTGGAGCCTGCTTCAGATTCTGTGTCTACCTCTTCCCCCTCACACTGTCTCTATCTCAAAAATAAACATTAAAGTATCAAAACCATAAAAACATTGATTCAGTACTATTAACTGAATTATGGCCATTAATTAAATTTCACATGTTTTCTCTCTAGTATCCTTTCTCTGTTCTATAGTTTAGTTAGTGTGTCTTTTTTAGTTTTCTAATCTTTGGTTCTTAATCCCTACTTGATACATCTTTGACACTTCGATGAGTTTTGATCATTTATTTTGTAGAGTGTATTTCAGTTTAGGTTTGTCTTATGCTTCGATATTAAATTGGAGGTTCCATGTTTTTTGGGAAGAATATCATAATGGTGTTGTGTCCTCATCCATGAAGACAGGGTATATGATGTCAGTACATTTATTTATTAACATTTTTTAGCTGGTTATGGTGGTTGCTGCTGATTTTCTTTTTACAAAATTACTGGGTTTTTTACTTGAAAACGATCTTGGCAGATAATTTGAGATCACACTGGTATCTTATTTTTTCTGAAAGGTTTTCCCATTCTTTTTAGCCTTTGTTGATCTTGTTTGCAACATTTAGTATGTGGTCTTTGCCTAGGGTAGAACTAACTTTAAAAAATGTAAATGAGGGGGGCCTGGGTGTAGCTCAGTCTGTTGAGCAACAGACTTTCAAAGGACTTTGGCTCTGGCGCAAGTCATAATTTCAAGTTCGTGAGTTCAAGCCCACATTAGGCTCTGTGCTGATAGCTTAGAGCCTGGAGCCTGCTTCAGATTCTGTGTCTCCCTTTCTCTCTCTGCCCCTCCCCAACTTGTGCGCGCGCTCTCTCTCTCTCTCCCTCCCTCTCTCTCTCTCTCCCTCCCTCTCTCTCTCTCTCCCTCCCTCTGTCTCTCTGTCTCTGTCTCAAAAGTAAATATTTAAAAAAATTTTTTTAATTACTAAAAAAAAGGGTAAGTGGGATAGTTTACCTTAGATCGTATGTAACAATCAGTTAAATTTTTGGCACTAAGCAAACAGGTTTTTAAATGTCTCAAACTGTGAATATTGATACAATTTAAAATTACATTTTCAAGTGATAAATACCCCTCATGTGATTTTATTGTACTAGTGTTTTTACAGCAAGGAAATTATTTTCATAGTGTTTTAATGTTAATTGTTTGAAATATAAAGGAAAATGAAAGTGCAGATGCATGGGAATAAATTTAACACTTGAGCGCATGAAGTATTGAGATGTTTTTACAATCAAATCAGCATTTTATTGCCTTCACGTTCTGCAGGCTCTATTTCCTGATTATTATTAAGGATAAATTTCTTAGCAAATCCCCTCTCTATGAAAGTTTGAGTCCAGAGTTCCAAATTTGTTAGATAAAACTTGGGGGCATAGTTCCAGAAACTCTTAACTGTATTTTCAAGAGGTCAGGTAGCTCTGAAAGAAGATGATTGTTTGGCAGCAAAGCCTAAATTAAATAAATGTGAGAATAATTTTTATATAGCAGGAAATAATAACTTGTTTATTTAAGGATCCTACCTCTCAAACCCATTGGATGTATGAATGTAGGAGCACTGCGTAATTTTAAAACTTAAGGGAACTTACACTAGATGTTTTGTAAATTTCGAATGATGTTAATTAAGATCAAAAGCAAGAAGTCTTCTTTGTTTAAAGAATACATTGTGCTATTAAGATATTCTTAAGTAAATTACATTCCAGACAAAGCTTTCTCCTTTAACTCTTCTGTATTGTAGTGGAGGGGACAAGTTAAAATCATTTCTAGCTGGTGCACCTGGGTAGCTCAGTCAGTTAAGTATCCAACTTTTGATTTCAGCTCAGGTCAGGATCTCGCAGTCGGTGAAATCAAGCCCCGTGTCAGGCTCTGCGCTGACAGTGTGGAGCCTGCTTGGGATTCTCCCTCCCTTGCTTGGGCTTGCTCTCTCAAAATGAATAAACTTTACAAAAAAAAAATTTCTTCGATTATCTTAATGTTACAATTAAATTTGAAAAGGGAAACAACGTCTGATCTTGACTTAAATATTTTCAGTAAACTTACTTAGAATGCTTTTAAGGGAATTTGTAATTTTAACTTTATAAATATAAGTTTATTGATTATTTAAATGAACAACATATTAGTCTCAAATGGATTTTTTCTTTTTTTAATTACATGTTGGTGTGCTTGACTGGTATAGCATCAAAGGATATCTTAGAATATAATAATTTGTTGTTGTTAAACCTATATATTGTAATTGTAAAGTTAACAGAAGTTAAATTTAAAGGAGTAGTACACAAAAATGATGGGCATCATTCAAAAATGCGAATATTGCTGATGGGATTGGGGTTTGTTAGCTGACCTTTTACCTTCCCCTTCCCCACTTCTTTTGTTACTTATGATTTGCTGGCATGCTATAAAAGTGTTGAATCATTTTTTTAATAGGAATTAAAAAATACGTTGTTGGCCTCATTATCAAGACGTCATCTGACCCAACTTGTGTAGAGGTAAGACCATTTTCGGAAATTAGTGTGAGAATTGAAAATCATTTAAATATTGAATCTTCAGCTTAAATCTACTCCTATCACATACATACAAACATATGTATGCACAATCATTTACGGTAGATCTGCAATCCTGTGTCTCAGAGGAATTCCTTTCCTTATCTTCTTGTTATTCCTATTTTAGACCTTTATTTAATCTAAACTTTTTTCTTTTTCTTAGAAGGAAAAGGTGTATATTGGAAAATTAAATATGATTCTTGTTCAGGTAAGCTTTTACTTGATTTACTGTTTTCCATAGAATATTTAAATGCATCAGTTAGGCTGATTACTAGAACAAAATATTCCAACCTACTTTATCAAATAACTAGAGTAATAGCTTACAGTAATAGTATTTTACAATAAGTATAATAGTTAATCTTACTGTCTTCTCATTTGAAATTATAAATGCTATGGTTGAAAACCTCAAATACCATGAACCCATCACTGATAATAGCTCCAATATGGATCAGACCCCTCATTTACCTATTACTGCATATTTCTTTTCCATGTCATCTGTCTCCCTTTTAGTTCATAAATCATTGCTTTCGAATTCAGCATTCCTTAAACCGATCTCTATACCTAGTCTTTTTTTCAGACTTTACTGTTAATCTCACTTTTTTAAGTTTTGTATTTGCATATTTTTTATAATCATGGCAAAAAGTTTTTCTCGAGAACATTAATTGGTATGTGAGGATAAAAGTTATTTCCATTTAGTAAGCTATGAAAACATTTAGATTTTCATTAAGTTACATTTTTATTCTGAGGAGGACTTTTCTTTGTCAGCCTGTCTTTGGGATGGGGAGAAATACAGAGAAGTTCTCTCTTACACTAACAGGTACTATTAGGGAATATCTGGTTGGGAAAATCCTAGCATACATAATTTATAGTATTAGACTTTAAAACCTAGTGTAGTCCATTAGACTTTGGTCAAAGATAATGATTCCATCCCCAATGCTGTCTTCCACATTTATATGAGAAAAATGCGCCTCTCTGCCCATCACGATTTTACTGCTTAGAGTTTGATCTTTAAATCTACTAGGATAATTTGTACACGTGTATCCAGCTTGTATTGGTATGTATGCATATTAGAACAGGTTAGATCAGGGTACGTGGCTGGCTCAGTTGGTGGAACATGCAAGCATGCAACTCTTGATCTTGGGGTTATGAGTTCAAGCCCCACGTTAGGTGTATAGGTTACTTAAAATCTTTAATTAAAAAAGAAAAAGGAACCAGACTAGACCAATTGAGATAACTTAAAGGAGTCCTGGGCATTTGAAGCTGGAAACGTTATCTATGTTATACATTATTTAGTTGATTCTATAGAGGGGGCACATTTCAAGGGGTAAAAATGAAAAGTGCTTGTTACTTACTCTTGCTTTATTTGCCATTGAGAATTAAAAATGAAATTGACATTTCCTGTCTTATTTTAGATATTGAAACAAGAATGGCCAAAACACTGGCCAACTTTTATCAGTGACATTGTTGGAGCAAGTAGGACCAGTGAAAGTCTCTGTCAGAATAATATGGTGATTCTTAAACTATTGAGTGAAGAAGTATTTGATTTCTCTAGTGGACAAATAACTCAAGTGAAAGCTAAGCATTTAAAAGACAGGCAAGTAATTATTTTGCTTTGGAATTCAAGTTATTTCTGAAAAGATGTCAAGGAATTTGGAGGTTATAAATTTTTGAGAACCTGTGATTGTATGTGTTAAATTACTTTTAATTGTTTTTAATTGTTTTTGTGTACAAATTTAAATAGTCCTAGAGTGGACCTAATATTCTCAATCTGGAGCCTTGAAAAATTACATGTAATGATAAACATAGGATGTCATACTTCCATTGTCACAGCAAAATAATTTCATACATCTCATGCAAAAGGAATATAGGTCTGGAGTCTCAGAAACCTTTGGGATCTTTTTTAATATGATAACTAAATGTAATTCAAGAAAATGACTTGTGTCCAAATGTCAACTTAAATTGTTACCAGTCCTGCATTCTAGGAAGCAGGCCACTTTATTTTCTTTCATTTAGTAATAAAAATTTGTTCTAGTCATTAGGGCACAATAGTATTTCACCTTTATATATTCACACTAGCTTCAGAATTTACAATTTTGCCTCTGTTTTGGTATATAAGTATATTTTAGGATTGGGATACATATGTATGCATAATGCCACCCCTTTTATTTTGCACACTTTTGTTTCAACTATCTTTATTTAAAAAACAGATTGATTTGGGATGCTTGGCTGGTTCAGTCAGTAGAGCATGGGACTCTTGATCTCAGGGTTGTAAACTCACACCTCGTGTTGGGTATAGAGATTCCTTAAATAGAATCTTAGGGGTGCCTGGGGAGCTCATTCATTTCAGCATCCAGTTCTTCATTTCAGCTCATGATTTCATGGTTCATGGGATGAAACCCTCTTGTTGCCGACAGTACATACAGATCCTGCTTGGGATTCTCTCCCTCTCCCGCTCCCTCCCCACACTCGAAATAAACAGTGTTTTAAAAATAAAAATAAAATCTTTAAAAAGACCAGATTGATGAAATTACCCACATGAGAGAAAGGAAGACAAAAGCCTCCACAAAATGAAACTGCCCTCTTTATAGCATTCTTTATGGATAAGCTTTGAAAGAGTGATACTACATGGAGTTTTAGTAACTTTTGTAGCTTTGAAGTTTTTGATTTTTGTGTTAAAAATAGAAGTGATTCAAGTTTTCAGCGACCAAATTGGTGAAATTTGTTGTAATTTTCTTAGTATGTAAATACAGTATGTCTTCTAAATGTTCAATTTTTTTTTTAGCATGTGCAATGAATTCTCTCAAATTTTCCAGCTGTGTCAGTTTGTGATGGTAAGTGCTTTTGATTTCATTTTTTAAGTAACAATTAATTATACGAAGAGGATTATTTACAGGTGTGTTTTTATTAATAGGAAAATTCCCAAAATGCTCCACTTGTACATGCAACTTTGGAAACATTGCTCAGATTTCTTAATTGGATTCCACTGGGATATATTTTTGAGACCAAGTTAATCAGCACATTAATTTATAAGGTATAGTGAATACATTTCAGTTCTTTATCAGTCTAGTTGCATGTATTCAGAATTTATAATGCTCTGTGCTATAGAAAAACCATTAAGTATTTATAGGTATAACCAGTGTTTTTTTTAAGATGAGAAAACTGCTCAGAAGAACTTTTCATTAGTCGCAGCTAGTAATTCTTTGAAATGGTGTCAGAAATCTTAGAAATTCCGTGTGAACCACTGTTAACAGCTTTGATTTGATTTTAGTTGATTGTATAGGGCATACAGTAAGGTAAATTAAGGGACATTTCTATAAAACGGAAAGTCTGGGTTTTTTCCCCTCTTTTCTTTTTCCTTTTTTTTTTATTGTTCATCCAGAGATGACCGCGTACCAATTGATTATATTATTTTTCCAGATATTTTCTTGGCAGATACAATGAATAAATTTTGTATGCTTAATTGAGGCCTCGTTATAACAATATTTGAGGCCTCATATTTCAGTTTGTTGAGGTAATACTCTGTCCTAATACATGATTTATAATATCTGAGACATTTTATTGGTAGACAATTATATATAAAACTTATGGTCAATAATACTGCAAAAGAAGCGTCGTTAAATAATGATGACACGTACTTTTCTAAATATTATTTTGCCTAAACGTTATATATGTATTAGGTCAGTAGGCTTGTCCATTTTTTTTAAGGTTTGCGATGCTTACCAAATTCCATCCACAAATAGTATGTCAGTTTTATCACATGTCTGTTAATCCTAGGTGTATTGCCCATCTCTTAAAATCCTACATAAATCCTGGATCTTTTTTAGACTACACATAAAACATAATGTCCTTGAAAGTCCTATAATAGATCCTGGGAAAGTAACTAAGCAACTTTGTGTTTTAGATGTTTGAAAACCTATCAGAATAAAGCACAGGTTGCTCCTGAAGGATTTACTATCTATTGGGTGTATAATGAAATTTCTTCAAAATATATGTACAAACAAAATGTATCCATTCATTTTGGTTTTTTTTTCCTTCTTATGTTCTCAATTTTAAAACCTCTATTTACTTATTTATATGTTTGTTATGTAAAGTATCAATAGCCATTTAATTTTATGCTTCCCTTTTTCTATTAAAATAGTTTCTGAATGTTCCAATGTTTCGAAATGTGTCTCTGAAGTGCCTCACTGAGATTGCTGGTGTAAGTGTAAGCCAATATGAGGAACAGTTTGTAACATTATTTACACTGACAATGATGCAGCTAAAACAGGTAATACAACACTTAAAATGGGTTAAATAATTTTAGAGCCTTAGAAAAAGTTGGGTTGAACTGTTTGGTCGCAACTAATCATAATTGATCACCTGTAATGTGATTGTGTATTTATTACTATAAAATAAGACTAGGTAGAGATTAAGTAGTGAACATTTTGAAAATTCTTTGAAATAAAACATTGTGGAAGTATCATAGTAATGTATTTACATAGAATTTAGAAACTTGGAAACATGAGGTTTAAGTATTAGCTTTTTTTCTGAAAACTTACATTTCTAAACTGTGAAGAGATGGTCCAGTACGATCTTGATTAGGTATGTAGGAAATTATTTGGAATGTTAATCATAATACTACAGAACAGTATGTGTTTGCAGTATGAATGAATTACTTGAATATTTTTGTTTTTAATAACATTAAGGAAGGAAAAGTCCGATACAGGAAAAAATTGAAAAGATAATTGAAAAATTGAAAAGAAATTTTACTACTTGGTGACATTTTTAAAAATCAAAAGCCAGAACACAAAAATACAAAAACAACTATAAAGAACCAAAGATTTCTAGTGAAGAATAATCTACTTAAGTCTATGGTTTAATATTAGTAACAAGGTGATCAAATCTTAAGGCTTAGAAATAATGTCTTTTGTTGGTTTTAAAATACAGGCTGAGACTAATGGTCCATATTTAAACTTGCAGATGCTTCCTTTAAATACCAATATTCGACTTGCGTACTCAAATGGAAAAGATGATGAACAGAACTTTATTCAGAATCTCAGTTTGTTTCTCTGCACCTTTCTTAAGGAACATGGTCAACTTATAGAAAAAAGGTTAAATCTCAGGGAAACACTCATGGAGGTAGGCTTTCTGAAGCCTTTGGCTTTTGAAATTCTCTGCATAATGAAAGCTGTTTAAAAAAGGCCTTTGTTCTAAAATGTCTACCCTTTTATTAATGTTGTACCTTTGATGTATCTTCTTAACTCTTACTCATCAGTGCATAAAAGTGTATGTCCTGAGTATAAGCTGAATTTTTTTTTCTGCATAATGCCAGATAAATAATTGATCATTAAAATTAAATTCCTAAAGGGCTCTCAAACATTTCTGAGATGAAGAAGAATCTAAAGATGTTCTTGAAAAATTGAAATGTGATGCATATAATGTAAAGCTGTATTTTATAGTGTACAGTTCAGTGACATTCAGTGTTATCAATTACCTATTTTAAGAACTATTCATCACCCACAAAGGATGATGTACCCATTAAAATAATCCCTCATTCTACTCTCGCCCCAGCTCCTTAGCAACCACTATTTGCTCTCTGTGGATTTACCTATTCTGAACCGTTCATATAAATGGACTCATGGTTTTTTGTAATTAATTTCTTTCACTTGGCCTGTTTTCAGGGTTCATTCATCTTGCAGCCTATACCAGTATTTCATCTCTTTGTATGTTGAATAATGGTCCATTGTATGATTATATCATACTTTGTGTGTCCACTCATGCAGTCAATGGATATTTAGATTGTTTACACTTTACTGTTGGTACTAAATGTCCATTAAGTCCTTTTTCAGGGACTGATAACATACGTATTGGCCAATGAGTATATGAGGTTTTTAAAGTGTTCTAGGACATGTCAGAAAACAGTACAATTTGGGGTCCTTGCGTGACTTGGTCAGTTAAACGTCCAACTCCTGATTACGTTTCGTGAGATGGAGCCATACATCAGGCTCTGCACTGGCAGCACAGAGACTGCTTGGGATTTTCTCTCTTCCTTTCTCTCAAAATAAATAAATTAATAAAACATTTAAAAAGGAAGAAGAGGGACGTCTGGGTTTCTCGGTCAGTTTAAGAATCCAGCTTCAGTTCAGATCATGATCTTCTGGCTTGTCGGTTTGAGCCCCATGTTGGACTCTGCTGACCCTTCAAAACCTGGGGCCTGCTTAGAATTTTGTGTCAACCTCTGTCTTTCTGCCCCTCTCCTGCTTGCTCTCTTTCTCAAAAATATTTAAATAAAGGAAAGAACAAAGCACAGTTTGTTGCTACAGAATATCTGTAGCATGTTAGATGAATGATGAAACATCAGAGTTGTGTAAAATGAAGCATGAATTTTTATTTCCTATTAATATAACAAGTGGAAGGTAATTTGTAGTAGGATAATAATGTCTAAGGATTGTTTAAATAGTTTTTGTCGTCTTTGTAGGCCCTTCATTATATGTTGTTGGTATCAGAAGTGGAGGAAACTGAAATCTTTAAGATTTGTCTTGAGTACTGGAATCATTTAGCAGCTGAACTCTATAGAGAGAGCCCATTCTCTACATCTGCTTCTCCATTGCTATCTGGAAGCCAACATTTTGATGTTCCTCCCAGGAGACAGCTGTATTTGCCCGTGTTATCCAAGGTAACTATATCGGGTGGTTGATTGCTCCGTCTTCCTGTGCCTTGCTGTCATTTTGAAGACTAAATGCAAATAGTGGGTTTTATTTTATTTCGGCTTTTATAATCGATCCAAATAAAGGAGCTGCCAAAAGAGAATCCAACAACTTCTCCATGCATGTTCCAGACTAGTCCATTGAAAGGGATTAGTTTAAAAGCAATGGTTTTTATTTAGTAGTGGGGACCTACAAGGAGACTGCATTAGTACCACCAGGGAGTTAGAAATGGGAAGTAAGAGATCACTTACCAATCTATTGAATCAGTCTCTGGATGAGACATAGGAAACGTAACCGTTGATGCTTATTCATGATAAATAACATTAAAAACTTTTATCGTAGAATTCTGTTTTTTAAATGTTTATATTCTTTTATATTGTGAGAACACTTTGGAGAGTATGTTGGTCTAAAGTGTAAAGCGCTTATCTTAATTTTTTTCCTACACTTGATATGGCTAATTTCATAGAGGTAACAAGTTTTTCTTGTGTATTGTTGAATAGGTCCGTTTATTAATGGTTAGTCGTATGGCTAAACCAGAGGAAGTATTGGTTGTAGAAAATGATCAGGGAGAAGTTGTAAGAGAATTCATGAAGGATACAGATTCCATTAATTTGTATAAGAATATGAGAGAAACATTAGGTAAGTAAATAAACACTGTCAATTTTACCTTTATCTTTGTAATTCTTTTTGGGGGTGGAGATATTAGGAAATGTATAGTTCTCTGAATTTGTCAATAACCATCTTTATTAACGTGCTGTTATTTCTTAGTAAATATTTGTATTCATAGAGTTTTGCATTTGACCTTTGGCACCTTTTCCCTTCCTTTGTAGTTTATCTCACTCACTTGGATTATGTAGATACAGAAAGAATAATGACTGAGAAGCTTCACAATCAAGTGAATGGTACAGAATGGTCATGGAAAAATTTGAATACATTGTGTTGGGCAATAGGCTCCATTAGTGGAGCAATGCATGAAGAGGATGAAAAACGATTTCTTGTTACTGTTATAAAGGTATGCAAGTGATAACAACTGGAACCTTAGGTAACTATTTTATTCGTGTAAATGACTGAAATTTCTCTTGTTTTACAGGATCTATTAGGATTATGTGAACAGAAAAGAGGCAAAGATAATAAAGCTATTATTGCATCAAATATCATGTATATAGTAGGTCAATATCCAAGATTTTTAAGAGCTCACTGGAAATTTTTGAAGACTGTAGTTAACAAGTTGTTTGAATTCATGCATGGTAAATCCTCTTTAATGTATATTAGTTATTTTATGCTTATTGAAATTTTTTTTTTTATTTTTGATAAATGTTTTTGTTTTGTTTAGAGACCCATGATGGAGTCCAAGACATGGCTTGTGATACTTTCATTAAAATAGCTCAAAAATGCCGCAGGCATTTTGTTCAGGTTCAAGTTGGAGAAGTAATGCCATTTATTGATGAAATTTTGAACAATATCAACACCATAATTTGTGATCTTCAGCCTCAACAGGTATGTAGAGCACTGAGTATATCTTTCTTAGAAAATGACTACTATTTTAATCAGAATGCATTAATGGGAATAGAAAGAATGCCGCCATTGGACTCAATTCACATGTCTCTGGTTAAACTTTTGTTTTTATTTTTCTTTTATTTCAGTTTGAATATAGCTAATACACAGTAGTTTGAGGTGTACAATACAGTGATTCAAGAATTCCATACCTCGCCCAGAGCTCATCACAAGTGCACTCATTAATCCTCATCTGTTTCACCTGTTGTCCCCTCCCTCCATCCACCTCTCTGCTTAAAGTGGTTAAATGTTCATAATGAGATAAAAATTTAACCAATAGTTTGTTAGGCTATTTTTTCTACCTGATGCAAATTATTTCTCACACTCCAGTAATTCCAATACATACATGATTTGCTTGTGTGTAGTTTTCCTTATAATGCATAAAATTAAAATAACTGGGGGCTTCTGAGTGGATTAGTTGGTTAAGCATCTGACTGTAGATTTCTGCCCAGGTCATGATCTTGGTGCTTCATGGGTTCGAGGCCCATAACAGTGTCTGTGGTGACAGCATGTAACCTGGTTGAGATTTTCTTTCTCCCTCTCTCTGGCCATCCCTCTCTTACTGCATGCATGCGCTCACACACTCTCTCTCTCTCTCAAAAATAATAAACTTTTTTTTTTTAAGTAAAATGTCTGCCTTTTTACATAGGTCCATACTTTTTATGAAGCTGTGGGGTACATGATTGGTGCACAAACAGACCAAACAGTACAAGAACATTTAATAGAAAAATATATGCTACTTCCTAATCAGGTTTGGGATAGCATAATCCAGCAGGCAACCAAAGTAAGTTTTACTACTTTTTTTCAAAGTTCTAATAGAATACAAGACGACCATATTATTTACAAAAGTAGTGAATTCAGTACTTTTGATTTGAATATGTTACCCATAAATGGCTCTCTCTGCTTTTGTGCATTAAAAAATTATGCTGCAATTTTATTCTGTCTCGATGTATAGTGGGATACTTTCATTCTATTCTTTAGACATAGGTAATAAAGGTTTCTGTATTTGTTTTACTTTTCCCAGATTATAAATGTAAGGGTGGTCTAAAATAAGGTGTGGGTAGTGTTTTTTGCTTTAGTAATTACAAAGATAAATTTCATGTGATGAATGAAATTTTGTTTTTTGCCCTTCACAGAATGTGGATATACTTAAAGATCCTGAAACAGTCAAGCAGCTCGGTAGCATATTGAAAACAAATGTTAGAGCCTGCAAAGCTGTCGGACACCCCTTTGTAATTCAGCTTGGGAGAATTTATTTAGATATGCTTAATGTCTACAAGTGCCTCAGTGAAAATATTTCAGCAGCTATCCAAGCTAATGGTAAGTGATGCTAAACTTTTGTGAAATGGTGAATGCTGTTTTATAAGCATTCATTTCTCACAGATTTAAGTTAACTCTCCCAGTGTCCCACATGAACTTAGATAATTATTTTTAACCAGTTGCATTCTCCTTTCCCTTATAAAGTTAGTCTTTTTTTGTCTTCCTGGCACATTCATCTCTGTGCCTGTGTCTTTAAGGTTTTGTGTGGTAAATGGGAGCTAATAGTGTCGGAAGCAAATTACCAGTATAGAATTTTAGTTGTCAAAGTTGGATTCCACTGGATTGTATTTTTTAGGTGAGATGGTTACAAAGCAACCGTTGATTAGAAGTATGCGAACAGTAAAAAGAGAAACTTTAAAGTTAATATCTGGTTGGGTGAGCCGGTCCAATGATCCACAGATGGTAAGTGAAATGTTATACTTTTTTGTTTAAGTTAATGCTGTATTTTCTCATATATGTATATGCTTGATTAATGATAACTTCGATGCACATATTTGGGATTATTTTAGTGTCCTATTTCTTTAGAGTTCTTGAATACTTTAAAATACTATAAGTTAATACATACCATCTTTGTAAGAAATTGTTCATAGTGGGGGGAACAGTGGTGATATGTAACAAGGTAGCCCAAGCCTTTTTCATTTTTCTATGGATAGATAGACACGGGTAAAATTTTTTGTGTTCCTTTGTGGTTTACAAAGCTGTCATTAGTTTGCTTCTGCAGTGAGAGTGAGCACTTTCCCAGTAGATGGATTAAAAAATCTTTTACTTTTAGGTTTTTTGTTTTGTTTATTTATTTTGAGCGAGAGAGCGTGCACCACAGGGAAGGGACCAAGAGAGAGAATCCCAAGCAGGCTCCACACTGTGAGCGCAGAGCCAGACTCAGGCTCAAGAACGAGATCAAGACCTGAGCCAAGGTCAAGAGTTGCACGCTTAACTGACTGTGCCACCTAGGTTCCCCACTTCATTTAGTTTTAATTGGTTTTCAGAAACTAAACTATATGCCTCAACTTGGAAAATGTTTATTTTTTTTAATGTATGTTTTTTAATCTACCATATTCTCTTGATCCTTGGAAGATTACAAAAATTCCTATCCTGCTAATCTTTGCTGTGTGCAAACAGTGGTTGACATATGTGCTGTTTACTTTCACAATTCTGAAATTTCAGTATCATTTCTTAACGGAGATATTTTCAGGAAACTTGTTCAGAAAACAAGTTTTGGAATTCTCAAGATAAAATACTCAAAAACACACTGAAGATTCAGTTTGTGGGAAAAGAATTATTGCAGTGTTAAGCGTGAAATAAGAAACCAGTTCTGGTCTAAGAACAAGTGCCTTATTGGAAAAATAATGTGCTTATCCTTAAAATTTTACTAGATCTGTTTTGTATAGTAGGACCCTACTAACACTGGTAACCTTCAGTTACAAGAAACATTGCTTGTGTTTGTCTATGTCTTAGTAAAGAATCTATTAGAAGCACGTAAGTTACACCTTAAAATGACCCTGTTTATTGAGACTCATGGAAACCCACGGTCTTTCTGGTACAGTTCCAGTTCCTTTTATAAGTGTATTTTTGTTCATTAAAATACCTACCAGTTAGTATTCATTAAGTTAAAACAAATCATTGAATAGGTGTCTACTTTGTATTATATATGAGCTGCTTGGTTTTTAGAGATATTATGCATTGACGAAACTGATAAAGTAATTTAGGAGGAATTTACTGATAAAGTAAATTAGGAGGAATTTTCTTTTCATTTAGGTAAGTTATCTCACATAGAAACCTGGTCCCATCATAGTAAAATGGAGCCAGTTGTTTGATTTTGGACTGTGATTGCTTTAGTAATAACAAACTTGTGATCCAATATGTCCTTGGCTCTTCCCCAGCGTATTACGATTTCTTGGTTTCTTTTGCTAAAAAGTTTTAAATCTCCCAAAAGCCAAATTAAAATGTGAAATTTTCCAGTTTTAAGCAGATACTTAAATGTCAGTACAACAGCAGTCTAGCTATTTATATTAGTTAGCAAGCATGCATAGAATAAAACTTAATTTTTTTAACAGGTGGCTGAAAATTTTGTTCCTCCTCTGTTGGACGCAGTTCTTATTGATTATCAGAGAAATGTCCCAGCTGCCAGAGAACCAGAAGTGCTTAGTACTATGGCTATTATTGTCAATAAGTTAGGAGGACATATAACAGCTGAAATACCTCAAATATTTGATGCTGTTTTTGAATGCACATTGAATATGATAAATAAGGTATGTGGTTTACATTTCACTTATGAGAAATTTTGGAGTATGTAATTCTTGTAGCTCTTGAAAGCATAAGTGATAGCTATGAGAATAGCATAAGTTTTAAGATCTGGAGTTAAATATTTGAACTTACAGACCAGAAAAATTTTTATGCCTTCTAAAAAAATTACTATTAACAAAATCTTAACAGTCAAATAGGGGTAAATTTTGATTGTAACATTCAAATAGCAACTAGCATTCAGTGAAAAGTTGCTGTGTTTTAAGCATTAAGAATTTACTGGTACTAATTTGTTTAAATAAATGAAAAGGCAGGTCTGCATTTTCAGTTCTAAAAAGTATACTATATGCTTATAAGAAATGGGGAAATACATTAAGAAGAAAAGAATAATGTAGATGTAAGTGTATGAATTTACACAGTAGGTAAAAAATTTTCAAATCTTTATTAGTAATCTCAGAGTCACTATCATAAAGTGGTTGTAAATAGTCTTGAGTTACTAGAAAATGTTACATTCTTTATGTGGGTTATTTTGTTTTAAGTTCATTATTTTGAGAGTGTGCACATGCTAGCATGGGAGGGGCAGACCAGGAGAGGGACAGAGAGAATCCCAAGCATGCCGTCAAGGTGGGGCTTGATACCAGGCTTCATTCCTGGAACCTAAGGTCTTGACCTGAACCTTAATTAGGAGTTGGACATTTAACTGACTGAACCACCAGGGGGCCCACTGACAACTCCAAACTTTTATAAATTAAGGTTTACTTTTTCTCTTATTTAATGTAATTAAGGCATTGACACTTTATTTGTTCTCACCATTTATTTCTAGGACTTTGAAGAATATCCTGAACACAGAACAAACTTTTTCTTACTACTTCAGGCTGTCAATTCTCATTGTTTCCCAGCATTCCTGGCTATACCACCTGCACAATTTAAACTTGTCTTGGATTCCATTATTTGGGCTTTCAAACATACTATGAGGAATGTTGCAGATACAGGTAAAAATAGGCAGAAACTATGTCCTTTTATTCATTTGCCCTACCAATACACACACTGTAACAGGTAGGTCTGTAGTAGGAGCCAGCCAGCCAGCTAGCACTTGTTTGTTATCAGGGATTTGTTTGAGTATGTCAGTTGCATATATGTAGGTGTAAGAAAGTCCTAAAAGCAGTTTAATCCTCTCTTCTGTAGTGAGTCCATAGGCAGTATTGAATTATGGCCAGATGGACATAAATAGAGGAACGTTTCTTATCCAATGTTTCCGTTTCCCCATATGCTTTTCATCTGTGCCACTAAGGGTCAAAATAAGGATGAAACACATCAATTTGCTTGCATCTCCTGCTAGAGATGTTGTGTTCTAAACTTATTTTTATTTTAGAGAGAGCAAGTTGGGGAGAGCGGTAGAGGGAAAGAAAAGCTATCCTCTTGAGTAGGCATGGAGCCCTACACTGGGCTCCATCCCACATCTCTTGGATCATGACCTGAGTTGAAATCCAGTGTTGAACGTTCAACCAACCAACCCACTTGGGCACCCTTATTTTGTTTTTAAATCATAATCGGTTTCTGTAATAGATGTGTACTTGGTAATGCTATTTTTAGTGTTGATAGGGAGAGAATTGACTTTTTTGGTTTTCTATGCATTTTAGGCTTACAGATACTTTTTACACTCTTACAAAATGTTGCACAAGAAGAAGCTGCAGCTCAGAGTTTCTATCAAACTTATTTTTGTGATATTCTTCAGCATATCTTTTCTGTTGTGACAGACACCTCACATACTGCTGGTAAGCAAATAAAGCCATGAAAATGTTATGTGTTTCCATTGCAATTACATGTTGGAGTTCATAATGTTCTTTTTATCAACAGGTTTGACAATGCATGCGTCAATACTTGCATATATGTTTAATTTGGTTGAAGAAGGAAAAATAAGTACACCTTTAAATCCTGGAAATCCGGTTAACAATCAAATGTTCATTCAGGAATATGTGGCAAATCTCCTTAAATCTGCATTCCCTCATCTACAAGAGTAAATATGCTTTTTAATACGCATACATTTTTCACTTTAAAAAAATAGTGATTATTTAATTGTTGTGTTTTGATTTGCAGTGCTCAAGTAAAGCTCTTTGTGACCGGGCTTTTCAGCTTAAATCAGGATATTCCTGCTTTCAAGGAACATCTGAGGGATTTCCTAGTACAAATAAAGGTATGTATTTTGTTTGTGCTTGGCAGAAGCATTAAGACGGAATAAGGTTAGTTGTTGCTTTGTGGAAGTAACTGCTTTTTGTGAAGCGAAATGAGTGGGCTTTTCGAATAATATTCAGGTTTACCTAGTCTGAGACTGATTAACAGTGAAAAACTATAAAACATAGTTGACAAGAGGTTGGGTTTGAAGTGTTTTTAGAAATGTTAACTTCATTCATTTTAGATGATATAAAGACGTGTTGCAATATTGTGAATACATCCTACCGATAATTTATAAATTGTGGAAAATGGGGGAAAATACGTTGGCAGTCCTTTCGGGGATTGTATGCCCATTTTGTTTGTTAGGAGTCCATTTTAGGGAATTAAGACAAATTAGGTAATTTTTTTTTAATATATTTATTTATTTTGGGAGAGAGAGCAGGGGTTGGAGACAGAGAATACCAAGCAGGCTTTACACTGTCAACACAGAACCTGACACAGGGCTTAAATTCACGAACTGTGAGATGATGACCGGAGACAAAAATCAAGAGGCAGATGCTTGACCAAGACTGAGGCACCCAGGTGCCCCAAGTAATGGCGTTTTACATCTCTTTGCTTATGAAGCATATTTTATATATGACATCAGACTTGCCTCTTTATAACCTTTTTGTCCCCAAGTAACACCGTTAGTTTTAATTTAGCTGCACAGAATTGTATCAGTATACTATAATTTAAACCCAACCAGTGGGGGCGCCTGCGTGGTTCAGTCGGTTCCAAGCCTCTAACTTGTTGATTTCACCTCAGGTCATGACCTCATGGATCGGGGGATCAAGCCCCGCGTCAGGCTCTATGTTGACAGTGCAGAGCCTGCTTGGGATTCTCTCACTCCTTCTCTGTCTACCCCTCTCCTGCTCTTATGTGTACCATGTGCATGCATTCTCTCCCCCTACCCCCAAAATAAGTAAACTTTAAAAAAAAGAAAGAAAGAAACCCAACCAATGAAAGGATAAATTATATTCTTGTGTAAGCAAAAGAAGATTGTCTGTGACTTCCCCCCCCTCCCCCAAAAGCAGGTCGTTTTCCAAAATTGAAGTTTTGCCAGGCTGACACCTCAACTGTCTTGTTTTCACAGGAGTTTGCAGGTGAAGATACATCTGATCTGTTTTTGGAAGAAAGAGAAACAGCCCTTCGACAGGCTCAGGAAGAGAAACATAAACTTCAAATGTCTGTCCCTGGCATCCTTAATCCACATGAAATTCCAGAAGAAATGTGTGATTAAAATCAGAAGTCATGCTGGGTTTTTTTTGGTTGAGTTTTTGTTTTTTCTTTTTCTTTTCTTTTTTTTTTTTTTTTTTGTTTTTGGTTTTGGTTTTTTTTTCCCCCTCTCTGCAACTCTTGTTAGCAGAAGAAAACAGCATCTGCATATTTGTCGACCAAAATGATGCCAATTTGTAAATTAAAATGTCACCTAGTGGCCCTTTTTCTTATGTGTTTTTTGTATAAGAAATTTTCTGTGAAATATCCTTCCATTGTTTAAGCTTTTGTTTTGGTCATCTTTATTTAGTTTGCATGAAGTTAAAAATTAAGGCATTTTTAAAAATTTTACTTCATGCCCATTTTGTGGCTGGGATGGGGGGAGGAGGTAAATTCAATTTGAACATATACTTGTAAATTCTAATGCAAAATTACACAATTTTCCTGTAAACAGTACCAATTTTTAATTAGGGAGCATTTTCTTTCTAGCCTGTATTTCAGCCTAGAAGAAAAGATAATGAGTAAAACAAATTGCGTTGTTAAAAGGATTATAGTGCTGCATTGTCTGAAGTTAGCACCTCTTGGACTGAATCGTTTGTCTAGACTACATGTATTACAAGTCTGTATGGCAGGTTTGCAGCAAGATCATGTGCATATCATCCCATTGTAAAGCGACTTCAAAAAATATGGGAACACAGTTAGTTATTTTTACACAGTTCTTTTTGTTTTTGTGTGTGTGTGCTGTCGCTTGTCGACAACAGCTTTTTGTTTTCCTCAATGAGGAGTGTTGCTCATTTGTGAGCCTTCATTAACTCGAAGTGAAATGGTTAAAAATATTTATCCTGTTAGAATAGGCTGCATCTTTTTAACAACTCATTAAAAAACAAACAAAACAAAACTCTGGCTTTTGAGATGACTTATACTAATTTACATTGTTTACCAAGCTGTAGTGCTTTAAGAACACTACTTAAAAAGCAAAATAAACTTGGTTTACATTTATTCTCTCCCTTTATTGGCTCAAGATTATTCATGTATTAATGAAAGTGGTTTTATATGTGTTTTAGCTTTTAGGTAACACTTTTAAGTGAGTTTGACACCTGTGTGTTCACAAACTTCTCTAGGGTTACTGCGAGTTAAGGGGTAACAGGTTAAAGAGAATGAGAATCTAGGCGTAAGAAGTTTGCATATATTCTCAACTGAAGTTTTGTAAAAATCTAATGCTTTGAAAGTTGCCCTATCCCTTTAAGAAAGGTGGGAAGAAAGGACAGTGTGTAGATGTCCTATAAAACATGAAAGGGGGTACAACTAGGGGAATAGAAAAAGGAGACTGGCTTGGGTGAACCTGTTTCCAGAGGATTGAATCTAACCTATAAACCTAAACTAAAACCTAACCATTTGAAATGCCTCATATTCACGCAGAGGCAGCAATTTTGTGTAATTGCAGTACTCCTCTTAACTTTATAGGCTTTGGCAAAACTATCATCTCATTGGAATACAATCCTGCATAAAAACTTTTCCAGGACAGTAAATGGTAAGAGTTTAAATGTATTCAAAGAACATTGGATTGGAAACTTTGTTTTAGACTTTAGCTTTGTTAAAATCTTTTGCTTTGTTCTTATTATTGGTCTTTGCCTAAAAACACCTTTTAAGAGGTTTTCTTTGATCAGCCAAGAGTTTAGGTTCAGATTGTTTATGCTGTATTTGAATGCGCTATAAAATACACCGTTTCTGAATAGCTGTTACCATTTCTGCCACTGCTTTTATAGAATTTTCTTACGTTTCAACACATCCACTGCGTACCCCCTGCTCTCTTGGTATGATTTAGATGTTATAAGAAAACAAGCCTTGGCGGTAGTCCACTTTGAATTAGAAATGATTGGCAACTTGACTCTTTTTTTAATGTTTTTTGTTTTGGAGAGAAATCACGAGCGGGGAAAGGGTAGAATAACTTCTCTTTCCCCTTCTGACTTCTGTTACTGTCCTGTGTTTTAATAAACCTTGTTTATTTTGAACTCTATGAGATATTAAATGTATAGCCTAAAATAAGTATTCAATATTTATATAAGCTAAATACATTCAGTGAAAATCCATGAATTAAACTAGAAACCTCAAACTTGTTTTCTTTACAAAAAACTTCAACAGAGGTATGCCATTTCCCATAATTGAGTCCCTTGCATGAAGCCAGTGTTGACTGTTTAACAAAGAATTGACCAAAACTAGAGAAACCAGTGATAATAAATTTAGGGTGGATATTCCTTGCTTAATTTCATCTTGGATCATATCTGGATTACTGTCAAGGTGTATTAAGCAGCAAGCGCACTGATAACTGGCTATTTTGGGTATTTGGCATGGCGCTATTTAACTTTTAAGTATTTATATGAAGAGCAGTGGCAGGGACACTGGAGGAGAAAATCCTAAACAGGCTCTGCTCTGCCAGCAAAGAGCCCAACACGGGGCTTGAACTCACTAGCTGTGAGATATGACCTAAGCCAAAATCAAGAGTTGAATACTTAACCTACTGAGTCCCCCAGGCGCCCTCCAGTCTCAATTGTGAGAGAGAAGTGGAATTATCTTTAATGGTGAGAGGGTCTGATTCTTTGTCTAGGCACTCATTAGATGGGGAATCATGGGTAAGTCGTGTGAACTTCTTTCAAAAAATGGGATCACAAAGCCAAGTCCCTTGATGATTCTGGGGATTTAAATAAAAACTTGCCAATAAGCCTGATGGCATACCTAATTTAGGGTACATTTTTTTTTCCCCACAATTTAGCTCTGGAAATAGAGTGTATCTTTTTTTTTTTAAGTGTTTATTTTGAAAGCACAAGCAAGGGAGGGATAGATGAGCGAATTGAAGCAGGCTTTCCTGTCTGTGCAGACCCTAATGCAAGGCTCAAACTCAAACCGTGGGATTATGACCTGAGCCATATTCATGAGTTGAGACCCAACTGGCTGAGGCACTTATATGCCCCAAATTGGAGTAGATCTTAACAGTCCATGACCTCCTAACAATTTTAGATATTCCAGCAATACCACTTTATCCACATGTGAACTTAATCATAGACCTTTGTATGTATTAGTTTAATTGCTAAGTGTTTTCAAAAGGAAGTTCAACATGAAAATTAGATGTTAACTTGGGACATCTGGGGTGGCTCAGTTGGTTGAGAGTCTTACTTTGGCTCAGGTCATCCTCTCACGGCCCCGGGTTTGAGCCCCACATCAGGTTCTGTGCTAAAAGCTCAGCCTGGAGCCTGCTTCGGATTCTGTGCCTCCCTCCTTTCTACCCCTCCCCTGCTTGTGCTAGGTCTCTCTTTTCCTCAAAAGTAAATGTTAAAAAAAATGTTAATGTATGTTCAAAAAGGCACACAAGCAGCAGGAATTTAAGGATACCGAAGAAAATCTTAACTGTTAAAAGGATAACCACAATTCTATATTTTCGTACAAAGTGGCACCAAATTTTTCTTGGGGCTCGAACAAGGGAGATGCCCATATCTGTAATGCAAGAAACTCTACAAAATACCATGCAATGGAATTTTATTGATGAGAAGTGTGAACAGATGGATGAAATTTCAAAAAGGCTGCTGTAACCAATTTCTGCATTTTGCAGGACTATGAAATACATTGTGAGTTGGCAGTGTCTTCTCATTCATGGTACATGTTACAGCTGATGTCCTCTTAGAGTTGTAATAAAGAAGTGATTAAGTAACGTGAATTTAGGCTTCACGGGCTTATCCCACTTTTACAGTAATTACTTTGGTAGGTTTACTTAGCATGCAGACGTTTCATGTTCGTTGCCAACACAGGCAAGAATGGAGTTGAAAAATAGGTTATTAGAGTACCTAGGGGAACTAATTGGTCTGACTAGATAGTGTATGTTGTGTTTTCTTCCAAAAAAGTTATAGCAGAATTCATTCTGTAAAGCTGTAAAGGTAAATCTTTATGGAAAAGAGGTTCTTTATGGAAAAGAGGTTCAGTCACAGTGTGCCTGGCTGGCTCCATCAGGAAAACATAACTCTTGATCTCGGAGATTGTGAGTTCAAGCCCCCCATTGGACTTAACTTAAACAAAGAGCCATCTGGATGGCTTAGCTGAGTGTGACTGTTAATTTCGGCTTAGGTTGTGATCATGATCAAGCTTCATGCTGAGTGTTTGGGCTTACGTCAGATTCTCTCTCTCTGCCTCTCTATCATGCACACACATTCTCTCTCTCTCTCTCTCTCTCTCTCTCTCTCTCTCTTTCCCAAACTAATAAGCTTTAAAAGTACATAAAAGCATATTTACCTACTTTTAAGTAGTACCTTTATTTTGCTTAAAGATTTGATTAAGTAATCTGCACCCAACGTGGGGCTTTAACAACCCTGACATCAAGACTTGCATGTTCCATGACTGAGCCAGCCAGGTGCCCCTATAAATAGTACTTTTGATAAGTATTGTGAAGTTTCCCTTACCATCTTTTGTTTTTTTGTTTAGCTGTCTACTTTTTTTTAAATATTTATTTTTGAGAGAGAGAATGCAAGCAGGGGAGTGGCAGAGAGAGGGGGACACACAATCCGAAAGTACAAAGCCCAATGCAGGGCTCAAACTCAGTGAGATTCTGACCTGAGCTGAAGTTGATGCTTAACCCACTGAGCCACTCAGGCGCCCCTCCCTTGTCTTTTGTGCTTTCAATCTCTGTGAGACATTCTGGGTAAATTTTAAAAAATTAACAGTAATTCTATAATCTCTAGTCCATATCACGTTTCCCCAATAGTTCCTAAGAATGTCTTTCATGGCTTGTGTTCTTCCAAATGGGAGTTGAGTTTAGGTTTATGCTTTTTGCATTTATAGTTGCTAAGCCTTTAATTTCAGTGGTAATTTTTTACTTGAAATTTATATTTGGTTATTTTTTCAATATTTTTAAAAGCAGTGTCTTATTCGTCATGTGTAGTATAGCATAGTTTGCATTTTATATTGTCCACGACTCAGACTGATAAAAGCCCCCCTGTACTACCTCTCCACTGGTAACCTTTAAAATTTCATTCTGGGGGCCCAAGGGAAGAAAAAATAGCTTGCAAAGTGGTAGTAGTCCCCGTTTATCCGGGTTTCACTTTCTGTGGTTTCAGTTACCGGAGGTCAGCTGCAGTCGGAAGCACATGATCCTCCTGACCCGTCCTCAGAAGGTCCATAGTAGCCTAATGCTAAGTCACAATGCCTGCATCATTCACTGCCCTTCATTTTCACATCTCACTTAATGACCAGAAGGGTGAGTACAGTACAAGAAGGTAATTTGAGAGAGAGTACATTTATTAATTTTTTAAGGTATAAGTTCATAATTGTTAAATTTCATTGTCAATCTTACTGTGCCTAAGTTTTGTATTGAACTTTATTATGGGTTTGTATGTATAGAGAAAAAGTGAATCTAGGATTCAACGCTATCTGGTTTCAGACATCTACTGGGGGTCTCGGAAGGAATTCCCCTCATCAGGTGCTACTACTGTGCATTTAAGAGAACCTTGTTAATATATATCTTTTTAATGTTTTTTGAGAGAGCGTACACAAGTGAAGGGAGAGGGGCAGAGGGAGCGAGAGAGAATCTTAAGGCTCCCTGCTCAACGAGGAGTCCCACATGGGGCTTGATCCCCAAATCCTAAGATCATGAGCTGAGCCAAAACCAAGAGTGTTGGATGCTCAACTTTAAGGGACCGAGCCATCCAGGGGTTCTTAAGAGAACTTTCTTAAAATAAACATTTTAATGTGGTTCCTGCCCCCCCCCCCCCCATGTAGCAAAAAAGTCATAACAATGACCATGTTTGTTTTGCACTTGTGTCAGTGAAGTCCAGAGTTAAATGATGTAGACCTTGTGAAGCTCAGCTCTGTGATACCACTAGAGTTCTGGCGACTTAGGAATTTTTTCCACACCCAATATCAAATATGGCCACCGGAATTTCAACTACTGCATCTGCATTTCAGACAGCAGGGAAAAAGAACACTTCCCTTTATAAGGCTTCCAAGTCTCAGAAACTCAGAACACTTTCAAGTACATCTCCATACCGCTCCAACAAGAGAAGCTCAGAAATACAATCTTTAACCTGGATGCATTGCTGTTCTGAATAGAATGGGCACTCGTTAAGAGGAAGGGGTTGGGGCCGGTCAGTTAAGTGCCGGACTCTTGGTTTTTTGGCTCAGGTCATGTTCTCATGGTTCATGATTTCGAGCCCCTATCGGGCTCTGCGGAGCCTCTTTGGGATTCTGTGTGTCTCCCTCTTTCTGCCCCTCTCTCAATTAAACTTTTAAAAGTAAATAAAGTTAAGAGGAAAGGGGAGAGTGAACTGAAGAAACTAACAGCCTCTAGCACAAGTTCAGAAAGTATTAAGTGAAAATAAAGGACAAAAGGCAGTTGACTTCATGGGAAAGGGGAAATCTTCCCTAAGCATTCAAGTACTAATAATGCTGGTGAAATTGCTCCTGTATCAGGGACAGCTGTCTTTGTCATTCACTGACCATGATTTGGAGAAGAAAAAAAAAAAACATTTATACAGGGTGGCGACAAAACGATTTACTTCTGGTGTTTGTTACTAATTACTGTGTCAGTTTTCAAGATAAGTAAAAAGGAAGTATTAAAACTAATATCCTGGGGCGCCTGAGTGCCTCAGTTGGTTGAGCCATCTGACTTAGGCTCCGGTCATGGTCTCATGGATTGTGGGTTCAAGCCCCGCATTGGGCTCTGTGCTGACAGAGCCTGCTTTGGATTCTGTGTCTCTCTCTCTGTCCCTCCCCACTCATACTCTGTATTTCTCCTTCAGATATAAATAAACATTAAAAAAAAAAGTAAATAAAAAATAAATAAAACTAATCTCCTGACTTTACAAATGAAAACTTTAAAGCTTCCTGAAAGAGAGGAGAACTTAAGAGTTTGAGGGGAAAGAGTCCTAAGAGTTGGGAAAGTTTATATGGGAAGTCTTTTATTTCCATTGTAAAAAAAGGCCTTTTGGAAAAATGGATATTGAAAACTCCAAAATCCTTTTCTTGGTGCACTCCTAACTGACCTAATGCCCAAACAGTACCACTGCTCTCTCTTCTGTTTGGATACCCAAGGAAATTGTATCCTTTCCCCAGAGTTTGCCAGCTAAACTAGGCTTTTCTTTTCTGACATGGAAGCCACTTGCTCCACTTACACAGATCTTTCTTTAGGGGAGTTGGCTGACTTAATTGATTAGAGCGTGTGACTCTTGATCCGAGGGTCTAGCCCCACATTGGGGGTAGATATTACGTTAAAAAAAATCTTCCTTTGTCCTCTCGCCCTAAAAGAATTTCATTGGAGCCTCCTGTGGGTCATCATGCACTTACATTATTACGTTTGTCTTAGCCTATTGAACAAGACCAGAGTTTTATGCAAGCTGCGATACACACTGTATTTCGTACTGTAGGAGGAGTACATAAGAGATTGAGCTTGAACATGAATTCTCTGAACTTGGTACCTTAACTGAAGTCTTTGATCCAGAATGTCCTTTTCCCCTGGATCTTTAGTCTCATGTACTAATGAGATACTCAAAATGAGATCAGCCTTATTCAATGCCCAACCAGTTCAGAGCAAACTATTGTTTATTTTCATTGTGTAAATTCATTTATTTTGAGAGGGGGGCGGTGCCTGGGTGGCTCAAACTGTTGAGTGTCCAACTTTAGCTCAGGTCATGATCTCATGGCTTGTGGGTTCGAGCCCCGCATCGGGCTCTGTGCTGATAGCTTGGAGCCTGGAGCCTGCTTTGAATTTTATCTGTCTCTTTCTTTCTCTCTCTCTCTCTCTCTCTGCCCCTCTCCTGCTCATGTTCTGTCTCTCCTCTCACTCAAAAATGAATATTAAAAAAGAGAGAGGGAGAGAGAGAATCCCAAGCAGGCTCCATGGTCAGCACAGAGCCCGATGTGGGGCTCAGTCTCACGAACCTCAAGATCATGACCTGAGCCAAAATCAAGATTCAGATGTTTAACTGAGCTATCAATGGGGACATGTTTTAAAAATAATATCACGGGGGGTGTATGAGTGGCTCACTCACTTAAGTGTCAGGCTCTTGGTTTTTTAGCTTAAGTCATGATCTAACATTTTTGTGAGTTCAAGCACCAAATAGGGTTCTACACTGGCAGCACAGAGCCTGCATGGAATTCTCTCTCTCCCCTTCTGTCTCTGCTCCTCCCTCACTTGCGCTGTCTCTGTCTCTTTCAAAAGAAATAAATTTTTAAAATAATACTAATAAATCATACTATTCAGCAATTTAAAGAGAGAAACATGCTGATACATGCAACAAAAGGGATACATTTCAAAAACAGTATGTAGATGAAATAAGCCAGACATGAAGGAGTGTATATGTACAGGAGCGCCTGGGGGGCTCAGGTTAAGCCTCTGACTCTTTGGTTTCGGCTCAGGTCATGATCTCATGGTTCCTCGTTTGAATTCTGCCTCAGGTTCTGCACTGACCACACAGAGCCTTGGGATTCTTTCTCTGTCTCTCTGCCCCTCCTCTGCTTGCTCTCTCTCTCTCAAAATAAATAATCTTTTTTAAAAAAGGAATATAAGGGCCACCTGGGTAGCTCAGTCGGTTAAGCATCCCGACTTTGGCTCAGGTCATGATCTCGTGGTCTGTGAGTTAGAGCCCAGAGCCTGGAGCCTGCTTCAGATTCTGTGTCTCCCTATCTCTTTCTACCCTTACCCTGCTCACTCTCTGTCTCTCAAAAACAAATAAAATATTTTTTAAAAATTTTTAAATAAAAAAGGAATATAAATGTATAATTGCACTAATATGAAATTCATATTCAGATAAAACTAATGTAAGATCAGAGAAAGTGATTATATGGGTGTTAAACAACTCCTTTCAAACTCCTCAAAATGACACCTGATCTGTGCATTTTATTTACCTTAATTGTACTTTAATTGAAAAATACAATAAAAGTTAAAATATAAAGCATGTTTCTATGCATGCAGTCTATTTGTACAATAAACTATTAGGAATAACGACCTCCAAGATTTTAATCAATGTATTGATAAAGCAACAAAAAAGCTATATATATGTTTTTATATAATTCAGTGTTTACGCTTCGAGAAAGAGGATGTGTGCAAGCGAGTGCACCCATGTACCCATGCGAACAGGGGAGGGGGCAGAGAAGGGGGGAGAGAGACAGAGCATCCAAAGAAGGCCCTGCGCTGCCAGTAGATGCCCAACGTGGGGCTCAAACTCCTGAACGGTGAGATCATGACCTGAGGTGAAGTCAGTCGCTTAGCTGACCGAGCCACCTATAGGTGCCCCTGTCTAAATGTAGTATTTAGGGTATATACAAATTGACTTTTTAATTTGATAGTTAAAAGAAGTGAAATTGAACACTAACATATAAAATATTTTTAACAGTCTTCCAAAAAGCAGAATGCACATATAGTGTATTATTACAGTCTAGATTATAAGAAAATTTCTAGGGAAACATACATCAAGGTGGTAAAATTCCATCATTTTGGATGAGACTTTAGGGGCGCCTGGGTGACTCAGTCGGTTAAGCATCCAACTTTGGCTCAGGTCATGATCTCACGGTTCATGAGTTTTAACCCGTGTCAGGCTCTGTGCTGACAACTCAGAGCCTGGAGCCTGGTTTAGATTCTGTGTCTCCCTCTCCCTCTGCCCCTCCCCCGTTCATACTCTATCTCTCTCTGTCTCTCTCTCTCTCTCTGAAAAATAAACATTAAAAGAAAAAAAATTTTTTTTAACATTTATTCATCTTTGAGAGACAGAGATAACAAGCGGAGGAGAGGCAGAGAGAGAGGGAGACACACAATCCGAAGCAGGCTCCAGGCTCTGAGTTGTCAGCACAGAGCCTGACATGGGGCTCAAACTCAGGAGTTGTGACATCATGACCTGAGACGAAACCAAGAGTTGGACACTTAACTGACTGAGCCACCTAGGGGCCCCCAAAAGAAAATTTCTTAAGAAAATAAAAAATAATTTAAAGGGGCGCCTAGGTAGCTCAGTCGGTTGGGTGTCCGACTTCGACCCAGGTCATGATCTCATGGTTTGTGAATTCAAGCCCTACATCGGGCTCTGTGCTGACAGCACAGACATTGGAGCCTGCTTTGCATTCTGTGTCTCCCTCTCTCTGCCCCTTCACCACTCACACTCTGTCTCTCTCCCTGTCTCAAAAATAAATGTTAAAAAAATAATTTAAAGCATTGTAATTATTTACTTTAAAAAATGGAGAATAATTTATTTAAAATTATTGTTCAAAGCAAAGCTTTAAGATAATTTAAGGTTATTACTGATCTTATGAAGATAATAGAAACATCTAAAATAATACTGAATTTTGTTGCTATTTTAAAAATGAGTTCAGGGGCGCCTGGGTGGCTCAGTCGGTTAAGCGGCCAACTTCGGCGACTTCGGCTCAGGTCATGATCTCGCGGTCTGTGAGTTCGAGCCCCGCGTCCGGCTCTGTGCTGACGGCTCAGAGCCTGGAGCCTGCTTCAGATTCTGTGTCTCCCTCTCTCTCTGCCCTCCTCCTGCTCATGCTCTGTCTCTATGTCTCAAAAATAAATAAACATTAAAAATGAGTTCAACGAGAAACTTTACATAAAATTCTGATTGAATTTTACATAGAACAAGCTAGTGTTAGACAATCTGGACTTGCAGCCAAAAGTTTAGAAGACTTTCTAGATATTTTAATTCGGCACTAATTCACTATATTCAACTGTCTCCGAGTAATGTAATAAAAGATATAAACCAAATCACTTTTAAAGTTTATTGATTCGTTTTGAGAGAGAGCGCACATGTTGGGGTTAGGGCAAAGAGAGGGAGAGAGAGAATCCCACGCAGGCTCTGCACTGTCAGCACAGAGCCTGACTGGGCTCCACTCACCACCTGCAAGATCATGACCTGAGCCAAGATCAAGGGTTAGACGCTTAACTGACTGAGCCACCCAGGAGCCCCTCAAATAAGTCACTTTAAATAGTGTTGGATGTTTGACTTTCTACTGTATATAGTTTTTTTTTTTAATGTTTATTTACTTTCGACAGAGACAGTGCGAGCAGGGAAGGGGCAGAGACAGAGGGAGACACAGAACCTGAAGCAGGCTCCAGGCCCTGAGCAACTTTCTACTGTATATGAAATAATCAAGGAGAATTAAATTATATGGTTGAAAAGCAGGGAATTGGGGTGCCTGGCTGGCTCAGTCAGTGAAGCTTGAGACCCTTGATCTCTAGGTTGTGAGCTTGAACCCCTCATTGGGTATAGAGATTGCTTAAAAATAAAATCTTAAGGGGCACCTGGATGGCTCAATTGGCTTAATTGATGAGTCAATTAAGTGACTCTTGGTTTCGGCTCAGGTCATGATCTCATGGTTTGTGAGTTCAAGCCCTGCATTGGGCTCTGTGCTGACAGCTTGGAGCCTGCTTGGGATCCTCTCCCTCTCTCACTCTGCCCCTCTGCCCTGCTTGTTCTTTCTTTCAAAATAAATAAGTAAACCTAAATATTTTTCAAATAAATAAAAATAAAATCTTACAAGAGAAAAGAAATGCAGGGAATTGAAATAATAAGTATCAGAAGAATATTTGGACCTAGATGACATCCTATTCTGCTAAAGCTTAAAAGGCTGATTCAGGGGCGCCTGGGTGGCTCAGTCGGTTAAGCGGCCGACTTCGGCTCAGGTCATGATCTCGCGGTCTGTGAGTTCGAGCCCCGCGTCGGGCTCTGTGCTGACGCTCAGAGCCTGGAGCCTGCTTCTGATTCTGTGTCTCCCTCTCTCTCTGCCCTTCCCCTGTTCATGCTGTGCTTCTATGTCTCTCAAAAATAAATAAACATTAAAAAAAAAATTAAAAAAAAAAAAGGCTGATTCAGATTTCAGTATTATAAAGATTAAAACGTTTTCTTTGTTCCTTCCTTCCTTCCTTTCTTCTTTTCTTTTTTTTTTTTTTCTGAAAGAGTACAAATGGGAGGGGCAGAAAGAGGGGGAGGGCAGAGAATCTGAAGCAGGCTCTGTGCTGACAGCAGTGAGCCTGATGTGGGGCTCAAACCCACAAATAGTTAGATCATGACTGAGCCGAAGTTGGACGCTTAACTGACTGAGCCACCCAGGTGCCCCTAAGGTTTTTAATTTTTAAGTAATTTGTAAACCCAGCATGGAATCAAGAGTCATACACTCTACCAACTGAGTCAGCCAGGGACCCCAAAGTATTTTTTAATATAGTTCAGTAGAAGCTGAGCTATAAGTTCTCTACTTCTTGAAACTACATCCATTGGCTCTTGATTGAAGGAGGAAGTTTTTGAAAGAGTCTGACTATTCCCTGTGTTAAACCATTGCAGGGCTATGTTTATCTAAATGACAGTTGTATCAAGCAAAAGATAACATGGTAAATTCTAAAAATCAACCAAAGACTTGGTAATTAGAAAAAATAATTTCATAGGGCACCTGGATAGCTCAGTTGGTTAAGCGACCAGCTTCGGCTCAGGTCATGATGTTAGGGTTGGTGAGTTCAAGCCTCATGTTGGGCTCTGTGCTGACAACTCAGAACCTGCAGCCTGCTCGGGATTCTGTGTCCCCCTCTCTCTCTGCCCCTCCCCTGCCCATACTCTGTCTTTCTCTGTCTCAAAAATAAATAAAAAATTAAAAAAAAATTTTTTTCTTTTAGGGGCACCTGCGTGGCTCAGTTGGTTAAGTGTCCAACTTTGGCTCAGGTCATTATTTAGTGGTTCGTGGGTTTGAGTCTCCTGTTGGGCCTAGAGCCTGCTTCAGATTCTGCTTCTCCCTCTCTCTGCCCTTCCCTTACTCTCTCTCTCCCCCCCTCAAAAATAAACATTTAAAAATAAATAAAGTGGCTTGGTGACTGGAATGTTTTAGAATTTTCAAAGACAGAAGTGAGTCTGATAAAGAGTACCTTACTTTCATTTAGTGCTTTATCCATTTGACTCCGCTGCCGTTTCAAATAGCACGTTTTCATCTTCTCTTGCTTCTTTGCTGTAATTGCAGTTTGGCTGGGATCTTTCAGATCCCTTGGATAGCTAATAGTGTACACACATCAAAAGTGAATTCACAGTGTTACGTTATCTTCTAAACTTACTTAACGAACTGTGAGTTTGCCGTCGTTCTGTGCAACCCAAAAGTGGGTTGGTGGACTTATGGTTGTGGCCAGACCACCATGCCAGCAATATGAGCCCCCGGGATTCCTGAGGAGGTCAAGTTCAGGAAAATGCTTGGCGAGTGAATGTTCTTCAGTTCTACAAATGTGTACCAACTACTTACTATATGCTAGGTCCTGCGGTTGCAACAATGAGCAAAGTAGTTAGGGCCCTACAACCTGAGACAGATAAATATTGGAGTGCTAAGTGCTATGACAGGGGCAGGCACAAGCTGTGATGGGGTGTGAAGGAGGGGCACCTGACTCAGAAGTGACTGGCTGTGTTCGGGAAGGTAGGGAACATTACTTTGAATGGACTTAAAATGTACCAAGAAGTCAGCTTTTCGTGAAGAAGACAGAAAGGGCCCAAAAGTGGAGAAAACCACAAGAGTAAATGACCCAAAGCAAAGTGTCATGATGTGTGGAACACAGAAATGAAAGGAAGAAGGCAGAAAGTGACTCCTCACCTTCCAGTCAGCAATCCCACTAGGCAGGTCAGGTTTTCAGTTGCCTATGGTGACAGAATGAGGGAGGGTCAGAGCAGCTGGGATGCAAGTCCAGGCCTTCTGGCCCCATGGACGCTTTCCACTGTTGCTACCTAGGCACAATACAGTCCAAGAGAGGAGGACGATCCGGTGTTAACATCTAACAAGAATACAAATACAGTGTTATAAGAGTGCTTTTGATGTCAGATCTGTCTGAAAGTGATGGCATAAGGTCTTTTAAGAATAATCTGTTGCTGGGGTACCTGGTTGGCTCAGTCGGTGGAGCATGTGATTCTTGATCTTTGGGTTGCAAATTCGAACCCCACAAAGGGTACAGAGGTTACTAAAAAACTAAGTAAGTTTTAAAAAATAAACAATAAGATAGCATTTCACAAAGAGATGAAAAAAGCCTGGTAAGACCAAGTTCGTGGAGGATGAGAAGAAACAGCAAGTGTGCTTGCTGCGAGTGTGTGAACTAGCGAATCCGCTTTGGAGAGCAATTTAGCAATACGGAGAAGAGCTGAATGGGTATATATCCTCAGTCCAGCAATTCCAGTTCTAGGTATACATTCCCGAGATTCTTTTGAACTCGTATCCAAGGAGACATGAACAAGGATGTTCATTTCACCATTGTTTCTCACAGCAAGAACTGGAAGGAAACTAAATGTCCAACAGGAGAATGGACAAATTGTGAATGTATTCATGTATAGGGACACCATACAGGAGTTAAAATGAATGGGTCAGGCGCACCCGGCTAGCTCAGTTGGTAGAGCGTGCCACTCCTGATCTCAGGATGGTGAGTTCCAGCCTCATGTTGGGGTAGAGTTTACTCAAAATTTTTTTTGTTTAGGAGCGCCTGGGTGGCTCAGTCGGTTAAGTGTCCGACTTCCAGCTCAGGTCATGATCTCACAGTTCGTGAGTTCGAGCCCCGCGTCGGGCTCTGTGCTGACAGCTCAGAGCCTGGAGCCTGCTTCAGATTCTGTGTCTCCCTCTTTCTCTGACCCTCCCCCACTCATGCTTTGTCTCTCCTGCTCTCAAGAATAAATAAAAACATTAAAAAAAAAATTAAAAAAAAGAAAGGAGCGCCTGGGTGGCCCAGCTGGCTAAGCATCTGACTTTGGCTCAGGTCGTGATCTCGTGGTTCGTGAGTTCAAGCCCTGCATCAGGCTCTACACTGACAACTCAGAGCCTGCTTTGGTTCCTGTCTCTCTTTCTGTCCCTCCCCAGCTATTTTTTTCTCTCTGTCTCAAAAATAAAAACATTTAAAAAATCAAAATAATTCTTTTTTAAATACATGTTAAAAAGGGGTACCTTTTGGCTCAGTCAGAAGAGCATGGGACTCTTGATCTTGGGGTTGTGGGTTCCAGCCTCAGGCTGGGTATAGAGATTACTAAAAAATATATGGACTTAAAAATAATATTTGTTAAAAAATTAAAATTGAAGGAACTAAGCTATATCAGTCAATAAGCAAAAATTTAAAAACTATGTTGAGTGAGCATGGGGTACTGGGTGGCTCAGTGGGTAGAGCATGGGACTCTTGATCTCAGGGTCCTGAGTTCAAGCCCTGCATAGAACTTACTTTAAAATAAATTTAAATAATAGGGGCACCTGAGTGTCTCAGTTAGGTGTCCAACTCTTGATTTTGGCTCAGGTCATAATTTCATGATTCATGAGATTGAGCTCCATGCCAGGCTCTGCACCTCCCTCTCTGGCTCCTCCCCCCCCCCCAAAAAAATAAAGAAATAAACTTTGAAAATAAATAAAATAATATGCTGAATGAAAAAAACAATTTGCAAAATATGTAAGGTATGCCATCTACATAAAACTTGAAAAATATAATGAATTGTGCTATATATTTTTAATTAATACAATTTTACTTGGGCTAATAATATAATGACATGCATGGGTATGGAAAAATGCCAAATTTAGACAGATTATGACGACTTGGGAGAGGTGGGAGGGGGAAGGGCTAAGGGAATAGGGAGATAAATATTTTATTTCATTAGGAAAAATAAGATAAATATGGATAAAGAACTTAATAGAGAAGAGTGGTTGATAAAATGGTGTTTGTGTTATTGTCTGTATTGAAATAGTTCACAAAACTTTGAGAAACAAGGAAACTAGCAGTTTATCTGTAACATGAGGGTGTTGCCTTATCAATGTTTTCTAAAACAGCCCATTAGAAGGTTGTGAAATCAATTTAGTATTTTTTAATTACTAATTTTTATTTTTTATTATTTGACATACAACACTGTGTAAATTTAAAGTTTTTTAATGTTTCATTTATATTTGGGGGCTGGGGTAGAGACAGAGAGGGACAGAGGATCCGAAGCAGGCTCTGAGCTGATAGCACCAAGCCTGATGCTGGGCTCGAACTCACAAACCACGAGATCATGACTCAAGCTAGGGTCAGACGCTCAAGCAACTGAGCCACCCCGGTGACCCTAACGTTGTGTAAATTTAAAGTGTACAACATGGGGGTGTGTCTGTATTCATTATAATGTATGTTAGATCTCTAGTACTTTATACTACCAGATGCAAGTTTGTACTCTGAAACAGCATCTCCCCTATTCCCGCAGCCCTCAGCCCATGGCACCCAGTTTTATTCTGTTTTTATGATTTTGACTCTTTTAGATTCCACATGTAAGTTATATCATACAGTATTTGTTTTTCTCTGTCCAGCTTCTCTCACTTAGCATAATGTCTATAAGATTCATCCATGTGCCGCATGGCAGGATCTCCTTTCTCAAGGCTGAATAATATTCCATGGCATGTACATACCACGTCTGTATCTGTTCATCCACTGACAGACGCCTTGGTTGTTAACCTGTCGTGAATAATGCTGCAATATACGTGGGAAACTGTTTTCATTTCCTTTGGGTATATACCTAGAAGCTGAATTGCTGTATCCTATGGTAGTTCTATTTTTAATTCTTTGAGGAGCCTCCATACTGTGTTCCATAGTGGCTGAAGCCAGTTACATTCCCACCAACAGTATCAAGGGTTCCCTTTTCGCCACATCGTTGCTGACATTTGGTAACCCTCGTCTTCTTACGATATCCATTCTGATAGGTGTGAGGTGATATCTCTGTGGTTTTGATGTACATTCCCCTGGTGACTTGGAGATGTTAAGTGTCTTTCTAGGTCCTGTTGGCCGTTGGGATGTCTTCTTTGAAAAAAAAAATTTAATTTCTTTGCCTATTTTTTTTTCAGATTTTATTTATAGACCATCTCTACACCTAACATGGAGCTCGAACTTACAACCATGAGATCAAGAATCGCATGCTCAGGGCGCCTGGGTGGCTCAGTCGGTTAAGTGTCTGACTTCGCCTCAGGTCATGATCTCATGGTTTGTGAGTTCGAGCCCCGCGTCCAGCTATGTGCTGACAGCTCAGAGCCTGGAGCCGGTTTCGGATTCTGTGTCTCCCTCTCTGTCTGTGCCCCTCCCCTGCACATGCTCTGTCTGTCTGTCTCTCTCTCTCTCTCAAAAATAAAAAAACATTAAATCTGATTTTGTTCCTGTTACTAAGTTGTATGAGTTCTTTATTTTGAATATGAACCTTTTATGCCATGTATGCTTTGCAAACATTTTCTCCCATTCAGTAGGTTGTCTTTTCATTTTGTCGATTGTTTCTCTTGGTGTGTAGAAGATTTTAAGTTTTATATAGTTCTACTTGTTGATTTCTGCTTTCATTGTTTGTGCTTTTGGTGTTATTTAAGTGACTAATTATTAAAATAAAATAGAAGGTAGGAGCTACATTGCATGTAGCAAGGATAAATATCTGCTGAAAATTTTGTTTCATTTTTATATAGATCATGTGTGTATGTGTGTAAGATGTGTGTGCGGATAACTACATGTCCTGGTTGGCCTGGAAAAGTCCTAATTTATGCATATTAATACAGGTGATTTTATTTTTTATTTTATTAATTTTTAAAATCTTTATTTTTGAGAAAGAATGTGAGCAGGAGAGGGGCAGAGAGAGAGGGAGATACAGAATCCAAAGCAGGCTCCAGGCTCCAAGCTGTCAGCATAGAGCCCAACGTGGGGCTCGAACTCCCGAAAGGCAAGATCATGACCTGAGCTGAAGTCGGACGCTTGACCGACTGAGCCACCCAGGCGCCCCCCCCCCCAGGGTAATTTTTAATAGTGTTCTCTTTTAATCTAAAAGTCCAAAAGTCTAAAAGTGTCTTGGTTCAGATCCTCTGTCTCTCTCTGCCCTTCTCTTACTCATGTTCTCTCTCTCTCTCAAAAAATAAACAATAAAAAAGAAAAAAAAAAAGATTTAAAAGAGTCCTGGTGTAGGGCAGTAAATTATATGGTCACTCTGGTTCTAGGTCTTGATGTAACTTTACTATGGACTGAAGTTTAAAGAAAAGGGCATGAAGAAAACCTAGCCTAGATGACATCTGAAGCACCGTTCTTTCCACACTCCTGGGGATTGCACCAGAATCCCGCTGACCAAAATGCAGAGGAAGTCCACATATCAAAATGCTAGTGAGATCTCCAGCAATCATGGGTCATATTTACATATTTATTCATTACGTGCACCTCTTCTACCATGAATGAAAGTTCTCATTCACTGAGTGCTTATAATATGCTAACTATCACACCAAGTTTTTTTACACGAATTACCTCAGTTCTCACAAGTCCTCTCACACATGGATTCTATTCTTTTCCTCATCTTACAGATTAGGAAAAGGACACAAATGAAATGACTGACCCCAAGTCACACAGATAGTATGTGGTTGAGCATCTGACTGCTGTGAAATATCATTTTGGAGTAGAGGGGAATTTCTGGAGAGTTCTGAGGAATTATTTTCCTCTGGAATATTACAAGGGCTGATTGTCTGAAAAGTGCCCATCACCCTTACGTGAATGGTTCTGGGTTGGAATTGTCCAAAACAGATTTGGTGAGAAATGGGTGGCGGAGGAGCTGGTGGTTGGCTCAGTGGGTGGAGCTTAAGACGTGATCTTGGGGTTGTGAGTTCAAGCCCCAGGTTCCCTGTGGAGACCACTTGAAAATAGAAAGAAAGAGGGACGCCTAGGTGGCTCAGTGGGTTGAGCGTCCAGCTTCGGCTCAGGTCACGATCTCATCGTGGGTGAATTCGAGTCCCACATCAGGCTCTGTGCTGACAGCTCAGAGCCTGGAGCCTGCTTTGGATTCTAGGTCTCTGTCTTTCTCTGCCCCGCCCCCACTTACGCGTGCGCACGCTCTCTCTCTCTCAAAAATAAGTAAACATTAAAAAATTGAAAAGAAAGGGGGCGCCTGGGTGGCTCAGTCGGTTGAGCGTCCGACTTCAGCTCAGGTCATGATCTCGCGGTCTGTGAGTTCGAGCCGCGCGTCGGGCTCTGTGCTGATGGCTCAGAGCATGGAGCCTGCTTCGGATTCTGTGTCTCCCTCTCTCTCTCTGCCCCTCCCCCACTCATGCTCTGTCTCTCTCTGTCTCAAAAATAAATAAACATTTTAAAAAATTGAAAAGAAAGAAGAGGAGAGGGAAAGGGAGGAAAGGGAAGGAAAGAAATGGGTGGTGGAAGTGAGGCAGCAATTATTGCTCTCTGCAGGCTGTCTTGATTAGATAGAGATGGTGAGAGACAAGGATTTTTTCTTGGCCTCACGCTCTAGTTCTTGCCTGAGGGCCCTGCTGACCAATAGTGACCCCATTTTGATCACCAGATGGAGAGTCAATAGTCTTTCCCGCTTCTCCCCCAATTATGGGTGCTCTTGTTCTTGTAATGAATCCATTAGTTCATAACACTCATAGTGGTTCTGTTCCTCTAATTGAATCCTGATAGAACTATGGGCTGTATTCGTGTAGTTTAAGTATGAACAAGAACTTTTATTGTTTTAAAATTATAATAGTAAGGCATCTTCATTGTAGAAAGTATGCCAAATCTAGAGAAGCAAAAAGAAAAAATATTAACTGTAATCCCTCCAACAAAAGTTAACTGTTAACTCACTGTTAACCCAATGTTTCCCAGCCCTTTTTAATAGAGTCGAACCATATAGTTCATACTGTTTCATTTATTTTTTCTTTAATTTTTAATAAATATTTTATGTTTAATGTTTATTTTGGGGGAGGGAACTTGAGTGGGAGAGGGGCACCGGGGGAAGGGAGACAGAGGATTCAAAGTGGGCTCTGCGCTGACAGCAGCGAGCCTGAGCCCAGTATGGGGCTTGAACTTACAAACTCTGAGAGCATGACCTGAGGCAAAGTCACATGCTTAACCAACTTAGCCACCCAGGTGCCCCAATTTATTATTTTTTCTAATTTTTTAAATGTCTCTTTATTTTTGAGAGAGAGAGAGACAAAGAGACAGAGTGCGAGCAGGTGGAAGCAGGAGAGGGGCAGAGAAAGAGGGAGACACAGAATCCAAAGCAGGCTTCAGGCTCTGAGCTGTCAATCCAGAGCCTAATGCCAGGCTCAGACTCACAGACCATGAGATCATGACCTGAGCTAAAGTTGGGTGCTTACCTGAGCCACCCAGGCACCCCCCCAATTAATTTTTATCTTTTTTAATGTTTCATTTATTTATTTTGAGAGAGAGAGAGAAAGTGTGTGTGAGCAGGGGAGGAGCAGAGAGAGAGTATCCCAAGCAAGCTCCAAACTGTCAGTGCAGAGCCCAATACGGGACTCCATCCGTCGTACTAACGGTGACATCATGATGTGAGCTGAAATCAAAAGTCAGAGGCTTAACTGACAGCTATCCAGGAGCCCCTGTTTAATACATTTTTTAAAAAGTCGTATGCATTACTTACAACATATTTTCAGGCTATTAAATACCCTGCAACATCTTTTTTAGTGATTGCATGATATTTCTTTGCATGAACACGTTTTAATTTACTTTACTTAGACATTTAGATGGTTGCTGATTTTTACTATTTAAGCAAATCTTTGATGAGCATTCTTATAACTAAGTCTTAGCTCTCTGTCCTTAGATAAATTACTAGACAGAATTTCTAGGTCAAAGCATATATAAAAATTAAAGACTGTATTTACCTAATTCATTAAATGTTTATTTATTTTGAGAGCGAGAGCTTGAGCATATGTGAGCAGGGGAGGGGCAGAGAGCAGGAGAGATAGAATCCCAAGCAGGCTCTGTGCTGTCAGTGCAGAACCCGATGAGAATCTTGAACTCAATGAACCATGAGATCATGACCTGAGCCGAAATCAAGAGTCAGCTGCTTAACCAACTGAGCCACCCAGTTGCCCCCAAAATTAAAGACTTTAATATATATTGCCAAGTTTCTATCCAGAAAAGCTGAACCAATTTTATATTCTCACCAATAAAGTATTACAGTTTGTGATTTCTCTCTACCTCAGCCCAAGCTAGGAATTATCATTAAAGTTTTTCTTTCAGGGGTGCCTGGGTGGCTTAGTTGGTTAAGCATCCAACTTCGGCTCAGGTCTCACAGCTTGTGGGTTCGAGCCCTGCATCAGGCTCTGTGCTGACAGCTCAGAGCCTGGAGCCTGCTTCGGATTCTGTCTCTCTCTCTCTCTCTCTCTCTTAAAAATAAATGAACATGAAAAAAAGTTAAAAAAAGTTTTTCTCTTTCATGGTAGCTAATGAGTTTGAATGTTTTTTCGTTAAAAAATATTTCCAATTTCTGCCAGCCTATTTTTTGTCCCATTTACATTTTTGTACTTTGCATTTATTTGTACAAGTAGAATAGTATTTGTAATGATAGAATAGTTTCCTCAGTTTCTGGGTTTTTTTTTTTTCAATTTTATTAATGGTGATTAGATATACAGAATTTAAACTTTTATTTTTTATTTTTTAAGTAATCTCTGTACTCAACATGAGGCTCAAACCCACAACCTCTAGATCAAGAGTCACATATGTCACCTAATGAGCCAGCCAGGTTCCCCAGATAAATAGCTTTTTTAAATGGAATCAATTCTAGAGGCGTGTGGGTGGCTTAGTTGGTTGAGCGTCTGACCCTTGATTTTGGCTCAGGTCATGATCCTGGATTATAGGCTCAAGCCTCACATCAGGTTCTGGGCTGACAGTGTGGAGCCTGCTTGGGATTCCCTTTCTCTCTCTCTCTCTCTCATAAGTAAGTAAGTAAATAAATAAGTAAAATGACAAAACATTTAAAAAATGCAGTCAAATCTATCAATTTATGGATTATGGATTCTATTTTTCATGTCATTCTTACAGTAAAGGCCTTCTTTAATCTAAGATCAGGGGCGCCTGGGTGGCTCAGTCGGTTGAGTGTCCGACTTCAGCTCAGGTCATGATCTCACGGTCTGTGAGTTCGAGCCCCATGTCGGGCTCTGTGCTGACGGCTCGGAACCTGCTTCAGATTCTGTATCTCCCTCTCTCTGCTCTTCCCCTGCTCATACTCTGTCTCTATGTCTCTCAAAAGTAAAATAAAAATGTTAAAAAAATTATAATCTAAGATCATATTATTTATTTTCTCCTGTATTTTCTTTTAGTTCACTTTACAGTTTAATTCTACATTTTTGGTAATTGGTATGAGAAACATTTTTCTCCCCAAATTGACTAAGCATTTGCCCCCTAAGCCATCTTTTTAATAAAGACTTTTTTTTTAATTTTTTTTAATGTTTATTTTTATTTTTGAGAGACATAGAGACAGAGTATGAGCAGGGGAAGGGCAGAGAGAGAGGGAGACAAAATCTGAAGCACGCTCCAGGCTCTGAGCCGCCAACACAGAGCCTGACGCGGGGCTCGAACTCACAGACTGCAAGATCATGACCTGAGCCGAAGTCGGCCGCTTAACCGACTGAGCCACCCAGGCGCCCCTAATAAAGTCTTATATACATATTCAGTTTCAAGATTTCTACTTCATAGCTTTGTTTTTTCTATTCCTGTATACATATTATTGGTTTGGTTTTTTTTTTTTTTTTTTTCCTTTTCTGAGAGAGAGAGTCCAAGCAGGGGAGGGGCAGAGAGAGGGAGACACAGAATCGGAAGCAGGCTCCAGGCTCTGAACTGTGAGCACAGAGCCTGACGCGGAGCTCAAACTCGCAGACCAACTTCGAGCTCATGACCTGAACTGAAGTCGGACACTGAACTGACTGTGCCACTCCGGCTCCTGCATATTACCGTTTTATACTTTATTTTTCATTTTAGTATTTATTATGTCCTGGTCAATGCAGGAAAATTTATAGTGGGAAAATTTGCCACTATCAGATGACCCCAGAGGCACCCTGGGGCACCGGGCTGCCTCAATTTGTATAGCATGCAACTCTTGATCTCAGGATTGTGGATTTGAGCCCCACCTTGGGTGTAGAGATTACTTAAAAATGAAAAAAATCTCAAAAGAAAATTAAAATAAATAGAAAGAAGCTCCCTTGACATAAATTCCACCTTTTAAATGGATCTTTGGATGAGTTTTTTGTTATAATTGTCCTGGTACCCTGCTTCCTATTTAACTTGCTTTGGCTCCTTATAGTAAGGAATAGAAAAAGAAACCTCCAGAAGTGTGGTCTTGTCGAGTTCATTGACTAAAATTCTCTGCCTCCTTTGCTTCACTTCATCCACCCAACCCCACACAATAAACACAAACCCGTGATAGCATTTCAGAACTATTTTTAGACATTAATTCTAATGAAAGCAGTAGCTTGAAGGAATCTCTATTAAGCTTCTAACAGAATTAGAGGAAATAAAAAAGAAGAAACAGTCTCATATCTGTGGAAGCTGAAAAAACTTCAGTTATGCTGACATGAAGAAATATTTCTTTATTTAGGTTTCAGTTAAGGAAAAGAATATGCAGAGCAAGAGGGAAAAAAGGCTTAGAGTGAAAGCATAAAGACTAAAAGTAAAATTATGACCAAGCTTCCAGGAATGAAGAGAGATGGAACATACAGCAACTTCTAGGGTGAATGTTAATTTGTGGTAAAAGTTTAATTTATTTTCTTTTTAAATATTTCTTTATTTTTAAATGTTTATTTTATTTATTTTGAGAGAGAAAGAGTGAGTGAGAGCATGCACAGAGAGAGAGAATCCCAAGCAGACTCCATGCTCAGTACAGACCCCGACACAGGGCTCAGTCTCACAAACCATGAGATCATGACCTGAGCTGATATCAAGAGTCGGATGCTTAACTGAATGAGCCACCTAGGTGCCCCCGTGGTAAAGTTTAAATCACAGAATGTGCTCTGCTGTTCAGTTGGGCTGCGGTAAATAATTTAACAACTGTTAAAAATGGTCCTCAACATTTTGATCAATAATTAGATATACCTACTAAAATTTTCAGTTGTTTTACACTGAAAGATCCATTATTTTTATCTGACAGTGGCTGGTGCCCCATATCTCCTAATAAGCCCAGGTGAAATAAGGCTGAAGTATTGTTCCCTGAATCACTGATGAAATTTGAAATCTATCAGTCTGCCTTGGACACCAACCAAACAGTAATTTCTAGAAATATCTCACATAATAACCAACTTGCTTTTTTTTAAGTTTGTTTCTTTGTTTAAGTAATCTCTACACCTAACATGGGGCTTAAACTCATGACCCTGAGATCAAGAGTCCCACCCGTGCTCTTCTGACTGAGCCAGCCAGGCGCCCTAATCTACTTTTTTTTTAGCATGTATTGAGGGGCAGAATTACAGCTAGGCATCACATCTTGATATAAAAGTGTAGTACAATTTAAATTTTATTTTCTGCCTTGTTCCAAATTTAAGTTACCAAAGATAGCTCTGCTGCACGATACACGAAGGCGATGAATTTGTAGAAAATAGGTAAAATATATCGATTAGTTCAGAACATTTTTACTAGAGAGTTCTTCATAATTTAGAATCACAGACTTTAAGGAAAGCACCTAAGGGGACATTTACCCCAGTTTTCTGTCTGACCCCTTTCAGCTCCTCGGTCAGCTAGCCAACGCTACCACCGCATGCCTCGCTAATGCATTAACCTGTTGGCTCTTTGCTGTCCAGGGGCAATTTGTGATCTTGGATCATTACTTAAATGATGAAATTCCTGGGACAAACATTTCTAAGATCCTTCTTGAAAGAAATAAACTGAGAGCACTTTTCAAAACACTACAAGTCTGATGGGTCCGAAGTATTTTTTGGGCCATTTTAGGTTTCAGTTAAGGAAACCTCAGTTTCCTTTGACCCAACTATAGCCATAGTTTGGGGTTTCTGTTACTTGCTTTTTCAGCATTTAGAATTCCTTTTTAAAATTTTACTGATTTATTTATATTTAAATGTTTATTCATTTTTGAGAGAGAGAGACAGAGCACGAGCAGGGGAGGGGCAGAGAGAGAGGAGACACAGAACCTGAAGCAGACTCCAGGCTCCGAGCTGTCAGCACAGAGCCAGACACAGAGCTCAAACCCGCAAACTGTGAGGTCATGACCTGAGCTGAAGTTGGATGCTTAACTGACTGAACCACCCAGGCGCCCCAAGATTTAGAATTCCTAATAAGACACTGGAAGAAAACAGGAAGCAGAACATAAGAAGATGGAGGAGAGCAGCATGAAGGAGATAAAAGAATTTTAAGTGAAAATATATGAGGACAAAGTAATCAATTGAAAGATATAGGAACTGGGGTTTTTTGTGCTCCTACTCTGTACAGTGATTAATTAGTATGTCGTGCCAGGAGAAACTTGATTGTTGTAAATTGTGTATGTTGGAAGCTAAACAAGTGAGAAAATGGCAACCTCATCTGACCCTGGTAAAGAGTATATTATAATGAATATGCTTAATTAGATTTCACCTCAGTAAGAACTAGATATCATTGAATATAAGTTCAATTACCTTTAAGTTTTGCTAGAGTAGGTGTTTGATGAGCCTTCAAGAGGTTTTGTTTGGTTACTAACAACCCCATGTTTCAGTGGCTTATGGTAACGTTTCTTTTTCTTTTCTTTTTTTTTTTTTTAAGTTTATTTATTTATTTTGAGACAGAGAGAGCAAGCATGTGCAAGTGGGGGAGGGACAGGAAGAGGGAGAGAGAGAGAATCCCAACCAGGCTCTGCACTGAAAGCCCAGAGCCCGATGCGGGGTTGGAACCCACAAACTGTGAAACCATGACTGAGCTGAAGTGCGACGTTTAACTGACTGAGACACTGAGGTGCCTTACTTATGATGCATTTCTCACTTAAGCTGCAAGTTAGGTGCAGCCCTGCTCCATGTGTCTTTGTCATTCTGCAGTTCAAGCTGAGGGAGGATTCCCTCAGTCTCGTGGCAGAGGGAAAAGAGCAATGACATAACTATGTGATCGATGACTCCTAAAGCTGCCACTTAGGACTTAAATCACTACATTCTATTGGCCACAGCAAGTCACATGCCACTGCTGCCATAAACAGCGAGAGGAATTCCATTCCTCCCATAGGCATTCAGTGTAGTCACCTGGAAAGGGCAGGGAAGAGTATTTCTTGAACTGGGGAGGGTGGGGTAGTGAATATTGGGAACAATAAGGCAATTAATCAATAGCAGTGTGTTGACACCAGTTTGCTAAGTAAGCTTTTTTTCCGATAAACTATTGGATAACATACTGAGTTTTTTCAAAATACTTTTGTGTATCTACAGGGTGCGAGACACATACTTTCTGCAGTTGACAAACTCTCCTTTGGATGGCAAAAGCAGATAGTGGAAAAGATAATATGCAATAAGGAATTTGAACAAAATACTATGAAAGCTATATGGATTCTACCGAAGGTGTGTTTCCCACAGGACGTGATATTTAGTTGTGTCATTAGCTTGCAGTTTAAATAGAGGCAGCATTTATTACCACTACTGGAAAATTAATTTGACATAGATGCTTCCGATGGTGTATTGTGTAGTGAGTTTAGCAATAGCCCTGGTGCCATGATCTAGTCACTGTAATTCTTCAGTTCTTAAATCACTTGTGGTGACATAGCTTATACTGAAGTTTCCTTGCTTGATTTATAATTTCAGGTTCATTTTTACCGGTCGGAAATTTGGCCTAAAACTTAATATTTCAAAATAATCGCAATCCTTATTCCACCATCTGATAATTCAAAGTATTTGAAATAATAGCCTGGATGACAGAATCATCAAAAAAATCAAAACTAAACCAAACAACAACCAAAAAAACACCTCTCACTGGATAGGAGGAATAAGATTAAATAAAAATTCAATTTTTCACTCATCGGGTTGGCAAAAATTAAAAAAAGACTATATCCAGTACAGTCTAAGGAAATGGGAACTCTCATAATTGCTGATAGGCATATGAGATGATAGAATCTTAATGCATTCATTAATTCCACAAATATTGCATGAGTGCTTACAGTGTGCTCAGGGTTCAACAAAGAACAAAACGAAGATCCAACTCTCAAGGAGTTTGTAATCACGGAGAAAACAGGTAATAATCAATTAAATTTATAACATAGGCATAGTAGGTCACTGCGAGTGAGAGCTTACATAGGATGGCCAGAGATGGCTTCTCTGATAATAACATTTGAGTAGAATGTTAAGAATGAAGCCAAACGATTACCTGAAAAAAGAGCATTCAAGGCAGAGGGAGCAGTGTGTTCAAAGGTCTTCACATTAGAACACCCTTGGTGTATTGGAGCAAGGTTTGTCAGCACTGGCACTACTGACATTTGGGGCAGGATAGTTCTTTGTCGTGAGGACCGTCCTGCGCATTGTCAATTATTTATAGCAGGATACCTGGCCTCCACACACTAGATGTCATTAGCACACCTCCTCCCTTGTTGTGACGACCAAAAACGTCTCCCGACATTGACAAATGTCTCCTGGGGAGAATATATCATGGGCTGAAAATCACTGTGTTAGAGGAACAAGGTGTTTAGTCAGGCTAGGGTGGAGTGGGTGAGGGGAAGTGGTAGAGAACTTCGCCAGGGGATGAGGGATCAGATCCTGAAGGGACGTACAAGTCACGGCAAGGAGAACGCATTTTATCCTGGATAAAAACTGAAGCCATTGGAAGCTTGGATCAGAGAAGTGGCATTATTCAATTTGTAATCTAGGCAAAGTGACTGTGTGGTTTGCACTAGGGTGGGAATACTAAGACGTGGCCAGATTGTGGATGTATTTTCAAAACTGGATATATCTTGAAATCCTGTTTGATGCCAACAGGATTTGCATCACAGATGGAACATGAGAGAAAGAGGAGTTAGTCAAGATTTCTGGCCTAAGCAACTAGTTAGATGAAGATACCGTTGATTGAAATGGGGTAGACCAGGAAAGGAGCACGTTTGGCCAAGGAAATCAAAAGTTCAGGGCACCAGGCTGGCTCACTTGGAATTGTGCACAACTCTTCACCTTGGGGTCATGAATTCGAGCCCCATGTCGGGTGTAGAGATTACTTAAATAAATAAAACAAACAAACAAAAAGTGCAAGTTTGGACTTAAGTTTAAAATACTCCTGAGGTAAGTGGAGATTTCAAGTCAGCATTTAGATTCAGGGGAGAGGCTGGGTTGGAGACATGAGTATTTGGGGGTATTTAGAACCATGGAACTGGGGGGCGCCTGGGTGGCTCAGTTGGTTAAGCCGCCGACTTCAGCTCAGGTCATGATCTCATGGTCTGTGAGTTCGAGCCCCGCGTCAGGCTCTGTGCTGATGGCTCATCAGAGCCTGGAGCCTGCTTCAGTTTCTGTATCTCCCTCTCTCTGCCCTTCCCCTGCTCACGTTCTGTCTCTATGTCTCTCGAAACTAAATAAATGTTTAAAAAAAATTTTTTTAAGACCGATGGGACCGGATGTAATCACCTAGTAAGTACATGAGAAGAGGTTCAGCACTGGGCCGTGGGCACATCAGTGTTGAGAGACGAAAAGAAGCCAACAGAGGAAACAGAGAGCAAACACCCAGGACACAAAGGGTCCACTCGAAGATGGTTATATTCAGTAAGTTCATTGCTAGTATTTATCCTAAGAAGATAAACAAAACAGTACACAGAGGTGAATATATGAGTTTATTGTGGTGTTGCTTATGTTCCTCCTAAGCATAAACGTAATGTTCAACTAAGTCCAGTTTAATGAAATTATTGTGACTATAATGCAATGTTATCCTGTGGACAATAAAAGTGATAGGTGTCTATACATGGGAACGTGAAAAAAAAAACTTAATGTTTATCTCATCTAAACAGTTTAGTTCCATTATAATAAAAAGATTTACATGCCTATTAAAGAATTAAAGGACATATGTCAAGATGTTGATAGTACGTATAATTGGGTATGGGGTAATAATCAATATTTAGTTTCATATTTTTCTATAGTTTTTACATTAATTAATATTACTTTTATAAACAGAAAAGGTGCTACGATGGGAAGAAGTCATTGAAAAATATTGCAAGTAGGTAAAAAAACCAAGAAAACCAATTGCATAAATATAGGAAAAAATTCGGCTTACCGGGAAGACATGTGGAAAGGACATAAGTATTTAATTTTTAAATATTTATTTATTTGTTCATTTGTTTGAGAGAGTGAGAGAGAGCACATATGAGTCGGGGGGGGGGGCAGAGAGGAAGAGAGCAAGTGGGTGGGGTGGGAAGCATTCTATGCAGGCTCCATGCCCAGTGCAGAGCCTGATGCGGGGCTTGATCCCACAGCCCTGGGATCATGACCTGAGCCAAAATCAAGAGTTGGATGATTAACCAACGGAGTCACCCAGGTGCCCCAAGACTTAAATATTTTAATTCACTAGAGAGTGGCCAAATGTTATATGACTACATTAATTGAAGTATGTTGTCCTGAACAAGAGAGATTATAATTTTATGCTATTCTATGCTGTTAGACTATATTTCTAGGTACCATGTTTTGTAAAATCATTGCCATTCTCTAGACAAGTCTTAATTTCTCAATCAGGCTTCTGTATAGAACTGAAACCATATTATATGAGGAGAAGGTAAAAAAGCTCTGGATATTATGAGCCAAAGAAAAGTCAGTCAAAAAAGAAACCAGACTTCCTCCTTTCAAATATAGGAAGGCATATGTTAAAGAAATGGGATGAAACCGGTCTAAAGCATTTCTCATAGCATCAGACAAGGACCACCTGTACCAGAATTACCTGGAGTGCATGTCGAAATAGTTGAGTTCTGGCCCCAACTCAGGCCTACAGAGATCAGACCCCGCATCGGACACTGTCCTAACGGTGCGGAGCCTGCTTGGGATTCTTTCTCTCCCTCTCTTTCTCTGTCCCTCCCCTGCTCACTCTCTATCCCCGCTCGAAATAAATTAATAAAATAAACATTTAAAAAACACAAATAATAGAAACAGTATTTTATTGTATAGCTTTAAAAAATTTAATTATATGACTTGTCATTTGACTTTACTACTTTAATAATCTAACATGTATGTAAGATGTTCCAAAATGTATTTTTTGGTATATTAATATTCCTCAAAATATCAAAATCTGTAAAATATACATTATAAAATATATATTTATTACTTTGAAGAATGAAATCAGGCATTTTATTGATTTGATTTGGCTGACTTGGTTGGCAGTGAGGATTGACTTTGCCAATTATGTTAATATAAAAAATATATACATATTTTTGGGGCGCCTGGGTGGCTCAGTTGGTTGGGCGGCCGACTTCAGCTCAGGTCATGATCTCGTGGTCTGTGAGTTCCAGCCCTGCGTCGGGCTCTGTGCTGACAGCTCAGAGCCTGGAGCATGCTTCAGGTTCTGTGTCTCCCTCTCTCTCTGCCCCTTCCCCTGTTCATGCTGTGCCTCTATGTCTCTCAAAAATAAAATAAATAAACATTAAAAATTTAAAAAAATATATATATACATATTTTTAATGTTTATTTATAAATTGAATGAATCTGAAACTTTAAAAAAAATTTTTTTAACATTTATTTCTTTTCGAGAGACATAGAGACAGAGCATGAGCAAAGGAAGGGCAGAGAGAGAGGGAGACACAGAATCGGAAGCAGGCTCCAGGCTCTGAGCCGTCAGCACAGAGCCTGATGTGGGGCTCGAACTCACAGACTGGGAGTTTATGACCTGAGCTCAAGTTGGCTGCTTAACTGACTGAGCTACCCAGGCGCCCCTGAATCTGAAACTTTTAAGTTTCAGTTAACCTCAACTTCAGTTGAGTCTAAGTGAAATTCTAACCGATATTTTACTTTTCTGTTTAATATCATATCATATTGTTAATACTTAAAACCTTATCACGGTAGTGTGCCTGGATGGCTCTTCGTTAGCATCTGACTTTAGTTGAGGTCATGATCCTGATTCTGGAGTTCGAGTCCCACATTGGATGAGCTCGAGCCCCACTTCAGGTGATCCCTGCTTCTCTCTCTCTCCTCCCTGCCCCTTGTGGGACATGGGACTGTCCCTCATGGGATTCTCTCTCTGCCCCTTGCTCACTCGCACCCTCTCTCCTCTCTCTCTCTCAAAAACAAAAACCTCATCATGGCAGTGTAAGAATCTTGTTTTTTGTCTATTTTTTTTTTGTCTTACGGATGTTATATACTTAGTACACTACCTGAGAGTAAAATTATGTAAGGAAATAGAGTGAAGAGCTCAACTCCAGTGCCATTGTAAACGGATGATTGTGAGAATCAAGTTGCTAGGGTTTTTGGACTTCACTGGATATATTTAAAAAGAGATGAAACGGGCGCTGGGTGGCTCAGTGGGCTGGGCCGCCAGCTCTTGATTTTGGCTCTCAGGTAGGTCATGATCTCACGGGTGTGGGATCGGGCTTCACACTCAGTGTGGAGCCTGCCTGGGATTCTCCCTCTCTCCCTGCCTCTTCCCTGCTCTCTCTTTCTAAAAAAAAAAAAAAAAAAAAAAAGTAATAATAAAAGAGATGAAACAGTTTTATTTAAAATTTTAATATTTGTTTCAGAAATTATATCTCCTGTAATTCATCAAGGTTATGATGAAAAATATTAGATGCCAAATTAGAGCATGCAAGGGATACATTCTTTTTCAGGATTACTTCGTGGTATGCAGGCAGAGGGTTCAGAGACTCCGGATCTGACTGGTGTTTAACATTTCTTTCAACTCTTAGAGTTCTATGAATATGGTCCTAAGAGGCCTTCAGGAGGCGCTATAAATTCTGGAGGCAAACAAACACTTAAAGGCTTACTTATAATGAGCTGTCCTAACAGAAAAAAACAAACCCCCCATCAAGTGTTCTCACAAACGTCCGCTTATCCCCCGTCATGGCAAGAGAAAACCTTTGTATCCCTTTTTGTAATCGTTTAAAAACTATTATTTTTAAAATATGCACTTGATACAAAACTGCTCACAAAGATGATTTTGTGGCAGCAAGGTGATAACATTTCTAGATCTTTCACCTATTTTATAAAGGTATGTGGGTGAGTTATAGAAAAGTACCATTTGAAGGACAAGAAAAGAAAGGAAGCAAAGAGGAAGGCTAGAGATACTCAGATTTACAGACTTCACACGCCAAGTTTATTCTCTCCTTGAATAGTTTAGTAGAAACTAAGGTAGTGAGGGACTTAATCATTTTTGTATGGTGTTGCAATTTGTTCGGCGTTATCATGCAAAACCTGGGAAGCTGTCGGAGCTTCAGAAAGCGGACTGCATCTCTGCTAACCTTTGTATGAATTAGAAAAAGACACTCTTTCTTCAACACACTTCCACATGTTGGAAAATTGTCCCGATTGCTAAAAGGTGCTTTACTGCTATCCTGTTATGTAAACATACAAATCTATGATGTCTAAGGTGTAGATGGCATTGTCTTTAGTTGTTCACTGCATGGGGACAGCTGGACATAAACGGGTCTGGGAAGACTGGCATCACTCAGAAGTTCATGAATACTAAAATCCAAGCTCTACTGTACCTTCATCTCCATATGGAATCAGTATCCCACTTCTCCAGTTAATTGGTTCATCCGCCAGAGGTTCTATTTCCAACCCATAGGCTTCTCAGCCTCTCATAATCCTGCCTTCTTCTTGTGTCCTGACGACCTTGCCTCTTATATCAGGAAAAACCCTAAAGTCAGCTGATGGGAACTCCCTCAACTCCTGATTATCAAGTTTACACACATGAGTACCCATCTTCCTTCTTCCCTATTATTGGTCAATCCTTCCACCTGTGCAATGATGCCACCTCCCTCATCTTAGAATTTACAGCTGACTTCTCTATCCGAGTACCATCACCCTCTGTATCAAGTTAGTTGACTTCTTGCACCTTATTCTCTTCTGGAAAATAGGGAGAACAATAGAACATATTACACGAGATGGTTGTGAGAATTAAATGGGTGCAGAACAGTGTCTGTTGTACATTATTTTCATGTTTCTACTAGCATTTACACATTTAGTCTTCTTCCTTTTTTAATTACCCCACTTTCTCTTTAGAGTCCAAGGTCTTAAAATAGTTTTCTATTTTTTTTAATTTTTTTAAATGTTTATTTATTTTTGAGATAGAGAGAGACAGAGCATGAGTGGGGAAGGGGCAGAGAGAGAGGGAGACACAGAATCTGAAGCAGGCTCCAGGCTCTGAGCTGTCAGCACAGAGCCCGACGCGGGGCTTGAACTCAGAGACCGCGAGATCATGACCTGAGCCAAAGTCGGACGCCCAACCGACTGAGCCACCCAGGCGCCCCAATAGTTTTCTATTTTAATAGTTTCTGGTCTTCAGGGTACTGCAACGAGGCTTCAGGGTCCATGATTCCTTCCCCATGGCCTCCCATGTGCTAAGTCTAACGAATGTTTTGTAGGTCTCATTTTAGTTGACTATTCAGCATTCAACAATTGTCATCTTCATCCTTTCTGAGGACTTCAGAAAGGATGGTTTAAATGGTACCCGAATCCCTCCCCCAGTACATTCCTTAAACTCTTTGGGGCATCTTCTTTTTCTCTACTCAAATTTTATTTTCAAAATTTTTTAAGTTTATTTTTTTTAGTAGTCTCTACACCCAATGTGGAGCTTGAACTCACAACCCCAAGATCAAGCCAGCCTGAGCCAGCCAGGTGCCCCCCTCTACTCAAATTTTAGATGTTAAGTAAGAGTCCATCCTGGCACTTTAGTCTTTTTCTTCCCGCTGTATTCCCTCTCTGTGTATGATCTCACTGCTTCATTTACCATTTGTAGCAGATGCTGTAAATAAATTCAATGCCCACTGCCAAATAGCTTTTTCTTCTTCTGCCATTGAGGCTGGAAAGCAAAATACTGGACTTCCAAGCTTTCCTTGAGCTCTAAGGGTGGCCGTGTGACAGAGTTCTGGGTAATGAGACCTAAAGTTAGCTAGAGGGGCTTCTGAAAAGTTTTTGCTTTCCTAGTAAGAGGGACAGCCAAGGGGAATTGGTTCTTTGTTCTTCATGCCTAGAACTTATAATGCTAAAGGTATAGGAGTTATCTTTCCCCATAAAGAGCTACTGTACTAAGGACTGATTTTATATTTGCAGCCCTGAGCTTTCTTTTGAGCTTTAGGTTCAAACAACAGCCTGGTCAATGACTCCTGGTTACCTCACAGGCACCTCAAACGAAGCATTTCCAAAATAGTACTTGTCATTATTGTTTCCATCTCCCTCTGGTTTTCCTTAAAGTGATCCCCGATGTGGTGAATGGCAGCATCATTTACCCAGTTGGGCAAATCTCTTATTTGGAGATAGCCCTGATACTCTCGTCCCCTTTCCCCATACCCATCGAATCAAGTCTTGTTCTTTCCACCTCTAAAATGTTTTAGGATGGACTCCCTTTGCTCCATTTGTTTCCTGGTACCCTATTCCAAGCTATCATAATCTTTCTGGAGTAATATTAATAACCCCCTGTTGTCCCTATCTTTAATCTAGTCTCTACATATTAGTCTGAATATTTTAAGTGATTTTTTTTTTAAATAGGCTTCATGGCCAGTGCAGAGCCCAGCACAAGGCTTGAACTCATGACCCTGAGGTCAAGACCTGAGCTGAAATCAGGAGTCAGATGCTTAACTGACCAGGGCACCCAGGTGCCCCAAAAGTCTGAATATTTTATTTATTTTTTAAACATTTATTAAAAAACAACAACAACAAAACATTTATTTTTGTCAGAGAGAAGCAGAGCATGAAAGGGGGTGGGAGATGGGCAGAGACAGAGGGAGACAGTGGGACTCCAACTCACCAACTTTGAGATCATGACCTGAGTTGAAGTTGGACGCTTAACAAACTGAGCCACACAGGCACCCCTAGTCTGAATATTTTAATAAAAACCTCATTGTGTTGCTTACACACTTAAATGCTTTATATTGTATTTAGGATCTAGGCCAAAATCTTAACAATGTTTGCAGTGCTCGGTTAAGTCTGACATGGGCCTTTTCTCCCAACTATGTTCTAGTTATACTGGCTTTATTTCTATTTCTAGAAAGAAGCAAGGATTTTGTATCAGGGGTTTTGCCTATGCTATTCTTTATGTCTGCATGCCACTTCTATTAGTTTTCCTATTGCTGCTGAAACAAATTACCACAAATTTATGGCTTAGAACTAAATTTGTTTTAACGAATTAAAACTGGGCTAAATCAAGGTGTCAACAGGACTGACTGGGTTCTTTTCTAGAGGCCCAAAGGGAGATTCACCCACATTTGTTGACTCAAGGCCCATTTCCTTCATCTTCAAAGTCAGGAATGTCGCATCTCTCCAATATTTCGTTTCATTTTTCATTTCATTTCTCATTTCATTTATTTCATTTTCTATCTTGAAAGAGAGACAGCTAGCATGAGCTGGGGAGGGGCAGAGAGAGGAGGAGAGAGAGAATCTCAAGCAGGCTCTGCACTGTCAGTGCGGAGCCCGACATGGAGCTCAATCCCACGAACCTGTGAGATCACGACTTGAGCCCAAATCAAGAGTCAGACGCTTAACCGACTGAGCCACTCAGGTGGCCCTCTCTAACCATCCTTATGTAGTCACAGTCACAGCTCCCTCTGCCCAAAGCTGGGAACGGTTCTCTAATTTCAAAGTCCTATATAATAAATTGAGCCCACAGGAATAGAAAATAATCAGTCTCAAGGTCCTTCTCTGGAAAGTCCCTTTTGCCATGTAAGGTGCCATATTCACAAATTCTGGAGATTAGGACATAGGCATGTTTGGGGTTTGGGGACATTATTCTAACCACCACACTATTTGTAATGACTGCATTAGGCTCTAGTGTATGGTGGCTTTAGAGTTTTGTATTTGTTAGATAATCAAACATCGTATGCAGCAGCAAGTAGGCAGATGCTAGCACTGGTTCAGCGGCTCAGCAATGCCACTGGGACTCAGGCCTTTTCTTTTTTCACTCTGCCATCTTCAGTGCCTTGGCTTTTGCTTTTTGGTCACAGGTTTATTGTTTCAGGACGGCTGCTGCTTCTCCAGATTTTTGTTATTTTCAAGAAAGACAGAAGAGGGAAGAGGGGTGTACCAGATCTTGTTACAGTGCTCTGCCCATATCCTCTATTTCTCATCACTCTAGTGTACAGTGGGCGGTCAGACTTCCAAATGCTAGCACCTGCATTTCTATGCCTGAAGGTTTTCTTAGCCGCTCCAGCATGGAAGCCTGCTTTGCTGCCCACACCCCCTCCCCTAACATCGATGATTAAAGAGAGTACATGTAAACACCCAGCTTCCTTGTCCCTTGGGTAGGAGGTTTTGTTTTTTGGGGTAGGGTGTAGGGTAGGATGTTTTTAAGACACATGTTTTATATTGGTTCGCAGAATTTACCAGGGGGATTAGGCTTAGGTTACCCTTAGGATTAAAGGGCCTGATAATGAATCTTTTATTGGATACTTACTTTCTCATTTCCTATCTCATTTCTCCACTATCCTACCAATGTTTCTTGGGATGACTACAAAATAAAACTATTTCCACTTGTGTTATTTCAGGGCTTGCTTTGTGGGGAACCAAAACCAAGGCAGGCCATCATCATCTTTCCTCCCTCGGTCTTTAAAGCACAGTTGGTGCTATAGTGGCCAGTTTACAACTAGGAGGTGACAAGCCAATGTGTGGAAGGTGAAATGGAAAGAAACAACCAACCTGGGTTCAGAACCTTGAGTCACTGTACCAGCCGTGACTGGACTGTCTACTGCCATTCTTAATTCAGATACTGTTTACTTGCAGTCTAATGTGTCCCCAGTACAACTAAACAGAAATAAAGTAATACATAGTAAAGATTAGTAAGAGCTGTGAAGGAAATGAACAGAGTACTACAATAGAACATTCTAGGGGAGGGGTTATTTTTTGAGATGATGTTTAAGTTGAAACTGAGGACAAGAGGTTAGCCATTTCAAAATTAAGACAGCATGTCCTAGGAAGAAACAACATTCCCGAGACGCAGGGCAGAAAAGATTTTATGTTTGAAAGCAGACCAGTGTAGCTGAGATGTAACAAGAATGAGGTTAGAAACCAGAGAGGTTAGGGAATGCAACAGGAATATTGAAGGGTTTTAGGTAGGGAAGTGAAATAATCTACTTTATTTATAAAAATAATAACTCTAGCAGGCTAAGAACCAAACAGCAGTTAAGAACCAAACAGCAGTTTGCTGATCTTATGCACAAAGCATTGGGCTGGGTGCTGTGGAAAGAATAAAATAGCATACTTGCCTCCAATAATGGCCCGAAGTTCCACAAAAAAGTGATAAGTGTGGGTGTGAGGGACAGGAGTAAATTCTGCAGTAACTCTGGCCTCTGATAGTAACAATCAGGCTTTAACACCAAACTCCAGGCAGAATCCTGTATTCACTAATAACCAGAATGCTAAGAAGGACAAATAATTTCTATGGCAAGATTAGTTTTCCAAAGATGTTTATATGAGGCTGGTTTTCAAGTAAGCAGCTAGTAATATACAACGTATATATTACAAAACTCAAGAATTAAAAATTTCATAGTAAATTGTATAATTTTACCCAAAGCATGATTCTACCACTAGATGGTGACATGTATACAAACTATTGAAAACAATCTTAGCTATTGAAGGTATATAGTCATTGCTGATGACTGGTCAGAAAAACCAGATTTATAATTTAGGGTATATTTTGGCAGAGATTCTGCTTTATCACACTTTTAGAATGTACAGCTTTCAAGTACATTACAAGGTCTTGTTGATACGGATACAAAGTCGCACAGAAGGGTGAAGATTCTAGTTAGGAGGCAGGCAACCTTGTTTCTCATGGTCTTTTATCCCTTTATCTGTTCACAAGCAGTTAAAGTAGATAAAGGGTTGGTAAACTATAGTCCACAGGCCAAATCTGGTCAGTTCCATTTCTGTATGGTTTGTAGGCTAAGAATGGTTTTTATATTTTTAAATAGTTGAAAATATCAAGAGAAAAATAGTACTATGTGACACATGAAAATCTGAATTTCAAATTTCAGAGTCTGTAAGTTAAGTTTCACTGGAACACAGCCATACTTTTTCCACCATGTACTGCCTATAGCTGCTTTCGTTCTAACAGCTGAGTACTTGTGGTAAGAAAGCTGGCTTGCCTATACAGCCGAAACTATTTACTATCTGGCTCTTTACAGAAAAAAGTCTGTTGAGCACTCCAGCGGTGACGGAAGAGCAATGATCATTTATGACAACAATACTCTAGATTCTCAAAGCATTTTATTATTTTCTTTATTTTTTTATCTTAGAGACAATCTTAAGCAGGCTCCAAGTTCAGAACAGAGCCCAACACCGGGCTCAATCTCACGACCACAAGATCATGACCTGAGCTGAAATCAGGAGTTCAAGAGTAGAATGTTTAACTAACTGAACCACCCAGGTGCCCCTCAAAGCATTTTAAATGAAGCATCATTTCACGTAACTTTGTAATGGAAAAAAACAAAACTAGGAAAAAATAGGTCATTAAAAAAATTTCCTTAGCGATCAGAGTGGGTCTTCAGTACATCCCACAAGTATTCTACATCTATGGTAGTAGTTGCCTTCACTTTCAAGAGCTGTTATGGGTTGTCTCTGGGCTCAAAAGCATAGCTGACAGTTACAAGTAATTATCAAAAGAACATCTGTCTCAGGAATGTGTTTGGCCACAAGTAATGGAAACCTAAGAGAGGCTTAAGGAAGATGGTACCCGAGCAGTCTGGGAGTAGACTGCTCCTCTGAGGTGCCTCGGAGACTTGCGTCTTATTTTTTTGTATTATCAACTTTACAGTTGGCTTTTAGCCTGTTAGTGGTTTCACTGGAAAAAACAAACAAAGAAGAGAAAACACAAAAACAAGACAACAGATGCTGTGTTACTTTTCCGACAGAAAGAAGGGTTAAGGGAAATGCCTGCTGAATTTGTCCCCTTCTTTTATTAGGAAGGGGCAATTCTTTTTTTTTAAATTTTTTTTAACGTTTATTATTTTTGAGAGACATAGAGTGAGCATGGGAAGGGCAGAGAGAGAGGGAGATACAGAATCTGAAGCAGGCTCCAGGATCTAAGCTGTCAGCACAGAGCCCGATGTGGGGCTTGAACTCACAGACCGTGAGATCATGACCTGAGTTGAAGTCGGCCGCCTAACCGACTGAGCCACCCAGGCGCCCCAGAAGGGGCAATTCTTTCCAAAAGATCCACTCTGCAGATTTCTGCTCACATTTCACTGGCAAGGACTCAAACATACGTTCAGCACTACCACGGCTGTTTTAAGCCTGTAACAAGTATTCCTTGGGGCTCTCCTTCCAGGGACCAAAGTCTCCAGCTGCCACCTGAAAGACAAAACAAAGTTTGGGTTTGGCAAGTTTCCTTGGTGGGCAGGGAAGAGGGCTGGGTGGGAATGGAGGCTGGCTGGTCGATGCCTGCTCCAGAAGCCAAAGTCGACTGCACAGAAACCCAAGTTTTACAGTGAAGATGGGAAGAAGGGGAGAGGATGGCGGAGTCCCTCTACGGAGCAGTGGAGAGCAGGGGGGCAGAAAGTTTACAGGCACACTGGCCTATAAGGTCGTCCTGGCATGGGACGACGGTGGGCCATAACCTCGACATAACCTTTAAACGAATTACTACAGAGTCTTAATAGCGGCTTGGGTGACACAGGTCTAAGATTACGTAGACGACCTTTCGGTCTCTTCAGTCACATCGCCATGAAACGTGCTGGACACGGCAGTCGGTGAGAAGGTACCAAGTGCAGGTGTGAGGGCAATTTTCCTAATGCTAACTCGTTAACACTACCAACTTGGGCGGCGTTGTCGCCTTTCCTCCCTGTTCTTCGTTTTCCGCCTCCCATCTTAATACCCTGGCGATCTGCTCTTCGCCGAGAAGAATGTGCTATTTCAGGCGAAGAGTCGTAGAGTTCCAGGCAATGGGTGCGGGGCCCTTCTCGCGCAAAAGGGCGGCGATGCCATGCGAACGCTCTTCACTCCGCCATTTCCAGTCACGTCAAGGTGTCTTACTGCTCGAGGACGGATGAGCCTGACAGAATCGAGGGTAGCGACCGACACGCATGCAGGTTACGCCGCCCCCGGGCTGTTCCATTCTCACAAAGCCCCGCGGGGAGAGGGCCGTGTGCCCTAACTCGGGCGTTGCTTCGGCCCGGCTCCTACGTGAACCCGCTGCCTCCCCCACCCCGGAAAACTTGAGCGCAGGGAGGGAGAAATCGGCACACTCCCCCCTCTTCGTGGGCCCGGGGGAAAAATGGCGAAGCGCAAGGGCGGGGGACAGGACGGCGCGAGTGACCCGGCGCTCGCCGGGGCCTGCAGCCCGCGAAGTGGGCCGCGGCGGGCGACGCCGCGCAACCGCGAGCCGCCCGGTGCCTCCGCCATCTTCTCCTACTCACCCGGACTCCCCCCGCGGCCGCGCTGGCTTCGTGTTTCCCTTCCGGCCGCTGACAGAGATCCGGGCTGGGCGGGGTGGGCGAACGCGCCGAGGGGGTGGACCGAGGGCGGGGAGGCCAGACGGAAGAGGAAAGGGAGGGCGGCGAGCCGGCCGCGGCGGGGTGTGGAGCGTGCGGCGTGTGTGCGGAGGGAGAGGTGGGAGGGCGGGAGGCGAAGCGAGGGAGGGAGGCGGAGGAATGAGAGCGCGAGGCGTTTCTCGTCGGCTCCTTCGCTCGGGCGGAAAGAGCCGAGCGCAGCCCGAACGCTCTATTAAAATGGCGGCGGCGTCAGCGGTGGCCGCGGCGTCTGGTCGGTGAAGTGACTCTGCTGCTTCTCTCCCCACCCGCCCCCTCCCTCCCTCTCCCCTCCCCCCGTCCTTCCCCCCCTTCCCCGCCGCCGGCGCCTCCGCGCCCCTCCGGCCTGCGCACCTCCCCTCGCCCCCCTCCTCTCCCCCGCCCGCTCCGGGGACCGCCGGCCCCCTCCCCCATACTCCTGCTCTCCGCCCCGTCCCCGCCGCCACCCGCCCTCGTCGCCTCCCCGCCCCGCCGGCCGGCCGGCCCCCTCCTCCGCCTCTCTCCCCTCCCCCCCGCCGGTCGGGATCAGTCACTGCGATCCGAAGCGGGGGAGGGGGGGGGCGGCGGCCGAACGATGTGCGAGAACTGCGCAGACCTGGTGGAGGTGTTAAATGAAAGTAAGTAGCCGCGGCGGCGGCCTGTGGGGGTGCACGGTTTGGGGGCCCCGCGCGGCTCCCCGGGCTGCCGCGGCCTGCGGGAGGCGACGGCCGAGCCAGGCGGCGTGCGGGCCTAGCGCCCCGAGAAGGTGCGCGGTGGCGCGGCCGCCGCGGCGCCTCGGGCCCAACCCGGCCCGGTTACCTGGGCGCTCGAGAGGGGGCCGCCCTGGAGCTCTGGCCAGGCAGGGCCCGAGCGGTCTCACCTCTCGGAAAGTTTCCTCATTACAGGTGTCAATTAACGAAGGCACTAATGAGCCTTTGCCTCCCTCGCCCTGCCGGGAAGGTGAGGGGAGGTGGGGTCCGAGGACGAAGCTTTCTTCCGCAGTCTCAACCCTTCGGCCCTCCGGCCGCCCTCTTTGATTTTCAGCGTGCTGCCGAGGCCTCTCTTACCTGCTAATTTTCATTAAACTCCCTGGGAGGAGGAGGTTGGTGGTTTTCCCCTCCCTTGGGGGTGTGTGGGTGTATTAAAACCCTTCTACCAGCCCTGAAATAGCTGAAAATGAACCGGAATAGTCATGATCGGAACCTTCTTACCTATTTTCTAAAAAATTAATGATGGTTCTTCTTAGTGTACCATTCGTCATTTTAATGGTAAATTTTATTATTTTAAGGAGAGCACTGTACTACAGATACCATCCCGGGATAGTCATGGCCTGTCTCCTGGAATGAAAGGCCTTATTCCTTATACTTTTGATTGTTAAAGAGCGTACCCGGATCTTTTCTAGCCAGATTCTTTTATTTCCGACCCTTGTCAGATAGTATTTGAGCCTAAAGAAACAAGCCGTATTGCAGATTAACTACTTCTGGGCCCAAAGGCCTAGTCCGACGAGGTACATTAGATAAGATTAATTTACAAAAACTTGATTGTTGAGAAAATGCTCATGTAAGAACTGCTTATGTGGGTTTGGGATTTCTGTTACGATATTTCCAAAGATTTCCAAACTACCTCTTTTCTAATACGATTCTCTACAACAATGATTTTAAAAAATGTTTGTGTTTGAATTGTACTCGATTATTTATGCACTTGAATTTCACTTTATTAACCAAAGGCAACAAGAAAAGTGCTAGAGTTCTAGTTTCCTTTCAGCTGGGTATTTATTTTCTGACAGGTGGAAGTAGGTTTTGCACACAAGCTATACTTTCTGATATTTGTGTTACTGTAAATTTTCCTAGAATTTTAAGGTTATTTGTATTTCTTTTGGGATACTTTTACTTTTGGTGCAGGTGATTTATGATATGATTACATAAGTACTTAGTACTTATTTCAGTAAACTGTATTTTGTATCTTAGATATAAGTTGTGTGATTTTATTAAATTGTGAAAAGCATTATCTTTGCTCTCTGATGTAAAAAAAAAAAAGGGCTTTTAATAATGTTTTGGTGTTTTAAAAGTTATTTTAAACTTAACTAGGAACACCAACTTTAAACATAGTATCTAAAGAAACTAAAGTTTGTTAATCTTTATTATGTTGTGAAAAGAGACAATGTAAGTTCCTATTGAAAGTATTTGGGAAACCCCTAGAATTTTGCTTAGAAGCACTCAAAAAGGCAGTGGATTTATGAAAATTTAGACATGTAGAGAATCTTGAAGTAGAATTTAGCTTTTATTACCTTTAGGTATATACAGTTAGTAGAACCAGCTTTGTATAAGCCAGTGGTCTCTAAAAATATTTAAGACAATTTGTTAGTATTTCCTCTTTATTTTTTTATTTTAGAGAGAAAGTGCTGACACGTGTGGGTGTGGGGGCGAGGGACAGGGAGAGAGCAAGAGAATCCCAAGCTGCTCTGTGTGGGCTTTTTCTCCCGACCTTGGGGTTATTTATACCTGAAGCTGAAATCAGGTTGGCTACTCAGCCAACTGAGCCACCCAGGAACCCCTCTTAATATTTCCTTAAACGTTCAGTTTAAAGATGCCCTCCTAAACGCTACTCTCACAATGATGCTTCCTTTTTTTTTTTTTTTTTTTAATTACTTCAATTTTATTTGCAGGTTGTACCAAACTATTACAAGTTGATTTTTTTCCCCTGTAGTTTTAAATTTTTTTCTTTTTTCTTTTGGGTTGTATCCCAAACATAAGACGTTTAAGTTTCTTAAGAATAGAGGGTAGTACTTTATCTCATTATAGTAATAACATTTATCCATGACTGGATAGGAACATGATGGTTGAACTTGGTAAAACTTGTTGAATTAAAGCAGGTTATATGTCTTTTTTGTAATCTTGCTCACAATGATTATTAAGTCTGTCCTTTTATTCCTCTAGAAGTTGTGCAAAGATGAGCATCAATTCATCTTTGATTAGAAATTCAGAGCTAAAGTCCCCAAATAATGTGCTCAGAATTCATCTCTCAATATATCTCCCCGTAAGAGTTTAACCATGAGAAGAAATAAAATGATGTATGTGATGTGTTTCAGGTTGATTTTGAAAAGAATTATTTAAAAAATAGCGAAAAACTATTTGTTGTCAAATTTAAAACACTGATGAAATTTAAAAGATGTCTGCCTGGACATATCAGTATAATATAAAAATTTTAGTGTTTTAAATGAAATGGTTGACATAATGTGGATAGTATTGCTTTATATCTGATACAGAGATTTTAATAATGGTAGGGAGTTCATATGAAATGTTTATTTAAAAATCTGGCCGAAATGTAATTTAGTTAAAATAAAAATTGGTAACAAAAGTTGTAAATCGTTTCCTTTTGTCATCAGTTTTTGATGAGAGAATTAATATTAACCATTTATACCTCTAGTCCTGCTGAGAATCTGAAGAAGTAAATTCTCCCCATACATACTCCCCTGTATACCTACAGGTATACAGACACAATTTTGCCTGCAGTTTAAGGACCAGTTGAAACCTGTCCATGGAACCAGGCTAAGGACCCCACATCCCCTTCTAAAATACAGTCTTGGGGCAACTGGGTGGCTCAGTTGGTTAAGCGGCCGACTTCGGCTCAGGTCATGATCTCGCGGTCTGTGGGTTCGAGCCCCGCATCGGGCTCTGTGCTGACAGCTCAGAGCCTGGAGCCTGCTTCAGATTCTGTATCTCCCTCTCTCTCTGACCTGCTCAAAGTCTGTCTCTATGTCTCTCAAAAATAAATAAACGCTTAAAAAAATTTTTTTTTAAAATACAGTCTTGACAGATACCCTAAAAATTAAAATGACATTTCAAAATAATGTTTGGCTTTAATGTTAGAATACCCAATCCCAGCACTACTAACATATTTGAATTTCCCTTTTCCTTTCTGTGCTTTGTTTTTGATAAGACATTTAAAAAGAAGATTTTTTTTTAATGTTTAGTTTTGAGAGAGAGAGGTAGGTAGAGCACAAGCGGGGGAGGGGCAGAGAGAGAGGGAGACACAGAATCTGAAACAGGCTCCTGGCTCTGAGCTGTCAGCACAGTGCCTGACGCTGGGCTCGAACTCGGGAACCGTGAGATCATGACCTGAGCTGAAATCGGACACTCAACCAACTGAGCCACCCTGGTGCCCCTAATAGGACATTTTCAAGGCTTGAGATGGATTGAGTTAATTTGGCCACTATCATTTTGTGGGTTTGCATTCAGTTTAGGAAATAAATTTCAGTTTATAATCCTGTGTTTGTTTGGTTGAATTTGTATATTTGTAGCTTTTCTAGCTATTTTTGTAAACCAGTTTAACTCCAAAGCATTTCTGGATGTTGATGAGAAGTTGGAGGCCTGAAGTTATGCTTTGGGCCATCACCATAGCTAGCTCACTAGTAAATTGAGGTCATTATTTGCCTTGGTAAGGTAAATTTCTCTGAGAAAAGAGTGAGAATAGCTTACTTTTTTTAAGAGACAAAGTGTGAGCAGGAAAAGGGCAGAGAGAGAGGGAGACACAGAATCTGAAGTAGGCTCCAGGCTCTGAGCTGTCAGCACAGAGTCTGATATGGGGCTTGAACTCATGAAGTGTGAGATAATGATCTGAACAGAAGTTGGACACTTAAACAACTGAGCCACCTAGGTGACCCGAAAATGGCTTTAAATATAGATTCTAGTCTATGTGTGTGTGTTTAGTAAATTACAGTTTACCAAATATAGCAGTTAAATAAAGTAGCCTATTTATTTGGCCCCCTTCTTACCCTTGGAGATAGACATGAGCAAGCTTTGGTATCTAAGTTAAAATTTTTTTTCTTTTTTCTAACGTTTATTTATTTTTGAGAGACATAGAGACAGATCGTGAGCAGGGGAAGGACAGAGAGAGAGGGAGACAAAGAATCGGAAGCACGCTCCAGGCGCTGAGCTGTCAGCACAAAGCCCGACACGGGGCTCGAACTCACAGACCGCGAGATCATGACCTGAGCCGAAGTCGGCCGCTTAACTGACTGAGCCACCCAGGCGCCCCTAAAAATTTTTTTTTAATGTTTATTGATTTTTGAGAGAGAGAAAGAGATAGAGTACTAGCCAGGCAGAGTACAAGCCAGGGGAGGGGCAGAGAAGAAGGGAGACACAGAATCAGAAGCAGGCTCCAGGCTCTGAGCTGTCAGCCCAGAGCCCTATGCGAGGCTCGATGCGAGACTTAAACCCACCAACCATGAGATCATGGCCTAAGCCGAAGTCAGATGCTTAACCGACTAAGCCATCCAGGTGCCCCTGGTATCTAAGTTTTAGAAGTAAAGAAATTGAATCTCTGAACGACTAAGTGGTTTGCCAGATAAAGGTCACCTGTCATTTGCTTAGTTAGTAGCCCTATCTAAGCTTGAACTCAGGATACTGTGATAACAGTATTTGCAGAATAATTCTGTTTGTATTATTTTTAAAGCAGAATACTTTATTGAGCAGTTTGTGTTGAGTACTTTATCAATTCTTTGAAGTAGGTACTCATTCTGTCACCCCTTTCAGATAAGAGAACCTAGGCTTAGAGTTTACGTAACTTGCTTAGAGTCACATGACTCTATTTGGTGGAGCCAGGATTTGAACAGGACTTAATCTCAGGTTGAGCTAAAAAGTCCGTATTCTTAACAGTTATGCTGCTGTGTAAACTTTGTGATGATCTGTTTGAATAGAAGACATTATTACATTATTATGTTTAATTGACAGAATAAAATATTAGTGTATTATGTATTTTCACAACTTCAGGTATAATGTTACTGTTGTAGGAATTTAAAAACAGTGGTCCTTATGTAGCTGAATGGAATCTAAATGATGTCTGTCAGCAATGAGCCCTTTAATAAACCATACACTTCTAAAGTTTTTTGGTATCATAAGTATATGAGTGCTAAATCATTAGTAAGTTAATAATTTTTGGTTGACCTAATTCTAAAATTTGAACTGATTCTTAAAATTGGAAATCTGATTTTACTACAGTATAAAGTTTCAAATTATGAATTTTTATTTGATGATCTGGCTAAGTATATATCCTCTTAAACCAGTTAACATTTGAAGTAGTGTTCATGATTTCAGTTCACATATTTTTGTAGTATAATTTAGAAACCATAAAGCACCACAAACTTGCAGTATATTGTGGAGGCTATCTGCATTGTCAGTGGTAATTGTTAATAATTAGCTTTAGCACTCTTCATGAAACATGTTAATGTTAACTGTGTTTAATGATAGTACCTATATATCTGATTTAAAAGTGTTTGTAATGTGTAGATAGAGTGTGTATAAGAAATTTTCAGGGGCGCCTGGGTGGCTCAGTTGATTGGGTGTCTGACTTGAGCTCAGGTCCTGATTTCACAGTTTGAGTTTGAGCCCCTTGTCGGGCTCTGTGCTGACAGCTCAGAGCCTGTAACCTGCTTTGGATTCTATGTCTCCCTTTTTCTCTGCCCCTCACCGACTCACACTCTGTTTCCCTCTTTCTCAAAAATAAATTTAAAAAAACAATAAAAAATTTTTTTATATTTTCAGAAAGAGAAAGAAACTTCCCAATCATGGCTTGACCAAGATGTGACATACTGTAGCTAAATGGGTTGACCTACCTTTTCTTTCTTTCTTTAATTTTTTCATAATTAGGAAGGTCGCATATTCTCATTGTAGACATACTGAAAACTGTACTTTTTTTTTTAAATATTGCTTGGTGTTTTGAATTTTTTTTTAACCTTTATTTTCGAGACAGTGAGAGAGAGAACATGAGTTGGGGAGAGGCAGAGAGAGAGGGAGACACAGAATCCGAAGCAGGCTCCAGGCTCTGAGGTGTCAGCACAGAGCCCGACATGGGGCTCGAACTCAGGGACTGTGAGATCATGACCTGAGCCGAAGTCAGACATTGAACCGACTGAGCTACCCAGGCGCCCTTGAAAACTGTAAATCTGATCATCCAGTGATGATTCCTATTGATCACCTTGAAATATTTTTGGTACACATTTACATTTTTTAAAAATGTTTATTTATTGAGAGCAAGCGAGCAAGGGAGGTGCAAAGAGAGGAAGAGAGAGGGCAAATCCCAAGCATGTTCCATGCTGTCTGCACAGAGCCCAGTCTTCGGCTCTGACCCATGAGCTGTGAGATCATGACCTGATCTGAAACTGAGTCAGATGCTTAACTGACTGAGCCACTCAGGTGCCCCTGCGCATTTACATTTTAAAGAATGAGGTATATGTAGTTTAATATGTAGCTTTTTCACCTAGTGTTTTATTTGATCATTTCATTTATTAACTTTTTTGACAATATACTTTTTGTATGGTATTTCATTTTGTATTAGATTTAATATTTTCTTATTGTATGTTTGTTTTCAGTTCTCTTGCATTATAAATAATGCTGCAAATGAGCATCCTGTACATAAATCTTTACATTATTGTTTTTTTGGATAGATTACAGAAGTGACCACTGTGTCAAAAATATAAGCATACTTTTGTTTATATTGTCTATTTGTCTTTTCGGAAAGGATATACTGATTTCCATTCTTCAGTGTGGGCACTTGTATTGGATGTTATCCTTGAAAAAGTGTTATTTGGGCAAAAATTTTAATAGCCAAATACTAGTGAGTTTAAATCCTAATATTTTGGGGACGCCTGGATGTCTCATTCAGTTGAATCTCCGACTTCAGCTCAGGTCATGATCTCACGGTGTGTGGGTTCGAGCCTGGTGTGGGGTTCTGTGCTGAGACCTCAGAGCCTGGAGCCTGCTTCAGATTGTGTCTCCCTTTCTCTCTGCCCCTCCCCCACTCATTGTCTGTCTCTTTTCCTCCACCCCCCCTTCACACACACACACACACACACACACACACAAATGAATAAACAAAGTTTTTTTCAAAAATAAAATTAGGAAAACAAACATTTTTATTGGCTATTTGCATTTTTTTAATAGATTGCCTGTGTTTTCTTCCCATTTTTCAGATTTTGGTATTTTGTGTTATTACCTGGTAAGAGTTTGGTCACTTATTAACTATAGCAACCCTTAGTTGTGTTCATCATACACATTTTTTCCCAGCATCTCCCCTTTATTTATTTATTCACTTAATTTATTTTTGATAGAGTGATAGCCGGGGTGTGGCAGAGAGATAGAGAGAGAGAGAGAATCTCAGGCAGGCTCTGGCGCTGTCATTGCAGAGCCTGACATGGGGCTTGATCTCACAAACCATGAGATCATGACCTGAGCCAAAATATAAGCGTCAGATGCTTAACTGACTGAACCACCTAGGCATCCCTCCCCCCCCACTTTTAAAAGTAATCTCTACACCCAGCATGGGGCTCAAGCTCATGACCGTGAGGTCAAGAGTTGGATGCTCTGTTGACTGAGTCAGGCAGGTACCCCTTTGCTACTTTTTTGTGTGCTTTTTCATTTTGGTGTTTTATGTCCGACAGCTTCTTCTGCAGAGTTGCCTAAAACACAATGTATGATTATCATATTCCGTGCTTAAACCATCCTAGAGCCTCATTGTTTGAAGAAACTAACTTTTTAGCCTGACATGTATCATAGCACAGTTTGTCCCAAATTCATCTTCCTAGCTTCACTTCTCACTTTTTTGGTGAAGCCTTCTTTTTTTTTTTTTAATGTTTATTTCTTTATTTTGAGAGAGAGAGAGAGGAAGAGACAGAATTCCAAGCATGCTCTGGACTGTCAGTGCAGAACCTGTTGTGGGGCTCGATCTGGAAGTGGTGAGGTCATGACCTGAGTCCAGATCAAGAGTTGGACACTTTCCAGACTAAGCCACCCAGGTGCCTCTTGGTGAGAGACTAAACCTTCCCCACCCTCTCTTAAAATGATTTACATCATTTAGATTAAGAAATTAGGTAATAGTCCCTCTTCTTATTCTTTTTTTAATTCAGTTTATTTCGAGAGAGTGCACGCACGTGCACAACCAGGTGAGGAATGGGCAGGAGGGGAGAGAATCCCAAGCAATCTCCCTACTGTCAGCACAGAACCCAACGTGAGGCTTGAACTCACGAACTGAACCGTGCTGAGCTAAAATCAAGAGTGGGATGCTTAACTGACTGAGCTACCCAGTAGCTTTTTCTTTTTTCTTTTATTTATTTTTAATGTTTATTTACTTTTGACAGAGAGTGTGTGAGCAGGGGAGAGGCAGAGAAAGAGGGAGACACAGAATCTGAAGCAGGCTCCAGGCTCCAAGCTATCAGCACAGAGCCCAACGCAGGGCTCAAACTCGCAAACTGTGAGATCATGACCTGAGCCGAAGTCGGTGCTTAACCGACTGAGCCACCCAGGTGCCCCTCTTTTTTCTTTTTTAAATTAACAACAGCTTTACTTGTTGGATGATGTACTCCTTACAGTCAGGGGGCATGTTTTCTTCTTTTCTGAGTCCCTCCTGTAGTGACTTGTAGAGACTAGGTGTTTAGTAAACATTTTAGTTAATGGAAAGGTTTTTGTAGAAGAAGAATGTAATTGCCTAGTTAAATCAGTAATTTTGGGCCTATAGTCAGTAGTGATTTATTTATCTATTTTTTGAACTAAGCTCTCCACCTGTCTTGGGGCTTGAAGTTAGAACCCCAAGATCAAGAGTTCCATACTTCACTGACTTGAGCCAACCAGGTGTCCCTAGTCAGTAGTGATTTAGATGTGGAAGTTTCTGGCTGAAGTGTGCTGTAGGTGAGGATCATTATCATACATGCTACTTTAAATTACGTTTTTCATGAATTACTACGTATATGCTTATTAAAAATACCCACCCTAAGCAACTGTGTTCCTAATTAATATGCATTGCAGAAAGGCAAAAATTAGTTGTTTTTATGTAGGTGGTGAGATTTGGGTCTGTGGCAGGAAATTTAACTAAATTACTTTTATTTAGGACTTTATATATGATGAAAATACTGGATTTTTTGCCTTTCATGTGATTAACACCTGTTAATGATATTTTCCTCTCAAATTCCATAGAAATTAAAAACTATCTCCAAAAGTGTTAATTGAGAATTAATGTAGTATAAACATGGCGTCTTCTTGCACTTCCCTTACTATGGTTGAAGACTGTGTTTTCTTCCTACCCTGTTCTAGAAAACTTGAGTTGCTTACATTCCCTGGAAGAACCTACTCCACCTGTTAGCCATTGCTGATTGGATTCCAGATAGACTCCTGACCTGATGTTGTTGATCAGTCAGATAATTCTTGTCAGAATGTTTGAACTAAAGAGCCAGGTAGCTGTGAGCAGCTGAACTAGAGTCGGTGCTTTTACGAGCTGATAGGTGGGAGCAGAAAAGTTGAGGAAGTGAAGACTGTTGTTTGCAGAAGAGAATTGGGGCAAATTTATGGAAATTATTGACATTGAAGCTCCATAAAGAGATTGAAAATAATGTGGAAGCTAGAACTCCTTTTGAACTGTCTCCCCTATACATATCATTTGAATTAATGCTCTAGCAAAAGAGTTTTGATTCTAGTATTGTACCTGGATGACCTCTCCTGTATTGGAGTATATATCTAGTGATTTGTGAATAAGGTAATAAAAAGCAGTATATATGATATAATCGTCAAGTATAGAATATTTCAGCCAGAAACTGGGTGCTTCATTATAATCTGGTGTAAATTTTTGGAACATGTTGGGCAAGTGTCATCAGTAATACTTGGTGGTAGGAGAAAACTTGACTCCTTTCGTTAATTACTTACCTCTCTACCAGGATGGTTTTTGTTTTTTGTTTTTTTTTTTTAAATAATGCAAGTAGCTTTGTTTTTTCTAAAAAAAAAGATACCTGCTTTTTTTCAGAAGAAAAAAATAGAATATAATAAGAAAATTTGGAGAATCTGAAACTCTGCTTACCAAAGAAATTGTTCTTCATGTTTTAGTAAACATCTTTTTTTATTAAAAAAATTTGTTTTAAAGATTGTCTTTGAGAGAGGGAGAGAGCGTGAGCGTAAGTGGAGGAGAGGCAGAGAGTGAGACAGAGCGTTGGAGCAGGACCCGCGCTGTGAGTGCAGAGCCTGATACAGGGCTTGAACTCAAGAACTGTGAAATCATGACCTGAGCCACAGTTAAGAGTCAGCCACTTAACCGACTGAGCCACCAGGGGTCCCTAGTAAACATTTCTTAAGTCATTTTTGCTTTTCTTACACATATTATGTAAATAAGCTAATTACATGTTTTATTTCTATATCATTTTATTAAGATGTAGGCATCTTTTTATGTTAATATGTGCTTACGTTATAATTTTTAAAGGCTTCACTGTCATAATCCATTGGGTCCATCTGTAACTTAACCAGTCCTCTATTAATGGGCCTTTGGGTTTTTGTGCATCTTTGTGTTATTGTATGAATATTACCTTGAATATAGTGTGTGAAGTCAGATTGCTGAGTTGCTCATATAGCATATCTGGAAGGAAATCTGATAACATGCTAAAATTTAATGGTAGGGCATCAGTATATACACTTGATAGTCGTCAAGTTGTTTTTTATACAAGATCTATAGGGCTCTTTTAGCAATGTACATTAGCAATTTAGGAATGTTGTTGGTTTTAAGCCACCATAACACAAAATAGGAAGGTACTCGTATTCTTATGACTGAGAAAGGCTCAGCTTAGAAAGAGCACAAGCTCAGAATAAATCTAGACCTAAGAAAATGCTAAGATAATAGGGATTTTGAAGTTGTATTTGAAGTAAGACTATAAATAAGGGGACAGTGGGCCCTCTACTTGGTAGCGTGGTCAGTAGTGGTGGTCAGCAGAATGTTGTTTATTCTAATCATAAAATGTTTCCATTTTCCCTTCTAAGAGCAGTCCCCAAACCTGTAGGATAGATCGTATATTAAGAGAGAATCTAACCTCTAGGTTGGTAAGGAATAATGAGAGCTTTGTTAGTGGTGTGGAGTTAAAAATCTTCAGGTCTGGGCAGATTTCGTCCGGTGAAGGGGATAGACCTATGGTTGTGTGTGATTGTGAAGCTGTAGCTCAGTTTCCTGGAGAGCAGAAATTGGCAAATATTGCCTGACGTTATTTTTCCCCCCTTATTTTGGGAATTATAAGAGAAACTTTCCATTACTGATTAATCACTTAGTAGAGAGTGAAATGATAATAAAAAATTGGCATGGCAGTAGTAACTTAAACCAATGCCATTTTTTTTTCTTTGTTTAAGAAACCAATGTGATAAAACATGGAAATGCTACTATAGTTAATTTGATTACATCAGTGCAATTGACAGAATCTACTGCTATCCTGGCGGAAGAGATTAGATGTATTTTTTTGTCATCCTAGAGGAACTTGACAGGTGGCAAGCCACAAGATCTCCTTAATTCTTTCCTCTTTAGGGTTTTCAGTAATGATCCTTGGTTTATAAACTGTTCCTTGGAGAGTGGGGGCTGGCTGGCTGACTTGGTCGGTGGAGCATGCGACTCTTGATCTGGGAGTTCTGTGGTCAAGGTCCCTGATGGGTGTGGAGATTATTTAAAATTAAAGTCTTAAAAAATCCCAAGTAACTGTTCCTTGAAATGGAACTGACCCTATTTTTTTTTTAAAGTTTATTTATTTGAGACCGAGAACATAAGTTGGGAGGGGGCAGAAGGGGAGACAGAGGGAGAAAGAGAATCCCAAGCAGGCTCTGCATCACCAGTGCAGAGCCAGACAAGGGCTTGAACTCACTAACGGTGAAATCATGACCTGAGCTGAAGTCAGACGCTTAAGGACTGAGCCATCTAGGTACCCCGACCCTATTTTAGTGGAGTGAAGGGGACTTTAGAACTTGTTCGCTTTTTTCAAAATGAAAAGCTCATTTTGATCTGTTTTATAAATTGGAGTTCTTTGTAAGGCTTCTTTTGAGGAGACATGTCGTACCTACTTTGTAAATAAGCTTGAAAACCATTAGCAATATTACATGGATGTTCAGAAAGTCAACATAACCTGAAACTCATCAAATGTTTTAAGTATTGTGTGCAGATTACAAGAGGTAGTATTGCAGTGCTTGTTCAGTTGGAATACTGTGTCGAATTACAACACACTGGTGATAGTCCACTTTTGAAACTGTTTGAACAGTGTGTAATTTCATATATATTCATTGAACCTCACAAAAATCATAAGAAATGGAATGATTTGACAAAGGCTGCATAACTAATAAGTAGTAAAGCTAGAATGAGAATTTAGTTCTTATTTCTATTCCATGTACTTTCCACTAATAAGCTTTCTTTTTCTCCTCTTTTCTTTCTTTTTTAAGAGAAGCTTGACTATGGGAGTTGGAAAACTTGAAAAACAAGGAACTATGGAGAGATTAATTCTGGTTTAAGTGGATTAGGCAAAGAAGATGGAAGGTTGAATTGGGCCTTTAACTCCTTGGAATACTTTTTGGGAATGAGGGGAGTGAAATGGTTTACCACAGTTTGTGATGTAGCCACTGCTAACTTCATTGCCTTGCTTTGCTTTCTCTCAGGGATCTTATTTTTTGCCATGAGCCTTTATGTATCCCTGGAATTTATCACCTTATTATGCTTTCATGTGTCTCAACCTTAAAGTTACTTTTTCAGAGAGGCCTTCCTTGAACATACAGTCTAAATCCTTGTTCTTATTCTCAGTAGCACTAATCACAGGTTAGAGTTAAGCATTTACTTTTGTTTACTTGTTTTATGTCTTCATTTTGTAAGACAATACTATCTGTCATATTAACTAAGTTTCATAGTGTCTACACATACTAGTTTCAATACTTGTATATTGAAATGTCTGGAAAATCTTAAGATCACTGTAAGTGGGTGATAGAATAGAAGGCAAGCATAGGCTGGATGTAGTGGTTTCTCTAGTTTTCTTTTTTCTTTTTAAATAGATTTTTTTTTTTTTTTTTTTAAGATTTGAGAGAGAGAGAGAGAACGGCAGGGAAGGGGCAGAGAGAGAGGGAGAGAGAGAATCCCAAGCAGGCTCCATGCTGTCAGCCTAGAGCCTGACACGGGGCTCAATCTCATGGTTTGTGAGATCATGACTTGAGCTGAGATCAAGAGTTTGATGCTTAACTGACTGAGCCACACAGGTGCCCCGGTTTTTCTAGTTTTCTGAATCTATTTGGATATTTGAAATATTGTCAGTTCTTGCTTTTGTGACATCCTGCTTACCACCACCATTCAGAGAAAGGTGCTTCATTCATCAGAAGAACAAAAACCCTCATTTTGTCAAGGTGTGTGTTTTTAATTTCTGAAATATCCCTTGATAAAAACACCCTTGGGTTAAAAACCAAAGATTGGGGATTACTTTTTGAACCAGTTAGGACTCTCTTGCAAGGACCAGAAAGAAAAGAACAACTTCTTTGGCTGAAACAAGCAGTCAAGGTGTGTGCTGTCTTTGGGTGTGGTCTACTCTTAATCTGTGGGTTCGTAACATTATCGAGACTCTTTTCCTCTTTGGATTGCTCTTTGTGCTTCTTTGGTTTTGACCTCAGTTTGGCCCTTCTCATGGCAGCAGAGATGGCTGCTTCACTCTCTTTATACCACTCTGTTTGGAAATCAGGTTTATACTACACAGAGGAAAAGAGAGAGAATCTCTTCCGAAATCTGTATAAGAACAAGGAAGCTTCTTTTTCCAAAACTTTGATGTTAAATGGCATTTCTTTCTTTTTTTTTTTTAATTTTTTTTTTTAACATTTATTTATTTTTGAGAGACATAGAGACAGAGTATGAGCAGGGGAAGGGCAGAGAGAGAGGGAGACACAGAACCTGAAGAAGTAGGCTCCAGGCTCTGAGCTGTCAGCACAGAGCCCGACGCGGGGCTCGAACTGACAGACCGCGAGATCAGAGATCATGACCTGAGCCAAAGTCGGCCGCTTAACCAGCTGAGCCACCCAGGCGCCGCAAATGGCATTTCTTATATCATTGGCTTACATGCCATTGGACTTATTCTTGAAATAGAGCTTAGAGTAGATGGACTTTGATTGGCTTAAACTAATCACAGTCCATTAAGCTGATCCCACCCAAATCTCATAGTTAAAAAAGATGTTTCCCAAAAAGAAATTGGACATGTTGTGACCATGAAGAAGGTGAAATTGTTTCTGGGCAGCAAACACATAGGTATCTAGTACACTATGCTATATTGAAGACTTAATATATTTTTTTGTGATTTTTATAACTTAAAATTTTTTTAAACATTTATTTACTTTTGAGAGAGAGAGAGAGAGAGTACGAGCGCGTGCATGAGTGGCGAAGTGGCAGAGAAAGAGGGAGACCCAGAATCCAAAGGTGGCTCCAGGCTCTGAGCTGTCAGCATAGAACCTGACATAGGGCTTGAACCCACAGACTTCAAGATCATGACCTGAGCCGAAGTCGGATACTCAACCAACTGAGTCACCCAGGTGCCCCTGCCCCTGTGATTTTATAACTTTGATAATCAATGATCAGTTCTCATCCACACTAACCTGTCTATAGATTTAAAAGTGGTGACAGGTACATAGGTAAATTGTGTATAGAGTTTGCTTGGTGAATTTTCATCTTCATGTTTTCTGGACATCCACACACAGATGTGGTATGGGACATTGTTTATTACCCTAGAAACCTTTGTTGAGCCTGGTGTCCGTGTGCACGTCTGGAGTTCTAATCTCCATGGGAAACTTGTGGATCTCTTTGAGTGCCCTAGAATCATACATGTTGAAGTCCACACCATGGATGCACTTGTTAATGTTTATGGTGTGTTCTCTAGTCACTATCTTGTTCATGACAGAATGGCTGTCCTTCTCCCCATCCTTCTTAGTGGGAGCCTTTCTGCTGGGCCCAAGTTGAAAAGTTGAAAACCATTTCTTTTTTTGCTTTTTTGAAAGTTATTTCTTAATGTTTTATTTACTGAATACATTATTTTGTATGTCTTACTTTCTTTACCTTCACTCTTCGTGTTTATTCAATATATAAAAAATATTTTGAATGTTTACCATGTGTAAAGCATTGTATTGGACACTGTGGTAGATACAGAAATACATTTAGATGGATCTCTTATCTTGAGGAAGGTTGGAGTCCAGTATAGATTAGGCAATAGGATGGTAGTTGAGAGATAGATGTCTGGAATCTAATAGACCTGAATTCAAATGCTATTCGTGTCATTTATGAGATCTCTGGCTTTGATTAAGTTAACCTTTTTGTGCATTTTTCCTTATTTGGAAATGAGGATGATAATACCGTAATTACACTTGATAGGAATTTTGTGAAGATTAAGTTAGACAATGCATAGAAACACTTAACATAGATAAACTGCTTGTGCATAGAGACAGGGAGAGGGAGAAGAAAAATGGCAAATTCCATAAAGACATACATAACTGAAGTGCAGTGGGAGGAGTTGTTTTTGGTAAGATTGGAGAAGGCTTCATGGAGTTGATAGAATTTTAGTTGATCTTTAAGCAGCTTTTTTTTTTTTAATGATTAGAATTGAAGAAATGGTTATTTTACTCAAGTTTTGAAGGAATAATAAACGTACTATGACTTCTGTGAAACTTACTGTTTCTGGTTTATTTTCTACCATTCCTCTAATATCATGCTCTTAACCTGTCTCTTTTTCCCTCCAGTGTCTTAAGTTCCTTTGAAGCTTCTGCAACCTGGCTTCTGCTTTTGCCTAAAAACTGTTTTGTCACAGGTCACCAGTGGCCTTCTGTTGGCCAAAGCAAATGGGGAGTTGTTTTTTTTTTTTTTTTTTTAAGTTTATTCATTTTGAGAGAACGTGCAGTGTAGGAGCAGAGAGAGATCAAGAGAGAATCCCAAGCAGTCTCTGCACTGTCAGTGCGGAGCCCGATGCGGGGCTTGAACTCACGAACCATGACATCATGACCTGAGCTAAAACTAAGAGTCGGATGTTCAGCTGAGTCAGCCATCTAGGTGCCCTATGGGGAGATTTTTTAATATAATTTTTCACATGACCAATGCCTTTCCTTTCTGTTTCATTTAATTAAAAAAAAAAAAGTTTATTTTTAAGAGAGAGCGAGCAAGCAAGGGCGAGGTAGAGAGAGGGAGACAGCATCCCAAAGAGGCTCCACACTGTCAGTGCAGAACCTGACATGGGGCTCAAACCCAGGAACCGGAGATAATGACCTGAGGTGAAAGTAGACACTTAACCTACTGAGCCACCCGGGCACCCCTCACTTATTGTTTTTGGTGCTTATGATTATATATATGATAATTGTGGGAAGTTTGAAAAATACTGACATACATCAAGAAAACATTCGTAATTTGTTAAAATTTTGGTGTATGGTGGGTGGTTCTGTCCATTGAGCGTCTGACTTAGGCTCAGGTCGTGATCTCATGGTTTGTGAGTTCGAGTCCCATGTCGGGCTCTGTGCTGACAGCTCAGAGCCTGGATCCTGCTTCAGATTCTGTGTCTCCCTCTCTCGCTCTGCCCCTCCCCTCTTGTGCTCTGTCTCTCAAAAATAAATAAATGTTAAAAAGATTTTTTTTGGTAAATGTATATCATTCTATTTTTCTCTGAATATAGAATATTGAGTACATACGTATTGTTTTTTTTTTTTAAACGGACATTTTCTCACATCCGCATGTCTAAGAACAGAATTTAATGGCAGCCTAATTCTAGTCTTTGAACGTAACACGTATTTTACTAGTGTTTTCCTATTAAAAAAAGCCCTAAACCAAAAAACAGCAAAAATGTCCTTGAGCCTAGAAATACAGATTATGTTCTGGGTCAAAAGGTAAAAAGTTTTAAGGCTCCTGATTGCTAAAATCCTAGAAAGATTTTATGGATTTGTACTCCGTGAAGTAGTATTTGAGGATATTTGTATTAGATATTCTATTTGAAAAAATCCATATAGTAGGGGAAAAACAGTTGCTATCTTAAACTATTTGGTTGCCGCAAGAGTTTGGATATTAAGGATTATTGCATTATTTGTATTGACATTCTTGGTTCCTGAGTTACAGTATTGAGTTGTCTGTTATTTAGAAAGGCTTTTCTTGGGGCATCTGAGTGGCTCAGACAGTTAAGCATCTAGACTCTGTTGATTTTGGCTCAAGTCATGATGATCTGACAGTCTGTGAGTTTGAGCCCCAAGTCAGGCTCTAACAGCATGAAGTCGGCTTGGGATTCTCTGTCTCCCTAGCTGTCTGCCCCTCCCGGCTTCCTCTGAAATTTATTTTGGTTTAAGTTACAAAGTGGGATCTAGCATTAACTTTTCCATACTATTATTCAATAGTCTTAGCATCTGTCTTTTTCCCAGCGATTCGAAATGCCATCTTTGTTTTACATAGAATTCGTGAGTGCATTCTGGGTCTCTTTTTTAAGCTTTTTGTTGTTTAATCATTTTTTAAAAAAATGTTTATTTTGAGAGAGAGCACACTCAAGGAGGGGAGCAGAGAGAGAGGGAGAGAGAATCCCAGGCAGGCTTTGTGCTATCAGCATGGAGCTGGTTGTAGGGCTCCAACTCACAAACTGTAAGATCATGACCTGAGCTGAAATCAGGAGTAGAACGCGTAACCGACTGAGCCACCCAGGCACCCTATCATGTGGTTTTAACTTAATCGCTGTGATATATTTTAGTACCTGGTAATATTAAAACAAATAGTAAGGAGTGTATATTTTATTTTTATAAATTAAAAAAAATTATTTTTGAGTGAGTGCCAGTGGAAGAGGGGCAGAGAAAGGGGGACAGGATCCAAAGGGACTGTGTGCTGACAGGCTGACGGCAGCAAGCCCAATGGAGAGTGTGAACTCACGAACCAGGAGATCATGACCTGAGGTGAAGTCAGACTTTCAACTGACTGAGACACCCAGGTGCCCCAGGAGTTGAGTATTTTTTCAGATAAAACTTTAAAATCCTTTTGTTTGGATCAGGGGGAAGGTGCTGTGTACAACACTCAGAATTTTTACTGACTTTGCATAATATTTATAAGGAGGGACACGAGTTGATACCTTACAGAAATGATCCTGCCCCTTCAGGATACATAATGTGTTTTCCCATTTATATAATCTTTCATGTTTCTTTGTGAAATTCTGTGGGTTTTTTCCTTTATATAGGTTCTGCACATTTCCTTTACATTTATTCCTAGATATTTTTGTTTCTTGCTTCTATTATAATTCATATGTCTTTATTATTTTTCTTTATTTTTAGTAACAGCTTTATTGATAACTTTACCTGACAGTTCACCCATTAAAACTCTACATCTTAATGGTGTTTCCTATTGTCACAGATTTCTGCAACCATCATCACAGTCAATTTTAGAGTATTTTCATTACCTCAAAAAGAAACTCCATACCCTTTAACTGTCACCCTAAATCCTCCATCCTCCCACCCTTAAGCAACAATCTGTTCTCTCTCTATATTTTCATAGAAATTGAATTACATATAGTGTGTTTTGTGACTGACTTGTTTCACTTAGCACATTTTTAAGATTCGTCCAAGGGGAGCACATACCAGTATTTCATTCCTTTTTATGACTGAATAATATTCCATTGTGCGTAATTGACACATTTTATTTATTCATCAGTTGATAGACATTTGGGTTCTTTTTTGATATCATGAGTAATGCTTCTGTGAATATTTGTGTAAAAAGTTTTTCTGTGGACTTGTGTTTTTATGTCTTTCTTGTCTGTATCTAGGAGTGGAATCACTAGGTCAACTAGTAATTGAATTTAACTTTTTCAGAAACTGCAAAATTGTTTTCCAGAGTACTACACCATTTTATATTTCCTCCAGCAGTGTATGAGGGTTCCAGTTTCTCCACATCCTCACCAACAGTTGTTTTTTTTTCCCCAAATCAATATTTATTTCTTCAGGATTTTTTTGTGGTTGGGTATACTGAGGCAGACACTTGATATTTTGACTATTCTAATCATCCTAGTGAGTATAAAGTGGTATCTCATTGTGGTTTTGTATATTTTTGGAGAAATGTCCATTCAGATTCTTTGCTCACTTTTTAATTGTTACTTGTCTTTTTATTTGTATGAGTTCTTTGTATATTCAAGATATAAGTTGCTTCAAAAGACACTATTGAGAAACTGAAAAAATAACTCACAATTTAGGAGAAAATATTTTCTTAAAATTTTTTTTAATGTTTATTTTTGAGAGAGAGACAGAGCATGAGCAGGGAAGGGGCAGAGAGAGAGGGAGACACAGAATGTGAAGCAGGCTCCAGGCTCTGAGCTGTCAGCACAGAGCCTGACACAGGGCTCGAACCTCTGAATCGTGAGATCATGACCTGAGCTGAAGTTGGACGCTCAATGGACTGAACCATCCAGGCACCCCTCCTCTTACTGATTTGTTTTATGTTATTGTGGTTGGAAAGGATACTTTCTCTGATTTCAGTCTTAAATTTGCTAAGACTTGTTTTGTGATGTGTGATCTGTCCGGGAGAACAGGACTCTGGGTGCTTGAGAATGTTTTACTGTTGTTGGATGGAATGTTCTGTATATGTCTGTTTGGTCCATTTATTCTAAAGTATAGTTAGTGTTTCCTTATTGATTTTCTGTCTGATCTGTCCATTGCTGAAAATCGGATATTTAAGTCCCTTTTCTTACTGTATTGCTGTTTCTTTCTTTAGATTTGTTAGTATTGGCTTAATTGATGTGTATTTAGGTACTTGAGATTCATAGAAAACATCGTAACAGTTCATTTTAAGATGATTAACTAAATGTCAGCTGCTTGCAAACCCTCCGTTTTAGTCCCACCCTCCAATTTTTTTCGATGCTAGCATTTATATCTCTTTATATCATGTATCCATTAACAAATTTTAGCTATTGTTACTTTTAATAGTTTGTCCTTCCCTCCTTCCCGCTTCTTGGTGGAGTTAAATGATTGACGTAGCACCATGTTATAGTGACAGATTATTCTAAATTTGACTACACACTTACCTTTACAAATAAATGTGTTTTATATTTTTGTGTTTTCATGTAGTAATTAGTATCCTTTCATTTCATCTTGAAGAATTTTTATTTTTTATTTTTTTATTTTTCAGTGTTTATTTTTGAGAGAGAGAGACAGAGCACAACTGGGGGAGGGGCAGAAAGAGAGGAGACACAGAATCCAAAGCAGGCTCTAGGCTCTGAGCTGTCAGCACAGCCCAACGAGAGACTCAAAGGAACTGCAAGATTGTGATCTGAGCGGAAGTCAGATGCTTAATCCACTGAGCTACCCAGGCACCCCTCCACTGCTGTTTCTTTAAACAACTGCTCCTTTTCCACTTTCTTCTCCTTTTGGGACTTCTCCAGAAATGCATACATTGTTTCTTTTAATTGTATCCTATAGTTCCCATAGGCTTTCTTAATTTTTTTCTGAATGTATCATTTCTTTTTTTTTTCTTTTATAATAGTTTATTTTCAAATTGGTTTACATATAACACCCAGTGTTCATCCCAACATGTGCCCTTTTTAATGCCCATCACCCCCTCCCCTCCTCCCCCACTCCCCTCACCCTCAGTTTGTTCTTAGTCTTTGAGAGTCTCTTATGTTTTATCTCCCTCCCTCTCTGTGTCTTTTTTTTCTTTCCCGTCTTCCCCTCCCCCTGGTTTTTGCTTAGTCTCACAAAGTCCACCTATTCGTGGAAACATACGGTGTCTGTCTTTTTCTGACTGACTTATTTCACTTAACATAATACCCTCCAGTTCCATCCATGTTGCTACGCATGGCCAGATTTCATTTTTTCTCATTGCCACATAGTGGTCCATTGTATATATATACCACATCTTCTTTATCCACTCGTCAGTTGGTGGGCACTTGGTCTCTTTCCTTGATTTGGTTATTGTCAACAGTGCTGCTATGAACATTGGGGTACACGTGCTCCTATGCATCAGCATTCCTGTGTCTCTTGGGTAGGTTCCTAGCAGGGCTATTGCTGGGTCAAAGGGTAGCTCTATTTTCATTTTTTTGAGGAACCTCCACACCGTTTTCCAGAGTGGCTGCACCAGTTTGCTTTCCCACCCACAGTGCAAGAGGGTGCCTGCTTCTCCACATCCTCGCCAGCATCTATAGTTTCCTGATTCATTCATTTTAGCCACTCTGACTGGTGTGAGGTGGTATCTCAGTGTGGTTTTGATTTGTATTTTCCTGATGATGAGTGACATTGAGCATCGTTTCATGTGTCTGTCAGCCATCTGAATGTCCTCTTTGGAGAAGTGTCTATTCATATCTTCCGCCCATTTCTTCACTGGGTTTTTCGGGTGTGGAGTTTGGTAAGTTCTTTATAGATTTTAGATATTAGTCCTTTATCCGATATGTCATTTGTGATGATCTTTTCCCATTCCGTTGGTTGCCTATTCGTTTTGTTGGTTGTTTCTTTTGCTGTGCAGAAGCTTTTTATCTTGATGAGGTCCCAGTAGTTAATCTTTGCTTTTAATTCCCTTGCCTTTGGAGACGTGTCGAGTAAGAAATTGGTGCATCTTAGGTCAAAGAGGCCTTTTTCTGCTTTCTCCTCTAGGATTTTGACGGTTTCCGGTCTCACATTCAGATCTTTTATCCATTTAGAATTTATTTTTGTGAGTGGTGTAAGAAAGTGGTCTAGTTTCTTTCTTTTGCATGTTGCAATCCAGTTTTCCCAGCACCATTTATTAAAGAGGCTGTCTTTTTTCCATTGGATACATTTTCCCGCTTTGTCAAAGATTAGTTGGCCATATACTTGCGGGTCCATTTCTGAGTTTTCTGTTCCATTCCATTGGTCTGTGTGTCTGTTTTCGTGCCAATACCATACAGTCTTGATGACTACCGCTTTGTAGTAGAGGTTAAAGTCTGGGATTGTGATGCCTCCCGCCTTGGTTTTATTCTTCAGTATTATTTTGGCTATTCGAGGTCTTTTGTGGTTCCATACAAATTTTAGGATTGTTTGCTTTAGCTTTGAGAAGAATGCTGGTGCAATTTTGATTGGGATTGCATTGAATGTGTAGATTGCTTTGGGTAGTATTGCCATTTTGACGATATTTATTCTTCCAATCCATGAGCATGGGATGTTTTTCCATTTCCTTGTGTCTTCCTCAATTTCCTTCATAAGTTTTTTATAGTTTCCAGTGTAGAGGTCTCTCACATCTTTGATTAGGTTTATTCCTAAGTATTTTATGGTTTTTGGTGCAATTGTGAAAGGGATTAGCTTCTTTATTTCTCTTTCTGCTGCTTCATTGTTGGTGTATAGAAATGCCACCGATTTCTGTACATTGATTTTATACCCTGAAACTTTGCTGAAATCATGGATCAGTTCTAGTAGGCTTTTGGTGAATTCCGTCGGGTTTTCCATGTAAAGTATCATATCATCTGCAAAAAGTGAAAGTTTGACTTCCTCCTTGACAATCTTGATGCCTTTTATTTTGTTTTGTTGTCTGATTGCTGATGCTAAGACTTCCAACACTATGTTAAATAGCAGTGGCGAGAGTGGACACCCCTGTCATGTTCCTGATCTCAGGGGGAAGGCTCTCATTTTTTCCCCATTGAGGATGATATTAGCTGTGGGCTTTTCATATATGGCTTTTATGATGTTTAAGTATGTTCCTTCTATCCTAAAGTTTTTTTTTTTAACATTTATTTATTTTTGAGAGACAGAGAGACAGAGCATGAGCAGGGGAAGGGCAGAGAGAGAGGCAGACACAGAATCTGAAACAGGCTCCAGGCTCTGAGCCATCAGCACAGAGCCCGACGCGGGGCTTGAACTCACAGACCGCAAGATCAGGACCTGAGCCAAAGTCGGCTGCTCAACCAACTGAGCCACCCAGGCGCCCCTGAATGTATCATTTCAAACTGACCTGCCCTTCTACTTAACAGATTGTTTCTTTTGCTTGATCAAGTTTGCTGTTGCTTTTATTGCATTTTTGTTTCATTCATTGTATTCTTCAGTTCCACGATTTGTTTGGTTCTTTTTTAGAATTTCTGTGTCTTTTGTAAGACTTCTCATTTTACGGGACGCCTGGGTGGGTGGTTCTGTTGGTTAAGTGTCTGGCTCTTGATTTTAATTCAGGTCATGATTGCATGGTTCCTGGAATTGAGCCCCACGTTGGGCTCTGTGCTGACAGTGCGTCTTCCTGTGTTTCCTTAAAACAACTGTTTGGAATTCTTTATCAGACAGTTTGCAGATGTCTATTTCTTTGGGGTTGGTTACTGAAAACTTTTTGTTTATTTGATGGTTTAATGTTTCCTTGTTGTTTCATGTTCCTTGAAGTTTTGAGTTGCTTTTTTGCATTTGACAAAACGTCACCTTCAGTTTTTATTGACTAGGTTCAGAAGAGACCTACCTTGTCTTAGCCTTGCTAGGGATTCTGAAGTTGTTTCAGACCTTTGCTGTGGATATGCCTGTTCCTCATTTTTTATTTTCTCTTGGAGGGAATTTTTAAGTTTGTGTGCCTTCTCTCCCTTTTTTTTTTTTTTAATTTATTTTTTAATTTACATCCAAGTTAGCATATAGTGCAACAATGATTTCAGGAGTAGATTCCTTAATGCCCCTTACCCATTTAGTCCATAACCCCTCCAGCAACTCTCTGTTTGTTCTCCATATTTAAGAGTCTCTTATGTTTTGTCCCCCTCCCTGTTTTTGTATTATTTTTGCTTCTCTTCCCTTAATGTTCAAGCTGTTGTGTATCTTTTTTTTTTTAATTTTTTAACATTTATTTATTCTTGAGAGACATAGAGACACAGCACGAGCAGGGGAAGGGCAGAGAGAGAGGGAGACACAGAATCTGAAGCAGGCTCCAGGCTCTGAGCTGTCAGCACAGAGCCCAACGCGGGGCTCGAACTCACAGACCGTGAGATCATGACCCGAGCCAAAGTTGGCTGCTTAACCAAACGAGCCACCCAGGCGCCCCATGTTGTGTATCTTAAAGTCCTCACATTAGTGAAGTCATATGATACTTGTCTTTCTCTGACTTATTTCGCTTAGCGTAATGCCCTCTAGTTCCATCCACATAGTTGCACATGGCAAGATTTCATTCTTTTTGATTGCCGAGTAATACTCCATTGTATACATATATAACACACCTTCTTTATCCATTAATCCATCGATGGACATTTGGGCTCTTTTCCATATGTTGTGTATGCCTTCTCTTGATCATGCAAAGGTAACTCAAGTGTAACCGCCTCTTAATTGCTTTCTATAGGGCAGTGCTGAATTCTCAGGTCTGTGTGCATTCTCCCAGTTCAGAAGAGCTGGGATAGCTTTTTACACTTGCTTACTAGCCATCTATAGATGCTTGTGCTACGTCCTTAGGGGTGAACGCAGGGAGCTAGCCACAGAGTGAGAGATAGTGTGTGTGTGTGGGTGAGGTGTGTGGAGAGTTGGGGCTGCCCATTTACCAGTTGGCAGCATCCTCAGACAAGGCTTCTTGTGGGTGGGCTTCCTGATGAAGTAAGTCTGCATTGCAGTTAGTAGGATCCATATCCCATTTTATGTTCTCTGAGAGTCCTGCTGTTCTTCTAGCCACTCCCCTTCTCTCTAGTCTCATAGTGAATGTCAATATTTTGGGTGAGGTAAGAATGAAAATGGGTCTCTTTGGCAGTGTCCTGCACAAGTGAGGAAGCTGGGTGCTCACTTATGTGCTCTCACCTTCCCCCATTGGAGAAATCACAGATTAAGAACATCTGTCTTGGCACTATGTCATGGGGACTATAGAGAAAGAAGTGCCAGGTATAGTGAAACTTTTCTTTTACCCTTTTCGCTGTGTTCAATCTTGATTTTTTTTTTTTTTTTTTTTTTTGTTCCACTGCTGTGCTGGAGCTTCTCCACTGGACTCCCAAACTTACACAAAGCCATGGTCATCCATAGGTGATAGTCAAAATCAATGTTCTTTGAGGAAGATGGTAGAAAACCCCTCTTTTGCTGTTCTGATGCCATCACTTTTGTCTGACATATTTTATGCCACCCATACTTAGATTTGTCTTTTGTATAGTTATATTAAAGTGGAAATAAATTTTATGTACTATTTGTCTTGGCATTTTTTTCACTTAGCATATGGTTATAAACTATTCTTGTTATTTAGTGTATCAGTAGTCTGTTGATTTTTATTGCTGAATAGAATTCCTTATGGAAATCTCTCTCTCTACATATGTAAATTGATCAACTCTTTGAACACTTAATTTGTTTCTAGTTTGAGGGTCCTTGAAATAATTTCTTGTTTTGTTCATTTAACTGTTTGTGTTTTGCTGGGTAACCTGCCTGTAATAATTCTATAGATTCTAGCTACTCTGCAGTTTTCAGGCACTGATGTCTGTCTCTCTTATTTTTAATATGTAATTCTTTTATTTTTGTTTTCATTTTTTAAAAAATTTTACTTATTTTGTGAGACAGAGAGCACAGGAGGGGCAGAGAGAGAGAGAATCCCAAGTAGGCTACACATTGTTGGTGCAGAGCCCAATGCACGGCTCAATCCATGAACTGTGAAGTCATGACCTGAGCTGAAATCTAGAGTTGGACGTCTAACTGACTAAGCCAGCCAGGCGCCCTAATCAGTGGCTTCTTTTAAACTACAGTTTGAGTTTCCATGTCTTTTTTTTTAAAATTAATGTTTTTAATTATAAAAAACAAAATTTAGTATCACATCCATTTTTTTAAAATAAATTTTATTTTAAGTGTTTATTTTTGAGAGAGAGAGAGTGAGCAGGGGATGGGATGAGAGAGAGAGAGGGAGATAGGGGATCCAAAGCAGGCTCCATGCTGACAGCAGAGAGCCCGATGTGGAACTCGAATTCATGAGATCATGATCTCGGCTGAAGTCTGATGGTTAACCCACTGAGCCACCTAGGTGCCTCCCCCATCACAATCATTTTTAAGCGTATAGTTCAGTAGTGTTAAGAATATGCCCATTGTTGTACAATGGATCTCTAGAACTTTTTCATGTTGAAGACTGAAACTCTGTACCCATTAAATAACTCATTTCCCTGGCAGCCACCTTTCTACTTTGTTTCTATGAATTTGCCTACTCAAGGTATCTCATTTAAGCAGGATCATAATCATACATATTTGTCTTCTTGCAACTGCCTTATTTGGCACAATATCCTCAAAGTTCATTCACATTGTAGCATGTGATTTTCTCCCTTTTTAAGGCTGAGTAATACTCCTTTGTATATGTACACTTATTTTGTTTTTTTCCTCTGTTGGACATTTGGGTTGCTTCTACCGCTTGTCTATTGTGAACTGCTATGAAGATAGGTGTACAAGTATCTCTTTGAGATTCAGCTTTCAGTTGTTTTTTTTTTTTTAATATTGAAAGAGAGAGAGATTTTAGTGCATGCTTGAGCATGAGCGGGGGAGGGTCAGAGAGAGAGGGAGATAAAGAATCCCAAGCACTCCCTCCTCTGTCAGCACAGTCAGATGTGGGACTTAATGTCAAGAACTGTGAGATCCTGACCTTAGCTGAAACCAAGATTCGGATGCTTAACTGACTGAGCCAGGTGCCCCTCAATTTTTAAAAATATATATACTTAGAACTGGGATTGCTGGATCATAAGTAATTGTGTGTTTAATTTTTTTTTTTTTTTAAGTAATCTCTACACCCAATGTGAGGCTCAAACTCTGGACCATAAAGAGTTGTATGCTCCACCCAGCAACAGAGGTAGCCAGTCACCCCCATGTGGTTTGTTTTGTTTTGTTTTTTGAGTAACTACTGTACTATTTCCCCTAGTAGTTGTACCATTTTACATTCCTGGTGACAGTGCACAGTGGTTTCAGTACATCCTTGCCCATACAACAAGTATTTTTTTCTTAATAGTAGCCAACCTAATTGATATGAAGTGATATCTCATTGTGGCTTTGATTTGTTTACTTTTTAAAAAAAATTTTTTTTAATGTTTATATTTGAGAGAGAGAGACAGAATATGAGTGGGGAGGGGCAGAGAGAGAGAGGGAGACACAGAATCCAAAGGCTCCAGGCTCTGAGCTGTCAGCACAGAGCCCAACGTTGGGTGCAAACTTACAAATCATGAGATCATGACCTGAGCCGAAGTTGGACGTCTAACTGACTGAGCTACCCAGGTGCCCCTGATGTGTGTATTAGTTTCGAGATCACAGAATGTCGATTCTTACATCGTTTTTCTTTTTCAAGATTGTTTAGCTTATCTGGGGTCGCTGAGAATCCTACTTTCTGAGAGCCCTCCACCCCTTCTTTTGTTTTCCATTTGTATCATTGCTTCCGTTCATGGGGTTGGAGGGCTTGCTACTGAAATCTACAAATGAAGAATTTGTTTTTAGTAGTTGCCTTATCTCTTTCCCTAATATATTTTATTCTGTAATGGATTTGTTGTCAGGGACTTCTCCCTGATGGATGGGAAAGCCTCTGCCTTGCAGAATATCAAGTGTTGTTACCTTGTTACCCTTTTGTTTCTCATGTACTTCTGCCTTTCTGCCTTTTCCTTCTCTTCCTGGTCAAAAGAATTGTTTTTACCCATCTTGGTCCAGCTAGTACTACTAGAGAAGAATATTCCAACCTCCTGCTTGGACTGCCAGAATTTCTGGAGATGAGTAGGGAAAGAGTGCCATAAGGCTCAACATTGAATATATAGTTTGATCTAGAACAAGATATTTTGTTTTTAGGCAAAAATGAAGCTCATACACAATTAGAGGAATACTATTAATATTCTTATTGGTTCTTAGGGGATTTTTCCACTCATCGTATTAATGTTTTACAGTGATCCATACAAGCTCTCTTATGATTAAAGAGAAGACCTCAGGGTGTTGGTGGTGTGGGGGAAAAATACAGTACATGAAGAAACTAATAAAGCTGACAGCCTTAAGATATGCCTTCTTAGGGGCGATTGGGTGACTTGGTTGAGCGTCTGATTTCAGCTTAGGTCATAATCTCACTGTTAGTGGTGGTCAAGCCCCACATTGGGCTCTGAGCTGATAGCGTGGAGCCTGCTTCAAATTCTCTGTCTCTTTCTCTCTCTCTGCCCCTCCCTGCTTGTGCTCTCTCTCTCTCTCAAAATTAAATAAACATAAAAAAAAATGCCTTCTTGTTGTGCATATAGTGATTGGTTTATTGCCTCCATGGATCCCTCTGTTTTCTAGTTAGTAAAGCTATGTGGACACGGCGAAGTAGGTGCAGTCATTAAGATGATGGATTCATGAGAATGGTTACGTTTGACTTTTAATTTTGGGGGAAAATTATCATTATTAGAATTGAATGGCCTCAGGCCTCTTCAAAAGATGAGGCATTAAAACTGCAGAAGATCGATTGACCCTGCTTTGGTGCAAATGCCAAGGGAGATTTAATTGTGCTAGTATTTTTTAAATTTTAAATCAGACAAGTTACTTATTGTTATCAGTGATCTGGTCCTAAAGTTTCATAGGTTTTGAATAGTTTGCTCCTAACCTTGTTTTATTGTTGTTAGCCTTCTTCTTTTTTAAGATTTTATTTTTAACTAATCTCCACACCCAAGTTGGGGTTCGATTTCATGACCCCAAGATCAAGAGCCACATGTTCCACAAACTGACCCAGCCAGACGCCCCAGCCTTATTATACCTTAGGGCAAGGTTTTGCATCACATGAGTCTTCTCAGGAATGCTTATGTGACATAGTAGGAAATGCCTGTACTGGACATAACGTGTTTTCAACTTGATATCACAGCTTTCAGCTGCATGGTTTTCTGAAACCGATCTTTCTGGTTCAGCATTTCCAGAGAAAAAACAGAATTTTTTGGAGAGTGTGTGGTGTGTGTGTGTGTGTTATGTGTGTATGAAGAGGGAAGTGAGGAGATGTCTAACTACTTAATAAGATGTTAATATCTTTTAGACCAACCTATATTCCTGCTATCAAGAGGTACTCCAAGTTTCCAATTCCTGAGCTTTTCTGAGGTTTCACGAAAAATTAGCCTACTTCTATTCCTCAGTATCTGGCTGATTTGTTTAGCTTAGAGTGGTCTTACTAATAAGTCAGGTTTCCTTTTCTTGCATGATTTAGTTATTTTTGCCCTCGTATGTTTAGTTTTCTCTTTTTGTTTTAGTGGAGTTTTGGGGAGGAAGTGGAAGGAAAAGGGTATATGGAGTCTGGCATATTTAACTGGCAAAAATTAATTACGAAAATAGGATAGACCCATTAAAAAAAACCCTACCGTTAGTAAGATATACATGTACTTGCCAAATTTAATACATGTTAATATTTTATATGGGCTTTCATAAATAAAAATTAAGTGATACAGCTAAAAGTACTTCTTGCCTATTCTTGTATCTTTTTACCCAGATGTGACCTTACTCTTGATAAGGATGTGTATCATTATGGTATATATATTTATTCTATAATTGTACATGAGCCCATAACAAGACAGTTGTGCATATCTTAAAAGTTAACAAATGATACACTGTATCCTTTTACAACTTTTTCATTAATCATTTTGAATTTGATTATTAGACATTTTGATGCATAGAGATTTGATTTATTAACCTAAATACCCCTTTACTTAAAAAATTTTTTTTTTTAATGTTTAATTTTGAGAGACAGAGACAGAGTATGAGTGGAGAGGGGCAGATGAGAGAAGGAGACACAATCTGAAGCAGGCTTCAGGCTCTGAGTTGTAAGCACAGAGCCCCATATGGGGCTCAAACTCATGAGCCATGTGATCATGACCTGAGCCAAAGTCAGAGGCTTAACAGACTGAGCTGCCTAGGTGCCTGTACCCCTTTCTGATAGATCGTACTTTTCATTTTACTCATTTACTCATACATACGTTTGTATGTATGTATGTATATTTTTGAGAGAGAGAGAGAGAGAGTGTGAGGGGGAGGGGCAGAGAGAGAGACACAGAATCCCAAGCAGGCTCCAGGCTCTGAGCTGTCAGCATAGAGCCCAATGCAGGTCTCAAACCCATGGACTGTGAGATCATGACCTGAGTCGAAGTCAGCTTCCTAGGCACCCCTCTAATCTTATTTTTCTAAAAAAGTCTCTCTTCTTCTAGTTAAAAATTTGACTTACAGTATATTTTTTGCAAACTGCCCAAGAATAAGGGATACATATGGTTGATATTTAAACTTTAATGTCAGTCCTGAAATAGGCATAGTATGTTGTTTATAAGAAGTACCTTCTGAGGGCGCTTGGCTGGCTCAGTTGGTAGAGTATGCAACTCTTGATCTCAGTGTTGTGAGTTTGAGCCCCACATTGTGCACAGAGATTACTTAAAAAATAAAATAAAAATATACAGGCGCCTAGGTGGCTCATTTGGTTGGTTTAGTGTCCCAATTCTTGGTTTTGGCTTAGGTCATTATCTCATGGTTCATGAGTTTGAGCCCTGGGTTGAGATCTGCACTGATGGTGTGGAGGCTGCTTGGGCTCCTCTGTCACCCTCTCTGCACATCCCCCCCCATTCATTTTCTCTCTCTCTCTCAAAATAAATTTTAAAAATCCTTAAAAATAAATTTTAAGAAAAAAAATTAAGTTCTGGATAATGTGCCCTTATTCCTTTTCTGTTTTTATTTTTTAAAAGATCTTTAGTTTTTTAAAGTTTTTATGGGGGTGAGGGGCAGAGAGAGAGAGGGAGAGAGAGAATCCCAAGCAGGCTCCTTGCTGTCCACACAGAGCTTGTTGTGGGACTTGATTCCACTAACAGCAAGAGCATGACCAGAACCAAATGAAGAGTTGGACGCTCGACCAACTGAGCCACCCAGACACCCTGAAGACTTTTTATTTTTTATTTATTTTTATTTTCTTATTTTTATGTTTGTTTATTTTTGAGAGAGAGAGGGAGTACAAATAGGGGAGAGACAGAGAGAGAGAAAGACACAATCTGAAGTAGGCTCTAGGCTCCTAGCTCTCAGTACAGCCTGATGCGGGGCTTGAGTCCACAAACATCATGACCTGAGCTGAAGTCAGATGCTTAACCAACCAAACCACCCAGTGCCCTATGATTTTTTATCGTTAGGTAATCTCTGTACCCAATGTGGTGCTCACACAACCCCAAAATCAAGAATCATATGGTCCACTGAGCTAGCCAGGCACCCCTGTTTTAATTTTAATTAAATAATATGTACCTTATTTGAAATATCAAATAGTTTTGTCAGGCTTGTAACAAACGCCAGTAGTCTCTTGTAGCAATCATACTTTTTCTGTCCTAGAGGTAATTATTTTCTGTTTTATCTGATTTTTCCCCCCAAGATTTTACGTTCCTGTGTCTAAACAATAAGATTATATTGTTACATGTTAATAAGTATTTTAGGCTGTTGACTTCCTCATCTGGAATATTCATTGGTCTGTTTATGTTCATTTATGGAAGAATTAGCGTTTTTACTCTTGCCACCATTTTCCAGTTGTTTTAGAATTAGTATTGTGTATTTATATTATTAGGATCACTCTTGAGCCAGGTAGTATACTTGTAGTTACATTCTTGTACAGTTTCTTTCATTGCTGTAATTAGTAGTTGCCAGTTTGTATGCGTGAGTTTGTCTGCCCCTGCAAGCTTGAGATGTTTTAAAAATCTTCAAGAGACTAAATTATATGTAAAGTATATGTTTAATTCTCTTTCCTCTGAACCATCTTACCTAAAGTCTTTTTATTCTCTTTTTAAAAAATTGTTAATGTTTATTTATTTTGAGAGAGCTAGCCCAAGCAGGAGAGGGGCAGAGAGAGGGAGAGAGAGAATCCCAAGCAGGCTTTGTGCTGGCAGTGCAGAGCCCAGTGCAAGGCTCGAACCCAGAAACCATGAATCGGGAGTCCTATGCTTAACCAACTGAGCCACCCAGGTGCCTCTGTCCTTTTATTCTCTTGATCCTGTTTGAACTAGTGTTCTTGAGATCTGTACACAGTAGTCTTTCTTGGATCTCCCTTCACATCATCCTGGGGATTCTCTTTAAACATGAACTTCTTGGGGTGGCTGGAAGGCTCTGTCAGTTGAGTGATTGACTTGATTTGGGCTCAGGTCATGATCTCAAGGTTCTTGAGTTTGAACCTTGTGTCGGGCTCCGCGATGACAGTGTGGAGTCTGCTTGGGATTCTTTCTCCCTCTCTCCCTCCCCCCTTCTCTGTCCCTCCTGTGTGCACATATTCTCTCAAAATAAACTTAAAAAAGCAAACATGAACTTCTTTACATACAACGCTTTCATTTCTTTTTCTTTTCAATTTCTGAACCCTTAACATCCAGTTTTTGCTTACAAATCACTAAGAGAATCTCTTCCTGACCTCCCCATTCTAAGATGGCTTATACTTATTCTTTGATACACAGTATCCTCTTTGGTTTCTTCTTGACGTTTATCACAATATGTGTGAGTAGTTTCACTTACTCATTCGACTCTTTTTGTCCTTACTCTTCATCACTAGACTAAGTTCCATGAAGTGGGGACCGTTAACATTTTATTTACCATCAGATATTTACTACTGAGCATATACAGTGCTCATAAAATATTAACTGAATGAATATATGACTCATAGATACAGTGAAGACTTAAATGCCAAGGGTAATATTATCTTGTTGGACCTTGTCTAGAATGGAGTTGGCAAGCTGTGGCCCAGTGACCACATCTTGCCAGCTGCTTGTTTTTGTAACATGACCTGTGTTCATTGTTTACACATGGTCTGTGGCTCCTTTCAAGATATTATGGCAGAACTCCTTAGTTGTGAAAGAGACTGTATGGCCTGCAAAGTCTAAAATACTTGCTTTCTTGCCTATTAAAGTTTGCTTACTTTGGTCTTGTACAGTTAAACTTTTACATTAGAAGACTTATTTGGATCATTAGGCAAACCGTAGTTTTTGAAAACATTTTTCCCTTCTGAATTTAACTTTAGATTCCTTTGATAGTTGTATATATTGTATATGAAATGCCAGTATGTCAGTCAAAGTACAATCAGGGGATTGAAGAGAGGATTTATTAAAGGGAAGTACTTACACAAATGTTAGAGGTTTAAAGAATGGTTGGAACCAGGAGGACAACCAGAGATGAGGAGGAGGAAGATGACTATGACCGCAACCACTACGATAACTGAGGAAGCAGCCAGTCTTCCCCGAAGCCTGGGGAACCAAAGAAAGAGGGTTGTCAGAATCTAAGAATCACTTAGAATCACATAGAGGTAGGCCCTGTGAGGGAAGCTCAGATTTAAAGTTAAGAGATGCTGCTTGGGTACTTCTCATACCTCTGAGAGGAATTCCAGGAGATTGGTTCTCAGAAGTTGCCCTTTGGAATCAGTGCTGCTTCTGAGTGATGCTTTCCTGTACAGAAAGCTAACCTCCTGCCTTCTAGTCTTTTAGTGCCTTGTAGGCAGTGGAGAAAGATCTTAACAGGAAGCCAGCTGGAAGTGAAAAATAGAGCTTGCAGAGTTCCAGCCCCAGCATCACAAAGCATAGAACAGAAGGTGGATTTGAGTAAAGAGACGACATTAGAATAACTGGCAAACTGTCCTTCCCTCACTCCTTCGATACATCTGTTAAAAAAAATATCTGAAATATTTGCATTTGTAAATCTAGGGTTTTTGTTTTTTTTTTGTAAGTATTGGCTTTAATACTGGTTTAGCATTATTTATTCTTAATTGTAAAAAGTATTCTTTCTACTTTATTTCAGTATCAGATATAGAAGGTGGTGATGGACTGCAGCTCAGAAAGGAACATACTCTCAAAATATTTGCTTATATCAATTCCTGGACACAGAGGTATGCATCTTTAAGTATTTTAAAGACTAATTTTGTGAGTTGTAAAATGTTAAATTGGCATTGTTTTTCATGAAATTTCCTTTTTAGGATGTTGGCTTGTAGACCTTTGGTCATTAAATGACAGTTGATCAATATTTATTAAATCTTCTTCCCTTCATAAACATGAGGCCACTGATGGTTTTACTTTTGAAACAGAATAAAAATCATTTTCTTTAACTCCTGTTTCATTATATAGAAATACAGTCAATGAAATTCTAAAAATAATTATTTTGAGAGATAAAAGAATTTTTATGGCATAGTTTGAGACCTCTACCAAGCTTAATCTATTAAAAAAAGTCACTGCTATAGTATTGGACACTTTGACCCCTGTGGAAGCCACTTGTTATTTGTTCTATTTGCATAATAAATAGGTATATTTAATTTTTTTTAGTTTAATTTTTAAGAAATAACATATATTGATAATATCAAAATTTCATCACAGGAATTTGCAAATTCCTGTTTTCTCAACACAGTGTTAGCCTGTCATGGCTGAAAATTCTTTTTACTTGTTTGCGTATCCCATTAGTCCTTCTAAAATTTTTATGGGTAAAAATATTTTCTTTTCTTACGGGTAAAGAATATTTGAAGCTTTGTGTGCAATGATTAGTGAACATGTTAAATGCAGCTAACATAAATAAATGTCCTGAGGTTCACAGTGTAGCCGATCATAGAGTTTATCTTCAGATAGCATTCGCTCTAGGTAATATCTCTTCTTCTTACGTTTTTTCCTTCTTTGTCAATAAAATTGGTACACATATTTGTTCTACAAAAGATTATAGATTGTAGTTATTTAGAACTTAAATGCCAAGCTTTGCCCAGTGGCAGTATTGTAGCCAGTGGGGTTTATTGCTGATTGAAAGCTTACATGCCGTCATTATTGGTGTCTCTTTTCTGAGTCTCAGCCAGCTGAATTACTTTTGGCTGAGTTTAGGAATGATTACCAACACCTCTGTTCCTTTCGTTATAGGTAGAGTAGATGATTGGATATTTCCTAATACTAATGTTAATGATTTAAAATTAACATTAGTAGTCCAAAGGATTTGCTCAGAAACGTTGCATTTGAGTCATAATTTGGGATGTATTTGCTGTAACTACGGCGATGTGACAATGTGCTATGCCACTAAATAAAATGGAATTCAGAGAAATGATTTTAATGTTTCACCCCTAGTTATTGGTGGTACTGGGTGGAAGTTACATGTTTCCATTCTTAGTCCACTTTTATCATTGATATATACTCTTAATCCTTGTATCAGGAATTTATAACCTGGAGCGTGTGGGTGGGAATGAAATTACAGAGGAAGTATTGATGTATACAATTTGTAGGTTTTATCAGAATATCAAAGGATGTTTGCCCCCAAACTACAGAGATCCTCTTTTATCTCTTCTTGCTCTAGAGTGTAGTGGTTAAGAGTGGCTGTGGAACCAGATTGATAGGGTTTTGAATCTTTATCACCTGTTTGCTAGATAATTATGAAAAATTAGCTTGTAAGTTCTTAATTCCTTATTGCGAAATGAGAATAATAATAATAATAATAAAGGTACTAGCATCTTAGGTTGTAAAGAGACAAGTGCTAAGCCTAATATCTGACAAAAGATGTCTTTTGTTTTATTTATTTGTTTTGAGAGAGTGCAAGCAGGGAAGGGATGGTGGGGGGCAGAGAGAGAGTGAGAGAGTAAGAATCCCAAGCAGGCTCTGCACTGTCAGCACAAAGTTGGTTGTGGGGCTTGAACTCATGAACTTTGGGATCATGACCTGAGCCAAAATTAAAAGTTGGACGCTTAACAACTGACTGAGCTACCCAGGTGCCCCTCTGATAAAAGATCTTAATAAAACACCTATTTTTATTTTTTTAAAATTAATTTTTTTAAATAATTTATTTTCAAATTGGTTTCCATATAACACCCAGTGCTTAACCCAATAAGTGCCCATCTCACTGCCCGTCACCTACTCTCCCCCCTGCACACCCCCCTTACCCTCAGTTTGTTCTTAGTCTTTGAGAGTCTCTTATGTTTTGTCTCCCTCCCTCTCTGTCTTTTTTTTTTCTTTTCCCCTCTTCCCCTCCCTCATGGTTTTTTGCTAAGTCTCTCAAAATCCACCTATGCGTAAAACACCTATTTTAATTAAAATTGTTAAAATTTAGTTTAGCACATGATATGCACTCAGTGTTACATAAGCTTAAGTTTGAAAAGCTGAACTAGAAAATAATTTCTAACTTTTATAATTCTATTCACATGTTGGTAAGTATGAACAGTTTTTAGGTGGCAGTAAAAAGTACCCAAAAGTAGACTATTAGAGTCTTCGTTGTTCATGCTAAAGAAGAGAGGATTGGTAATAAAATATTCAGGTGGATCACAGTGTTCTGTGATTAAAAAGTTTTGCCTATTCTTCCCTTTTCCTTGTCCCTCCCAATCGCCACATTTTCTTTTTTAGGCACCAGAAAATATTGTTTCCTAGATTAAGATGACGGTTCTTGTAGGCGATAAACAGCAACTAAAAAGGCACAGTTAATTTTCAAAAGAGATTGTTAACTTGTAGGCGCATGACTATGGTAGTCCATAAATGTCCCTTAGCACACTGATGAACCCATGACATGTCATACAAAATGTTCCTAATAGGTTTTCTGGGAGAAAAGTGTTATTAATAGCCTTCATAAGATTCTTAGTGGCCAAGAATCATTATTCTAATATATTGACTAGAATATAGTAAAGGAGTATGTTCATATTAAAAATAGTATATTCATAGGAATTTAATATTTATAAGAATTACAGCTGTATTAATATTTTGTATTATTTTTCATCCTGCCTTCCTATTTAAGTAAACCTTGTAAACCTTTGAGAAAATAAAGAGAATCACCCTGTAAAACAAAAAGCATGCTACCACTCTGAGTAACAACTGGTAATTTTTTTTGGTATAGCTTTGGCATGAGCTTGTGAACCATACAGTGTAAAATTTTACAAAATATGATTTTATTACATTTATGTTTTAGAGTCTGATTATAGTTGACTGTGTATGAAAAATCAGTCTCTCCATGTCATCAGATATTATTACTTACATTTTTTTAATGTATTTTTAAAAATGTTTGTTTACTTTTGAGAGGAGAGAGACAGAGCGTGAGCAGGGGAAGGGCAGAGAGAAAGGGAGACACAGAATCCGAAACAGGCTCCAGGCTCTGAGCTATCAACACAGAGCCTGATAACGGGGCTCGAACCCACGAAATGTCAGATCATGACCTGAACCGAAGTCAACTAAGCTTAACCACCTGAGCCACCCAGACACCCCTGTCATCATTTTTAATTGCTGTATAGCAGTTGTATAACTGTGACATCATTCGTTTTGTCTGTAAGATCAGGGAAATTTTATATGTCGGTTTAAAAGGTTATTATTTATATTATTATTGCAATTGGGAATGGAATGGGAGGAAGACTAATTTAGAGTGTAGGGAGAGAAGATTAAGACAATAAATTGAAGAATGCAAGTTTAAGAAAAGAGCATATAAAAGTCTGAAAGTAGGGGCGCCTGGGTGGCTCAGTCGGTTGAGCGTCCGACTTCGGCTCAGGTCACGATCTCGCGGTCCGTGAGCTCGAGCCCCATGTCGGGCTCTGTGCTGACAGCTCAGAGCCTGGAGCCTGCTTCAGATTCTGTGTCTCCCTCTCTCTCTGCCCCTTCCTCACTCATGCTCTGTCTCTCTCTGTCTCAAAAATAAATAAACATTAAAAAAAAATAAAAAATAAAAGTCTGAAAGTAATACCATGAATGATAAAAGCATTGATAATGTTGCCTTTTTTTTTTTTTTTTTTAAGACTTGTTAAAAACATCACAAAGCAGGCTTAGGTTTCTGTCTTGTAAATTCCACATTCCTTACCAGACATTGAAGGCTCTTCATCGTTTCCTACCAATCTAGTTTTAAATTTATTTCATTATTTCTCTCCTAAAAGAATTCTGGGTGCCAGCAAGGGTGAGGTTCTATCAGCTTTTTGTATTTTCAGGCTAAAAATTGTGTCTTTCATAGCTGCCATTTGTGGTTGATAAATGTTTGAGGATGTTGCTTTTATGTTTTCATTGTTTTATTAAACTTTTATCTTTTTAAGTAAATTCTGTACCCAGCATGGGGCTTGATCTCATGATCCCGGTATCAAGAGTCACATAGTTTATTGACTAAGCCAGCCAACTGCCTCAATAAACTTTGTTTAAGAACAGTTTTTTTTTTTTTTTTTTTTTTTTTTTTTTTAATGTTTATTTATTTTTGAGAGACATAGAGGCACAGTGTGAACAGGGGAAGGGCAGAGAGAGAGGGAGACACAGAATCGGAAGCAGGCTCCAGGCTCCGAGCCGTCAGCACAGAGCCCGACGCGGGGCTCGAACTCACAGACTGCGAGATCATGACCTGAGCTGAAGTCGGCCGCCCAACCGACTGAGCCACCCAGGCGCCCCTAAGAACAGTTTTAGAAGCAATTGCTTTTGAATAGATGAGTGTATGTTCTACACTCTTCAAGGCTCTATGTTTTCTATTGGCATTAAGAACTTTGATGATATTGATAAGTTGAGTGGGATATTGATATTGACTATTACTTACAAAGTAGTGCTTTTTTTTTAAGTAGTGCTTTTTATAAATTAGTTCATAAATAAAATAACTTTTGTTGAGGTTAGATACTGTGGATTAACGGTGTTTTCATGTGTTCCATAGCACCAGGCCTAAGAAGACATTAGATCCATTGGAATATGTGTTGTTAGATGGAATTATAGACTGCAAGTTAAAAAAATAATTTACTTTTGATATGTAGATTCCTCATGAATTCTGAGTTAAAATTTTTTAATTTCTTAATTGGAGCTATATATTTTATGCTAGACAGAAATTCATATTGTTAATTTCATATTGCGCATTTCTAGACAGAAATATATTGTGTTCTTTTTAAAAAATTCTTTTCATTTTTTTAAAAATTTAATTCTGGTATGGTTAATATACAATGTCAGATTTGTTTCAAGTATACAATATAGTGATCCAGCAGTTCTTTATATTACTCAACAATTCTGTATATTACTCAGTGCTCATCAAGATAAGTGTACTCTTTTTAATTCCCTACACCTATTTCACTCATCCCTCTACCCACCTCCTATATGGTAATCATCAGTTGTTCTCTAGTTAAGAATTTGTTTTTTGGTTTGGCTTTTTTTCCGTCTTTGTTTTGTTTCTTAAATAACTTTTGAGTGAAATCCTATGGTATTTGTCTTTCTCTTGCTGACTTTTTTCACTTAGCGTTATACTCTCTCGATCCATCCATGTCGTTGCAAATGAGAACATTTCCTTATTTTTTATGGCTGAGTAATAATCCATGTGTATGTATATGCCACCTCTTTATCCATTCACCTATTTGGACAGTTGTGCTGCTTCCATAATTTGGGTGTTGTAAATAATGCTGCAATAAATGTGTGGATACATACATCCTTTTGAATTAGTGTTTTCATATTCTTAGGTTAATTATCCAGTATTGCAATTATTGAATCATAGGGTAGTTCTATTTTTTATTTTTTGAGGAATCTCCATACTGTTATTCTTTAAAAAAAATTTGTTTTACTTTATTTTGAGAGAGAGGGAGAGAGAGAATTGCAAGCAGATTCTCTGCAGTCAGCATGCAGCCTGACGCGAGGGGTCTAAATTACTAACCATGAGATCATGACCCGATCTGAAACTGAGAGTCGTACACTTAACTGGTGCCCCCATACTGTTTAACACAGTGGCTGCACCAGTTTGCATTCTTACCTGTAGTGCATGAGGGCTCCTTTTTCTCCACATCTGTGCCAGCAATTGTTATTTCTTGTGGTTTTGATTTTGGCCATTCTGACAGGTTTGAGGTGATAGCTCATTGTGGTATTGATTTGCATTTCCCTGATGATAAGTGATGTTGAGCATCTTTTCATGTGTCTGTTGGTCATCTGTATGTCTTCTTTGGAGAAATGCCTGTTCATGTCTTCTGCCCATTTTTAATTGCATGATTGTGTGTGTGTGTGTGTTGAGTTGTGTAAGTTCTTTATATATTTTAGATAGTAACCCTTTATTAGATACATCCATTTGCACAAATATCTTTTCCCATTCAGTAGGTTGCCTTTTTTAGTTCTATTGATTATTTTCTTATCTGTGCAGGGACTTTTTATTTTGATGAAGTCGTAATAGGTTAGTTTTGCTTTGGTTTCCTTTGACCCAGGAGAAATATCTAGAAAAATGTTGCAATGCCTAATGTCAGAGAGATTAGTGCCTGTGGTCTCCTAGGATTTTTGTTTTTAAATGTTTGTTTATTTTGAGAGAGAGAGTGAGGAGGGTGCATGTGCATATACGAGGGAGAGGGGAGGAGGGAGAGAAAGAGAATCCCAAGCAGGGTCTGAGCTGACAGCATAGACAAGGGGCTTGATCCCACGAAATGTGAGACCATACCCTGAGCCAAAATGAAGAGTCAGACGCTCAATCGACAGAGCCACCCAGGTGCCCCTTTCTAGGATATTTATGGTTTCAGGAAGTCTCACATTTAAGTCCTTGATCCACTTAGAGTTGATTTGTGTGTATAGTGTAAGAAAACAGTCCAGTTTCATTCTTTTGCATGTAGCTGTCCAGTTTTCCCAGCACTATTTGTTGAGGAGATTCTCTTTTTCCCATTATATTCATTTCTCCTTTGTCGAAGATTAATTGACCCTAAAATCATGGGTTCATTTCTGGGCTTTGTATTCTTCTTTTTTTTTTTAATGTTCATTTATTTTTGAGACAGAGACAGAGCATGAGTGGGGGAGAGGCAGAGAGAGAGGGAGACACAGAATTCAAAGCAGGCTCCAGGCTCTGAGCTGTCAGCACAGAGCTCAATGCGGGGCTGGAACTCACAGACCACCACGAGATGATGACCTGAGCCGAAGTCGGACGCGCAACCGACTGAGCCACCCAGGTGCCCCTGGGCTTTGTATTCTATTCCATTGATCTGTTTGTCTCTTTTTGTGCCAGTGCCATACTGTTCTGATTACTACAGCTTTATAATATAACTTGAAGTCTGGAATTGTGGTACCTCCAGATTTGTTGTTGTTTTTCAGAATTGCTTTGGCTATTTGAGGTCTTCGTGGTTCCATACAAATTTGAGGATTCTTTGTCCTAGTTCTGTGAAAAATGCCGTTGTTATTTTGATAGGGATTACGTTAAATGTGTAGATTGCTTTGGGTAGTGTGGACATTTTAACGATATTTGTTCTTTGAACCCATGAGCATGGAATGTCTTTCCATTTCTTTGTGTTGTCTTTTTTTTTTAATGTTTATTTTTGAGAGGGAGAGAGAGAGAGAAAATGGGAGTGGGGGAAGAGCAGAGAGAGAGAGGGAGATAATGAATCCAAAGCAGGCCTTGCACTGTCAGTGCAGAGTCTGATGTGGGGCTTGAGTTCACAAACCAGTAGAACATGAGCTGAGCTCAAATCAGGAGTTGGACACTTAACTGACTGAGCCACCCAGCTGCCCTGGTCTTGAATTTCTTTTTTCAGTATTTATAGTTTTCAGAATATAAATCTTTTACTTATGGTTAAGTTTATGCCTAGGATTATTTTACTATTTTTTATGTAATTGTTAATAAGATGCTTTTCTTAATTTCTCTTCCTTTTGTTTCATTATTAGTGTATAGACATGCATTGGATTTCTGTACATCGATTTTGTATCTTGCAGTTTTACTGAATTCATTTTTCAGGTCTAGCTTTCGGTGGTGTCTTTAGGATTCTGCGTATGTAGTATCATATCATATGCAAATAGTGAGAATTTTGCTTCTTTACCACTTTGGATACCTTTTATTCCTTTTTCTTGTCCAATTGCTGTGGCTAGGACTTGTACTACTATGTTGGATAAAAGTGGTGAGAGTGGACATCCTCATCTTGCTCTTAGGCGAAAAACTCTCAGATTTTTACCGTTGAATATGTTGTTAGCTGGTAGTTTTCCATATATGGCCTTTATTATATATGTTGTTTCTAAACCTACTAGCATGTTCTTAAATGTAACCATATTCTATTTAGGCAGCTTATAACTCTACTTGGGTAAGAAAGTCTTACCAGGCTGGTAATAATAGGAGTAGGACTAGGAAAAACATAGGATATGCTTAGATAGTGGCAGGGTATGAAGGAGATTGGTGTATAAATAGAAGTAATATGTACAGAGTTTAAAAAGTAAATGCAAAAAGGCCTATAATAAAGTTCATTGTTCCCTATCTCTTCAGTTCCCCTTCTGCTTTCAACTCGTTAAGATGTTGGCTTTGATATTAACCTCTATATTCTGAAATAGTTTTATTATTGTTTCATGTATTAATTAAAACAATTTTTTTTAACATTTACTTATTTTGAAAGAGAGACAGAGCACAAGTAGGGATTGGCAGAGAGAGACGGAGACAGAATCTGAAGCGGGCTCCAGGCTCTGAGCTGTCAGCACAGAGCCTGATGCAGGGCTCAAACTCACCAACTGGGAGATCATGACCTGAGCCGAAGTCAGATGCTCAACTGAGTGAGCCACCCAGGCGCCCCTTAATTTTAAGTCCACTCTGTGAACTTCCTTCTCTGATATATAAAGATTACGTTCTTTTATCCTTTGCCTTTCTCTCAGGGTGATTGATGGGCCAGAAAATGTTCTGTGGCTCATTTTATATTTTATAAGAAATAAGTTCTTGTGTTTATCTTTTGTTTCTAAGAGTTTACAGGCTTTTTCTAAAATAATTTTCCAGGTGTGAATCACTGATTCTATACAAATTCTTCAACCCTTCTCATTACTGAGTTTTACATTTTTATGTATCATTACGTGGTTTTTTCCTCCCTTTCCCCTTTCCCAAATCTCCTTCGTCCTTTATCTTCTGACTCCATTTATTGATTTTTCAATAGGGATACTAAATAGCTATCTTCTCTTCAGATCATCCTTGAAATTCCTTTTGCTTTTATATTATTTTGGATCTCCAGTTTCCAGGATTCCATGTGGACATTGTTATTGGTTTACTTCTTTGTTTTGTTAAGATGACATCTTTTCTGAGAAACAGTGCATGGGAGACAAATGTTTTTTACACCTTTCAGACCTTAAAGTTTCTAGTCTACCCTTAATCTTATTGAAGACTTTTCAATACAGAATTCTGGGTAGAAAATTAGGTTCTTTCAGAAATTTAAAAGTATTGCTCCATTGTATTCTAGCTTCTGATATTGCTGTGAGGCTTTTTATTTTTTTATGTATTTTGAGAGAAAGCAAGCGCGAATGGGGAGTTGGAGGGGCTGAGTGGAGGGAGAGAGAGAATCTCAAGCGGGCTCCATGCTCAGCAGGGAGCCCGATATGGGGCTCGATCCCATAACCCTGGGATCATGACCTGAGCCGAAATCAAGAGTCAGATGCACAACCTACTGAGCCACCCAGGTGCCTCTGCTTTAAGGTTTTTTTTTTTTTTTAAGTAAAATCTACTCCCATCATGGGGCTTGAACTCCTGACCGTGAGATCAGGAGTCACATGCTCTGCAAATTGAGTCAACCGGACCTCCCCCCTGCCCCCCCATATAGCTTTGGAGAAGTATTAGCTATTTTTATTCCTGAGCTGCTTCATGTAACTCTTTCCACTTTCCCTGAAAGCTTTTAGTTAGGATTTTTATCCCTGCTCAGCTTCAGAAATTTCATAATCAGGGGTGCCTGGGTGGCTCAGTCGGTTAAGCATCCAACTCTTGGTTTCTGCTCAGGTTATGATCTCACAGTTCGTAGAATTAAGCCCTGCATTGGGCTCCATGCTGAGAGCATGGAGCCTGCTTGGGATTCTCTCTCTCCCTCCCTCTCTCTCCCTCCTTCCCTCTCTCCCCCTCCCCCTCCCTCCCTCCCTCCTTCCCTCTCTCTCTCCCTCTCTCCCTCCCTCCCTCCCTCCCTCCCTCTCTCTCCCTCCCTCTCTCTCCCTCCCTCCCTCTCTCTCCCTCCCTCCGTCTCTCTCTCTCCCTCCCTCCCTCCCTCTCTCTCCCTCCCTCCCTCTCTCTCTCTCCCTCCCTCTCTCTCTCTCCCTCCTTCCTTTTCCCTCTCTCTCTCTCTCTCTCCCTCCCTCCCTCTCTCTCTCTCAAAATAAATAAACTTAAAAAAAAATTCATGATGGTAGGTGTTTTGGTGGGCCTTTCAATTCTGATTTTTTTGTAATTTCGTCATTTCCAAATCTTCAGATTTTGTATTATGTCTTCTTGGAAGTATTATTAGTCAGATATTGTATCTTCTTGATTGATGGCATACATTCCCTTTTCTCCCCATTATTTCTCTTTGTCTCTACTACTTTCTAGGAGATTCTTTTACTTTTACCCTATGGAGCTTTTGTTGAATTTTACAAATTGGTAAATTTTTATTTTATTTCTTACTTGCTTATTTATAATATTTATTTATTTTTGAGAGAGAGCGTAAGCAAGCACGAGTAGGGGAGGCGCAGAGAGAGAGGAAGACAGAGAATCTGAAGCAGGCTCCAGGCTCTGCGCTGTTAGCACAAAGCCCAAAGCGGGGCACAAACTCAGCAAGCTGTGAGATCGGGACCTGAGCTGAAGTTGGATGCCCAACCGACTGAGCCACCCTGGCACCTGATCTTATTTATTTTAAAGTTTTATTTATTTATTTAAGTAATTTCTGCATTACATGTGGGACTCCCAACTCAGGACCCCAAGATCAAGAGTTGCATGCTCCTCTGTTAAACTGCTATAAATCTAATTGGGTTTTAAAGTGTGATTGATGTGTATGCAAAAGCTATGTAATGTATATTTGTACACCCTGAAGGTCTCTTTTGTAGCTTGAATGCATTTTTTAATATATTCTGTACTTGTTTCAGTAATCTGCTGTTTTTTGTCTCTGAGGATATACATTAATTAAAATCTTTTTTCTTCCTGCATTTTATCATTCTTTGAATTTCTTTTTACCATTTGTTTTGACCTGCCTTTAGAGATACAGCTTTCCTTGTAGGTCTTACTGGTTATCTTTACATGGTTAAGAGATGGGCATTTAAAGATGGATTGGAAGTTCTTTATGGGGGCCATCTCAGATGTTGGCCTACGCTGTAGGTTGGAAAATGGTGAGCAGGCTTCATTACCAGGGATAAGTCAGCTTTTCTCTTAAATCATTCATATTATCTAAGAAAATGTCTTCAAGTCTTTGGCCTTGAGATATTTTAGTCTGGGTGTTGGGTGGGGCATGTTAGTTGGGGAGATTCACCAGTCATAGTATCCCTTCCTTTCAGTTTCTTTTATCATCCCTGTCTTTAGCATCAGTTTTTCCTGAACTTAATCTTGTTCATTTTATATACACGAGAAATTTCTTGTTTCCCCTGGATCAAGTATCCTTTCTGTCTCGGTTGGAAATCTGCAGGTTTTCACTGTATCTTTCATTCTGTCCTACTTCCTGCCCTGTCCTTCATCTCTACCTTTATAGGTATCTGATGGTCTTTGTTCTTGAGCCTTTTCAGTGTTCTGTGGTGTGGATATTTTTGTTGATAAATCTGTCTGTAGCCTCTTCCAAGTTTATTTCTCCTACTTTAGGTTACTTAACTGTTACTCCCTTTGCTGTCATCCAAAATGTGTTGCTATTTGTTAATCCTTTATCTTTTACCTTATGGAGTTAAGTCTTTTTTCTTTCAATATATTTGTAGTGAGGTTTAAAACAGAAAAGAAATTAAGTGTAAAATCAAGCTGGGTTTAACTGAAAGTGATGTTTTGTTTAAAAACACACACATCCCTCTCCCCACCTGCATTGTGGGTAGGGATATATAGAGAAATGCTATATTGAGAATTTAGATGCCTAGACTTTTCAGAATTGAGTGTCATACAATAAAATGTATGTTATGTAATAATTAAAGATAAGCGTGTGTGTGTATCTTCACTTAGATTCTCAGTTCTCCTTGAGTTTGTATGTTTTGGTTCTGTAAGAACCTAGATGCAGTTTGCTGTTAGTTTGCTCATACATGTTTTGTCTTTTTAAGATGAGTTTCCTAGTCAGTTAAATGCCCATTTCCTGCCAATGAATTTTATTTTTTATTTTGTTTACTTTGTTTATTTGAGAGGGAGAGAGGGGTGTGAGCATGTGCCAGCAGGGGAGGGGGTGGAGGGAGAGGGAGGAAGGGAGAAAGAGAGAATCTTAAGCAGGCTCATGGGGGAGCCTGTTGTGGAGCTTGATCCCACGACCCTGGGATCATGAACTGAGCCGAAATTGAAAGTTGGACGCTCAACTGACTGAGCCACCCGGATGCCCCTGAATTTTTTTTTTTAAGTTTTTATTTAATTAATCTCTACACCCAACTTGGGGCTTGAACTCATGATGCTGAGATCAAGAGTTGCATGCTCTTTCGACTGAGCCAGCCAGGCACCTCCTTGCCATTGATTTTTAAAGTAAATTTGCTGGTTCTTTGGCTTTCTTAACCCAAATCTGACTTCAAGGTCTTTTTTGGAAGGAACTAACTTTCCTTTTTTGCTAAAGAAAGATATTCCAGTGTATAATCTTTCAGTTTGAACTTGATTTTTCCTGAACCTAAAGAAAAGCTATTTGTCAGAAAAATATCAACAGTAGCATGTTGATTTTTCTTCTTGAAGAAATTGTGATAATACAGAATTTTAAAGGTGGAGGAGTTCTTACTGATAAAATCCCTTTCATTTTGGCACTGAGAAGACAGGCCTGATGTATTATTTATCTGTTTCTGTGTAACAAATTACTCAAAAAATAGTCTCTTAAAACAACAATAAACATTTATTATCTTGAAAGTTTTTATGGATTGGAATTTGGGAGTGGTTTTGCTGGTTGGTTCTGGCTTGAATTTCTCATTAGGTAGCAGTCAAGTTGTTGGCCTGGTTATGGTCATCTTAGGCCTTATGTGGGGCTAGAGGGTCTGCTTCCAAAGTGGCCACTTACTTGGTTGGCAACCTGGTTCTTATTGTTGGTGTAAGCTCTGTTTTTTTTCCTCATGAGGACTACTCCAAGGACTCTTGGACTATTTTATAACATATAACTGACTTCCCTCAGAGCAGCAAGTGATCCAGAAGAGAGCAAGGCTGAGTGGCAGTGTCTCTTATGACCTAGTTTCAGATGTCACACAGTCATTTCTGCCACATTCCACATAGAGTTTAGTCATTAAGTCTGTTCCACATTCAAGGGGAGGAAAAGTGGGCTTCGCTTTTTAAAGGGAAGAATATTAAAGAATTTGTGGCTATACTCTAAATTCACCACACTTAGAGAAAGGAGATTATGTCCACATGGTCATGTAGGGAGTCGGTGCTCTATTTGGACTATGGTATAGATAATTTGAATTGATAATATAACTAGGTAAGTAATAGTTTTTTAATTGTCATCCATCATTGGAAAAAATTATCCTTATAATCTGGTACTTGATTATCATTTATTTACTGATTTACAAAATTCTTTGATTGTCCACAGTGTGCCAGGCATTAATGCTAACCGAACATGTCTTAAGAGAACTAGATTTGTATGTAATAATAATTACTGACTCTTACTGTATTTATTTATGTACACATACATACATCACATACACACACACGCGCGCGCAGAAGAGTGTGAATGTATATGTGTTGTTCATAAATGCTTTTGATTAGCCAAAGAGGGTAGGAATGTCTTTCCCAAGTTAGCCTTCAAGCAAATTAGTAATGTTAAAATACAGTTTTTTTATTAGTTGACTACAAATCCCTTTATGCAAAACAAACAGCTTTACTAATAAAGTTTTTATTTTAGCTGGTTCCCTGATCTTTACTAAACATGTATTAAGTGCTCAGTGGTTGGAGAGGCAAAGATATATGCCAGAATTGTTGTTTTTAAATGGTTCTTTATGTGAAAGGGCAGATAAATACATAGAAAACACTGAAGCTGTCAATCTAATTTGGTGACTTTTTACTAACCGAAGAACCAGTTTTTGGTGTGATGCTGTCTTTATAAATGACTGTAGTGCTACCCTGTCAGGAAAAAGGAGATAAAAACTAAAAAAAAAAAAAAAAAATGTACTTTAGGATTTGCTTGTTTGTATTTTTTTATATTACTTACTTGAAATATACAATTGTTGTCTCTCTAGAAAGCATTAATTTATTAAAAAATTTTCTTTCTCTTATAGGCAATGTCTATGCTGCTTCAAGGAATATAAGCATTTGGAGATTTTTAACCAAGTAGTGTGTGCACTTATTAACTTAGTGATTGCCCAAGTTCAAGTACTCCGGGACCAGCTTTGTAAACATTGTACTACTATTAACATAGATTCCACGTGGCAAGATGAGAGTAATCAAGTGGAAGAACCACTGAGTATAGAAAGAGAGTGTAATGAAGGAAGTACAGAAAGACAAAAATCAATAGAAAAAAAATCAAACTCTGCAAGAATTTGTAATCTGACTGAGGAGGAATCTTCAAAAAGTTGTGATCCTTTTAGTTTATGGAGTACAGATGAGAAGGAAAAACTCTTACTATGTGTGGCAAAAATTTTTCAAATTCAGTTTCCTTTATATACTGCTTACAAGCATAATACTCATCCAACTATAGAGGTATGTGAAATAGGTATTGTGAATTTTAAGTAATATCAGGTTATAGTTATGTTGACAGTTTTTCATGGATAAATATGAAGATGGAGTTATTATTGGAAAAATTTATAAAAATAACTTTTCTCAGGAAAAAGTATTCCAGTTTTCTCTAGACCATTTTGGTAGCAACTTGGATTGAACATTTGCTCAGCATAGTCGTATTAAGGAAAAGATTCACAGATTGAACTCATAAAAATTAAACTATCAGTGATATAAACATTTTGCCAATGTACATCTATGCTGTACTTTGACACTTTCAAAAAGTAATAATTGAGGAAAAAGAAGTGTGTGGAATTTTGAATTTTATTCTTAGGAGCATTGGTAACAGTGTTTGCAATTTCTCACATTAAGAAAACTTAACAGATTATCTTTACAGAGTTCTTTTTTTTTTTTTAATAGATTTTATTTTTTAACATTTACTTATTGAGAGACAGAGCATGAGCATGGGAGGGGCAGAGAGAGGGGGAGACACAAGTCTGAAGCAGGCTCCAGGCCCAAGCTGTCCGCACAGAGCCTGATGTGGGGCTTGAACTCGCAAACCGTGAGATCATGACCTGAGCTGAAGTCGGACACTCAAACGACTGAGCCACCCAGGCGCCCCAAGGGTTCTTTTTTCTTAAATGCTTATTTATTTTTGAGAGAGACCAGAGTGCAAGTGGGGGAGAGGCAAAGAAAGGGAGACAGAGAATCTGAAGCAGGCTCCAGGCTCTTATGCCGTCAGCACAGAGCCCCTATGCAGGGCTTGAACTCACAAACGGTAAGGTCATGACCTGAGCTGAAGTTGGACCGTTAACAGACTGAGTCACCTGAGTCAGGCACCCCTTTAACTACCAGTTCTAAAGGAGAGTACTTTCTTTTATAAGTCAAGATGCTTGACTCATTCCGTTCTTGATATTTTTATAAGCTTTTCAAAGTGTTTAGAACCCACCTTAGGTTTTTGTAGGTAATAGCATTACTTCGTACACATGGTGGGAATTGAGATAGTTATTCTGATAATGTGTTATGTAAGTGGCATAAAAAACCAGATTTATTATTTATCATTCTCCAAGTTGGCTGGGCAATTCTATTGGATTAATGTGGCCTCATTTTAGGCAGTTGTATATTTACTCTGAGAGTTGGAGGAGTTTAAAGGTCCAACGTGGTCTCACTCACATGTCTGACGGTTGGTGTTGGATGTTGTCTAGGGTTCCTTGGATTTTCTCCACATGGTCTCTCATTCTCCTCTGGAGTTGATTGGCTGCTTTACGTGGTAATCTTAGAATTGATCCAGGAAGATAAACATTTAAGCTATAAAGCCTCTTAAGGTCCAGCCTCTGAAACAGTATAAATTTTACCCCATTCTGTTGAAGCACTTAATGAGGGCAGTCCAGATTCAAGGGGGTATGAAGTGGACTCCATCTCTGGATAAAATATCTCATTTTAAACTTCGACAGATCTACCACAGGCTTTTTAAAAAAGTCTTCCTATTTTCTCTAGCTTATTTTATAATCTTCATACTGACTTCTGTAAACTTCTTTCTTTGTCTGGAAAAAAATAGTTCCTTACTGAAAATGTTTTCACATTGAATTGAGACTATAAAAATATAGCCTAGGAGGTGGGTATTTCCTTTGAGAATTTTCCATAAGAATATTTTAAAACAGATTGTGCTCTTTCTTCTAGAATTCTTCATCTGTTGTCTTTCCATATAGAAATCTTTTAATGAATCATTTAGTAAACATCTTAAAAAATGGCAGCTCAGCATCCTTTTTGTTAAAAAAATTTTTTAATATACTTTTATTTTTAATCAATTTGGTATTTATATTATTTATCAATAGAATTAATATTTAAAGTAAATAAATTTTAATAAATTTAAATTAAGTGCTAAATTTAATTTTTAATTAAATGTATAAAATTTCTCCAGTTAAAAATCTTTTAAATAGAACTATGGTAATACTAAATCTGCTGTTTTCTTCCTCAAATCAATTTGCGCATTAGTTTATCATTTTTTAATGTCATTAGAAAAAAAAATCTTCAAATATAAACCTAGTCACAGCCCCCTTTCTGGTTTGAAATCTGGTTTGATTCTCAAGATCTGGTTCTTGAGGATCTGTCATTCCATGTGATGGGTTGAAAGCAATAATTTCATGATATCTTCGAGGTAAAATTCTAATAAAAAAAAAAACCTTAGATATAATATAACATAATACAGTGCTACACAGAGTTGTCATCTGCTTGTACAGAATTTGTGTGCTTCTGTAATACTCTGTTTATTGTATCAATGCTTCCCAGGTTTCTGATATGTTAGTAATGCTGTGTTACAAATACTTGAAAAAGATATAGTTTCTGTCCTAGTGGCCATGTGGTTATATGCTAGCAGTCATTTTTAACTTTGATTTTAATTTGATTTTGATTTTGACTTTTTTTTTAATAATTTATTGTCAGATTGGTTTCCGTATAAAACCCAGTGCTCATCCTAACAAGTGCCTTCCTCTGTGCCTGTCACCCACTGTCCCCCCTCCCATACCCCCACACCCCTAAGTTTTTTCTTAGTCTTTCAGAGTCTCTTATGTTTTGTCTCCCTCCCTCTGTGTCTTTTTTTCTTTCCCCTCTTCCCCTCCCCCATGGTTTTCTGCTAAGTCTCTCAAAATCCACCTGTGGTGGAAACATGGTATCTATCTTTCTCTGACTGACTTATTTCACTTAGCATAATACCCTCCAGTTCCATCCATGTTGCTACACATGGCCAGATTTCATTCTTTCTCATTGCCACGTAATAGTCCATTGTATATATATACCACATCTTCTTTATCCATTCATCAATTGATGGACACTTAAGTCTCTTTCCATGATTTGGCTGTTGTCAAAAGTGCTGCTATGAACATCAAGGTACACGTGCCCCTATGCATCAGCAATCCTCTATCTCTTGGGTAGATTCCTAACAGTGCTATTGCTTGGTCATAGGGTAAATCTATTTTCATTTTTTTGAGGAACCTCCACACTGTTCTCCAGAGTGGCTCCACCAGTTTGCTTTCCCACCCACAGTGCAAGAGGGTGCCTGTTTCTCCACATCCTCGCCAGCATCTATAGTTTCCTGATTTGTTCATTTTAGCTATTCTCACCGGTGTGAGGTGGTATCTCAGTGTGGTTTTGATTTGTATTTCCCTGATGATGAGTGACATTGAGCGTTGTTTCATGTGTCTGTTGACCATCTGGATGTCATCTTTGGAGAAGTGTCTGTTCATATCTTCCACCTATTTCTTCACTGGATTATTTGTTTTTCAGGTGTGGAGTTTGGTAAGTTCTTTATAGATTTTAGATACTAGTCCTTTATCAAGTATGTCATTTGCAATTATCCTTTCCCATTCCGTTGGTTGTCTATTAGTTTTGTTGGTTGTTTCTTTTGCCATGCAGAAACTTTTTATCTTGATAAGATCCCAGTAGTTCATGTTCGCATTTGATTCCTTCGCCTTTGGAGATGTGTCGTGTAGGAAATTGCTGCGGCTCAGGTCAAAAAGGTTTTTTCTTGCTTTCTCCTCTAGGATGATGGTTTCCTGTCTCACATTCAGGTCCTTCATCCAGTTAGAGTTTATTTTTGTGAGTGGTAAAAGAAAGTGGTCTAGTTTCATTCTTCTGCATGTTGCTGTCCAGCTCTCCCAGCACCATTTGTTAAAGAGGCTGCCTTTTTTCCATTGGATACTCTTTCCTGCTTTGTCAAAGATTAGTTGGCCATATGCTTGTGGGTCCATTTCTGGGTTCTCTATTCTATTCCATTGATCTATGTGTCTGTTTTTGTGCCATGATTTTGACTTTTTTTAAAGAGTCCCAGATTGACCAGTACTTTTCAGAAGATGATTCAGTACTCATATGTTAGTATTTAGATAGCTGTGACTTGAGAAACCTAGTCAACAACCTTATTTTATATAAGAGGGAATTGGCTGACACAGGTTAAAAGTTTTGGTCAGGTTTGCAAAGTATATTGCTGAGAGTCATAGACTTAACATCTTATTCTGGGGTGCCTGGTTGGCTTAGTGAGTTAAGCGTCTGACTCTTGGCTCACACGTTTGTGAGATTGAGCCTTGTGTTGGGCTCCGCATTGAGCATGGAGACTACCTTAAAATTCTCTCTCTTTGTCCCTCTGACACTCTTCACGCACTCATGGGGTGTCTCTCTTCAAAATAAAATTAAAACACAAACAAAGAATTCAGGTCTTATACTGCTACACTGCTTCTCAAATCACTTCAGGTTAATCTCTGTAGCTATTGTATCCATTGCCAGTAGTGAATAAGGTAGGAACTTGGAGCCCCTTCTTCTCCCTATCCCTTCCTGTCTATATTCTGCTTTGCTTCCTATTAAAGTCGACAATATTTTAAAAGATGTAGTAATTAGAAATAGGTAAGTATTTAATTGAGGTTAAACTTTTTGGGAGTGGGGCAGGGAGCTGTGTGCATTCTTTTCTTCATCGTGAATCATTATGTGTAATTCTCTGAGGTGTGGCCCTAGTGTTGTAAGTTTTTTTCCTAAGTAAAGTGAAATAAGTGTAAAAATTAGAGAAAGAAGAGAAACACTGCACATATTTATGAGATATGATTAGATAGACTTAAATATATACACTTAAGTTCTAGATTTCTGAATATGGTTGGGTTTTCTCTCGCCACTTCCCACTGACTGTTTTTATTCATGCTTTATTAAGTTAAAAAAAGTAAATATTTTAAATTCCCCCTTTTAATGTATACAATTAGTAAGTTGTAGTACATTCCCACAGTTGTGCAACCATCACTAACTGTGTAAATCCCGTACTGATTGACCTTTTTTTGTTTTATATTTATAGAATTAAGTTGCTTGGATTTGTCTCTAATTTTGATAAACAGATGTACCTCATTCAGAGTACTAAAAAATAAACATTGAGCATCTATTCTATTCTAGGAACTGCACTATTTATTGTGTATACAAAGATGAATCATCTACAGTACTTGCATTCAAGGAACAATCCTAAATATCTCAAATAGCTTGTATGTCTTCCACTCATTATCTTCCTTGTCACCAGTCTGTGTGGATGGCTTACTTCTGTTCATTTGCGAGAACAGATAAGCATATGGAGACTTTCTTGTGTTGCATTTCATCACTATCCTCTCCTGAGCTTCTTTACTTTAAAGCTCTACTGCCCAATATGCCCAATATGGTAGTGAACAGACAAATGTGGCTATTTAAGTTATAACTAGAGTTAAAGAAAACATACTGAATTTGTTCTTCAGTCATACCACGTTTCTTTCTACTCTCTCTCTCTCTTTTCTTTCTTTCTTTCTTTCTTTCTTTCTTTCTTTCTTTCTTTCTCTCTCGCTCTCTCGCTCTCTCGCTCTCTCTCCCTTCTTTTCTTCTCCTTTCTTTCTATCTTTTTTTCTTTCCTTTCTTTCCCAACATATTTTAAAAGCTCGGTAGTCACATGGGCCTAGCGGCTAGTGTATTAGACAGTGCATACAGAAGATTTCCATCATAGCAGAGTGTTCTATTAAGCAGAACTGTTGGACATTATGGCTTTGCTTGATTAGGTGTAGTCATTGGTTGTAAACTATATGCTCTCCAGATTTGGTGGTCTTAATTTTTCATAACAGCAGATTATTTGATATGCTGATGACTTCTTTTTAAACAAAAATTCTGTTCGTAATTCACTGGCCTTCAGTTTTTCATGGTTTGATTATGGAGCAGCATTTGTTTTTTTTTATTTAATTTTTATTTCTGTTAATGTTTATTTTGAGAGAGTGCATTTGTGGCAGGGAGGGACAGAGAGAGAGTGAGAGAGACTCGCAAGCAGGCTTCCCGCTCCTGGCTCGGAGTGACATGTGGTTCAGTCCCATGAACCGTGAGATCATGATCTGAGCTCAAGTCAAGTGCCAGACGCTTAACTGACTGAGCCATGTAGGCGCCCCCTTGTTTAATTAGCTGCAGAATTACTTTCCGATTATTCATTTATTTCTCTTTATTTTCTGTTTTAAAGTAATAGGCAGATCCCTCTCTGTAGTTCTCGAAATAGAGTGGCTTTATCTTATGTAGTAAACAGGAGATTTTCTAAAAAGACAAACGCTAACAGGTTTCTTAAGGCCTTTTTAGGGATCATCTAAAATTAGAACTTTTTTTTTTTAAGTTTAATTACTTTGAGAGAGGAAGTGTGAGTCGGGGTGGGACAGAGAGAGAGGTAGAAAGAGGCTGCACGCTGTCACCGCAGATCTCAATGCAGGCCTCGAACCCACAGACCATGAGATCATGACCTGAGCTGAAGTCAGACACTTAACTGACTAAGTTACCCAGGCGCTCCTAAAATTAGAACTTTGAAACAAAATTCATGTTGGTCTGGGTTTTAGGGAGGCTTCCTAGTGTTGTTCCTACTGTTGTTACCTATAGGTCTGTGTTAATTCTTACACTACTTAGGATGAGATTTTAATGACACCTTAGAATAATGTCTTCATGTATTCAGAGTAGAAACAAGAAAGGATAAAGTAGTTCTGAGAAGTCAAAATAGAAGTAACCAAATCCAAGAGCAATATTTTGCACATCAGATTAGAAATCTGTTAGGACATTTTCTAACTGTTTGCATTTTAGGTACTAGAAATCTTGACTCTAGTCTAATATTCCAGCATGGTTCATCTGGCCCATGAATCTTTAGTTAATACCACAGGCATTCTTACATTCTGGACTTGTTGAAGACAGAAGATTTGTTGAGAATAATTTAAAACTTTAACTGTGGCCCTGCTAGTAGAAGCTCAGGAATAAATTTACATTTAGTATACTTGCTTTGACAAGTGTTTTGACCTGTCTTAGGACAGTTTTTGATTAGTTTGAAATGTTCTGAGAGTTTTACGTGATGCTCTCAATCAGTTGTTTTCAAACGTCATTTCAGCAATGGGACTTTCATCAAGCAGGTAACAGCAAAGAAAGGTTTCTTTGGCAACTAACTTTTTTCAGATGAAAGTATTTAACTTTGTGATAGAAAGATTTTCAGTGTGACTAAAAAATACAGAATATACAAAATATAGATTTGAAAAAGCTTTGAACCTCTCCTTTCTGGATCATCTCAGAAAAACCATTGTTAGGAAATCAGATTATTTCCAGACATAAAAAAAGTTATGAAAATCAGATCATGTTCATAAATGTAATATAAGACAATATCTTTCTAATGCCTGCATGTATGGACCCACTTTAGCTTTTTAAAGGAATGACTAAGCATAAAAATCAGTTGCTTAAAGCATGTAACTTAATCACTTTTAGTAAATTCACAGAATTGTGTGACCATTACCTCACTGCAATTTTACAACAGTTCCACCATCCCTAGAAGATCGTCATGGCATTTCACCTTATTTTTGAAAGCTGCATGAGACCCTAAAGGGTTATATCACAATTTAGCCATCCAGTTGGTGGACTTTTAAGTTGTTTCTAAGTTTGAGATACTATAAATAACTTCAAGGAAGCGTCATTAACATTTTCTAGCACTGCTTTTATTAGTTAGGATAAATAACCAGAAGATGAATTGCTGGGTCGAAGAGAATGTGCATTTTAAATGTTGGTAGATACTGCTAAATCATCCTCCAAGAAGGTCATCCCAGTTTATATTCTCACCAACAATGGATGAGTATGTTATCAAGTAGTTTAAATCATATGTATGCAAAGCACTTGTGGAATTTTTAGTTAAAAAATTAAGTGGTTTTAAAACGTTATAATCTGCTTTTGTAACAATTAGCCCATTTCTTTATGGAGACATTTTTTATTAAAAAGGCAATATATAGCATATAGCCTAGAAAGATTTCTTTGCAGAAGAGTTAAAATACATTGTAGACCTAAACCATATTAGTTTCAGTTAGGAATACCATTATTCATGGTGAGAAGCAATTGTAAAACCCTGTTTCAGGTTTTATAAACTCAATCCATAGAATATTGTATTTTTCTGAGCATATTTTACACAGAAAATTGTATTTTTTTAGAGATTATTATCTTGTAGGGTGACCTAATTGTGTTTACTTTGTTTTTGCTTTTTTTTACTCAGGATATATCAACCCAAGAAAGCAACATATTAGGGGCATTCTGTGATATGAATGTAAGTATTTATGTTTTTGGAACATAAACATAGGTATATGGAAAATTTAGGTTTTTATTCATATAGGTCTTAGAGTTTATTTTTATATTTGGTCAGTATCTTTTCCATATTGGTAATAAACTGAAAATTACTCCTGATGAGTTTAAATTTTTTTTCCCCTCCCTCAGGATGTAGAAGTACCATTGCATTTGCTTCGTTATGTATGTTTGTTTTGTGGGAAAAATGGCCTTTCTCTCATGAAGGATTGCTTTGAATATGGAACTCCAGAAACTTTGCCGTTTCTTATAGCACATGCATTTATTACGGTTGTATCTAATGTAAGTATTCTTTGGAATTGTTTTTTTTAAAAAAAAATTTTTTTTGTTTATTTTTGAGAGAGAGAGACACACACACACACAGCATGAGTGGACGAGGGGCAGAGAGAGAGAGAGAGAGAGAGAGAGAGGGAGAGAGGATCCGAAGCAGGCTTCAGGCTCTGAGCTGTCAGCACAGAGCGCGATGCGGGGCTCGAACTCACCAGCCACGAGATCATGACCTGAGCTGAAGTCAGGCGTGCAACTGACTGAGCCACCGAGGCGCCCCTGGCATTGGTTTTAATCTTGGGAATAATGTCTAAAGTTTTCATAACATGAATTTTATGTATAGAGAAAGCAGGTTTTGAGTGGCTTGCATGTACAAGAATTTTTTTCCTGAATTTTATTTTGAAAAAAATTGAGTATAGAAACCTGTATCTGAAGCCGACTTCAGGCTCTGAGCTGTTAGCACAGGGCCCGATGCGGGGCTCAAGTTCACAAACATGTGAGATCATGACCTGAGCCGAAGTCAGAAGCTTAACCAACTGAGCCACCCAGGCGCCCCTAAAAAACTAACTTTGTGCTATTCTATTTGGGTTGCTGTCATACAAAGAGGCATATAGTACCATGTTGTAAGATGAAATTACTTGGATAGGTAGGTGGTTCTCCCTTTTCAGCAAGAAGGTTATGTCTTTAGATTGATTTTATGTGTATCTATAAAAAATATAGGTTATTTACATGATATGTGTGTAATCCTTTCTTAGTTTGTTGTTTTCAAAATGTATAAAATGTGTGCAGTTTTAGCGTCAGCAGAATACTAAGTGCTCTTGTTTGTAATTACAGTGATATGTATTTCACATTTTCATTATGCATTAATGTCGTATTTATGTTTCTTTATAGATTAGAATATGGCTACATATCCCTGCTGTCATGCAGCACATTATCCCTTTTAGGACCTATGTTATTAGGTAAGTTTACAAAATCTTTTTCCTTTCATTACCATTGTGATATGTTTAAACATTTGGTAACGTAGTGTAGATTTATATTGTTTATAAAGTCACTCGTAGTCAAGTCCTCTAGAGAAAATTTTAATTCACAGTTTAGTGTATCATATTTTTAGTGCTCATGTAGGCTTATATTTAATGCTTACTTTTAAGCAATTTACATTAGACTTTTTATTTTCTTTTTTCAAAGATTTAAAAAATTTTAAGTACTGTCTGCACCCAGCATGGGGTTTGAATTCAAAACCCTGAGATCAGGAGTCTCATGTTCCAGCAACTGAGTCAGCCAGGCTCCCATGGACCATTTTATTTTTCCTTCCAATGAAGATATAAGGAGTTTAACAGTGGTGACATGGTATTCCACAGTATCCAGTCAACACAGATACACTAAGTATTATGTTCTAGTCATTGGGGATATAGCAGAGAAGACAAGACTTCTCTTTTTGTGCAGTGTCGTTACCAAGTAAATAAATAGATGGTAATAGTTCATCAGAAAGTCGTGAGTATTACAGAGTAAAGGAGGATCATAGGTGGATTGAGAGTTCTAGAGGGTGGGTCACAGTTTTAAATAGAGGTTTAAAGAAGGTCTCTTTGAGGAGAAAGAGATGATATTTGAATTTAAGTCCAGCCTCATAAGAAAGCCTAAGAGGTTGGAGAACAAAATGTATTGAGTAGAGTTGGAGTGTGAACTGTTGGGAGTTCTCAGATTGTACTTCCTGGTAATATTTATGAGTTCTTTATACTTTTTCTCATTCATTTGCAAAAATTTGAGTGCCGGTATTCCCACTGCTATTTGATTTTTTGGAGAAAGTATCAGAAAAAGAATCTGATAGTGATGAGTCCTTTGTCAGGTAATGTGATAGGAAATATGAGGTCTTTGTGAAAGATGGCATCTGAAGATGATGAATTAGCTAATCAGGTGAGAATTGAAAGAATGTATTCTAGGTAGAAGAAACATAAGGAAGTAAGCTTTGAAGTGTAAAGAGTATGACATTCAAGAAAGTAGTAGCAGACTGGTGTGAAACATAGTGTGTAAGGGGAGAGTAGTTATGATATGAGGTTGAGTAAGCAAGGGCAGATTATACAGGATGTTGAAGCCATTAGCATGGATTTAATTTTAGCAGTGGGAATCGATTGAAGGGTTTTAAGCAGGTGAGTCGCGATGATTTTTAGATCACTTTGGCTTTTAAGTGGATCGTAAATTGTAGGGTTGTTGGAGTGGAAGCTAGGAGACCAATTGAAAGGTTAATGCAGTAGTCCTGGAAAGAAATGATGCTTACTGGTATAAGGATTGGGTATGGTGATTTTGAAAATTGAATGGATGTAAGTAAAAATAAAATGGACAAGATTGATGATTCTGGAATTTAAAGGGGTAAGCATCACGGATGACAAATAAACCACCTACCTCAACTTCTCTGTTGTCCTGTGGGTATCATTCACTGAGATGTGAAAAACTGAGAGAACTTCAAGACTTAATTTCGAGGTGCCTGTGGGACATTCAAGTGACACTGGTGAATTGAGAGCATAGTGTATAATTAAGAACAGTATTAATTGAGTTATCAGCATAAACACCTCAATTATTCAATACCTCCTGGGAGTGAATGAGGTCATCTGGGGAGAGAATCTAGAAAGAGAATGGAAGTATGTTGAGGTGCCTGGGTGGCCCAGTTGGTTAAGCATCTAAGTCTTGGTTTCAGCTCAAGTCATGATCTCACATCTCGTGGTATCGAACCCCAAGTCAGGCTCCTTGCTGACAGTGCAGAGTGCGCTTGGGATTGTCTCTCCCTCCTTCTCCCCGCTCCCTGTTCTCTATCTCCCCCTCCCTCTCTCTCAAAATAAATAAACAAACTTTAAAATAAAAAGTGTGTTGAGGATGGGGCCTTTGTATCCGTTTGCTTTTGCTGTGTAAGAGAATAATACACAAATCTTAGTGGCCTAAAACAGCAGCCATTTACTATTTCTCACAGTTCTCAGGCTGGGTTGTTCTTTTGATCTCGGCTGACTTGGCTGGAACTCCGTGTATTAAGAATATCACCTCACTTATATATTCTCTGGTGGGCCGGCTGATTGTTATTACAAGTGGAGGGGACTTGATATTCATCTTGCAGTTGGGGCGTCAGCCATGTCTCTTTCATCCCGCAGGCTAACCCAGGTTTCTTTTTTTGGTGATGGAAAAGTTCCCATCAAGAGAGGGCAAGCACAGAGGGTTTTCAGGCTTCTGTTTATGTCACATCTCTTAATATTCCGTTGATCAAAGCACCTTTCATTGCAAAGCTCAGATTCAGGGGAGAACGTAGATGAAATAGGGAGAATCTAGAGAAAGAGGTGACACCTCTTATTTTTTTTTTTTTTTAATGTTTTATTTATTTTGTGAGAGTATGAGTGAGGGAGTGGCAGACAGAGGGAGAGAAAGGGAGAATCCGAAGGAGACTCTCTGTGTTGTCAGCACAGAGCCTGATGTGGGGCTCAATTCCATAAACCATGAGATCATGACCTGAGCTGAAACCAAGAGTTGGACACTTAAGCGACTGAGCCCCCCAGGTGCCCCAGAATAGACGATACCTTTTGATAGGAAGAGTGGCAGTGTTGCATTGCAAAGGCCTCTCTACAAAGTGATGGGAATAGTTTGGGGCCATTTTGCAATCCATTACAAACCCGAGGAGCACTAATGCTGAAAGGTCGGATAGAGAAGGAGGAACCAACCAAATAGAATAGGCAGGACCTGAGGAAAACCAGTGGTTTGTGATATCTGGAAGCCAAATAAGAATAATGTTTAAAATGTACACATTTTAAAGAATTTCGACTGTGTGGAGAGTAGATGTAGTATTTTATATGAAAGTAGGTGAAATGTACTGAAACAGGAGCTGTATACATGACAGAGATGAGAGATTTTTAATAAAGCTTTATTGGAGGTGCAGAATCCGATGTTAAATATCTTGGCAGTTTCTGATTCAGGTTGGACTCTGCAAAGAACACACTACCTCAGGTCACAATCTTTGAAGCAGCACTTAGAAACAATTTAAATTGGGAATGTTAATCCCAAGATGCCAGGTTCTACTTTACTAAACATTTTAGAGGTATGGAACAAAGGAATATTATTGAATTATTGAAGGGTCTTTAGGAATATTTTACAGGTTTTTATCTTTTATTTCTGAATCATTTAAGGTATTTATGCAAGCTCTCTGATCAGGAGTTAAGACAGAGTGCGGCTCGCAACATGGCTGACTTAATGTGGAGCACAGTGAAAGAACCATTGGATACAACATTATGCTTTGATAAAGAAAGCTTAGATCTTGCATTTAAGTACTTTATGTCACCAACTTTGACTATGAGGTTGGCTGGACTAAGTCAGATAACGGTAAGTTTTTATTTGGGGTCATTTTTTCTTTGCCTTCTATGCTTCACCATCATCATCATCATCATCGTCATCGTCATCGTCCTCATCATTCCTACTATTTGTGGAGCACTTACGTGAGGCATTGTGCTCAGTATTTTACATACATTACTTTGTATGGTCTGTATAAATAATTTCGCTATTTTCCCTATTTTAAATATGATGAAACTGAAGCTTAGAATTACAAGGATTTATACTTTAGGTCATCTTGCTTTTCTTTCTCTCCTTTCTTTTTGTCTTTCATTTTCCATGCAAAAGCCAGAGATAATTGGGCCATAGACCAAATTTGATTAATAGAGATTTTGTTTGAATTGGACAGTTGCAAATAATGTTTTAAATAGGGTGAAATATGTATTATTATCTTGGGGATGAGATGGGGAGGAAGACCTGATACTATGAGTCTGTATTCTTGCATAATAGCAATTTGCTAGAGCTAAGTAGTGAGCTGAATCCTTTAGAATGGATATGGTTTTTCAGATTTACCAAGGTTTCTATGAACTTTCCTCCATAGTATTTCCTGCCTATTTATTCTGGAGTAACCACATTTTACCCATGTATTGTATTGGGCTTTGTAAATATAGAAGATACTTGTTGACATTTTTCTAAAAAAAAATCTTAAGTGCATTTATTGACGGAGCCTTCCAGAAATTTTGTTTCTGTAGTAACACATTAGTTGGCACCTAGCATTAGCTTTTTAAAAATTTTCCCCTGTTTAGCTTTGTTCTCTCATGTACTTAGTGGAATAAAGCATGAGTATTACTTGTAGAATGAAATATTTTACTATTTTAATATGATAAGGAAATAACCAGAGTAATTGGTAAGGGTATATGTGATTCTGATTGTCTGTCTTAGTTTTATGATTTTGATTTGGTTATTGACTAACTTATATATAACAAACCATGTTTCTTGACATGACAGTTGGTAACATACCAGAAAAATTTTGTAAAAATACCTGAATTTCTTTTCTCTAATTATAGAATCAACTTCACACTTTCAATGATGTATGCAATAATGAATCTTTGGTATCAGACACAGAAACGTAAGTAGGAACATGAGTTTGTATATAAGTATGTTTACTTAGTGTGCAGTTGCTTATATGGTAGATATAATTGTGACTTTATTAGGTTTGAGGTGTTTACTATAAATTCTTGGCCTCGTGACTGTTTTGAGAACAATATATTGAAACAATTCTCTGTTTTTTAAAAGGATATACCAACACATAGTTTTAGTGTCACAAAATGCAAAAGTATACTATTTATAAAGGAAAATTTAGTAATAAAGGATACGGGGGTACCTGCGTGGCTTAGTCGGTTAAGCATCTCAGGTCGTGTTCTCACAGTGATATTGAGCCCCACGTTGGGCTCCGTGCTGACAATGGAGCCTGCTTGGGATTCTCCTTCTCCCTCTATCTTTCCCTCTCGCCTGCTCATGGTTTCTCTCTCTCTGTCTCTCTCAAAATAAATAAATAAACATTAAAAAAAAAAGGAACATGGTACTGATAGTTTTCAGAAAACACACTTGATGCAGATAAAGGAAAGACCTCTTTCAACACATTTTATGCAGAAAAACCAAGTTACTGATGCTCGTGTGTGAAAAGTAGTAGTTATTACAGCTTAGTGCTTATCAGTATCTTAGAAATATTTATTTATTCTAGAATTCCATTTAGGTATTTGTCCAGTATACAAATCCATTAAACAACATTTTTTTTTTAACGTTTATTTATTTTTGAGAAAAAGAGTGTGTGAGCAGGAGAGGGACAGAGAGAGAGGGAGACACAGAATCTGAAACAGGCTTCAGGCTCCAAGCTGTCAGCACAGAGCCCCGACATAGAGCTCAAACTCACGAGTGGTGAGATCATGACCTGAGCTGAAGTCAGATGCTCAACTGACTGAGCCACTTGGGTGCCCCGTACAAATCCAAGTTAAAATCTCAATTGACTAGTAATATCTTTTGCTTGAAAAGACCTGTATAGTTTTAAGGTGTTAGAAAATTCATAATTACATGAATGACTCATGTTTTTGCTTTATTAGTATCTTATGCATTGATTTTAGTCTGCCCTATGGAGTTGATCTCAATTGAACTGAACCCTTCATGAATTTGAAAACCAGAGATGATGTCTGTTGACTTTTTTTCTTCTCCAAGCTAAAGAGTTATTATTCTTCCAACATGATAGGGTGTTTAGATTTATTACCAAGCCACTCTTTCATCTCTGGCAACATTCTTTGTCAGTGATCCCCTTCGAATAATGTTGCCTAGAATTGGTCATAGCTTTATAAATTCTGGGTCATACTAGGAATACTATATCCCACTCTCAGGATATTACATAGATCATATCCAGTAGTAAAACTACACCTTTGGTTTTTAACCCCTTAGTTTGCCCTTCTGCCACCTTTCTACTGCATAAGACAGGCTAGGAGAATGTTAAATTGGCCAATGCAGTAATCAACCCCACCTCTGCCCCTCCCCCCAAAAAACCTAGAATCAGCAGTGCAGTAACTTCACATGTCCATACACGCTAAATACTTACATTGCTAAAACAGTGCATAGAGAATACGGAGTACCATTAAAAAAAGTATAAAGGAATATATGCCCTAAAGACATGATTAAGAATAGAGGGAGGAGAATCAAAATTTTGAGTAATAGTGGGTAGAAATAGTTAAAATTGGGAAGAGAAGGGTTCTTCCAATGTGGGAAAATTGGAACAAATAGAAAGAAAGTGATAAATATTATTGCAGCCTGTGAATTGTGTCTCTCTCTCTTGCAGATTTATTAAGGTATAGATACTATACCTATAAAAAAATTCATCTGTATTTACAGTGAATTTTAGGAGATTGGCAGGGTTGTGTGAAAATCATCACAGTCCAATTTTAGAACATTTCCATCACTTCAGAAAAACCCCTTTTGCCAATATGGAGACAGTTCCTAGTCTTATTCTTAGCCCCACTAATATACTTTGTCTTTTTTAAATTTATTTATTCATTTTTTTAAGTTTACTTATTTATTTTGAGAGAGAGAGAGACCACGAGTGCGGTGGGGGGGAGAGAGAGAGAATCCCAAGCATACTCTGCGCTGTCAATGCTAAGCCAAATACGGGGCTCAAATTCATTAACTGTAAGAACATGATCTGAGTGAGAATCAAGAGGACCAAATAAAAAGCAACACTGAGAGGTCATTGTAGTACCAAAATGAGGTCTCTTTTACAGAGAGAGTAGGGTTGAGGAAAGGATACTGCCTGGTCTATGATGGCATTTTTACATGAGGGAAGATATCTCCCTTGCGTGGCCCTTACTGAAGTGGGGACTTCAAAACAAATTTTAGTTCTGTGAAGTATCTATCTGTGAGTTCTTCATATGGATTGGATCTTATAAGATTTGCATTTAATCAAGCCCACTGTTGTCTTCCAATCAAAGTCAGGTGGCAAGTCACATTATTGTACTGAGTCATGCTTCTAAAGAGAACCCACTTTAGGATACACTTGATATTAATGACATGTTCTTTTTACCCATTCAAGTGGCAGGTGACAGTAATTTAAATAAGGATTCAAGGATTCAGTATTAGCTGATTTAGTGCATTGGCTTTATAGAATATAACTGCCATGGAGAGTAACAGGAATTGGCTGTATTGTTTTCTTCTCCCTTTATTTCTGGTGCCTTTTATTTCATGTTATTTGGGAATTATGGGGTTGTTCCATTTTGTTTAGTTCCATATATGTTTATAATTGTTATGTTCCTGATAATTTCATTCTTTTATCGTTATAAAATGTCACACTTTGCTTCTTTAAAACATTTTTTAGCTTAGGGGCTCTTGGGTGGCTTAGTTGGTTAAGCGTCCAACTTTGGCTCAGGTCATGGTCTCATGGTTCGTGGATTCGAGCCCTACTTCAGATCTTCTGTCTGTCTCTCTGTCTCTCTCTCTCTGCCCCTTTCCTGTTCCTGTGCTCACTCGCTCACTCAAAAATAAACAAACATTAAAAAACAACCCTCACATTTTTTGGCTTAATGTATATTTTATTTGATGTTACTGTAGCCACTGCAACTTTATTGTTCTCATGGTGTATCTTTTTTCCGTGCTCTTAACTTTCAATTTGTTTGTTTTTTGGAGCAAGAGAGAGGGAGCAAGAGCACCAGTGAGGGAGAGGGACAGAGGGAGAGAAAGAGAGTCCTAAGTAGGCTCCATGCTTAGCACAGCGCCAGACCTTGGGCTCCATCACATGACCCTGGGATCATGTTCTGGGCCAAAATCCAGAGTTGGACTTTCAACCAGTTGAGCCACCCAGTTGTGTTCCTCTTTGTGTTTTTGGATCTAAAGTATGTATCTCAGCATATAGTTGGATCTAACCCCCCCTCCCTGCAAATCTAATCTCTTAATCTCTGCCCTTTCTTCCTTTCCTTCCTCCCCTCTCCTCCCCTCTCCTCCCCTCTCCTCCCCTCTCCTCCCCTCCCCTCCCCTCCCCTCCCCTCCCCTCCCCTCCCCTCCCCTCCCCTCCCCTCCCCTCCCCTCCCCTCCCCCTTCCCTTTCGTTTCCTTTCCTTTCCTTTCCCCCTAGTAGGCTTTATCTGCTTTGTGAGGCTTGAACTCAGGACCCTGAGATCAAGAGTTTCATGTTCTACCGACTGAGCCGCCAGGTGCTCTAATCTCTCTGCCTTTTGATTGGAGTATTTAATCCATTTACTCTTAATGTCCTTGTGTACTTGGATTTATGCCTGCCACTCTGCTGTTGGTTTTATATTTGCCTTCTGGTTCGATTTTCTGTTTCTCCTTTATTGCCTTTATTCTAGTATACCATTTTAAATCCATTGATTTTATTTTTTTAGTACTTCAAAAATTAATTTTTTAGTAGCTGCAGTATGGATTATAGTATGCATAGAAGTTACTGTCTCCTTCCAATTAGTAATAATGGAATTATAGTAAAATATGAAAACATCATTCCAGTATAGCTCTATTCCTTTGTTTCTGGTAAGAAGTTAGCTGTTAATCTTACTGTGGTTCCCTTGTACACATAAATTTCATTTTGTTTTGCTGATTTCAAGATTTTGCTCCTCAACTTTGGCTTTTAACAGTTTGATTATGATGTGTCTAGCTGTGGATCTCCTGTGTGTCTTAGTTGGAGTTTGTTGTGATTCCTGGATGTGTAGATGAACATTTTTCATCAAAGTAGGATATTTTGGCCATAATTTCTTCAGGGTTTTTTTTTTTTTTTTTTCCTCCTCCTGTTCCTTCTGTAAGTCGGGATATACGTAGGTTTCCAGAGCCCTGAAAAGTTGTTACTGATAATGTTGTTCAGTTTTATACTTGGCTCAGTTATACTTATAATTCTGAATAATTAGAAAACTCCCTGGGTCTCCTTAGACTTAAATGGCCTTTTAAATTTAGTTTTGTGGATAAAGAAGAAATTATTTCACCTTTTCAGTTTTTCTATGTATAATTCATGTGGATGGAACACTTAGGACACTCTGACGGCAAGTCCTGTTTTCTTCCACTCAAAATATACTGGGACACCTGGGTGGTTCAGTCGGTTGAGCGTCCAACTTGGGCTCATATCTTGCTTAAGGGTTCGAGGCCCATGTCAGGCTCTGTGCTGACAGCTCAGAGACTGGAGCCTGCTTCGGATTCTGTGTCTCCCTTTCTCTCTGCCCCTTCCCTGCTCACGCTCTGTTTCTCTCTCTCAAAATAAGTAAATGTTTAAAAAAATTAAAAAAAGATATACCTATCACTACTTTTTATTCTCTTAAATAGTTTTTAAATGTTTATTTATTTGAGAGAGCATGATTGGGGGAGGGGCAGAGAAAGAGAGGATCCCAAGAATCTGCTGCACTGACAGCACGCAGAGCCCAACCATGGTGTTCGATCTCACAGACTGTGAGATGGTGACCTGAGCTGAAACCAAGAGTCAGACACTTAACCGACTAAGCCACCCAGGTACACTTACTTTTTTCTTTTTCTTTACTTTATAAACGTTGTTTTAAATATTTTTATTTTGAGAGAGAGCGTGAGTGTGGGAGGGGCAGAGAGAGAGAGGAGGGGACAGAGAATCTGAAGGGTGCTCTGCACTGACAGCAGTAAGCCTAATGTGCAGCTTGAACTCGTGAATCGCGAGATCGTGACCTGAGGTGAAGTCATACATTCAAGCAACTGGGCCACCCAGGAAGCCCACTACTTTTTTCATTAAATGTTCTGTAATAGCCATTTAAAAATGTTTTTGAAGAAATAGGCAATCTGAATAAAGACATTGAGTGAAGAATTAACTGACTTTCCAAAACAAAGCACCAGACCCAGATGTCATCACTGGTGAATTCTTCTAAATATTTAAAGAAGAAATTTCAAGGGTGTCTGGGTTGCTCAGTTCATTAAGCCTCCGACTTCAGCTCAGGTCATGATCTCGTGGTCGGTGAGTTCAAGCCCCACTTTGGGCTCTGTGCTTGCTGACAGATTCTGTGTCTTCCTCTCCCTCAGCCTCGCCCCAACGCGTGTTCTGTCTGTCTGTCTCTCTCTCAAAAATAAACATTAAAAATTTTTTTTAAATTAAAAATATAAGAAAGAAATTATCCTAGGAGCAACTGGGTGACTCAGTTGGTTAAGCATCTGGATCTTATTTTTGGCTCAGTTCATGATCTCATGGTTGTGAGTTCGAGCTCCTTGTTGGGTTTTCTCTGTGCTGGTTGTGGAGCCTGCTTGACATTTTCTCTCTCCCTTTCCTCCTGCCCCTCCTCTGCTTACATGTGCGTGTGCATCCGCTCTCTCTAAAAAAAAAGAAAAGAAAAAGAACCCCCCCAATACCAAAACCAAAGAAATGTAAAAACTACAGTCCAGTATTTCTCCTGTACATAAATGTAGAAGTCTTCATAAAATATTAGCAAGTCAAATCCATCAATGTACAAAAGGAATTAACATGCCACAACCAAGTGAGTTTTACCCTAGGTATGCAAGTCTGATTTGTTTCATGTAATCTGTCACATCAGTAGGCTAAAGAAGAAAAATCACATCATATGTAAAGAAAAAGCCTTTGACACAATTGAATACTCAAGGTAAAATTCTGAGTAAATTAGGAATAGAGAACTTCCTCAGTTTTGTAAAGAGCATTTACAAAAAAGCTACAGGTAACATTGTATTAATAGTGAGAAACTCAAAATTTTCCACTAAAATCAGGAAAAAGGATAGTCTGTTCTCTCACCAGTGTCTTTCAGCATTCTACTCAATCAAACTCTTACCAAGTGTAGTAAGGCAAGGTAAGGGAATGTATATAGATTGGAAAGGAAGAAATCGGTCTTCGGTGATGACATGATCTTTTATATAGAAAATCTGAAACAATTGACAGACTCATGGAACCTAGCAAGCAAAGTACAGCAAGGTTGCAGGATACAAAGTTAATAAAGAAAACTCAGTTGCTTTTCTATATATCAGCACTGAACACAAGAAATTTGAAATTTAAAATATAATTACATTTACATTAGCAACACAACGTATGAAATACTTACATATAGATCCTGGTCGTATTTTATTAGATTTATGCGAGGAAAATTACAGAACTCCAATGAAAGATACCAAAGAACTAAATAAATGGAGATATACTCCATGTTTATGAATAGACATGTAAAATTGTAAAGATACCAGTTCTTCTCAACTTGATCTAGAGATTCAGTGAAATCTCAGTCAAAATCCCTACAGATTATTTTGTGGGTATTAACAAAATGACTCTAAAGTTTATATAGAGAGGCAAAAGACCCATAATTGCTAAGACAGTGTTGAAAGGAAAAGAACAAAGTTGGAGGACTGGTTCTACTCACCTGCAAGATTTACTTGTAACATTGCAGTAATCAAGGCAGTGTGGTACTGGTGACAAATAGATGAATGGAACAGAATGGAGAGCTCAGAAATAGGCCATATAAATACAGTTCATTGACAGAGGAGCAAAGGCAGTACCATGGAGCAAAGATAGTCTTTCCAACAAATGGTACTGAAACAGTTTGACCACCATGTGCAAAAGAAAGAATCTAGACACAGACCTCATTTACTACTCAAAATTAAAATGTGTCACACACAAAAACAAAATAGAAAATTATAAAACTCTTAGAAGATAGGAGAAAACCTAGATGACCTTGAGTATGGCAGTGACCTTTTGGCTATAGCACCATGATCCATGAAAGAAAGAATTGATAAGATGGAGTTTATTAAAATTAAAAACTTGCGCTCTCTATAATATAATGTAGAGAGAATGAGAAGACAGCCACAAACTGGAAAAAAAAATTTGCAAAAGACATGTCTGATAAAGGACTGTTACCTAGAATATTCAGAGAATCTTGAAACTTAACAGTAAATACATGGGTGCTCTGATTAACAAATATACCAAAGATTTTATCAGCCATCTAGCCTAAATCAGAAGATACAGAGATGACAAATATGCACATGAATAGATGCCCTCTTCTCTTTCATGAGGGAAATGCAAATTAAACTGCCAGTGATATTCTACTGCACATCTCTTAGAACAGTTAAAATTTAGAATACTGATAACACCAAATGCCGACAAGGTTTTGGAGCAACAAGAACTCTGATCTGTTGCTGATAGGAGTGCATTCCACTTTGGCAGGCAGTTCGGCAGTTTTTTACAAAACTCAACATACTCTTAATCATTGATCTAGCAGTTGTGTTCCCTGATATTGACCCTGAGGAGGTGAAAACTTATGTCTGCACAAAAACCCACACATAGATGTTTATTTTAGCTTTATTCATAATTGTTGAAATAGAATAAACCAATGGGATATTCTAAATGAAACAAAATGGAGAAATCTTATGTAGAGTGAGAGAGGCCCAGATTTAAAAAAAACTTTATATAGTGTATCTTTTTTTACACATTAAATTCTAGAAATGAAAACTATTAATTATAAAGCAAATCATGGGGAGTGTGGTTGTGGGGACTGGAGAAGGGATGGTTGACAGAGGGGCATAAAGAAAGTTTCTGGATTAATGTATGTGTTTATCATCTCGATGGTGATGATGAGTTGATAGATGTATATTTAAGCTTAAATTCATGAAACTGTATTTTAAATGTCTTCAATGTATTATATGTCATGTATGCCTCAAAGGTATAAAAGACAGTTAACTGATAAACTCTCATACTACCTTATTGGTAGAACTAATATAATAGGTTAATTTCTATTCTAAAGGCGTCTTGATGGCTCTTCTTAAAACATGAGGGGTGCCTGGTTAAGTGTCCGACTCTTGATTTCAGCTCAGGTCATGATCTCACAGTCCTGAGATTGAGCCCTGCATTGGGCTCCATGCTGAGCACGGAGCTTGTTTGGGATTCTCTTTCCCTGTCTCTCTCTCCCTCCCTTCCTCCCTCCCTTCCTCCCTCCCTTCCTCCCTCCCTTCCTCCCTCCCTTCCTCCCTCCCTCCCCCTCTTCTGCCTCTCTCCCCCTCTTCTGCCTCTCTCCCCCAGTCATGTGTATGCTCTCTTGCTCTCTCCCTCTCTCTCTAAATAAATCAGTAAACATTAAAAAAAAAAAAAAGAGTGATCTAGAACTGTTGTAAAATGTTTATTGTTTTACAGATGAATTTATGAATTCAGAATGAATTTATTCTGAATGATCAATTGATAAATTTAAGATACAGTGATCTTTATTAATATTTGGCAGGAGACTTTCAGTTTGGCTTTTAGATAATTTTATTTTTTCTTTTACCCTTTTGGTAATCTATTTTCCTGATGTTACCTTACTGTAGAGGGCATATTGGGAAACCTCTGAATGCTTGGGTGCCTACTATGGAAATTGAAAAGCTGAAGTTAAGTCTTTGAGTAAGAAAATACATTGCTTATTGTTACGCTTGGTATTTCCACCTTGTAACTGGTGTGAGCTATTAACTTTTCAGGTTTGTTTTGCTTGTTTATAAATTCAGGCAATATTACCATTTCTTTTATTTTAGTTATTCTTTGTGGTACTCTAACCAGTTAGTTGTATATAATCATTCTTTATAATTTGTGTGTGAACAAATTTAGGTTTGTGCGGTGCCCGACTGGCTCAGACAGCGGAGCATGTGACTCTTGGTCTCCGGGTCATGAGTTCAAGCCCCACACTGGGTGTGGAGCTAAAAAAAAATAAAAGTATAAAAAATATAAACTCATCTTAAAAAAAAATTAGGTGTTCACCTGAATGTGCTTTTGAGACTTGGAAAAGGATGATATTAATAATTTTTTAATGTACTAACTATTTTCATTATTTGACTTCAGGTCCATTGCAAAAGAACTTGCAGACTGGCTTATAAGCAACAATGTGGTAGAGCATATATTTGGACCAAATTTACATATTGAGGTTTGTGGACAATTACATGAGTTCTCTGCTCTACTAAGAGAAGAATACTTTAGAAAATCGACTATAATAAGTTTTTTTTCCCCCCAGATTATCAAACAGTGCCAAGTGATTTTGAACTTCTTGGCAGCAGAAGGGAGACTGAGTACTCAGCATATTGATTGCATTTGGGCTGCAGCACAGGTAATATTAACAGCTCACATTTATTAAGTGGTTCTTTATTATTTGTTCTGGGTGTTTTATTCCCCTAAGAGGTAAGTTCTGTTATCCCCATTTTATAGCTAAAAATTCTTATAAACTTGGAGCGGAAAAGGCATTTCAAACCATAAGACAAAATCCACAAGCAATAAAAAAATTAAACCCCAAGTTTGAAATCCACAAATTTGCACACTGCAAGTCTTGTGTTTAAGAGCCATTTTTGTTTCCTTTACTGGAAATGCCCATTTATATTCTTTGCCATGTAGTAGTGTTTTTCTTTTTCTTTTTTGTAGGAGACTTTTATATATTAGTGACATTGGACTTCTGTCTGTGTTAAGAGTTATGACTGTATTCTACTTTGATGTTTTTTTTTTTGTTTTGGTTGTGGTGATTTTTGCTGTTCAGTTTCAAATTTGTGGATTTCAAACTTGGGGTTTAATTTTTTTATTGCTTGTGGACTTTCTCTTATGGTTTGAAATGCCTTTTCCGCTCCAAGTTTATAAGAATATTCTCCTTCATTTCTTTCCTGTTCATTTTCTGTTTCAATTTTATATTTTAGTCTTGGATTGAGTTGGAATTTTCTTGGTTCAGGGTGTCCTTCATCTTAACTTTTTACCCCATTTTTTTGTTGCATAGTTGTCCCCTTTCCACTTGTTCAGTAATTATTTTTTTCCTTACTGAACTGAGATACCAGTTTTATTTTGACTGCTTCGATTTCTGGAGTCCATAGACTGAACAGCAGTATATCTAGTCATGGTCAGTATATCATGGATTAGTAAATTTAAGGCTTTCCGGCCAGCCACTTCATTTCGTAAATAAAGCTTTTTTACACCATAACCTTGTCGATTCTTTTGCATGTTGCCTGTGGCTGCTTCCATATCATAGTGATAGAGTACAGTACTTGTAGCAGAGACCTTATCACTTGGATTCTTAAACTCTTTACTCTCTGGTCCTTCAAGAAAACATTTGCTGATCCTGGGTTTATACTAATGTCTGTCTTGTTTTTTTTTTTTTTTTTTCTTGTAATATTTATGTCTGGCAGGGCTGGTTTTTTAAATATATTTCTTCATTTAATTTTAGCATTCTTATTTAAAAATATTGTCCTCTTAATTTTAATAATGATTAATTTGAAGAGAATCAAAATGGTCTACTCAAAGCTTGCACTATTATTCTCTTTTGTATCATTCAAAATTTTATTTTAAAGTTATTTGTATATAAATTTTATTTTGTGTTAAGCGTACTCTTAGGAATTTAAGTTGTATTTGTTATTGCTATTACAATAGCCGTTTCTCCCATTATACTTAATTTGTCCATTATATTTCTCTTCCTTCTGCTAGATTTGATGATTACTGCATATATACATAAACTTTTTATATAAAGATTTTCAAATTTGATAATTATGTGCCTTGATACCTTACTTAATTTTTAGATTAGTTGTGGTAATTTTTCAATACTTGTTTCTGCTTCCCATATTTAATAATGTATCTTTATATATTACTCTCATTTCAGTAAACTAATGAAGCATTTTCCATTTCAGAATGAAGGAAACTTTTCTTTCATAATTTTCTGAAAATGTTACTCATTTTAGTAGACTTAAACTTACTATTTTATATACAGAAAGAATAGGAAAATATAAGAACAATGATACATTAAGTAATACAGAATAAATAGCTAGGAATAATGGAGCATTATTCTTTATTGGAACTGAACTTCATCAAATTGATAATTCATAATGTCTTTTAAATGTTTTAACATTCTTCCCTAGCAAGAATTTGAAGTAACCTAGGAAGGGAATATTTAAAAATTGTGGCATAATCTGTGATACAGTTTGAAAAACTTAAAATATTTATGAAAGATTAACATAAAATAAGTGTATCCTAAGAGTTATTTTAATTGGGTATTTCTGTGTTTGTTACTGCTTTGCTTTTGAATCTATCACAAATTAAGAATGATGAGAAATTTTTACATTTTGAGATTTTAAAATTTGAACACTAAATGTAATAAATTTTAGAGTGTCTAGGGTTGGTTAGTTTTATTCAGTCTTACCTGAGTTTTTTTCATCCCATCTGGAGTAAGTTTTTGACATCACTTTGCCCACCTCAGTCGCGCGCGTGGGCGCATACACACACACACACACACACACACACACTCTCTCTCTCTCTCTCTCTCTCTCTCTCTCTCTCTTTACCATCGTAATTGGATTGGCTGCTGCTCTTTTCATTGTTTGCATCATAACTCTTATACTGGAATTCAAGGAGAAAATACACATAGGTGACAAATGGATTGAGATAGAAAAGTGTTTGCAAATATTTGAAAAATGCTTATCTTTGTAATTAAATACAAGTTCAAATACTGTAATAGCATTTTCATGTATTGGGTAATTCCCGTTAGGTTTAATAATGCACTGTATTGACCAGAAGGTGGTAGAACTTCTGGGAAGCAGTACAGAATTCTATTTCTGGTAATTTATTCTGTAAATACGAATACATGAAGATGTTTGTTGCAGCATTGACTGTACTAGCACATAAGGAATGTTTGTCACTGTAGGACTACTTAGATAAGTTGTGGGAAATTCGTATCATAAGAATGCTCTGTAGCTGTGAGAAGGACTGAAGTAGTTGTATTATGCTCATGTGGAACAGTATGCAAGAAATAGTTTTTCTAAATATTGCGTAGGTACCACATCTTTATTCAGAGAAAATTTCAAGTACACATTGTATTCTCCCAGTGTGTGTTTAAACAATTATAGAAAGAGCATGCATATATACATACATGTATATCTACTTTTTACTTGTAAATGCCTGGAGCTTTTTGTAAAAATACACAAGAAATTTTAATAGGTTTGCTTTTAGGGAAGTTGCCTGGGATAGATGGGAAACTTTCTTCTTACTGTCTATGCTTATGTAAACTTTGAAACTTTTCCATGTGTATATTAGTTTTTCAGTAAATACAAAGAGTAGTACATAAAGTTCAAGCAAATATTTTAGCATTTAAATGACTCTACCATTTAAAGATACTTAACTGGTTTGTCTTGGTTAAACTCTCTCTATTTCCCTCTACACACCCTTCTACTGAAAAATGTTTTAGTCACAGGACATCAAAAAATAACCTTGAGAATCTTTGTACTCCATTGGAATTGCTAAATTAAATTCCTTGTCAGATAATTCATTGCTCGTATATGGAAACAGAGCTGGATTTTGCTTGATGATCTGTACTGTTACTTTGTCAATTTGATTTTTAGCTCTACTACCTTATTATATATACATTTTTTTATATATAGGATTGTGTCATTTTTGAATAGTTTTACATCTTCCATCTTCCTTTCCAGTTTGGATGTATTCAGTTTTATGGGGTGGAGTCCAATAAGTGGCTAAAAGTTCGGTATAGTGTTGAAATGTAGTGGTAAATATGTGCATTCCTATCTTGTTCCCAATCCTAGGCGAATATGAGTCATTTATCTTTGAGTATGCACTTAGCTGTGGAGTTTTCATAAATATCCTTTTTCATGAAGAGTTTATCCTTTTAGTTTCCGAGTGTTTTTATCGTGTAAGGGTGTTGGATTTTGTCATTCTTTCTTCATCAATTAAGATGACTATGTGGCTTTTTTCCTTGGTTAATATGATGTATTACAGTAATTGGTTGTCTTTTTGAATCACATTTGAATTCCTCAGATAAATCTCACTTGGGCATAGTGAATAATCCTTTTGGCATGCTCTTGGATTTGTTTTCTTAATAGTTTCTGGAGGACTTTGTCATTTATGAGATACTGCTTAGTAATTTTTTGTTTTTGTTTTTAATTTTTTTTAACGTTTTTATTTATTTTTGAGAGACATAGAGAACAGAGTGTGAGCAGGGGAAGGGCAGAGAGAGAGAGGGAGACACTTCAGGCTCTGAGCCATCAGCACAGAGCCCAATGTGGGGCTTGAACTCACAGACAGTGAGATCATGACCTGAGCTGAAGTTGGCCGCTTAACCAACTGAGCCACCCAGGCGCCCCTTATGAAGACTTATGAAGTGTCATAGAATGATTTAAGAAGTGTTTCCTTCTTAGGGCACCTGATTGGCTTAGTCAGTTAGCGTCCAACTTCAGCTCAGGTCATGGTCTTGAGGTCCGTGAGTCAAGCCCCATATCGAGCTCTGTGCTGACAGCTCAGAGCTTGGAGCCTTCTGGGGATTCTGTGTCTTCCTCTCTCTCTGTCCCTCCCCTACTTGTGCTCTCTTTTAAAAGTAAATAAATATTTTAAAACATTTTAAAAGTAAATTATTTCCTTCTCTTCGGTTTTTTGGGGGAGGGTTTGAGAAGTATTGATATTAATTTTTTATTAGCTGTTAGAATTCTCTGTTTAAGCTGTGCATTTTAGTACTTTTCTTCATTGGGAGGTTTTTGATTACTGATTCATTGTCTTATTATAGGTCTGTTGACCTTTACTATTTCTTCTTGAGTTAATTAATGTAGGTATATTGCCAGGAATTCCTTCTTATCTTCTAGGTTATCTAATTTTTTTAGCATACTCTTGTTCATAGTATTCTCTTAAATTTTTTAAGTTTGATAGTAATATTCCATTTGAATTTCTGATTTTAGTTATCTCCGCTTCTTTTTTTTTTTTCCCCCTTTGGCCTAGCTAAACATTTGAGAATCTTTTAGAAGAACCAATTATTGGTTTTGTTAATTTTATGTTGTTTTTCTAATCTGTATTTTGTATGTCTGTTTTGCTTTTGTTCTTTTAGCTTTGGGTTATAAGGTTGTTTATAATTGTTCCACTATATTGCTGTAACCTGAACCTTTTATTAATAAATTACATCACTCTTTGTTAATCTTTTTTAAAAAAGAAAACTGCATAAATTTATCTTCTGAACCATTTTTAAGTTCTAATAGTGGATACATTCATATTTTTGTGTAACATCTCTGAAATGTTTTCATCTTTCAAAATTGAAAGTCTGTTTTCATTGAACAACAAAGGGATGCCAGGCTGGCAGATATGTGACTCTGGATCTTGGGGTAATGAGTTTGAGCCCCTTGTTGGGCATACAATTTACTTAAAAAAACTAAAACAGCAAATCATTGAACAACAAATCCCCTATTCTCCTTACTCACAACTCCTTGTAGCCACCATTCTACTGCTTCTATCATTTTAACGACTCTGTGTATTTCACATTAGTGGAATCTAATAGTATTTGTTCTTTTGTGACTGGCTTACTTCACTCATCATAATGTTCTCATGGTCACACATGTCACAGCATGTGACAGAATTTCCTTTCTTGTAAGTTCGAATTATATTCCATTTTATGTGTATGCCACAATTGTTTGGTGGACATTTACTTTGGTTTTATCTTTTGGCTGTCGTGAATGAACAATGTGCAATGAATATAGGTTTACAGATATCTCTTCAAAATCCTACTTTAATTATTTTGGATGTATACCCAAAAGTGGGACTATTGGATCATATGGTAATTTCCTTTTTTCTAGTAACCTTCAAAAATTCAAAGGCTATCTTACTTGATTTTAGTGTAGTCACCCCAGCTGTCTTTTGCTTAATATTTGCACAGAATATCTTTTTACATCCTGTATCTTTAATCCTATTTGTGTCTTTAGATATAAAGTGTGTCTCTTGTAGACCACATACAGTTGTATTATGTTAAAAAATCCATTCTAGTAATCTCTGTCTTTGTTTACAGAGTTTACACCATTTATATTTAAAGTAATTCCCCAAAGAGTGATTAATTAATTCTGCTATTTTTGTGGTTTTTTGTTTGGTTGGTTGGTTTTGTTTTTTTTTTGTTTTTTTCCTGTATGTCTTAACAGTATTTTTGTTTGTCATTTCTGTTATGGCCTTTTGTTCGTGTTGTTCCTAGTTGATTTTTTGTAGTGTTGATTCCTTTCTCACTTCTTTTTTTGTATGTTCTATAGATATGATGTTTAATGTGGAAATTACAATTAACTTCTTGAGATTCTTACAGTCTAATTTGAATTTGTCAAATAGTACATAAAAATTATGCTGGTATATAGCTCCTTTTCCCTCATTTTTATTATTGATATGACAGATTTCAATTTAATACATTGCGTGTCCAGTTATTTACATTAGTAATAATACTTTTTGCATTTCTCTTTTAAATCATGTAGTAAATAAAAGGTGGACTTAACAAATGAAAACAATACTAGCTTTTAATTTCCTGTGTATTTTTCAGAGGTCTATTTCTTCACTGTTTAGCTTGTTTTCATTTCATCGTAAAGGACTTCTTTTAGGTTTTCTGGCAAGACAGGTCTAGTTGTAGTGAATTCCTTTAGTTTTTTTTAATCTGGGAATACATTAATTTCTTTCTTGTAAGGATAGTTTTGCCAATTATAGATTTCTCCATTGAAAGTTTTATCTCTTAGCTTTTGAGTATACCATTTCACTTCCTCTGGTTTCCATGGTTTCTGATTAGACACTTGATGATACTCTTACTGAGTATACCTTGCATGTGGTACATTACGTATCTTTGTTTTCAGGATTATTTTACTGTGTTTGGCTGTTGATGGATTGATTTATAGTAAGTCTTTCTCTAGGTCTTTTTGAGTTTACCCTACTTGGTTGCGTTGAACTCCTTGGATTTGTAGATTCATGTCTTTTATCAATAATGAAAGTTTTCAGCCATCATTTCTTCAAATATATTTTAGTCCTTTCCCTTCTGAGATTCTTATAGTGAGTATGTTGGTAGGTTGTGGTTCTCACGGGTGCCTTAGAATCTATTTACATTTCTTTATATTTTTTCCTTTTTATTCCTTAAACTCAATAATTTTAGTTTCATGACCTGAGCTAAAATCAAGAATGGGATGCTTAACTGACTGAGGCACCCAGGTGTCCCTAATTCTTTATATATTTTGGATACTAACCCTTTATGAGATATGTCATTTACAAATATTTTCTCCCATCTGAAGGTTGTCTTTTAGTTTTGCTAATTGTTTCCTTGACTGAGCAGAAGCTTTTTATTTTGATGAAGTGTCCCAATAGTTTATTTTTACTTTTGTTTCCCTTGCTTGAGGAGACATATTTAGAAAGAAGTTGCCATGGCTGAGATTAGACTAGATTATTCCCTGTGTTCTCTAGGATTTTAATGATTTATGTGTCACATTTAGCTTTCATCCATTTTGAATTTCTTTTGGTGTATAGCATAAGAAAGGCATGGACAGGGCTATTTTTGCCCATCCTGGTTCCAGCGGGCTAATGCAGAATTACATATTACTGTCCCCACAGCTGTTTGACATAGGGGCATGGAGTGGGAATGGGCAGCTGCTATCACACTGGCTGAAATTGGCCATTGTTAACTACAATTTACTGGCTAGCCTTTCTCCTTGGAAGTGTGTTTGAGTGTGAAGGTTCAGATTGACTCCAGAGTTTCAGAGTGGTTGTATCAGACAGTTCTGTCAATATGATTACTGTCTAGATACAGACAGGAATTCCTGGAAATTTCTGCTTTACCATCTTCCCTGACTCCTTTTCTTTTTCTCCTTCTCCTTCTCCTTCTCCTTCTCCTTCTCCTTCTCTTTCCTCCTCCTCTTTCCTCCTCCTCTTCCTCCTCCTCTTCCTCCTCTTCCTCCTCTTCCTCCTCTTCCTCCTCTTCCTCCTCCTCTTCTTCTTTTTTTTGGTGATAACTAAAGAAGATAACCGACTTCACACTGCCATCTTTTTAAGCCATATAATAAAAGACCCTTATATTAAAAAGAAATTTTTTTAATGTTTGTTTATTTTTGCAAGAGAGAGAAACCAAGCATGAGCAGGGGTGGGGCAGAGAGAGAAGGATACAGAATCCCAAGCAGGCTCCATGCTGTCAGCACAGCCCAATGCGAGATTTGAACACACAGACAGTGAGATTGTGACCTGAGCTGAAGTTGGATGCTTAACTGACTGAACCACCCAGCTGCCCCTAAAAGAACCTTATGTTTTTTTTTTTAAATTTTTACCGTTTATTTATTTTTGAGACATATAGAGACAGAGTGTGATCAGGAGAAGGGCAGAGAGAGAGGGAGACACAGAATCCAAAGTAGGCTCCACGCTCTGAGCTGTCAGCACAGAGCCCGACGCGGGGCTCGAACTCGCGGACCGCGAGATCATGACCTGAGCCGAAATCGGCCGCTCAACCGACTGAGCCACCCAGGCGCCCCAAGAACCTTATGTTTTTAAAGGATTACAGGATTACATGATTATCTTTCAAGGAGTTTGTCACTTAAAGATAACCACTAAGGTATTTGATTGTGACATTTGAGTCTATTATGGAAATAACATTTTCTGATCAAAGTGGCAGCAATTCATTATTTACTGTGTTTTGTTACATTTAATTAGGAAAAGTATAATCTAATTATACTTAAGACTTATAAAAGCAGTAACCTTTTAATTATTTACTTATCCTTCATATCAAATGATATAAATAGTGTAGTTTTATAAAAAGTCATCCGAATGTGGAGGAATTACTCCAAAGTTATTTTACCACTTCTGTTTTGTCTTCTGGTTCAGAATTCTGTTGTGTGTATATATCCTGATAGGGGAGAGAGCAGAAGAAAGTTCATGTGATTTATGCCTGAACAATATAAAAGTCAGTGTTTTAGAATAGAAAAAAATGTGTATTTTCCGATAGAATTTTTATGTATAGAAAGTAAGTTGGATACCTCAGGTTTTTACTTTTGGAACCTTCAAATTGGGAATTACTGGCTTGCTCTTACTTGTTTCATATCTTGAATTTGTAGTCTGCAGCTTGATGGCTACAGAAGATACTTATTTTACATGATGTAGTATTTAATAGTCCATCTTTGTAAATGCTCTACTTTCTTTCATTCTGTTTAGTATAAGAAGATTTTCTGTTTCTTGGTTTATTGCTATGTAGACCTTTATTTTAAGGGAGTTTCTATTGTGTACTCTGGTAAAATGAATATGGTATATGAATACTTTTTTTTTAATGTTTGTTTATTTTTGAGAGAGAGATAGAGTGTGAGCAGGAGAGAGGGTGACACAGAATCTGAAGCAGGCTCCAGGCTCTCAGCTGTCAGCACAGACCCTGACATGGGTCTCAAACCCACAAGCCATGAGATCATGACCTGAGCTGAAGTCAGATGCTTAATCGATTGAACCACCCAGGCGCACTTATATGAATACTTTATAACCATTTAATGTGAAAAATATATTACACTTAAAATACTTAATTTGGTTTTCTCTAATTGCAATTTATTATTTTATTTGCAACTACTTACATTTTAATATATAATTTGTTTTTATTTTAATGATATAGATATGTTATGAATTTAACCAAAATCCTCTTCATACTTGGATTCCAGAAATTTTTTTATTGTGTGCCTCCTCCTTGTGGCTGGAAAATTAAGCTGTGTTTGTTTTTTTTTTTTTTTTTGGATAAGATAAAGTTCTGCTTTGGTGGAATTTTATTTTCACAATTTTATGTACTGCCATTTATGATAAATGGCAATGAACATTTTTCCAACATTTTAGAAAATATTATTGTTCTAACTACTTTTTGGACTTTTAAACTGTAGAACTTTTCTGTAAAACTTTCTGGTATCAGGTTGTTGATTTATGTAGTATAATTATTTTTGATTATTGTCTCTATCTTTATTTTGTAGTTGAAACATTGTAGTCGGTACATACATGACTTATTTCCTTCACTCATCAAGAATTTGGATCCAGTACCACTTAGACATCTCCTTAATCTGGTCTCAGCTCTTGAGCCAAGTGTTCATACTGAACAGGTAATATATTTAAAACATAATGGTAGGGTTTTTTTTTTTAATGTGAAGATTTATTTGTGATGCGGATAACTTAATTTGTAGGTTATTAGTGTTCGCATTTCATTTAGGAAAAAGGATATTAAATTTGTTATGTAATGCTAATTTCAACCTCTCTTTTTCTTAAAAGACTTTGTACTTGGCATCGATGTTAATTAAAGCATTATGGAACAATGCACTCGCAGCCAAGGCTCAGCTGTCTAAACAGAGTTCTTTTGCATCATTATTAAATACTAATCTTCCTATCGGAAATAAGAAAGGTTAGTAAAGTGTGATGTATTTTTTAAAGTCATTTTTCTAAATTTTATAATTTAAATTTGAAATAGTTTCTTTTCATTATTAACTTCAAAATAAGTTTGAGATGGAAGATAGGGTATTTGTTAAAGAGTTAATAAATTGGGGTTTAGCTAATATTTTTGGTTTACTCTTTAAGTAAAGAACAGTAATGAAGTTGCAGTAATTATTGGATTTTCTCTCATTAGTTCTTCCTATGGAGGGGGAGAAGCCATTTCATAACAACTTTGGAGCTTTTCCTTAGAAAAGAAGCAATATATTTCATTTTAGAAATAATTTTTAAAACAGATCATAATGGTACAATTCCCTGTGTGTGTTTTCTAATTCAAAAGTTGTCTCGCTTCAGGTTTTTTATGGGTGCTTTTATAGGTATAGCTTTCCAGGGCTTTCTAAAACCTTACCAACTTTACCCCATTTTTTGGTCTTCTGACATCATTTAACTACGCTTTTATTAGGATTTTCCATTCACGCACACACAACTACTATTGTAGGTGTTAGGGACTTCATTATTTCAGGTTTCTCTGCCTGTATTTTGTTGATTATGTAATAATAATCAGAGCAGTTGATAATCTCCCAAAGAGGATCAGTCACTTAGAATATTTCCCTCCTGTTTTTTCCTTTTCCTTCAGAGGAAGAAGAGCTCAGAAGAGCAGCCCCATCTCCTTGTAAGTTGAGTCTTAGAAATGCATGGCAAGATGACGTATAGTTTTGTTTTCATGATCATCTAGAATTAATTTTACATAATATATTTGTATTAGGGCTATAGAATTTTTTTTTGTAGATATCAACCCTTAACTGGCTATGCGTTGAAATCATCTATGTTCTCTTGAGAAGTAATTGATGAATGTTAACATATTTCCAGGTTATATTTTTTGACTATTTAGCCTAAAGGTTTTGCAAACGAAAGAATCAAAGGATTATGTCATTATCATAAATCCATGTTAATACAAATTAAGAGTAAAAATGTAACTTCCATTTAATATAGGGTCACCTGCAGCTAGTCCTCAAAGCAGTGATAACAGTGATACCCATCAAAGTGGAGGCAGTGACATTGAAATGGATGAGCAGCTTATTAATAGAACAAAACATGTGCAACAACGACTTTCAGACACAGAGGTATGTAAACAGTTTTTCTCCCAATTTAAAAAAATTTTTAGATTTTAGGCGTTTTGTCATGTTTATCCTTTGAACTGGAAATATAAACATAGTCCATGTTCAGGTCTCTCCTGTAAATAGTAATTATTGAGGTTCTTTAATTTTTTGTGTGTTTTTAATTCTATTTTGTATTGTTTAAAGGAGTCTGTCATACATAGAGCATACTTTTTTTTTTTTTAGGGAAAATTGATTTCACATTAGCAGAGATGAATGTGGGAGGAAAGTGAAAGTGTCACCTTGCAGACAGGGCAAATGTTTCTGCGGTGATGGTTTTCCACTTTTTTTTATTTTTTGTTTTAGAGAGATGTGCACTTGTGCAGGCAAGCAGGGGAAGGACAAAGAGAGGGAGAGAGAGAATCCACAATGAGCATGGAGGCCGACACAGGGCTTGATCCCACAGCGCTGGGATCATGACCTGAGCCGAAATCAAGAGCTAGACGCTTAACCAACTGAGACACACAGGCGCCCCTTGTGGCAGTCTTTTAAAAAGTACAATGTGTTCATGTCAGTTAGTTTTTTCTTCCTAGTTTAAATATTTATTTAAGTCTGTTTCTTTCTAAATTTAGGAATCCATGCAGGGAAGTTCTGATGAAACTGCCAACAGTGGTGAAGATGGAAGCAGTGGTCCTGGTAGCAGTAGTGGGCATAGTGATGGATCTAGCAATGAGGTGAATTCTAGCCATGCCAGCCAGTCGGCTGGGAGCCCTGGCAGTGAGGTGCAGTCAGAAGACATTGCAGATATTGAAGCCCTTAAAGAAGAAGATGAAGATGACGATCATGGTCATAATCCTCCTAAAAGCAATTGTGGTACAGATCTTCGGAACAGAAAGTTAGAAAGCCAAGCAGGCATTTGCTTAGGGGATTCCCAAGGCCCATCAGAAAGAAGTGGGACAAGCAATGGAACAGGAAAGGACCTGGTTTTTAACACTGAGTCAATGCCTTCAGTAGATAATCGAATACGAATGCTAGATGCCTGTTCACACTCTGAAGATCCAGAACATGATATTTCAGGGGAAATGAATGCTGCTCATATAGCACAAGCATCTCAGGAATCTTGTATTACACGCACTGGGGACTTTCTTGGGGAGACTATTGGGAATGAGTTATTTAATTGTCGGCAGTTTATTGGTCCACAACATCATCACCACCACCACCACCATCACCACCACCATGATGGGTGAGTTCCCTTAAAAATAGATTATGTTGTGGTGCTTGGCTGGCTCAGTCCGTAGAGCATGTGACTCTTGGTCTCGGGTTTGTGAATTTGGACCCCACTTTGGGTGTAGAGATTACTTAAAAAATAAAATGTTTACCCAAAAACATCTGATACTTTCTTTAAGGAAGCGATTACAGCTTGCATTTATTGAATTGCAGTATATTCTAGATTAGTGCCAGTAAGAATATAATGTAATCTCACATGCATGCTGCAAGTATGTAATTGTTAATTTGCTTCTGGGCACATTTTAGAAAGCAAAATGGAGTAGGTGACGTTAATTTTAATTATGAATTTTATTGAAAGCAGTAATACCTAAACTATCTTCGTATATAATCAGTATAAAGACAAAGATATTTTTCTTTCTTTTATAATAAAGCTTCAATATTCTGTGTTTTATATTTACAGCACATTTCTGTTTAGATCAGCCACTTTTCAGTGTATGCAATGATCATATGTGGTAGTTGCTATCATATTGGACAACACAGATCTAGATCTGTATCTCCTTGTAATAATTGCCTTAAAGCAGATGTAAAATTGCTTATGGAAACTTCCATTAAATTGTGATCATGAAAAGGAAATTTTACGCACATCCTAATTTTAGGGTATGAATAAGGATAAAGCTTTTTGAATATTTGTGAAATATACTTGTGGTAATTTAAAGTAAGTGATTCTGTCACTAGGTGCTATAAATATTGGGAATGTACTTAATTTTTGTGTCAGTCATTTTTCTCATCTATAAAATAGGAACATTAGTACTTAGCTCTTGGGTTTTAATGTGAACATTTTGTGGGCTGTTGTGCTTGGTACATAAAAGAGCTCAATATATGTTAGCTATTGTTTATTACCATCATATAAATAGTAAATTTTATTTCATAATAAAATATAAATACGTGTTTTATCAGTATTAATGTTCTTAGACTTGGCAATTTGCCAAGACATTCAGAATTGACTGTGGTTGTTTGGGAGAAGTACATATCCATATATATTACTACTTTATTTTTTTTGCCTTTATTTCTTATTACTAATTGATATGAATTTAAGATGATGTCTCTCAATCTTGGCAGTATTGACATTTTGGTTAAGATAATTCTGGGTTTTGAATTTGCAGCAATGTGAATGTATTATAGAATGTTTAGTATCATCCTTAGTCTCTATTTCTAGATGCCAGCAGCATCTCCCACATCGTGATAAGCAAAAATATCTGTAAACATTGTCCAGTATCCCCCTGTGATTGAGAACCAGTTGTTTATAGTCTAACATTTTACATACACATATTCAAAGTTCTTCTCGGGATAGCTCATAAGGAAGATAAAGCAATTAGTTTGTAAAACTGAGTTGAAATATATTCATTTTGGCACATTGCAGATGTTTTAGTTTTCATACCCACAACAATTCCCTACTTTTTTCGTATTAGCACTTCCCATGTTCTCTGTCTAAGGTACCTCTTGCGAATCTCTAAGTTAATCCTGACCTTTTTTTCTTTGTATTATTTTTCATTTTTTTTTGGTTTTCCATCCTTAAAGTACCCAGTATAGTATGTTTCAGAAGTAAATGCTTACTACGTGTTGTTTTAATAGGTGTTCGTATTGAATAAAAGTCTCCTGGTTAAAAACTACATCTAGATTGCAGCCTTAAAATGAAGTATTTTCCTGGTAGTAATCTCATTTGATTTTGGAGTTGTACAAAGTTTCACATTGTGGTTTGAGTTCATAAAATAATTATGTAATGGTGAGTTTACTGATCTTCCCTAAAATTACTCTTTGAGTTTGTTTTAGTGAAGTGTGTTGATTGGTCAGACAGTATGTGGGTATATTGTGTAATTACAGTTCAGACATAGTTGGGTTTTTAGTTTTTGAGAGAATTTTTGTGTATTCACAACGTGTGTTTTAACTTCGTGTTTTTCTATGTGTTATAGGCATATGGTAGATGATATGCTAAGTGCAGATGATGTCAGTTGCAGTAGCTCCCAGGTCAGTGCAAAATCAGAAAAAAATATGGCTGATTTTGATGGTGAAGAATCTGGGTGTGAAGAGGAACTAGTTCAGATTAATTCACATGCAGAGCTAACATCTCATCTCCAACAACATCTTCCCAATTTAGCATCTATTTACCATGAACATCTTAGTCAAGGTAAGGTTTCGTAGTAAGTAAAATATTTACTGTCTTTAAAAGAATTTATGTTGTTAAAAGGATTCAACATTTAATGTTCTACTTAAATGTTTTTGCCAAATCATACCTATGATGGTTTATTTTCTTTCCTAGGGAATGAAATTATTATGAATACTCCATCATGAATATAAAGGCTACATTTTTATCAAGAGATATTTAGCTAGGAAAGGAAATGCATAATAACATATATAAAATTATAGCCTTGTATTTTATTAAATTTTTTTTTTTAACGCTTATTTATTTTTGAGACATAGAGTGAACAGGAGAAGGGCAGAGAGAGAGACAGACAAAGAATCCAAAGCAGGCTCCAGGCTCTGTGGTGTCAGCACAGAGCCCGATGCAGGGCTCGAACTCACAGACTGCAAGATCATGACCTGAGCCGAAGTCGGCCGCTTAACCGACTGAGCCACCCAGGCGCCCCTAGCCTTGTATTTTAGAAAATAAATGGCTGTATTAAATTTTATATTTAGAAATCTAAGGAGCTAAAAATAGATTACACGGGGTCATATATTGTATGAGCCCATTTATTTAAAATATCTAGCATAGTCAAATCTGTAGTGAATAGAAAGTAAATTAATGGTTGTCTTGGGCTAGGGAGGGTTGGGGGGGAATTAGAGCAGAGGTAACTGCTAACAGGCAAGTTGATCTCACAGTCATGAATTCAAGCCCCATGTTGGGCTCTGTGCTAGGCATCAAGCCTGCCTTAAAAAAAAAAATGGGCAAAAGATTTGAATAGTTAAAAGAAGGTACAGAAATGTTGTCAATAAATGTGTGAAATTGATGCTTAGTGTCTCCAGTTACCTGGGAAATGCAAAAAATGATTACCACAGTCCAGTATTACTATAATACCTACTGGAATGGATAAAATTAAAGACTAAGGGTATTAAATGACACTAACTTCTGGAGCAGCTAGAACTCTCCATTGCTATTGAGAAGTATGAATTAATACAGCTAATTTGGGGACCTGTTATACCAGTTTCTTATAAAGTTGAACATCTCTCCTAATGACCCAGCAATTCCTATTCTGGTTTTATTTACCCGAGAAATGAACACATACATCTGCAAAAAGATTGCACATTGAATGTTCATACCTCTTCCATAAGAACTTCAACTAGAATTAACTGGTAGATTAGCAAAATATGGTTTATATTTACACAAGGTAATACTACTCATTAATAAGAAGGAAAGAACTAATACATGCAACATAATGGATAAATACCAAAAAACATCATTCTAAGCAAAGGAAGTTAAAAGGGTGTACTACATACTGGATATCACTAATACGCAGCTCTGGAATGTTCAAAAGTACAGTGAAACCTTGGTTTGCAAGGAACATGCTTGTAATCCAAACCACTCCTACATCAAAGCAAATTTCAGGAACCATTGGCTCAGTTGTGATCATGTGATGTTTGGTGTTGCATACTACTCGTGTTGCAAGACATAGCTCATTTATCAGGTTAAAATTTTTTAGAAATGTTTGCTCATCTTGCGGAACACACGCATAACAAGTTACTCGCAATCCAAGGTTTTATAAATTAGTTTATAATAGTTGAAATCTGCTTAATGATTACCTAAGGTTTGGTGGTAGAGAATGATTGTAAAAGGTCACAAGGGAACGTTTTGGGGTGATAGAAACGTTCTATATCTTGATTATGTGTTTACGTTATACTTTAATAAAATTAAGCTAAAAATACTAAAAATCACCCAAAAGACAGGCCAAGGACAGGGAGAAATATTTGCAAATTACATATCTCATAAAGGGCTTCTATCCAGCATATACAGGAACTTATGCAGTAATTTAGCAAAGAAAGAAGGTACACAAATGAATGATAGCACATAAAAAGTTGCTAAAACAGCATTAGTCATTAAGGAAATGCAAATTTAAAAAAATGTTTATTTGAGGGACTCCTGGGTGGCTCAGTTGGTCAAGCATCTGACTCCTAATTTCACCTCATGAGTTTGAGCTCCTGCTGACAGAGCAGAGCCTGATGCAGAACTGGATCCCATGAACTGGGGAGATCATGATCAGAGCCAAAATCAAGAGTGGGGCACTTAACTGACTGAGCCACTTAGGCATCTCCTCAAATGAAAATTGTAAAATCACTGTGAGATTCTACTGCACACCTATTAGAATGGCTAAAATGAAAAAGAGAGACCCTGCTGATGTATTGTGGGGATGTGGAGGAACAAGAACTGGTACTCTAATAACATATTGGGGGGGATGTAAATGGCACAAACATTTTGGAAAATCATTTGGCAATTCTTATAATGTTAAATACACATTTATCTTGTGACTCTCCAATTCTAGTTTACCGAACAGAAAGGAAAGCATGTGTCCATATAGACTTGTTACACAAATGTTTATGGCAGCGTCATTCATATTAGCCAGAGACTGGAAACTCCCAAGTGTCTATTAACTGTTGAATATAATCAAAATGAAGTATTTCCAAGTAATTGAATATTATTTTGTCATTAAAATGTACACACTACTATATGTGCTTTAATATTGATGAACCTCAACATATTTTGCCAAGTGAACAAATTCAGATGTAAGACTCACAAATTGTATGGTTCCATTTACATAAAATCTAGAAAAGGCTACTTTATACAGATGGAGATATGGATTAGACCTGGTGAATGTGATAGGAATTAATTGTAATTGGGTATGAAGGAGTGTTTTAAGGTGGTGAAAGTGCTTCAAACATTAATGTTGATGGTTGCACAATTCTTGTTTCAATGAAATCAATGTATGTGTACAATTCAGTAGGGAAATTTCATGGTAGAGCTGCTTAAAAACACAAGCATTTTTACTTATTAGAAATAGTGAGAATTCATTTAGCTTGGCACACAAAGTCTGAATTATTATAATAGAATCTTTGAATTTAGCTGAATGTTACAGGTAAATCATCTTTAGTACAACTTTTTAAATGTAGGGATATATAACATTATACAGAAAGTAATTTATAAGAATGGTCCTTGGGTATAGAATTATTTCAAGAAATTATCTTTATGCTTAATTTGAGTTTCAAGCATTTGTACCTAGATAACTTGACTTGCAAAAAACAATCATACTTACTAGAAATAATGAAGAGACTGAAAAGAAGACTCTTTTCTTTAGTCTTATCAGTCTCTAAACACTATTCCGCTCACAAGGCGACTGTTGTGTTAATCTTGTATTGTTTTTATTTTGTGGTGTAAGAATAAATTGTTATACTTTACTTTGGATTTGTTAACATTATAAATGCTGTAATTCAGGATTTCAGACAGTTGCATTCCTCTATAGTGGGTTATATTTTGTCCCTTCAGGACCTGCAGTTCATAAACATCAATTCAACAGTAATGCTGTGACAGACATTAATTTGGATAACGTTTGCAAGAAAGGAAACACTTTGTTGTGGGATATAGTTCAAGATGATGATGCGGTAAGTTACTTAATAGAGTGAAAAGACTACAAAATTGCAACAGAATGCAATCAGGATAATCTAATATCTTATGTATACATTTTTTGTAGGTTAACCTTTCTGAAGGATTAATAAATGAAGCAGAGAAGCTTCTGTGTTCCTTAGTATGTTGGTTTACGGATAGACAGATTCGAATGAGATTCATTGAAGGTTGCCTTGAAAATTTAGGAAACAACAGGTAAATGGGAATTAAACATTTTTTTATATAGTAGTCAGAGTTCATTTTGTGTATTCTTTACTGTGTGTTGGATTCATAGCATTTAATGAACCATTACCAACCAAAATTTTTTTTAAGTAATTGTGGTTTTCTTGTTAGATTTGAAGATTTTTTTTGCCTCACAGTGGTCTTTTTTTTTTTTTTTTTAACGTTTATTCACCCTTGAGAGACAGAGACAGAGCAAGAGCGGGGGAGGGACAGAGAGAAAGAGGGAGACACAGAATCCAAAGCAGGCTCCAGGCTCCGAGTTGACAGCATAGAGCCCAACGCAGGGCTCGTACTCACCGACCATGAGATCATAACCTGAGCTGAAGTCGGACGCTTAACCTACTGAGCCACCCAGGGCCCCTTTTTTAAATTTTATTTTATTTTATTTTTAAATCAGACTTTCTTTTTCAGCACTTTTGACACCCTTGATCAGATACCCTCCAACAGAAACAGTAATAATGACAATACCTTCTTCTTGACCCTGGGAACATAGTGTTGACTGCTATGTTTTCAAATTAAAGTTAAATGTTCTTGAACTGTGTCATGTATAAAACAATCTAAATAAGATAAAGTTAAACTTAAGCTAAAATGCAACATTTTGATAATGGCATTGTTCTACCATCTGGGTCGATCTTTTGTGTCTTGACTTGTGTAATGCATGAAGAATTTGGTTAGTGGTTTTTTTCTAGTCTGAATTCTGCCTTATACTTCTTACTGGGACTCAGATGATTACTGTAATTTCTGATTTTCAGTTCTTTTCCATTGGTATAGTTTCAGGTTTCCTTTGTCTTACACTGCTTGGTAATGCCATCTCTATTATACTGAATTCAGTTACTAATTGAATGCATTGTATTCTGTTCTATTCATATAATGTTTTCAGCACATCTCTGCCTAAGCCTGATACAAATATTTAATTTCATTGAATATTTAAAAGCTTTAAACTTTTTTTTTAACTCTGTTGAAATAGAAAAATTATGTGTGACATTTTCTGCTTTTTATCTTTAGAGGGTTTTATAATTTGAATAATTTCTTCATGCAGGTATAAGAAACCACTAATAGATCTCTGTTAGTGGATCAGTTGCATTACTTGACATACATTCTTTAAAAGGAATGCTTTTAATGGCTGTATGGTATTTTATTATTTATGTAGGTAGTATAGCAGTTAATTTTAAAATGTTAATTGTGTTTTAGACATCTTTGTGAAACCAATAAACAGTTTTTTTTAAGTGGTTGTGATAGTATATTTCCCATATGTGCATCTGCTGCATACCCTAAGACCCAGCAGTTCCACTGCTAATTCCAGCAATTCCACTGCTAAGTGTGTGCCTTACAGAAAGACATCCAGATGATTTGCCAAAAGGCACATTGAAGAATGTTCATACCTGAGGTGCTTGAGTGGCTCAGTCGGTTAAGCATCCAACTTCGGCTCAGGTCATGATCTCAAAATGTGTGAGTTCGAGCTCCACATCGGACTCTTTGCTGTTAGTGCAGAGCGCGCTTCTGATCCTCTGTATCCTTCTCTGTCTCTTCCTCTTTCACACTCCCCCCCCCCCCTCCATCTCCAAAATAAATAAATTAATTAAAAAAAAAAAGAATCTTCATAGCAGCATTATTCAAAATAACTAAATAGTCTTTTTTATAAATATCCAAGTGTCAACAAAGAGTAGAAAGGAAAACTAAATGGTGGACTCTTTGTTGAATGAAATTATAGCAGTAACATTGAATGAACTACAGCTGCATGGAATAGTGATGAATCTCACAGACGTAGTGTTGAGTGTACAAAGCCAGATACAAGAGAGTAGATCGCTGTTATTCCATTTATGTAAAGTTTAAAAACAGGAAAATTATTGTATTTAGTAGTCAGGATATTAGTTCCTATTGGGTTCTTCAGTGACTGAAACGGGCACAATGAAAGCCAGATGTATGTTGGTAATGATTTTTCTTGATGGGGGTGCTCATTGTACAGGTATATTCACCTCCTACTCTTTTGAATTATTAGATCTATACATCTTTTTCCATGTATACTTCAGTAAGACTGTGAAACATGAAACATCATGCAGCCTTTAAAGATTTTTAAGATTATGTCAATATGGAGGCATATAATTACAGGCTTACCTGTTAAAAAAGATTGCAAGGAATTTGTGAGACTGTAAAATGGTTAATTTTGATAGGATTCAGTAATTTTTTTCTTCTTTATGCTTTTTGATTTTCTAGTTTTTCCACAATGATCATATCTTTCTCTTAAGAGTAGGGAAACTTAAAAGGGACAAAAGAAAAAATAAGTGTGTAAAATGGAAAATAATCAATCTGGATTTTTTATTAAGCTTTAATTTGTCCACTCCCAGATTACTTGAAATTAAAGCACTTTTCATTTGTTTAATTCTTGTATCCTGATACAGTTACTTAATGCTTTATTGAGTATGTTGTAAACATGATTATTGTGTTGAAGTTAATTTTGCCCTCAAACTTGACTCTTGAGATGATTGCTATATCATGATAGTTTTATAGTGAATGGCAGTCATAAGTGATAATATTTAGAGCACAGTGGCATTTTTCAGCATAGGAAATACACAACACATCCTGTGTATACCAGTTAAACTTACCAAAGTTATTATGCAAGTTGAAAGAATTTTGTACATCATTGGTCTGGGTCTCTTGATAAACCAGAAGAATTCTTTTTCACATCTAACCCCCTGGGTTTACCACCAGAAAGGAGTGTTATATAAGGATACTAATATTAATGAAAAAGCTCTTCCTTATGTTGAAACAAGTAGGCCACTGCAGCCTTAACTTATTTACCATTTTCCTGACATTTGACAAAAACCAGAAGCTGCTTCTTTATGATGTCAGTTTTTTATGTGCCTAGGGAAGCTTTATCTTTTTATTTTCTCTATGCTGACTTTTACATTTTCTTTGTAGTTCCTAACTTGGCCATGGTTTATAGACCTGTTGTCATTTTTTGTTTTTCCTTTTCTGTGGTCATATTCCAATTTATTTGATAAAATGAACTTAGCTTTTGGGGCACCTGGGTAACTTGGTTGGTTGCGTGTCTGACTCTTGATTTTGTCTCAGGTTGTGATCTCATGGTTTGGGGGATCAAGCCTCGCGTTGGACCCTGCATTTGTGGAGAGTCATTGTGGAGCCTGCTTGGGATTCTTGCTTGTGTGCACATGTGCACTTGTGCTCTTTTTCAGTAATAAAACATTAAATAAACATTAAAAAATGAACTTAGCTTTTTTTTTTTTTAACAGTAATATGGGCTTATTCTGAGGAAGCATAGAGATCGGAAGAAGAAAATTAAAGCCTTCTATAAATCACCCGTAATTCTACCATTTATATGGAATCATTGTAAACACTTTTTAAAAATGCCTCGCGTAGTCTCTGATATGCAGCATGTCCTTTGTGCACATTTAGCCTCAGGCAGGTTGTTTTATAAGGCACAGAAGAACATTTCAGGAGTGCAGGAGGTTAAAAGTTACAGAAACATACAATAGACAGGTTTGCAGAATGTTTTCATGAAGTTAGAGCACAAGGCAGATGGTAGCTCCCTCAATGAAAAGTCCACTTCTTTTCAGCTTTTTTGTCTGCAAGGCTGAGTGAGGTAAGACTACTGTCCACTGAGTAGGGTGGATTTAGGGTTTGGGTTGTAGTCAGCCCCTTTGTTTTTTTTATGTTTATTAGAAGGCATTTCCTGTACCTAGACACCCCCTGAAAATTTTGTCCTCCCAAGAATTGAATTAGACGAAATCTGTCTCCTGTAATATTCTTCATCTTCTGTAGGTACTATAACGTATACACTCAAAAGTTTTTGCCTTTGTGTACAAAAGACTTCTTTAGTAAAGTGATCATGTGTAAAAGTCCCTGTTTACATAAATAAAGTTTCGTATAATTAAGAATTGGATGGTACTATATACTACTTTTGTTTTCTTCTCGATAAAAGACTGTATTATGTATAGCATTTCATGTCAACTTTTGGTATATAATTTATAATGACTGAAAAGCATTGTGTAGAAAGCATCAGTCTTAAAATATGGAGTCCTGGATTAGGAAAAAAATCATTCAAACATAATTTTGTGAATAACACTAGCAAATGTGTTCATTCTGCTAAGGCAACATAACATTTCATTGGCCATAATTACAGGAATATCACATTGTTGCCTCGTAATAAGCTTCTAGTTTACAACATAACTCTTGGGTTGAAGCAAAGAGCTAGGGCATTTTAGGGCAATAACATCTTTTATTAAGTTTAAAATTAGTATCTTGTTACTCCGAATTATTGAACCTTTTTGTACTTAAACAGATTGTTGCTTCTTACTGTGTTTTGGTATTTAAATTTTTCACCCTTAGAATAAATTGTGAAATGTAGAATTTGAATATAACAGTTCTTTTTTTATGTTGTAAGCATATCAGCAGTCAAAACTGGGTGGCTGGGTGGCTCAGTCGGTTAAGCGGCCGACTTCAGCTCAGGTCATGATCTCACTGTCTGTGAGTTAGTTCGAGCCCCGTGTCAGGCTCTGTGCTGACGGCTCAGAGCCTGGAGCCTGCTTCAGATTCTGTATCTCTCTCTCTCTCTTTTCTTCCCTTGCTCATGCTCTGTCTCTATGTCTCTCAAAATAAAAACGCTAAAAAAAAACAAAAACAAAAAACTGGGTGGGCAAAAAAGTTGATAAGTCAGTTTAACATGTAGTTGTTAAAGGAAAAATTCTACAATATAATTTTAATTGGAAAAGGGTGGTAGGTCTTGTGACTTTTAACATTGAAATACAAATAATTATTATCACCAAATTATCTTCCCCTTTGTAGCCATAATCAGCTACAAAATAAGTTTGTCTGTAATGAGCACTTTATGTCATTTTTTCCTTTTAAACAGTTTAAATTTATAAAAAAAAAGTATTGTTTTGGGATCATTTTGATCATTTGATCCGGATGTGGTCATTTCTTAGAAACCAGTGCTTTCGTAGTGCTCAAAATGTGTGCCATATATGTTCTTTGAACAATTTTTTAATAATTTTTTTAATGTTTATTTTTGAGAGAGAGTGTGAGTGGGGAGGGGTAGAGAAAGAGGGAGACAAAGAATCTGAAGCAGGTTCCAGGCTCTGAATGGTCAGCACAGAGCCTGATGCAAGCTGAAAGATCATGACCTGAGTGAAAGACTCTCAACTGACTGAGCCACCCAGGTGCCCTGATCAACTTAAGAAATGTTTTAGTCCTATAAAATGTAATTATTCCTTGATAAGTCAATGTTTATAAGTTGTCCTATTTCTACATTACTATTTTTGGTTATTCAGTTACATGAACCACACCATTATCCACTCATCTAAACCAGTATCCACTTAATCCCTGACTCCATATTACTGTCCAGCGACATTACATTGTATGAAATAAAAACATTTTTGTAGAAAATTTAGAAAGTAAATTTAACCAGTCTAAACCTTTAACACCATTGACTGCAAGAAATAATAAGATGTTCAGAAAATATACAACTTTTGTGTACGATAAGACTTGTCATAGTATCTTCTTAAAGTAAGATATATCTCTTCTAGATTTTGTTTCTTTGTATTTTAAAACCATTGTTAAGATCACACGAGGCGAACAATTTTGAAATTTGCTTTTGTGATTTTAGATGAAAATTTTCTATACTTTTTTTCTTTGTGATATCTCTTACTGTATGCTTGTAAACCTTCAGGTCAAATTAATATGTATCTTTTCATTCTTTTTTTTTTTATATCTTAATGTTTCTGAAATTTTGACAAGAGCTTTTAGATAAAAAAATCTAAAATTGAATGCCCGTGATTCTCCATGGTCCCTTTTTCCAATTATCATTTTGTGCAACCTGTTGAAAAATATTAAAAAGTTTAATATAAAAAATATACTTAAATATTTAAATGTTTTTAAATATTTAAAGAATATTTACTTGGCACTTATTGGATATTAGTCACATAATGTCTCCATGACTTAATTATGTACTCCTTAATTGTACCAGTGTGGTTTTGATCCCTTAACATTCTATTAATATGCAGTTTCTATTGTCATCTATGGTATTTTTTTTTCTGTCCTCATCCTTCATGACTGTATTGGTAATTTACTTTGTTCTTCCTCTGAAAATCTTGCCTTTAAGTTCTTCACTAGGTCATTATTTTAGCAGATCTATATTCATTGTGTACCATATTCAGGGTTTTTAATGAATAAGACAGTCATTGCTCTCATCAAGCGCATACTAGTGGTAGACATATTAAATAAGGATTATTCATTAGATGATGATGAATGAAGAAAAACTGGGGAGGAATCAAGAGGTTCCTGAGGCCATGGAAGAGTGTTCAGGGTTTATCCTCTGTTGACAGTTGAGGAAACTTGAATTAAGTGAGGGAAGGAGTTCTGCACTAGCAAAGCCCTGAGGGCAAGAATGTGCGTAGGCATGTGTAGGGTAGGGATAATAAGAAGGAAAATTGGAAGGAAGTTAAGTTAGAATGATAAGAGAAATGGGTCAGTCACACATGGCTTTGTACTCCCAATGTAATGCAAAAAGATAATGTGTTTCTCCAACTTTGGATTTTATTCAGAAACAGGAAGCGTTTAGGGTATCTGGCTGGCTCAGTTGGTAGAGCCAGAGTCATGATCTCCAGGAGCCTACTTAAAACAAAAAATAATTTGGGGGAAGAAAAAACCTGGAAGTTTTTTTTTCTTTCTCATTCCACCTACTTGGTATTTACCATGTTTCTCTTCCGTTCTGAAGTGCAGCCTTGCATTTTGATTTTCCAGGAATTCTTCTCTAAAAAAATATAGGCATTTTGGGGGACTTAACTTGTATGCCATACTTTGCTCTTTCTGAATTTTTTTTCATGAAGTAATATAGGCCTAATAAAATGGAGTTGTCCTTCTTTTAATGCTCATGCAGCCAGCCTCCTTGCCTATCAAGACTTCTGGGATGTGTACATCTCTATCTTCCCTGTACCCTTTTCTTTCTTTCTTTCTTTTTTAACTTTTTTAATGTTTATTTTTGAGAGCGAGAGTGTGTGAGTGGGGAGGGCCAGAGAGAGAGAGAGAGGGAGACACAGAATCTGAAAAGAGGCTCCGGGCTCTGAGCTGTCAGCACAGACCCCTACATGGGGCTCGAACTCAAGAATGGCAAATTCATAACCTAGGCTAAAGTTGGATGCCCAACCAACAGAGCCACCCAGGCACCCGCCCCCACCACCTGTACCCCTTTCTTTCAGAAGATAGACACTCTCAGATCTACTTAAATTTGTAGAGTGATTTCTTAATCCTTTTTTTGCTCCTTCATGTTTGAGGTATATGGTGTGTTTCCATTATTAACATGACTCATAAAGCAGCGATTTTCAGCTAGGGTGCAGATCTTATTAAGTGAGAATTAAAGAGAAAAAGATAATTTGCACAGTTTGAAAAATGCTGTCTATATTATTGCTGCTCAGTATGTGGTTCACAAACTAGCAGTTTGGGTATCATTTGTGAGCTTGTTAGAAATGCAGAATTTCTTACCTCAGACCTGCTAATCAGAATTTGCATTTTAACAAAATTCCAGGTGAATCAAGTGCACATTAAATTTTGAGAAGCCTTGTTCTAGATAACTTACTTAAGCTGCTTGTTCCTATTTTCCTTGATTTAATTCTCAGAAGCATCCATGACTTGTTAATTTTTTTTTTCATCAAAGTATTCTTTACCTTTAAATGTTCTTCATTTGTTTTTCTTCTCAGGTATTTATAGTGTATTTCACTGTATCTCGAATTGGGATTTTAGAATGGGTTTCTTGCCCCACTCTAAACTTTAGGGAAAATTTTTTCAATGTTATATAAGTATTAAAGTTCATTAAAGTCCTTTTGCATTTAAGTCTTTTAAATAGATGAATTTCTGTAAAAAGCTAGAATTAGTAATAGGATCTAAAATTGTTTTACTCTATAAATATCTGTTTTTGCTGTTTCAGATCAGTAGTAATTTCACTTCGCCTTCTTCCAAAATTGTTTGGTACTTTTCAGCAGTTTGGAAGCAGTTATGATACACATTGGATTACAATGTAAGTAAATAAAAGAAACAAAAGTATTCATTTAAAACATTTTTTATAGTCATAGTCATCAAAGTTTTGAGTAACTTACTAGCTTTTACTTTGTAACAGGCATATTTGAGTTTCGTTGGTTCAACTGTTTTCTTAGATTTCTCAGAGTGCTCTTTGTCATTTAGCCCATGGAGATTTTATCATCATCAGGAGGAAAATCTGACTTTTGTTTTCTTTGTAGTTTAAGAAAAATCCTATAGCAGTAATGCTCTAATTTTAGGGTAAAGATTTGTAGGATATCTGTCGAAGTAAAGGACTCCTGAAAAAGAGACACACTAGAATAAATAGTCGAGGGTCCTTTTATTTTTCCCATTACTAGGAATTGATTTTAGGCATTACATGATGTTAGGGATATTCTTGACACCACCCTGTTACTCTTTTACATTTGCAGAGAATTTAGGATTAATGAGTGTTAAAGAATGTTTTCAAGGATATGTAGTTTGATGTGAAATTAATCCAAGCTTTGGTAATATTTTTGAGACAGTTGGCTAACAAGCATTTCATTAACTGTAAGAATATGTTACTTTATTCAACGTAGACTTTTGGAGAGATTTCAGGGACATTTAGATTTTAGGAAAAATCTATTGAAGGATTCATTTTTGAGGTCAAATAAGATAACTTTTGACCTAATTCCTTCTCCCATCTAAGATTAGCTGTTGTTTGCTTTAGAAGTAAATATCATTTAGAAAATTTCTTAAGACTTCACTGTAGGTCTAAATATAGGCTGAAGTTAGTTCTCAATTGATGCCCTTACTGTTATTTGCTCTTTTAAATGGGATCTATTTAACCAAACCTGTATTTTAAAAAAATCTTCTTAGTCTCTTGTTAATATTATAGTATGACTCTAGTGACAGTTTAATTTGTAAGTGTAAGAAAACTCCTTGAAATATATAACAGATGCATAGGGAAAAGCATTTAGCATCCTTTAAGTATAAGAAGAATGTGAGTCTAGATTCATTGACTCTTCAGATAGTTTTTAAATGGTTGAATGATAGAATTCTGAAATATTAAAGGGATTTACTTGTAACTAACTTGGGTAACTTGGTGACATATTGTAGTTATTTGAGGAGGTTTATATTATGGAATAACAAAGAGTTACATTTGCTACTTATAGAAGTGGCAGACTTTGTATGGTCAGTTACTTATCAAGTACCTGAACCTAAGTATATAGAGGTGAAACCCTTTTAGCTTAATCCTTAGATTAAGCATAAATAAGCTCAGTCAGTGGCATTTCACAGGTTTTCCTTCCTGAGATGAGAACCTACAACTCCAGTGGGTCACTTAAAAGAATTCTGAGCTCCTGGAGTTAGTTGGCAGCAAAATAACAAAAAGTTCTACTGTGAATTTATTATGTGCAGCGGCACTCCACATTTGGTATATATTATCTCTTAAATTCTTATGGCCCGTTTTAGAAATTGTTATTCCTTATCCACTTAGTAGATCTTCAGGTAACCAGCAAAAAGACTTCAAAAGGTTTGGTTACTTGCCCAAAGCCATGCTGCAAGTGTATTGGAACTTGTTTCAAACCTGAGGCTTACTGAACGTTTTCTGTGTTAACTTCATCTTTATCAAGGGATTGTAAAGGCGAGAGTAACTTATTTTGAAAAGAGGGCTATATAACAAAAACGTGTAGATCATATCACAAGTTTTGGAATTTTAATACTTTGGTACATTTTAGTGGATATATTGGTAGTATTGTGTGAAATGCATTCTGTTAGTTATGGATGTTATGGACCCTGGGATCTGTGATTGTATTTATCACTTGCTTTTTTTAAATAAATTTTTATTTTTGTAGATTATTTTGCGGTTTAATATCTGATTTTTTAAACAACTACTCCACAATAAAAACAGAAATAGCAGTTCACTTAGTAGGTTTATGCTGTATGTGTACTCTGTGCCAGACATTCTGCAAAATTCTAAATAATGACCAAGGCACATAGTCCATCCTTACATAGAGTGAATCATACTATTTTTAATATTAACTCACATTAGTCATTTGTAATTAGTACTTACCAGACATTTTCTCTTCTTCACAATGATTGCATATTTTGACATAAAAAATAATTTATGAATTTTAAATTCATAAAAATTAAGACCTATTGTTCTGTATCTTTCACAATTAAAATATAAACAGAACCTGTAAATTTTCGGTAAACAGAAGAATTTTTAGATCTATATTTTTTCTTTTTCTAGAATAGATTTATTCTCCTTCCCTATGCCTTTAAAATTATTTTTGCTTTCATTTGGGCCAGGTGGGCAGAAAAAGAACTGAACATGATGAAGCTTTTCTTTGATAATTTGGTATACTATATTCAAGCTGTAAGAGAAGGAAGACAAAAACATGCACTGTAAGTATCTTAACTAGGTTAGTTATCTTTAAATTCTGATTGTCTTTCTTCTGAAAGATAATATCCCAGTGTTTCTACTCCTTTTCTTTTATATAGTAAATAAATGTGATGAAAATTTTAGTTGTAAAAATTTTCGGAGAAGGAAAGACTCTTTTTTGTTTAAGTTGGAGAATTTTATAACGTTATTTTTATAATTTTCATCCTTAGGGAAACATAGGTTATATAACTTTTGGGGGTTGGTTAACCGTCACTATTGAGTTCTGTTCAAAGTCATTGTTTTCAGGAATTAAAAATTAACCCCCCCTCCCCCCAAGATACCAGCAGTATCCTTGTGTAACTACATTAGGGTATTGATTCCAAAATTTTAAAATATTTCATCATTAAGAGACTTTGGATAAGAATTGGTAGAAATTGGTTAGTGGTATAACTGTATTTAAAACTTCTTACAGGGACTTGTCTGCCTAGAAGGAAACATGTAAAATTCAGAAGTTTTCTCCTTATTAGTTGGCAGTGACTGATGGCTAAGTTGAGAAAACCAGCTTAATGTCATTATCAGCTAGCCTTAGTATTTATTGAGAAAATATTCATATAGAAAACTTCCACATAGATGAAAACTGAGCAGACTGTTCAGAAAAGTCATTCACCTTTAAGGCATATTTACTGATCTCCAAAATTGAATCATTCTCCCCCATAAATCAATTCTATTTCCAGATTTTAATATGTCCTTCAGAGTCCCACCATCCTCTCAGTCACCTGAAACTTGGAGACTTTGGGGCCTTTTTGTTGTCATTGTTCTGTCATTTCCAAACATGAGTGATGATGATAAAAATAGCAGTCTTCATTGATGCTTACTGTGTGCCAGATACCATTTAAGTGTTAACTTCAAGATACGCAACAACTCATTTGACGTAGGCAGACTCATTTTAAAAATGAGAACATTTAGGCTGTGAGATGATAAATAACTTGCCCAAGGTCACACTGGAAGAAAGTACCTAGGCTTTTAAATCATAGAGACCTGAGTTTAGATTATTAAGTGTATTGTTTTGTCATTATTTTGATTAGTTCCCTCCCTGATAGACCCTAATTATTTACCTCATGATTTTTTGTAAGAATTAAATGAAATAATTTAGTAAGCTGCACCTGGCACATAGGTTATCTATAAAGTATAGTTACCTGCCTGAAATGAGCTTTTGTATAAAACAAACAACAGACTTGCCCTTAACCCTCATTTAGATTCTTCACTGCATAAAAAATAAATTTTCAGTTTCTTCAGCCTTAGTGTTTTAGACCCTTTAAAATCTAAACTCAACCAGTGTTTACTGTGTAATTACTCAATGATTTTCTTTAGACATCCTGATCTATAAGCGTAAGAAATTATTTCTGAGATACCTCCTTAAGTTTATTCTATAGCTTTTTTACAAAGTTATCTGTACACAAGATGCATCTCTTTAAGTGCTATTAAAATTCTAAGTGTCCTTTATAGTCTAGATCTTCCTTTTAATTTCTTCTTGAAGCAGAGGTTGAAGATAATCATGGTTTCCTGAATCTGAGCATCTCCATAGATCTGTAAAAACCACAAGATCAACAAGAAGCAGAAATAAAACCACACATGACCCACATCTTGAGCATCTTTAGGGGTTGGAATTCAAGTTACCTGTCAGTAGAAAAATGCTAAGTTACAAAAGAGCTTTCACCACAGCTATAAGTCTATGGGCTTGAAGAGCAAGGATCGGAGGCTTAAGAAAGGGGTATAGAAGACAAGACATAGATGAATCATCCTTAGAAGAGAAGGTCCAACATTAACTGCCAAAAAATACACATAGGTCTAAGTCTTGATAGTTCATAGCATTGTGTACAGGGAAGTTGCTCACTTTGTTAGTGGAATGATAGGTGGATCATCATACAAGCATTGCTTTTGTGGTGAAAAAGGTAAATAGTGGAGTGGTGCTCGTTGGAGGTGAGTTTTATACTTTCTTAGGGTACACAGTATCCTCCCAATCCTCCAGTCTGCCTTGTTGCCTGGCATCTTAAGGAGAATAAAACCTTAGAGAGATGTTGTCTGGCCTCTTTTGATAGAACTCCCTTGTTCCTTCAGGCTGTAAAACAGAGTTGTACATTTGCTACACTTTGTTAAAGCATACTGACCTCTTGAGTTTGTGGGCCATTATTTTCTAAATTGTTCAGTGGGGATTTTAGTAGGCAAATTCTAGTTTAGTAGGCAAGTAGGACAAAAAGATCCTTATGGCATGAAAGCTTTCCCGAATAGACATGTTACATATTTCTCAAATCCAGTGGCCTCTAGAAAAAATTCTATCTGCGTCAACTTTGAGGCAACAATTTTTTTAAGGTGTTAGTTTGCTGTAAAGTTTCATGCCATTAGGTAGGAAGATTATTTTTGTCCTGTATTTCCTGTAATGTCAGAAGCTGTGGACACACCCATGAGAAGATTTCAGTATCAATATTATCTTTGTTTTGCATCTCAAGAAATTTCCTGGCTGGTGATAGCAGTGGCCAGTGAGACCCTGACAGAGTAGACAGTCCTTTGAAGTGTGGAGCCAGTGGTTTTCCTACGGAACCTGAAGAAGAGAGGACAAAGGAACTGGGTCCATGCCTTCTAGGGTGCTGGGTCCATTGAGTTGGAAGTATAGAGGAAGGAAGTACTCAGGAAATAAACGTGCTCTGTACAGGACAAGACTTCATTTCTCCTTTATGTCTGTGACCAATGTCCTACAGACTCAGGTTCAGAGAAGTACAGTAACTTACTTAAAATCACAAAACTGATGGATGGTATAACTCGAATTTGAGTCTGTACTCTGAGCCTTCTGGTATAAAATCTGTCCTTTTTAGTAAAAGGATGAGAGCAATTATGAGTTGTTCTTGAATTTTATCTGGATGACATTCTAGTCTGTGAGTTGCTTACCGTATTCCCTCCTCCCCACCCCCAGCCATCTTGCCACTTGTACTTTTCATCTTCACAAAGGGCAGGCACTGCAACATTAATGACACAGAAGTTCATCTTTTTTTGCCTACATTATTATGGGACAGTAAGGAGCACCAAAGGTATATCAAGCAAACTTAATCTTTAAACCTTAGAAAACCTTAACTTTAAACTTCGACAGTGAATGTAGGATAATTTATGAAACCAGCTCATTGGGGAAGCTTTTAAAATTTCGCACTTAGTTGAAGATTATAGGAAATTGAATTTACGCTCTTTGACTCTCTATAACCTGGAGTATAGATCAGGGCTCAGACCGGCTGCTACTGTTGGCAGCAATTTGGGCAATTCATTCACAACCAGCCTTTGATTTGTAACAGAGAGATGAGAACTCATGATTGATTTGGGGGGATGGGCTAAATGGGTAAGAGGCATTAAGGAACACACTTGTTGGGATGAGCACTGGGTATTATATATAGGGGATGAATCATTGGAATCTACTCCTGAAGTCATTATTGCACTATATGCTAACTAACTTGGATATAAATTAAAAAATAAATGAAATAAAATAAAACCTCACGATTGAAATAGTTCCATTGATTGGGTGCTCAGATCCCTGTTGGAATTAGAGCATTATACTACCACAGTTCTCAGGGTTTCTGAAGGAAGCCTAAAATGCAAACCTGATGTCTGTCCTCTCTCCCCTCCAGCACCCTTCAGTGACCTCCTTTTCCATCCAGATTAATACCAAGCTCTTCTGTTTGACATTTCAGGCTGGCCACAGTCTGGCCCCTGACTGCTCCTTCAGATGCATCTTCTACCCATCCTTCCTCCCTCATAGACGAACATTTGCTTCTTAAAATGCTTTTTCTTTGCATATGCTTACAAACTGAATTCCCAGAGAACCACGTGAAATCACCTACTTAACAAGCCTCTAGTTCTTACATTAACATTGATTTTGTGCACATGAATTATAATTATTTAGATTTGAAGTAACATTCAAAAATGCCAATTTTGTGTTAGCTGCATTCTTTGTGAACTAGATTTATGGAACTGATACATCGTTAGCATTTCTTGTTTAAGGAATAATAGTGTTATCACTGGCGGGACAGTGATAATGAAACATGCAATTTTTAGATGAAGATTTTTTTATTTAACTCTTCTAATCTGTGTTGCATATTACATAATTTCAAATGGCATATTTCTTTTGTTCCACTATTGTATGCTTACGTACTTTCTCATCTAATTTAAAAGTATGTTTTCTCATGTTTGTGGATTTTATAGTTTATTAAATAACAGAAATCTCAAACATACCATTTGGATTTATGACTTTTTTTTGTTTTTGGTATAACCAAAGTTATATACAGTTGACCTTTGAACAGCACAGGTTTTAGCTGCGTGTGTCCACTTATATGCAGACTTTTCTTGATAAATACAGTACTGTACATGTATTTTCTCTTACAGTTTCCATAGTAATATTTTTTCTACCTTATTTTATTGTAAGAATATACATATTATATATGTATGGTAATACATATATAACCTACCAACTATATGTGGATCAGCTGTGTATGTTACCAGCAAGGCTTCTGGTCACAAGTAAGCTCTTAGTAGTCAAGTTTTTGGGAAGTCAAAGTTTATATACAGATTTTTACCTGCATGGGGTTTGATGCCCCTAAACCCCATGTTGTTCAAGGGTCAAGTGTAACTAAAATATTTAATAATTATGATACTAAAGTGGAATTTTACTTTTTTGGTATGATTTAAGATTAGGGCCAGTAAGTCTTTAAAAATAATTAAGAAGTAGGATCTTTCAGTTAATTATTTTAATGACTTTTTAAATATAGGTACAGCCATAGTGCCGAAGTTCAAGTTCGACTTCAGTTCTTGACTTGTGTGTTTTCAACTCTGGGATCACCTGATCATTTCAGTAAGCTTTTTAATCAGTCTTTTAATCAGTTTTTAGGTCTGTATTGACTCTTGGAAGAGTCGAGTTAAATGTGCTCATGCCTTTAGATTTCTGTAGTGATTAATTAATATTAATTCATATTCTTAATACCGAATGTCCTCGTATGTATGGCAGTATGAGCGTGACCCTGACATATTTTTGCTTCAGTCTCTGAAAATACCAGTTTCTCAGTGGATAAACAACTCATTTAAGAATAAGATAATGCAGGGTAGGAGAAGATACTGTGTTTAGGAGTGCCTATATTTTTATTTCTTTTAGTTACAGAATCCTCCTACCACTCCACTTAGAAACACCCACTGTCTATGTATTATTATTAGGGGTACTCTTACCCAAAATTGCTTGGCTTCACAGGTGATAGAGACATTTAGGAGACCCTAGTTTTACTTAGATTAATCTCAAATTCAATTTTATTAAAAATCAGTCTTAAAAATTGGTCTGATAAATTCAGGGTGTGGACCATATCTAAATCCACATGTTAAATGTTCTAAGAAGAGAAGAGGAAGCTTGATTTCTTTTGGCCAGAGCTCCTTTTCTCTTGCTAGACAGATTGTGTTATTTTTCATTGTCCACACTCTTTTTCTGTGTGTCCATGTCAACAACCTTTGTTAGGACACTTTCTTTCCTTAGCTTTGGTTAATACAGTCAGACTGTTAAGTGTTTTGCTAGCTGAGAGGTGTCATTATGGCTCTCTTAATGTCCATATCTATGCTTTAGATGCCCCATCTGCTTATTTTGTTGTTTAAGTCTGTAATTTCTTCAAGGTAAGCTCTTTGTAACAATTGCCACTAAAATGATACCACAAGATTTTAAAATGAAGATGCCTGATTTTGATAGGAAGCTTTTGTTTTATATTATTAGGTCTTTTATCATACCCATTATGATTGACTATTCAAGAAATAAATATAAAATATAAAAAACCAGTCTTATACATGGATAAGTCAGACCAAGACAGATATTGTCAGCAAAAATAATTTCACATGACCTTTAAGTTTCATGTTTGTTTAGTATAGATTCTCACTGGAAACTGTTCACCACTCCTCTCAGTATTTGGGTAGTGAATTATTTATTTTCATGTTCCCATCTCAGGAAGCATAGTATAGATTCTTTGTGTATAGGCTTAAAACAGCTACCATTGAGGTAGAATCAAAGTGAAGACTTCAGTTCTTCCACATCATAATTGTTCTCTTACTGGCACAGTTCCTTTCAGGGATAATGTAGTTACTCTGAAGTTATATTCAGTTAGTGAATACTGATTTATAGTAAATAACTGTATTCTTAAAAATTTTTAATCAGAAAAGCTTATACATTGCCTATTGAATGTCAGTTGGTGGTTCAGTCATTTTATGAATACACTTCTGTCTTATCATATAGTTTACTATAATTAACCTGGATACTGTTTTTTTTTGGTTTGTTTTTTACAACTCTTAATTTTCTTCTCTCTTTTCTTAATTATTGAATGTATTTTAAATTATACACTAAAGGTTGTTTCTGGGTTTGTTAATTTTTAAAATTGGCTCCCAGGAGTATAAGTTCTTCAACCTGTATGGTTATGTGAGAAACTGATAGGATATCTATTTTCTGATCAGATTCTGTAGACTGACACTGCTACTAGGTAAATATTTTCTGAGGTGTTTTTTTCTCTTCTGGATCTCTTCTACTTTTCCCAAGAAAGAGGTTTCTTATGATTGTATCATATTTTCCTATCCTTTCTGATTTGAGAGCAAGCCAGGCTTTGGAACCCCTAATGATATACTTTAAAAATCCTTGTGATGCTTTTATTCTACCCTTTCAGATTTTCTCTTTTATCCGTATTCATATTTGTGATTGCCTATAATATCTTCTTTTTGGTTCTGAGCCTTTCTTTTGCCTTCTTTCTGCCACCTTTGGAATTGTTTAATACTTGGGTCAAAGTACCATATAGATTTCATCTCATTACATTGGCTTCCCAGCTAATTGAATACCCTGACATGTTGCTCTTTTCTTTTTTAGGCAGTCAGTTACCTTTTGCTTTATTCATCCTACAGATCCTTTTCCCTCCATAGTTCCCAAAAATAATACTCATTGGTATTTATTGTTTATCTTCTATGTGCACAGAATGATCTTTAAACATGATGTGCATTCTGTTAACCCTTACACCTTAGAACTGACTCCTCAGCTTTGAGGATTACCTCACCTTAATCATGTTTGTTGTAATACAATGGTATGTTCATGTTTTTATGAGAGTGATTTTCCAGACCAAACGGCTCTTCCAGGATACTAAGTTGTGTGTTTTTAGAGGATTTATATATGTATCATATATATAAGTATGTTTTGCCTTTTGAAAACATAAATTGTATGAAATCTCTTGTAAAATAATTTTTCTTAAATGCTATAAAATATCTCCTCGATATTTTTGCATATATTGGTGCATCTAGTACATTGAATTAGGACCAAAACATTGTACGTACCGTGATTCAAAATTTGTAATTTTTATTTAGGGTTAAGTTTAGAGCAAGTCGACATTTTATGGCATTGTTTAGTAGAAGATTCTGAGTGTTATGATGATGCACTTCATTGGTTTTTAAATCAAGTTCGAAGTAAAGATCAGCATGCTATGGGAATGGAAACCTACAAACATCTTTTCCTGGAGAAGGTAATTTTATTTCTCAACAGTTTTATTTTTTATGTTCTTTCTCCATATTTCCTTTTTATCTCTTGAAATACAAATTCTATAATGTTCATTTTTCCCTTTTTTGACACAGATTTTTAAAAAAGACATGTACTATTTTCAGCAATTCTTAAATAATGTTGCCACTTAGATTTTACTTTAATTTTATCCTCTATACTGTTTATATTGATATGAATATGAGTAAGAGCTGTATTCTCTGAATCTTCCTTAGTTAAATGGCTATGGTTTTAGCCAGTCCTATGGAAGATACAAGCCAATCTCCAGATTATTTGTAGACTCCTAGAAAGTCATTTTTAGGAACCACTGTCATGTCATGTTATTAAAGATATTTTTCTATCCAGTTTTTGTTCTTTTTTATCAGATGCCACAGTTGTTTCAGGTAATAAATTTCCATTTTAATTTTGAAACATTGATGGTAATAAAGCAATAGACATTATATTTTATACTTATTTTTGAGGTTGTATACTCTGCAGAATCTCACATTATCTCTGTGGTAGAATTAAATATATATGAATGAGTTTTGGTACATATAAACTAAATCGCTTAATAGATCTCCTACAAATAGACTATCAGGTATCTTTATTTCAAGCCCTGACCAATACGCAAGCATGTAGCTACACATGTCATAAATGTATATGAGAAAGGTATACAATCAGTGGTAAAATGTTTTATTCATGTTCTCTGATTTAGAGCTAGATATAGATATATCTTGAAAATTGAAACAGATATTAGGTTTCAATTATGACCTGAATAAAATTTTCATTAAATTATTATATATTTTAATTTTTTAAATCATCACTAAAAATTTGAGCAGATACATTTTCTCCTTTAGTGGTTTCAATAAAATTAACTTTGTTAAGTTAAATTTTTTCATCTAAAATCGGTAAAATGTATTTATTTAATCATCACACTAAACTAGCTTAAAAAAAATTTTTTTTTTAAAGATGCCCCAGCTAAAACCTGAAACAATTAGCATGACTGGATTAAACCTGTTTCAGCATCTCTGTAACTTGGCTCGACTGGCGACCAGTGCCTATGATGGTGGTTCAAACTCTGAGGTATGGATTTCTACTAAGCATAGAATTTATTACTAACTATGAAGACTGTTAATCTTAGGTTTTAAAAAGCTTTATCTTTTGGTTTTAAAAGCTTTATAAAGCAGATAAGGTGATTTTTCTTTTTTGACTTTTTTTTCATGTTTGTTTATTTTGAGAGAGAGAGAGAGAGAGACAGATCATAAGCATGGGAGGGGCAAAGAGAGAGGGAGAGAGAGAACCCAAGCAGGCTATCGATGTCAGTGCAGATCCTGATGTGGGGCTCCAGCTCACCAACCATGAGATCATAACCTGAGCCGAAACCAAGAGTCAGGCGCTTAACCAACTGACCCACCCAGGCATCCCAGATTTGGTGATTTTTTTGTTATCAAAGGTAACCCTGGTTGTGCTTAATGGTAACTTATTACACATTCCTTAAAGCAGAAGAGGCAATCTGAGTGTGTTTTAGTCCCCTAAAATGCTCCTAGATATTATGATTAAGTAATTTTGTCGTTTTGAAGGTTGATTTGTCTAAAATCTGATTTTTATGCCCTTTGTTGTGGTTAGGCTTTTACTTGCTCTTGGACAGCACCATGGAATAGAATCTACCTTAAATCATGTCTGACCATGAGACATGACAGTCCTTTCATTAACCGAATGCTCACAAATTGCTAGATTTATTTCTGGCTTAGTGTTCTGTTTGCCTTATTGGGTGGCTCTTGGATTTTCTCGAATGCATTGTTTTTTAGACTCTTTTAACAGACTATTTGAAAGTCTTCTTCATTGGACATTCCAGTTTGTTAATGCTAGCTTTGATTTTATAGAACTACTCTCATTTTTCATGAATTTTCCTTAGAAGTTGAGGTCGTGTTATAAAGATAAGGGAAAACCGATATTAACCTGTGTGGTAAAGAATAATTTTAATTGGATCTGGAATGCTTTCATAGGATCATCTTACCTTTTTTCCTTGTTCGAATAGTGTTTTGTTTATTTAGTATTTTGGTCTTAATTCTTACTTTGATGAATTTCAACTTGGTTATTTCACACAAACAGATCTGTTTTACCTAAGAAGTATTCATAGTCTAATTTTGAGGCAATACTGCTTTTTAAGTAGATGATATGAATGCTAAGGCCGTCCAGTTACTTATCAGAAGGGTACCTTGCTTCCGCCTGCCCAACTTTTGAAGATTTTGACTCCACCTTTTCTGTAGTTTTCAGTGAACACACTCTTTGTCATCTTATAGTTCACATCATAAATCTAAGTGACAGTTCGGGTTAGCATATTTCAAAAATTTTCTGTGAATATCTTCAAGCAATGGCTTTATCACAGTAAATTGGATGAAAGCATTGAAGCTTTTTTCTGCTAATAATTATGTGTGTTTTGTTTTTATTCACCTGTAGCACGTTGTGGGGATTTGAGTTTTTCCTACTAGTAGTCACAACTTTTTCGAGTCAGACATTACACACACAGATACACACACATGCATACAGTGTTAACTGCTTTATAAATAAGTATTTTTAGAACAAGTAGAGGTATAGTTCCGTGTTTGAAGAAATTTCCAAGGCTCTTATCATTTTTATTATTTAGTAACTCTTTCATAGGAATTGCCTTTGAGTACTTTATAAGATATTAAAGGTCTTTGATATTGTGTGACTTTAAGACTTGTTACTTAAATCTTCTAATCATTTACGTTGTTTGGCAAATGATACAATTTATAAATATCATCATATTTTCTTTCTTAGCTTTGTGGTATGGACCAATTTTGGGGCATTGCTCTAAGAGCACAGTCTGGTGATGTCAGTCGAGCAGCTATCCAGTATATTAACTCCTATTATATTAATGGTGAGTGATTTGAAATATCATTTGATAATATTTATGTGAGGATTTTTTGTTTAGCTATTTTTTGTTTAGTTTTTTTTTAACATAGCTGAACATTGATTTTCAGGTAAAACGGGTTTGGAGAAGGAGCAAGAATTTATTAGTAAATGTATGGAGAGTCTTATGATAGCTTCTAGCAGTCTTGAACAGGAATCACACTCAAGTCTCACTGTTATAGAAAGAGGACTCCTTATGCTGAAGACACATCTGGAAGCATTTAGGAGAAGGTAATTTTTTTATTCCACATTATTAACAATGAATTTCAGAGTTTTTTTTATTGCTGACATGTACAAAAGTATTCTTACAATTAAACTAAAGGTTTTATTGGGGCAGGTAGAAAGCTTAACTTAAACACAGGTGAAGGGTTAGTGATAGAAGTAGTTTTATTCATGATATGTACCGTTTTGCCATGGAATAGGCAATATTGGTTCCCAGTAAATATTGTGGAGCTTTAAAAATTCTTAAACACTGAAAAGATATGCATGAGTAAGAATCTCTAGAACGAATTCCACCTCTAAGAAAGTATTACTATGATTGAAAGGCAGAACACCACCACCAAAAAAAGTTTCTAAAACCCTCACCAAGAACATCAAATAATCTCTCATAGTTGAATCAAGTTGAGTCATTTGTTTCATTTGCTGTTTTTTTTTCTTCCTGGACTAGGAGACAGTATTTTAATTTTGAATTTCCATTTACCATGGAAACATGATCAAAAAATTCTGTGTTAATGAATATCTGTATAATTAATTTAGACATACCCTGTGTAATACAGAAATAAAGCAAATTAACATTTATGAATATATCGACTGAAATGAAAGGTGAGTAGATAGTTTTAATTAAGAAATTCTGTTTGTTAAAAATCATGAGTAAATGTAAAAATACAAAGAACTGTGTTGGAAAAAATTGTTAAAATTAATCTTTCAACTTCAGAGCTTAGTTTGATAATGAGTTACACAATTGATATTTATTGAGATTCTATTTAAAATATCAGGAAATATTGAATAATAAAAGACATTCTACACATTCCTTATAAATAACATGATTCATTATTTCATATATTGAGGCATTGCAAAATTCTTAATTTTGATTATGATTGCAATTGGTGGGAATTATACTTAAGTAATTCCTTGTGTTTTTAATGAATGTGTAAGGGAACTCTAGAGTTTTTTTGAACAGAAACCTCACAGTGCCTCGTAACTTTTACCACTCTGAAAAATAAAAATAAATAAGCAAATGTGGTGATGTGTCTTATTCAAATAACTAAAAAAATTAATACATACTATTTATAATAAATTCAGGTATTTTACTAAGGATAACTCTACAGAAACTTAAAGTCATTGTAATTTATCTCTTCCAATTAGAGATAGTTACTGTTAACGAGATGATATGTATTCTTCCAAAATTTCCTTTTTTTGCTGCAGAGTCCACAAATCACAAACCTAAAAGGGCCTATTGGTTCAAACCCTAAGTCCTCACACAGCATTGCCTGTGTTTTTCAAATAAGTATTTATTTTAAAAGTAAATTAAATTTCAGTGGTACTTTTTATAAGTTGAATGAATTTCAGTTCAAAAGTCCCTTCTCAGATATACAATTTTTTTTCTAACTCATGATAAATGATTATAGTATCCTTTGTTAGAAATCTTTGTATTTGTTCGTGTTTCACTCTAGAAGTTAATGTTGGTATTAAAGAACTTACATAAATACATATTTTTTGGGTGCTAAGTAGAGAAACTAGGAAACAGTTGTGAATATTCAGAAAACAAAGAGCTAGTTTAAAAATGTCAGGTATTTTCATGCACATCTTCGTGTAGTATCACTGTACAATTTCAAGTGCTTAATGTGCTTAGTTCTAATTTAAAATTGCCTAACATTTATAGAATGAAAATATAAAGTAATTATTGTGTTTGTGTATTCCTTATATTGAGAGAGTAAATAAAATTGTCTTTTAAAAAGGTTTTTCTTTAAAAAGAAGGAAGGTTGTAATTTAAACAGCATTTCTCAACCATAGTGATTTCGTTTCCCAGTTTATATTAGGTCATGTCAGGAGACATTTTGATTACGACAGCTGAAGGGAGTAGGGGGTACTGTTGGCATTATAGTGAGTGGATAGAGAGCAAGGATGCTGCTAAACATCCTACGGTGCAGAAGACTGTTTCCCCTATGTCCGTCTGCCCACCCACAACGAAGAATTACCAGCCTCAGAAGATGAAGATTATTCTTTTGCTCAGCCATAAAAGTTGGACATTGTATATCTTCTAAGAAATCAAGTCCGCTTATTGCTTTATGTCCTTCTATTCTAGAATTGCCGGGTAGTTTTTGACATTTATAATTCTTTTCTTAACTAAATTCAGGTATCCTGGATCCTGTCTTCAACAACTGAAAATCAGTTAGAAAACTGACAGTATTTAGTGAGTGACCTGCTAGATGCCTTTCTCCCTAGAGATTAGCCTTTGTGGTTTATTTTATAATTTTAGCTGTCATGGAATCAGCACTCAAATTCTGTTAGGCTGGTTAACATATATTTACTAGGATACATTTCTGTCTCTGAAAAATGTTTCCTCATGTTTTTTTTTTCCTCTTGTGAATGTAGGAATGAAAACTTGCCGTTTCACTTTCTGAATTAGTTTGTTTCTTTAAATTCCTCATGCCTCTGCTATTTTCCTCCACTCCCCCCTTTAAAAAAAATAAATAAGTAATCTTCCTAAATGGTTTTTCCCCCCTCAGTAATTTTTCTTGGAAACTATTTTTTAAAGGAACTTGTAGCTGTATTTATGCATTAAAGTTTAACTCAGTATGATGAATTTAAACTTAGTGCTATAGAGTAAATTGGAATATGCTACAACCTTTTGTGGGCTTTTTCATTTTGTGAAATATTAAAAACTTCTGTAACAATATGGGTTAAAATGATATTCTTCCTATGTGTGATTTTTGTGTATTTTAGGTTTGCCTATCATCTCAGACAGTGGCAAATTGAAGGCACTGGTATAAGTAGTCATTTGAAAGCACTGAGTGACAAACAGTCCCTGCCGCTAAGGGTTGTATGCCAGCCAGCCGGACTTCCAGACAAGGTAGTTATACAATTTTAGTTTCAAATTGATAACATTCCCCAGTTCAAATATCTGTTTTTGTTGTATTTTTAAATTGGTTGCATCTCATATTTCAGATGACTATTGAAATGTATCCTAGTGACCAGGTAGCAGATCTTAGGGCTGAAGTAACTCATTGGTATGAAAATTTACAGAAAGAACAAATAAATCAACAAGCTCAGCTTCAGGAGTTTGGTCAAAGCAGTCGAAAGGGAGAGTTTCCTGGTAAGTCCAACGTTTAAATCTTCATATTTTCTAGGTTCTGTTATATATGAACTTAGAACCTTTGCTTTTAAGACTACCACGCGTGTTCATGGCTCGCCAGCCCCGCTCCTTGGTATCAGTCCATTGATTCATAGGGAAGAGTTAAGAGTTGGTTCAGATGTTATTTGCATATGTTTTTCCTCATTTTTCTCAAAAAGTTTTTATTTTTTTAAATTATTTGATAAGCAATAAGGGAGTTATAAGTTCAGGTTTCCATGCATGCAAGTACCCAGTTTTACCCAATAAATTTTCTTTGCCATTTTGATATATTTTGTGTCCCTTTTTTCCCAGAGTGTATGAAAATAATAACACTTAAATCCCACCTGTGCATCTCTCCTTCCCTCCAAAAGAGTATCATATTAAGAAATTTTTCATACAGGCCTCAAAGGTATATTTCATCCCTCTTCTACTGTTACCACTAGTGCATTTTTAGTGTTTTTCTATAGCACATAAAGTATGAGTTAATCAGAGGAACAACCATGAAAAGAAAGCTGTTATAATTTCAGGTCTTTAAATTTTAAGTAAAATGTAATAGCTAAGTATATATTTAGAAAACAAATCTTAAAGTTTAAAAGCTTCTTTTTAGGATTTTCACCTTGCCTATGTGCAGTAATTCTTTGGGATCTTTTAGTAAGGTGGATCATGCTTAGGATGGTGCCACAAGTATCTTCTAAAGTATCAGAACTTTAATTTTGTTCTTGAATAATTAATAACTATTCTTGGTGCTATGGAAGAGATGTTGAAAAGTATCTCTCTTACCCTATCTCCAAACCATCTGTTTCCCTTCTCCTGAGGCAAATGCTGTTGTTTTCTTACATACCCTTTAAGAGATAACCAAGATGTAATGTAAGAATATTCATGTACTTAAAACACAAATGGTTGCATTCTATTTATAGTGCATATAGAAAGTTACCTCATTCTTATTAAATCTACGTATCCTATAATACGGTGGTGCCATGATGTGTTTTACTTAGCCTTAGTTAATGGACATTTAGTTTGTTTTTTTTTTTTTTTTTTTTTTTTTTTGGGCCATTTACAAGCAGTGCCACAGAGACTATCCCCACACCTGTATCCTCTAATGCACATGGGCTAAATACCTAGTTATGGGATTTTCTGGTCAAAGGTATCTTCTTTTGTTCTGCTGAAATACATTTTACGTGAAGAAGAGAATGTGAAATTAGCAGTAATAAAATGAAATATGTCCATGTACATACCATCCCGAATAGGAATTGGAACATCATTAGAAGCTACTTGTGTATCTCTCTTTAATATCCTCTTTTCCACTTCTCCTTAACAATGTCTTGAGTTTTTAGTTTATTACTTTGTGTGTTCTTTGTAGCTTTACCTCTAATGTATATATTCCTAAAAAATGTGTTTAGTTTTGTGAAACTGATAAGCATAAATTTGATAAAGGAAAAGGGGAATACAGTTTTTATTAGACAAAGGATCAGAGAAGGAAACAAGCTGGAGAGAGTGTTTACTTTAACCTTCTCTTAAAGGTTTATAAAGCTTCATCTGAGGATTTCAGTGGGAAAGTACTCAAGTATAGGTCTTGTGCTGTATACAACATTGTGCTGTATAATGTTGGCAAGACACTGGAATATCTAACAGAAATATAGTCATAGAGTTTGGGGCATTTTTTATTTCTTCTAATAGACTAAGGAAGAATTTCTTCTGTGAGATATTAATGTTTTCTCCTGATTCAGGTAGTAGGACATGGAGATGAGAGTAGAAACTTCACCAGCATATGGTGAAGATGGTTCAGGTACAGAAAAGAATCTAGGTCAGGTCCACTTGCCATTCCCTCCTAAGGGAAGATGCCATAAAGGTAGCAGGGATTTTGGTCATGATGACCCCTCAGTAATGCATTTCTCTATTATCACTGATCCTACTATTTATTCTCCAAATCTGATACGTAGCAGTACAATATATTTTATCATTCCTCTGTCTTATGTTGGATATCCTTTCTTTGGTATCCTATACCTTTTTTATTGGTTCACTTTTTTTTTTCCTGGATACAATGTAATTGTTCAGTAGCTTCTTGAGAGATTGGATGGGGGTAAAGTTTTGATTCTTTGAATAATCAAGAATATTCATGTTTTTATACTTAAATGGTAATTTGGCTGGATACACAGTCTAGGTTGGAAGTAGTTTTGTTTCAGAATTTTAGAGGTATTGCCGTATCCTATTTCTTGGTTCCACTGGTGCTGTTCAGTATTTTGAAGCCATTTGCTTTCCAACATTTTTAATATATCTGTTTTCTTCTTCTGTAGGGCTTAATCAGTCTTCTCCTTGTTCTGAAATTTTGTAATACCCAGTCTCTTTGGTCTCTTTTCAACTATTGTGATGGGTCCTTTAGTTTTTAGTTTGGCAATTTGTATCTTTAAGTTTAGGAAAATTTTCTTGAATTAGTATATTGTTTTTCCTGTCCACTACTTAATAATTTCTCTTTCTAGGAATTCTTTATCATCTACATGTTGCATCTCTTGGACTATTCCAAATTTACTTTTTTCATGTTTCATTTCTTTGATCAACTTTTAACTAAACTTCCCGTGAGATGTTTTCGACTTGATTTTGAGTTTTTCAACCTTCTTTTGAGTTTCTCAGTTTTTGCTGTCATGCTTTTGGTATTTAACATCTTGTTTTTGTTCTTTGAATACTCCTCTATTTTCATGGTTGACATATCTTTTTGAGGCTATTGGTTTTTTCTTTTTTAATCATTGAATCTTTAAAAATCTAGACTCATGTTTCTTCATTTTAAACAGAATGTTTAGTAAATTATCTGTTATTTTTTATTAGTTTCATGTCATCTTTTTTCCCCCCATATATTTACCTTTTTGGCACTCTTCATTCCCATATATAGATCAAAATTTCCATTTGATTTCTTTCTCTTTGTTTTCTTTCTTATGAACTTCCTTTAAAAATGTTTGTACTTCAAGTCTTTTGGTGATATATTTTCTCAAACTTTTGTAAAAGTTCATTTTGCCTTCTCTTTTGAAGGGTATTTTCACTGGATATAGAATTCTAGGTCAAGAGGTGTTTTCTTTTTCAGGACTTCTTAAAATGGCTGCCCATTGTCACTTGGCTTGCAGAGTTTCAGATCGAACGTCTTTGGTTTTTTTTCTTTCATCCTTTGTATACAGTATGTATTTGTAACTGGTTGATTTTAAAGAATTTTTTTGTTGTTGTTTTGGTTTAAAATTTTTTTTAAGTTAACTCTACTCCCAAGGTGAAACTTGAACTCAAGACCCTGAGATCAAGAGTCGCTTGATCTTCTGACTGAGCCAGCCAGACAGCCCAAGAAATTTTTTTGACATTGATTTTCAGCAGATTGATTTTAACATGCCTTCTTGTGTTTTTGTGTTTATGTAGTTTGGGTAAGTTTAACTTTTTAGGTCTTTGTGTTTGTAATATTTACCAAATTTGAAAAAGATTAGCAATTCTATTCATTTTTCAGAATATTTTTTCTTTTTCCCTACCCCTCAGCCTACCTTCTAGGCCTCTAATTAAATGTATCCTGGACTACTAATGTCTCATTGGTCACAGAATTGCTTTTCTTTTCCTTTTCTCCTCCCCCTCTCTTTTTCTCTTCTCTCATTCTCCTTTTTCTCCCTCTTTCTCCCTCTTTCTCCCTCTTTCTCCCTCTTTCTCCCTCTTTCTTCCTCTGTCCCCCCCATCCCCCCTTTCCCTAGTCTTTGTCAGGTGTTGATCTTCTTTCCATGTTAAACTAGTATAAATCAAATTACAGGTTATAAGCCTATCTCTGGTTTGACATTTATCTTTTTGGGGTCTTTCTAGTTATCACTTCATTTGCTTTTCGGCTTACAAACTTGGTTGATAGGATCTCTTCCCCTCTTTTCCCTGTCCAATAATTAATAAAATTTTAAAAATTCACTTTATTGGAGTTTCAAAGGATAAAACGTAGATGTATTGTTAATATACCATCATAAGAGGTTTTTTTCAGATTTTTTTTTTTTTACTCTTTCTTGTTTAGAAACATTTAGTGCATGAAGACTTAAAATTTTTATAAGTTAGTAACTCTTTCTGGAACTCTTCAAGGAATAAGCAGTTCTTATGTTAAAAAAGTTGCTTTCAGAAGTGATAAAAGAGGAATACCTGGGTGGCTCAGTCTGTTAAGTGTCTTAGACTCTTGGTTTTGGCTCAGGTTATCATCTCATGGTTTGTGAGTTCAAGTCCCATGTCGGGGTCTGCACTGACAGTGTGGCGCCTGCACTGACAGTGTGGCGCCTGCTGCTGATTCTCTGTTTCCCTCTCTCTACCCCTCCCCCACCCCATCAAAACTAATGAATAAATAAATAATTTTTTAAGAAACTGGTAAAAGGTAGAAACCTTTGTTAATTGTAAAAGCCTACTCAGATCGTTATAATCAAAAGTTAACGTGTAATAAGTATAGACCTAGCTCATACCAAATAGAATCCAAGAGCCTACATAAAGTACTAGTCATCTTAATTCTCTTTTGGAACGAAGTTACCTTTGCTTAGAGCATCCGACACACTGGGAACTAAGCCAACTATATATTATCTTAGCATTCCATCATAACTGAGGATGTTTGATCTCAATATTGTAAAAAATATCAATAATCATAGATTGTATTATTATCTCAGTAAGGTAGAAAAGACATTTAATAAAAATCTGCCAAAGTATTAGAAGTTGAATGTAGAGTTTTTATTGACACATATAAATGAACACTTGACTAAGTGGATATGCCCAGCATGTTTCTGTACAGATATTATAGAGATACCAAGGTAATTTATGTCTTAATGTATTCTATCTAAAATCTTAATGGAATTTTTATTTTATTTATTTATTTATTAAATTTTTAATGTTTATTTATTTTTGAGAGACAGAGAGTGTAAGCAGAGTAGGGGGAGAGAAACAGAAAGACACAGAATCTGAAGCAGGCTCCAGGTTCTGTGTTCGATGGAGGGCTCGAACTCAAGAGCTGTGAGATCATGACCTGAGCCAAAGTCGACCGCCCAACCAATTGAGCTACCCAGTTGCCCCGGAATTTTTAAGTTTGATGACATTACACTGAATAATAAACTGTGAATACACTAAGCAATGTCAGAAGTTCTTGAGAGGAAAACCAAAAAGGTTAATAAATGAATTTTCATACTAGCTTTTAAACATTTAAAAAAATTATAACACAGTTTTGATGAAGAACTGCATCATTATGGAAAGCAGTAGCCCATCTACATTCATTCTTGAGCTGTGTAGTGTTCATCCAATGGAATTTTTCTACATGAAGTTTATAAAATTGAGGAATACTTAAGTTTAAATCATTCCTCTGATATTTCATTGTTTTGCTTCATTTCCTAGGACTCTGTCAAGCATTTCCTTTTCTAAAAAAATTCATGGATTAAACAATAAAATTTGAATGCTTACTGTGTTCTAGTACTGGGAGAACATCTCTGAATGTAATAAAATGTCTACCTTTATGGAACTGGGATTATTGTTGTTGTTGTTTTGAGGAGAGACTGATACATAATGTCAGATGCTAGTTAAGTGCTCTAAAGAAAGATAAAGCAGAGTAAGGGATTTAATTTGGTGAAATGAGGCTCTTTAGGAGGAAGGCTCACATACTGTAACCATGTATTTATGCCAGCAAATAAGTTAGTTTTTATAAAAATGTTCACTTAATGTTTTCTGCTGTTTTTAAGGAGGCCTTATGGGACCTGTCAGGATGATTTCATCTGGACATGAGTTAACAACAGATTATGATGAAAAAGCACTTCATGAACTTGGTTTTAAGGATATGCAGGTACACACGAATGTGCTCTGAGTTTTAATGTTTATTTGGGGGGTGGGGTGTGCATGCCTGAGCAGGGGAGGGGCAGAGAGCGGAGGCAAAGGATCTGAGGCAGGCTCTGCATTGATAGAGAGTCCAATGTGGGGCTCAGACTCACCAACTGTGAGATCATGACCTTACCGAAGTCAGACTCTTCACCAACTGAGCCGCCCAGGTGCCCCAAGTTCTAATGATCCATTGACTATTAAAGTCAACAGTTGAAAAGTTGAAGGTATCCTTCAAAAACAATTATTGCTTTTGTTTTAATTTTATGTGAAGTTTTGTGGGGGTTTTTGTGAAGTAATTTTATACATAATACTTTATACTTACATTTTTACTTTTCCCCTTTGCTCTTGTTTTAATAGATGGTATTTGTATCTTTGGGTGCACCAAGGAGAGAACGGAAAGGGGAAGGTGTTCAGCTGCCAGCATCTTGCCTACCACCCCCTCAGAAGGACAACATTCCTATGCTTTTGCTTTTACAAGAACCTCATTTAACTACTCTTTTTGATTTATTAGAGATGCTTGCGTCATTTAAACCACCCTCAGGAAAAGTGGCAGTGGACGATAGTGAGGTGACTATATCGTTTTATTTTAACAGTGTATTTTCTGTCTTTCTATTGAGTGGAAAATACTGCACTCCTAAGTGCAATAAAATCTATGAATCCATTTATTCATTCATTATGTATTTCAATGCCTAATATGATCCAGGCATAGTGTTTTAAGTATTGTTTACAAGGATCAAAATAGACACAATTTCAGCCTTCATTCAGTCTAGTGGGGAAGATAAATAATTGATATGCCTAGCATATGGTTTCAGGTAAACAGCTAAAATTTAGTTAGAAGTAGCTGCTAAGGCTAATGTTATTAGGGAGTAGTGATAGGCAGAAACTAATTTTATATATATTAGTTGGTCAGGGAAGGTTTTTCTGAGGGAAACCATATGTACCCTGAGCTAGAGGAATGAAAAGGAGCCACCTAAATGAAGACAATTGAGGGACCGCCTGCATACAGTAATCTGATTCCTGAAGCCCTTCATATAAGGGCAGGTCTAGGAATGTAGGAGAGCTAATAATGAGTAGAATGTGGAGGCTAGTGGGAGAGGAATGAGAGGAATAAGATAGGAATGGTGAGTAGAACCAGTCTGGCCATGCAACTTGTTTTTATTTTACTCCTTTTCACCTTGTAAGGTGAACACCACTAAGGTGTGTTAAGTGGAAGGAGGAGCACACGTTCTGATTTTGGTTTTCAAGGTAGCAGGTCTGTTTGGTAAAAGTAGAAAAGACAGTAAGGAACCTAATGCACTTGACGGTTCAAGGAAGCCCTGACGGTGCCCTGGAATAGAATGAGGGGAGTGGACAAATTAAGTGGACTGAAGAACAACATAACTTGGTTGTGGATTAGAGTGGGAGTGGAGATAGACTCATGTTCAGGAAGAAGGGAAATAGGACATGACATCCAGGGTGGATTCCATTTGAGATGAAGAATGGGTGCTCATGGGACATTAAGTGGTGATGTCAAAGAATCAGATTTAATTGCGTTTGGAGCTCAGAGAAGGGGTTTGGTCTAAAGAGGTAAGGTTGGGTAATCACTATAAAGATGGTATTGAAAGAGAGATCACATAAAGAATTTTAATGCCTTTAAATGGACTTATCCTAAGATGATATTCATTCATGTGTCTCATGCAGTAAATTATTATTTTGAGATTGAATGGCATATAAAATAGTGCTACTTTTGTTTCTTTCCCAAGAATGTTAAGTGACTTTTTTCCATGTTGCTGTGGAGTCGTGTTCCTCATAGTTTGGGGTCTCTTGTGGTGGCAAGTTTTTAGATTCTTAAGAAATTCTTCTTTTGTTCAAGCAGAATAATCAGTAACGGATACCCATGAGCCTGCATTTTTTTTTTTTTTTTTTTTTACCTTTTGTGTTTTATACCACAAATACTTAATGACCTTTTACTTCATGTCAGCAGTGTATGGGCAGTTTCAAAGAGAGAAAGATAATTAGAAGAATTCTTCAGTTTTCTGGGAGGTTGCTATGCAGATGTGGGAACATAAGAATAAAAATTTGGGGAAGGTTTTGCAAAAGGAGAGTCTTTCAAATTGGGTCCTGCTGCTAAGAGCAAAGAGAAGCATTATAGATTCACAGAAAAGTGAATGCATGTTCGAAATACTGGGAGTGCGAGTATAGTGTAATTAAAAAAACTGAAAAGGAGATCGGAACCTATACCAAAAAGGGCCATATGGGATTTTTCTTCTTTGTAAAATGGATCGCTTTTACCATGGAGCATTTTAAAGCAACCAAATGAAATCTTTTATGGGGTATTAGAAACAAAATGCAGGTGTTAGTGTGGTGAATGTATTAGAGAAAACAAAGACTTGGAGGTAGGACTCCCAGTGAATAGGCCATCGTGGTAGTCCCCAGGAGGCCTGAACTGGAGAGGAAGAATTCAGTTTTGAGCATGGCAAGTATACTACTGTCGATGTGGGGTTCCTTTGTTGTCCCAAGACTGGTTTGGTCTTGTAGAAGGTTACAAAAATAAAAATAAAGGGTCTTCGCTGGGAATGGCCCATATTTATGGGGCTTTCTAATCATAACATAGCACATACACTTACATCTGGGTTTTTTTTTCCTTCAGATTGTTTTTTTGCACAGAGTACAGCCTTACTTTTTTGTCTTTTAAACTTGTTGTTTACAAAGGAATGGATTTACTGAAGAATTTTTAATGCCATTTCCCCAACTAAACTAAAAATGTTACTTTGGTTTGCTTCTCTTCATTAGGGTTGTGAAAAGCAAAAGATATTTTGAAACTCTTAGATTTGCCTGTTTTCAGATATATACTTTATATCATATGGAAAGAACTAAACTTTTTATAGATGTACAGAAGATTCCTTTGACATCCCTTTGACTGTATTATAGCATAAAATCATTATGGCACCAGCAGTAATAGAGTAATATGCAAATTCATACTCTGTGGAAAATTCCAACATTGTAAATTTTAACTTTAGCTGTTTATTTACCTTTTGGGGTTGTGCTGTAGTTTTTTTTAAAAAGGAAACTTGCCTATTATATTTTTTCTGAAACGTTCTTCAGGTTACTATTATCTCAGCATCTTACAGAGTTCAAATGTAACAAATGATAATGGAAAAAAAGTAACTTTTTAAAAAGTGTTTGCTTTCCTCTTAACCTCTGCTTATATGAGACTGGAAAATAAGATATGGATTAGCAAAATAAAAAAGGTGTACTCTTTTCCCAAATGTGTAAGCTCAAGGATTTATTTCACCAAGACTTTGTCAAGTTGGAATAGTGACCTGATAATGTTCTTGAAATTTGCTTGAATGGCTTTGTAAAACAGATGTTTTCACTTCTATTTGAGAAGTTTCCTGAATAAAGTTTCAAGATATACAGGTCACTTTTTTTTTCCCAAAAAGCATCCAATAAATAACAAGTTGAAAAACTATTACTTTTACATAACAACCAATTTATTGAATAAATATATTTGTTTATAAATAATAATTAAAAAATAAATTATTGGGGTGCCTGGGTCACTCAGTCTGTTAAGGGTTAGACTTTGGCTCAGGTCATGATCTCACAGTTTGTGAGTTCAAGCCCCGTGTCGGGCTCTGTGCTGACAGCTCAAGAGCCTGGAGCCTGCTTTGCATTCTGTGTCTTGCTCTCTCTCTGCCCCTCTGCCACTAAGCACTCTGTCTCCATTTCTCTCAAAAATAAGCAAACATTTAAAAAAATTTTAAAAAATGTTTACCATGAAACAAGTGGCTAATTTCTTACTTTTAAAGACTAGGGGAGGGGCGCCTGGGTGGCTCAGTCGGTTGAGCAGCCGACTTCGGCTCAGGTCATGATCTCACGGTCTGTGAGTTCGAGCCCCGCGTTGGACTCTGTGCTGAGGGCTCAGAGCCTGGAGCCTGCTTCGGCTTCTGTGTCTCCCTCTCTCTCTCTCTGCCCTTCCCTTGCTCATGCTCTGTCTCTATGTCTCTCAAAAAAAAAAAGGTAAAAAAAAAAGTTAATAAAAAAAAAAAGTTAAAGACTAGGGGAGCCTGGATGGCTCAGTTGGCTAAACGTCAAACTTGAGCTGGGGTCTTGATCTCACGGTGCGTGAGTTCGATCCCCACTTTGGGCTATTTGCTCACAGCCTGGAGCCTGCTTCTGATTCTGTGTCTCCTTCCCTCTCTGCCTCTCCACTGCTCACTCTTGCTTGCTCTCTGTCTCTCTCAAAAATAAGCATTAAAAAAATATTTCTTTTAAGTAAGACTAGAAAATGTTATCAAATTTGATAATCAAGGCTCTTATGCAAAAACCATGAACTTAAATTCAGGTTTATTTTTTTAGTGATCTGTCTTGATAAGCAGTTGTTCTTATTTGTGTAGAGCTTAAGATGTGAAGAACTTCATCTTCATGCAGAAAATCTCTCTAGGCGTGTATGGGAGCTACTGATGCTTCTTCCTACATGTCCTAACATGTTGATGGCATTCCAGAATATCTCAGATGAACAGGTAAACCCATGACATATTTTTACTCTCCTAGAGGATGGTACCATTTTATATTCCTCCTGGCAGTGTATGAGATGGCTTGTTGACCTATATCCTCAGTAAAAATTTGTCCATTTAATGGACAAAAAGTGCCAGTTCATTTTAATGTTTTATATTTGTTAGACTTAATAATGTGGGCCTATTGCAAGGCAAGGATGTTTTCTTAAATTATATTTTAAAAACATAATTTGTTTTTATATTAATGTTTTTTCATACTGCTATATGTTATGAATATATTCCTATTGGGGCATGACCTCACAAATATAAATGTTAGATATCTTTGTAAAGAACTAGATTATTTTCTAAAAACTATATAATAAAGGATTAGGTGGAGATACCAATAGAACACCTACACGATGAATGGGAAAACAGTGTCCTAATGTTGTTCCCTAATGGTTTTTTATGACTTGGGACTTGGCCATGTGATTTCAGAAGGTTCTGCATCTCAAATGATTTAGATGTGAACAAGTTAGGTCTCAGAAATGGTTGATGACTCAGAGTAGGTCTAATAATATTGTTACCAGAGATGCACATTGTGTGAGTATCATTTCATAAATTGAGAGTAGAAAAGAACAGAATTTTAAGGTTTATGTATTTGCATGTGGCTTTTATTTATTCATTTATTTTTTGCATGTGACTTTTAAATGTGCACGTGTAACTTTTCAGACTATTAAATAATAGACTTTACTGCTTTACATCTTTAAAAGTTGATGCATTCAACTAGGCTGCATAGGTTTTTTCACTGGGAAGACGTTGAATTACCTCATCTGTTTTGAATGTTAACAAGATAGAATTTTTTTCCCTGTGCTGTTGTTTGCGTATTATTTTAACAAAATTTAAGGAAAAATTGGTGTTTTAAGCATACCATGAACACTAGTTAATACAATTGATCTTCATAGGTTTGAACATATTTCAATATACATGTAATATTTGAGTTCTTATATAATGTTAATTTCTTTAAAGTTTTTTTTGGGGGAGGGGGAGGACCCTTAGTAGTTGGCTTGAGAAAACCTGTGTTTTTCTTTTTTTAATTTAAGAGTAATGATGGACTTAATTGGAAAGAACTTCTCAAAATTAAAAGTGCTCACAAGCTATTATATGCTCTGGAAATTATTGAAGCACTCGGAAAACCTAACAGGAGGATAAGGAGAGAGTCCACGGTAATTGCATTTCCATTCTTACCATTACCATTCTCAAAATACTTGTATTTTCTCTGGAGCCAAATTCCAGAATGTGTTACGTTCTTTTATTTGTTTATTTGAGAGCAAGTGAGCTTGTGAGTGGGGAGTGAGGCAGGGGAGGGGTGGAAGAGAGAGAAAGAAAGTAAGAGAGTGAATCTTAAGCAGGCTTCACATTCAGTGCAGAGCCTGATAACTTGGCTCGATCCCACAACCTTGGGATCATGACCTGAGTAGAAATCAAGAGTCATTGCTCAACTGACTGAGCCACCCTGTCTTCCCAAGAATGTGGTGGGTTTTTTATTTGTTTTTTTGTTTTTGTTTTTGTTTTTTTTTTAGGAAGAGAGAGGGAGAGAGGGGAGAGAGAGAATCCTAAGCAGGCTCCACCTTCAGCGTGGAGCCTAAAGCAGGACTTGGTCTCATGGCCATGTGATCATGACCTGAGCTGAAATCAAGAGTCAGTAGCTTAACTCACTGAGCTGCCTGGAAGACACCCCTGTTACCCTTTAATTCTAGAAAATTTTTTTTCTCCCACCACCTTCTCTTATTCTTTTTTTTTTTTTTTTAACTTTTTTTTGGAAGTTTATTTATCTATTTTGAGAGAGAGAGTACAGGAGGGTCAGAGAGAGAGAAGGAGAGGGGCAGAATTGCAAGCAGGCTCTGCAGAGCCTGATGTGAGGCTCACACTCCTGAACCGCAAGATCATGACCTGAGCCAAATCAAGAGCCAAATACTTTACTGACTGAGCCACTCAGGCACCCCTCTTACAATTTTTTTTTTTTTTTTTTTTTTTTTTTGCCATTCCCACAGGGAAGTTACAGTGATCTTTATCCAGATTCAGATGATTCAAGTGAGGATCAAGTGGAAAATAGTAAAAATTCCTGGAGTTGCAAGGTTTGATCATATGTGTTCAATAGTGTATTGATAAAAATTATCCCTAATTTCCAAAAGTAGGTATTATAATTAATAATTGGTTTTAAACTAATTTACTAGTAAAATAAAAAATAGTTTAAAAATCATGTATTACTCTAAATTACAATAATAAGGTGAGGTTATTTACCGCCTTGATGCACTAAGTTTTAGCACTTATTTTCTTCCTTTATTGGAATACTTTGTTAGGATACCCTAGTGTCTGCAATTAAATGGTCAATGGAACATTGAAGATGTTTATGGATTTTTGCAGGAATCTTCTTTTAAAAATTTCTTGAAAAGAAGGTATATGTTATCACTTTATAGAGAAGTTATTTTGATTATTTAAATCAGAGTAATTTCCTAGATTAAAGATGCATAATATTTTACACATGCATGTACATAAATACACACACATCCAGTTACTGAATCAAAAAGCAGTTCTTCAAGATATTTTGTAGCTGCATCTCCCTTACCAGTCCTCTCACAATTGCTTACAGTTTGTTGCTGCTGGAGGGCTTCAACAGTTATTAGAAATTTTTAATTCTGGAATTCTGGAGCCGAAAGAGCAGGAATCCTGGACTGTGGTAAGTGAAAATTCAGTTTTTTAACCAGTTAATAATTGTCCTATTTTAAGCACTTCCATTTTCCATTAGCAAGCGTATCTTTTGCCACATACTTTGTTGTAATAAGGAAGATTATAGAGTGCAGTAAAACTAAGCTTTGAAAAATACAGTGCCTGACAAAAAGAATTCTCCATGATACTTGTTAAAATTTTAAGTGCCAGAATTCATGGCTCTGAATTATGGCTAATTTGTAAACCTTTTTCCTTTAGGTAAATAAGTTAGATATTAGTATTTATATGGTGTCTTAACGTTTGGATGCTTTTAAAAGAACTGGTTTATATGTTTTCCAATTGGAAAACATCATTTTTCAATGTTTCGTTTTGGGTATTTCTTCTTTTATAATAGTACTACTCAAATAAGTGTTTCCAGACCATTTGTGACTGGTCTGAAATGAATTAGGTGCAGAAATTGAGAATAAGCCTTCAGAGGAATCTTTACAGCTGTTGAATATGGCCGCAGATTTTTTTTATAGTATTTCACAAAGTTATTTCTACTTAACAAAATGCAAAGTTGTTTTTTTTTTTAATAAAAGGTGCTTTATCAGTATTAACTTGAAGAAGCACTATTATGTATGGTATTAAGAAAATAAAATTTCTTTTGGAATATCAAAAAATTGATGCTGCTATACCAAACTGCAGAATCTGGCTTTGAACTAAATGGAAAGGAAGCTCCCTTTCCTGACCTCCAACAAAGCATAGTAGCATTATCAAATATTCCATTCAGATATTAATTTTTAGTACTGTGTTTTAGAAATACCTTGGAACCTAGGAGTTAGGTGTTCTTGATTTAATACCAAGTTAGTAAAAGAAAATAGGTTTAGAAAACCTATCATTATATACCAAGATGTTGTTATTCTTACACAGGTTTCAATACTTATTTTTCCATTTTTGTTTCACATATTTTATTATGATATTTTCCTTTTTAGAATAGATACCTGTATTCAGTTAATTATTAATTATTGTAGTTCTGTGAATTATAATGTCTGTCATGTTTTATTATTAGTCATGTCTTTATTATTCCATTAAATCTCTTAGGATTCTAATGTGCTTTTTAGTTCTTTGGCAAAGTGGGAGAATTTAAATTTGTTAATGAGTAGTTATGTGTCATTTATAGGAATTTTGTTTGCAAACTTGCTCTTAGTTTTGAGTAAGGCTTACAGGGAATCAGTCATAAGCTAAAGGTTTTTTCTGTTTCTTTTGAAATTGTAGATATTTTTATGAAGTGTTACTAATAAGATAATGTTAACTACCAAGTATGACACATTGTAGCCTGGCAATGCCTGAGGTGCTACTAAGCATGCCTGAATTTGCAAGCCAATTCGTACCCCTATTTATAATGCATCTGTGCTAACATATTAGAGAATACTTAGAAATCCATTCATTTTTCTTAGTTTAATTTTTTTCCTTTTAAAATGAATTTAGTTGAGATATACTTAAAAATTTTTTGAGATAGAATTCACATATAATAAAATTCGACCTTTTAAAAAGCAGTGATTTTTAGTATATTTATAAACTGGTGTAGACATGACCAGTAATGCCAGAACAATTTCATCCCCTCAGACAGAAACGCCATATGCCGTACTCATTAGCAATCATTCCTCACTTTCCCCCAAACATCTCAGCCCTGGGCAACAACTAGTATAATTCTACTTTGTATCTCTATGTATTTGCCTATTATGGGCATTTCATATAAATGGAACCATACGATATTTCTATGATCTTTTGTGACAGGCTTCTTTCACTTAAACATGTTTTCAAGGTTCATTTTTTTTTTTTTTTTTTAATGAAGTTTATTTTGAGAGAGAGAAAGCACCAGTGGTGGGAGGGGCCATGGGAGGGAGGGGAGGAAGGGAGGGAGAGAAAGAGAATCCCAGGCAGGCTCTGCACTTAGTCCAGAGGGCCCCCCCCCCACAGGTCTGGAACTCACCAACCAAGAGATCATGACCTGAGCCAAAGTCAAGAGTTGGACACTTAAATGACCGAGCCACCCAGGCATCCCCCAAGGTTCATTCTTGGAAGTAGTATATTGTAGTATATTATTCAAGGTCACAAATATGGATGACTCTGTTTTCTTTTAAGAATTTTAGAGTTTTGGGAGCGCTTGGGTGGCCAGTCGGTGAAAAGTCTGATTTCACTTCAGGTCATGATTTCACGGTTTGTGAATTCCTGCCCTGCATGGGACTCTGTGCTGTCAGTGCAAAGCCTGCTTTGGATCCTCTGTCTCCCTCCTCTCTGTCCCTCCCCCACTCACTAGCTCTCAAAAATAAATGAACATTCAAAAAAAATACATTAAAAAAAAAGAATTTTACAGTTTTGGGGGTGCCTGGGTGGCTCATTCAGTTAAGTGTCCGACTCTTGGTTTCAGATCAGGTCATGATCTCAGAGTTTGTAAGGTTGAGCCCTGCGTTGGGTTGGAGCCTGCTTGGGATTCTCTTTCTCTCTCTGCCCCTCCTCGTCTCATGCACTTGTTCGCACATGCTCTCTTTCTTTTTCTCTCAAAAGAAAGAGAGAGAGAGAGAAAGAATGAAAGAAAGAAAGAAAGAATTTTACAGTTTTAGTTCTTAAACATTTAGGTCTTTGGTTTAGGTCTTTAATTCATTTTAAGTTAATTTTTGCAGGTGATATGAAGTTGAGGTATACTCAGTACATAATGAACTTATTTATTTTTTAAATGCTTATTTATTTTCTTGAGAGAGAGCAAGTGCGCGCGCGCAAGTTGGGAAAGAGCAGAGTGAAAGGTAGACACAGAATTGGAAGTAGGCTCCCTACTCTGAGCTGTCAGTACAGAGTCCCATGCAGGGCTAGAACCCACGAACTGTGAGATCGTGACCTGAGCCAAAGTCGGACACTTTAACCAACTGAGCCGCCCAGGTGCCCCGATAATGAACTTATTTTAAAAAGCATAGTTTAAGTTCTGAAAAATATGTATACTTTGTAATCCACCAACACAAACAAGATATAGAACATTTCTATTACACCAGAAGTTCCATCCTGCTTGTTTACAATCAATTCCACCCTCCTTCCAAACAACCAGCCCTAAGCAACTAATGATCTACTTTTTGTTGGTTATAAGATAACATTTGCATTTAAGAAGTCCATGTACATGAAATAATACAGTATGTATTCTTTGTATCTTTTGGTCAACATGTATTTTGAAGCCGATAAATGTTGCATGTATTGGTTGGTTATTAGTTTTTATTGATAAGTAGTATATCCCTTTATAGGTATACTACTTGCCTGAGGCTATTGTGAATAAAGTTGACAGTCGTTTGTATACAAATCTTTTTGCGTACAGGTGTTTTTGTTTCTTTTGGGTAAATACCAAGAAAAATTGCTGAATAATATGGTAAATGTAAGATTAATTTTGTAAGAAACTGCCAAAGTTATTTTCCAAAGCAGCTGTAGCAGGCAACATATGGGAGTTCCAGTTGCTTCATATCTTCAACAGTTGGTGTGGTCAATCTTTTTAATTTGAGCCATTCTCCTGGGTATGTAGCGTTATCTCATGGTGCATTGCCCTTCTTTGGTGATTAGTGATGTTGAGTATCTTTACATGTGCTTAGTGGCCATGCTGTTTTTTTTTTTTTTTTTTTAAATTGTGGTAAAATACTCTTAACGTTTACTATCTTAACTATTTTTAAATGTGTGTAGTTCTCTGGTGTTACATACCTTCCCCTTGTGTTATCATCAACGTTATCCCCGTTACTATTTTCATCTTACAAAATTAAAACTATACCTATTAAACAGTGACTTGCCATTCTCCCCTCTCTCCAACTCATGACAAACCACCATTATACTTTGCCTCCATGATTTTGACTACTCTGAGTACCTTCTGTAAGTGGAATCATGTGGTATTTGTCTTTATGTGACTAGCTGATTTCACTTAGCAAAATGTCCTCCAGCATCATCCTTGTTGTACTGTATTGGAGAATTTCCTTCCTTTTTAAGGCTGAATAATATTCCATTGTATGCATATACTGCACTTTGCATGTCCTTGCATTCATTAGTGCTTCCATATTTTACCTAGTGTGAATAATGCTGCTATGAATATAGGTGTATAAATATCTTTGAGACCCTGCTTTCAGTTCTTCAGGAGTAGATTTGCCGGGTCATATGGTAATATGTTTTTAGTTTTTTTTGAGGAACCACCATGTTGTTTTCCACAGCAGGTACACCATTTTACATCCCTGCCAGTAGTGCATAAGTTTCTCTATATATTTGCCAGCACCTTTATTTCCTGTTTTTTCGATATCAGATGCTCTCTCGTTGTTTCAATTTGCATTCTGTTAATAAACAGTGAAGTTGAGCGTCTTTTCTTATGTTCATTGGGAATTGAGAGAACTGTCTTTTCAACTCCTGTCCTCATTTTTGAATCAGGTTGTTGTTAGGTTTTTTTGTTGAGTTTTAGAAGTTCTTTATATGTTGTGAATATTAATCCTTTGTATAGTTTGCAGATGTTTTCTCCCATCTGTGGGTTGCCATTTTACTCTGTGGATAGTCTTGTGCATGAAATCTTCTAATTTTAACGAAGTCTGTGTGTCTGTTTTCTCTTAGGTTACCTGTCCTATTTAAGAAATAATGTGTCCAAATCCGTTGCCATGAAGCTTCCATCCTGTGTTTTCATCTAAGAGTTTTATTGTTTTAGCTCTTAGATTTAGGGCCTTGATTCATTTTGAGTTAATTTTTGATTATGGTATTTTAGCGTGTAAGGGCATAACTTTATTCTTTTACATGTTGGATATCCACGTTTCTCAGCACTATTTTTTGAAAATACTGTTGTTTCTCCCATTGAATGGTCTTGGCACCCTTGTTAAAAATCATTTCACCATATATATGAGGGTTTATTTCTGGGTGCTTTTTTCCATTCCATTAACTTTTGTTTTTTTAGTTTATTTTTGTTTCTTTTGAGAAAGAGAGAACAAGTGGGGGAGGCACAGAGAGAGAAGGAGACAGAATCCCAAGTGGGGCTCAAACTCCCAAACTATGAGATCATGACCTGAGCTGTAGTCAAGAGTTGGACACTTAACTGACTGAGCCACCGAGGTGCCCCATTTCCATTAATCTACATATGTGTTTTATGCCAATACCACATCATGTTGATTACTGTAGGTCTGTAGTAAGTTTTGAAATAAGGAGGTGTGAGTCCCCTAGTTCTGTTCTTTTAAGATTGTATTGGCTCTGGAGTCCCTTCAGATTCCCTTCGAATTTTAGCATTGGCTTTTCTTTCTCTGCAAAAAACATCATTCATATTTTGTTATGAATTGTTTTGGGTAATAAGTCTTCCAATCCATGGACATATGATGTGTTTCCATATATTATGTTTTTAATTTTCTTCAGCTTTGTTTTGTAATTTTCATTGTAGAAGACGTTCATATTCTTGGCTAATTCTTAAGTATTTTATTCTTTTGATGCCATTGTAAATTGAATTATTTTTGTAATTTTCTTTTCATATTCGTTATTCACCTGTGGAAGTGGAACTGAATTTTGTGTGTTGGCTTTATATCTTGTACTTTGCTGAATTCATTTATCTTAAGAGCTTTTCTGTGGCATCTTTAAGGTTTTCGACATATCCTCTACAAATGGATAATTTTCCTTTCTACTTTAGATGCCTTTTGTTTCTTTTCTTGCATAATTATTCGAGCCAAAACTTCCCCTACTATGTTGAATAGAAGTGAGGAAAACAGGCATCCTTGCTCTGTTCCTTATCTTAGTGGAGAAGCTTTTAGTCTTTCACAATTTAGTATGATTTTCACTGTGGATTTTTCTTGTGTGGCTTTTATTTATGCTTAGGTAGTTTGTTTTTCTTTTCCTCTCTCTCTTTCTTTCTTTCTTTCTTTCTTTCTTTCTTCCTTCCTTCCTTCCTCCCTCCCTCCCTCCCTCCCTCCCTTCCTTCCTTCCTTCCTTCCTTCCTTCCTTCCTTCCTTTCTTCCTTTCTTCCTTTTTAATTTTAGAATGTGTGGGTAAGCAGGGGTGGGGCTGAGAAAGAGAGAATCTTAAGCAGGCTCCATACTCAGCATGGAGCCTGACATACCTCTCAGTCCCATGGCCCTAGAATCATGACCAAGTTCAAGAGTCCAATGTTTAACCAACTGAGCCATCCAGGTACCCCTCTTTCTATTTTATTTAGTGTTTTTATCATGAAAAAGTGTTGAATTACTTCACATGCTTTTTCTGCATGTGATCAGTTGAGGTGATCATGTGTTTTTTAAAGAATTTTTGCATCATTATTAATCAGGGATCTTGGTCTGCAGGGTTTTTTTGTAGTGACTTTTTCTTTCATTGATATCAGGGTTATGCTGGTTTCATAGAACGATTTTGGAATGCTCTGTTCTTAGAGAATTTGAGAACGATCGATACTCTTCTTTAAATGTTTGGTAGAATTTACTAATGAAGTTATCAGGTGCAAGGCTTTTCTTTATTGGAAGATTTTTGATTACCGATTCAGTCTCCTTACTAGATATATAGCTATTCAGATTTTCTATTCATGATTGAGTCTTGGTAGGTTTTGTGTTTCTAGGAATTTTTCCATTTCATGTAAGTTATCCAGCTCTTTGGCTTACAGCTATTTATAATACTCTTCAAAACTTTTTTACTTCTGTGTAATTGGTAGAAAAATTCCCACTTTTATGTCTGATTTTCCTAATTTCACTCTTTTTAGTTCTACTAGCTAAAGGTTTTGTTTTATTCAAAGAATGAACTTTTATTTACATTGATTTTTGTTGTTGTTGTTTTTCTATTATGTTTTGTTTTCCTCTACTCTTTATTATTTGCTTCTTTCTTCTAGCTTTGGGTTTAGTTTTTCTGCTTCTTAAGTTGTAAAGTTAGATTGTTGATTGAGATTTTTTTTAATGTAAGTGTTTATAATTATAAATTTCCTTTATTAGTACTTCTTTCACTGCATCTCATAAGTTTCATATTGACCATCGATTTTTTTTTTTCCATGAAGTGTCTGTTCATATCTTGGGCTTTTTTGTTGTTGTTGTTCCCCTTTTCCTTTTCCTTTTCCTTTTCCTTTTCCTTTTCCTTTTCCTTTCCACTTTAGCAGAGAGTTGTAAGACTTTTTTTTTCCTTAATCAGTTTGGACAAGTTTTTCCACTACATGTATGTATGGGAATATTTGTATTCGATCTGTGACTTGGTTTTTTCATTATTTTGACAGCGTCTTTTAAGCAGAAGTTTTTAATTTTAACAAAATTTGTTTCTTATCTAAGAAATCTTTATTCCAAGGCCACAACTATGTTCTGCTTTTTTTCTACTATAAGTTTTATAGGTATCATTTGCTTTTATTTCTGTGATGCATTTTGAGTTAATTTTTGTATATGTGGAATGAAGTTGAGGATTTGTTTCATTTACTTTTTTCAGTATGGCTATTCAGTTTTCTTGGATCATTTGTTAAAAAGACTATTCTTACTGAAATTTCTTGGTACCTTTCTTGAAAATCTAATGTAGTATCACTATGTTCCTTTGGAGTACTGGTATAGCTATGCAATTTGGCAGTTGGATTAGGAAGAGTGGAAAATAAGAGCACTTTGAAACTCTCATCTTGCACACAGATGATACTAATTTACTGGCAGGAAGTGTTTTTAAAATTCTAAAGTAGAGCTTAAATCAGAAATTGAATTTTCATATGGAATAATATTTTTACCAAAAAATACTTTTATTTTAAATGTCCTTATGTAAAGTGCAAAATCTTCGGTTTGTTTCTGTTTTTCTTTTTGTTTTTTTACAATTTTTGAGAATTACTTTGGCTCCAAAATATTAGAGTATATGCCACTTGTGTGGAAAAGTAACTTACAATACTTCGTCTCAATTCAGTTTTAGGTAGGTAAATTAGATCTTTGTTTACATTTTTGTAATTTTTAAAAAATTACAGTACATTCTGAGCAGTATATTTTCTAAAAATCCTGAATCTCTGGCATAAATCTGTATGATGTTTTTATAATAGAAATGCAAATGTCATTTCCATTTCTTTAAATATACCCTCTTAGTACCTACATATTCTTTTGTCATTTTTATAGGATTGGGTTGTTACTCAGCAGTAATACATGAGTAGTGAAATTTCTTTAGCACATGGATGAAGTACTAGCTGTAATTATTTTTATTTTCTAGCTCTCACTTTCAGGTTGTATAGTGGCTGTATTATTAATCAAAATAGGGAAATGACATTTTCTTCTTATCCACAGTGGCAGCTAGACTGTCTTGCTTGCTTGCTGAAGTTAATATGCCAGTTTGCAGTAGATCCATCCGATTTGGATTTAGCTTATCATGATGTCTTTGCCTGGTCTGGTATAGCAGAAAGCCATAGGAAAAGAACTTGGCCTGGTAAATCAAGAAAGGCTGCTGGTGATCATGCCAAGGGTCTTCATATACCAAGACTAACAGAGGTAAAGTACAGAAGTTACCCTTAAATTACAGTAATGAATTCTATTTGTGTTTCATAAAGTTAAGAATACACTAATGCATAAGGAATATGATCCTAGACTACCACAATATGATGTAACAGCTGAAGTGATACCTTCATTTTAAATTTAGTAGTAATTATGAAATAGTAATGTTTTTCAGTTCATTTTTTAGGAATGAATTGTATGCCATTCTAATGTACTCCAGCTGTAGTTAATTATTTAGTTAATCATTTACATAGTAATTTATACACTAAATTTATCAGAGTCCATTTAGGGAAATAAGCCCCACTAGGTGTTTCAACAGAGACGATTTAAAATAAATAATTGATTTTACGTGTCTGTATTGGTGGAGTAAATATATAAAAGGAAAATGTTGAGGTAACCTGGAGGAGTAACCATTCACCACCCCTAGGGTTTGAGAAGTGTATGGAAAAGGTTGGGATTATGAGAAATGAAGAGGTTATAAGGAAGGATCTTGTTGGCCTGGGGTTTAGGCCTCTGAGGAAGGGGTTCTACTACTGCTTCTGAAACCAAATGGACTCTCCTGGGTTAAATACTTACGGTTCAATGCTGACGGAAGAAGCAAGGAAGTAATCTCTCTAGTGTGTCCCAGGTTAATGGAACCTCATAGAAACCAGCTGGCAAAAGAGAAATTTAGTTTGGTATACCAGCCCTGACATGACAAAGCAAGTTGATAGATTGGTAGATTTAGAGCTGAACGAAAATGGCATCATAACCAGGACATCACCAGTATAATTAGAATTCTTTCTGTCTGTGGATTCTCTTGTTCATGTGGTCAAATATTTGCCCTTCGACTTGTTCCATCACTAAATTGGGAAATGGGGAAGATGAAGACAAGTTTTTACTGAGATCTCTTCCTCAGTTGTAACCTTTTGAAAACAGTATCTTACTTCATAGCTGCCCCTAGAAAAACTAGAGTTTTGAGTTGTTTCTGATTAGAGAAATATGTTTTGTAGTGAACATAGATTGGAAATTACTGGTGAAAATTGAAGCATATTTCCCTTTTGGAATTTTGGAGATGGGGGCCAGATGATTTTGTTAGTATTCCAAATCATTTACAGCTAATACAATTAAAATAGACTGTGGGGACTGCAGTGTAATCTAAATGTTTTCCAGTATTGCTTATTGTCAACTACTTACTTTAACCTTGCATTGCTATAATGTTTCAGTTAATTTTTTTTTCCAGAATAATCTTTCCAAGGCATAATTTAAAAGCTCTCCAACTAACTCACTAGATATCTTCACAGCTTTTGACCTTAATTAGTGATTTCCTCTTGAGATTTAATAATAAATATATATAGTATAGATATAAGATACATAAGGAGTTTAGAAATAATGTTCGTTTTTTTAAAAAATGTCTGCAAGTACTTGCTTATTGACAATTCAGGATATACAGGTGAACCTACCCTCCTAGTCATAGGTGGCTACCATTAATAGTTATGTGATTTTTTTCTGTGCACTATTTCTATAGTTTAGAAAAGGTGCTTACTACATATATTTTTTCCTTAGTTTATCATAATCAGAACTTAATATGTTAAGCTATTTGGGAACAGAAAGCTTTGTTATGTTAATTCTAGAGACAGAGTTATCCAGTTTTGATATTCTATAGATAGTGAGGAAGAACACTAATTTTTTCATAATTTATTGTCATGCATTATTTCATTTGTTCTCCTTAAAGAGCCTTTCAGAAGGTTCAAATTCCAAGTTGAACTTTCAAATTCCAGCCTAGACAGCTTTCCTTGAAGCTGTCCTGATTTCACCAGAGACCGGTTTAGTTGCTGCTCTTCTTCTTTTGCTCACGTGGCACATTGTATTCCTTGTGTTAGAGTGCTTTCTGTGTTACCTGCTGCAGTGACCTCAGACCTCCAGGATGGGAACAGTGTTTATAACATAAGAGCCCAGAAGGATTTGAGTCTGCAGAAGGGAGTCAGTAATTCTTTATTTACATAAATTAGCAAATTATTTTCTATTATTATATAGAGCTCTATAGTAAACATTATATAGAATTCCCACTATATAGAAGAACTAATACCTAAAATTAAGTAGTGTATTAGAATCATGCAACTTGAAAGATTGCAAATGTTGACCCTCAGAATTTTTAATCTAGAATCTATGCCCTGTGTTCATCTTTTTCTCTGTTTCAGGATGGTTGAGATCTCTGTTGCTGCTTGGCCCAATTTTCTTATTTCAAAATTTAAAAATGTGTAATTCTCCATCACCCCAATAAACCACTGACATGTGTAATATATTTTTTCACCCAAAGAATTTGTGGGTCAAATATAAAAAATTGTTTTGTAAATAATAATAATAAAATAGTGTAGCTTCTGAATTTCTAAATTTTCACTTTTTTTTTAAAGTTGCTATTATTAAGTTTGGTCACAAAATTCTAATTTTCTAATATTGATATTCTCTGTCATAGGTAAAAATCAAAGTAATTTGGAGTTTCGGGTTAAAAATGCATTTTTGTGTTTTAGCATATTTAAAGATTTTTTTTGTAATGTTTTTGTTTTGAAGGTATTCCTTGTTCTTGTCCAAGGAACCAGTTTGATTCAGCGACTTATGTCTGTTACTTACACATATGATAATCTGGCTCCTAGGTATGAAGTTTTTACATAATTTATATATATATATATATATATTTGTAGTAAGAATAGAGTGCTTTAAGATTTAATTTTGAAAAAATTTAAGTTAGCAGAAAAATTGTTAAGGTATCTTAACTTTCCCACTGTTGATCTTCATTTGCATATCATCAACATTTTGTCAGTTTATATTGTCCTGAATTTTGTGAGAGTAAGTTTCACGTATCATGACCATTTACCCATAATACGTCAATACCAGGACATTTTCTTAACAATTGAAGTAAAACCCTCAAATATAGAAAGTTTAACATGGTTATGATAGTTTTATTTAATATATATAAACTATATTGAAATATATGTAAAATATATAAGAATATTTATATGTAAATATATATACATAAATATTTAAAACTATATAAAAATACATTTAATATATATAAAAGCATCTTTCAATTTAAGGTTTCCTGATTGTTCTTCATGATTAAATTCAGATTCTATACACTTTTAGCAGGAGTACTTTATAAGTGTCTTTCTCAATACATAACTGGTGATGTCATTTTGTCCCATTATTAGTGATATTAATTTTTTTTAGCTTATTTTGTTTCCTGTAGGTTTCTCCACAATAAGGTTTCTTATTATTCCTAATTAAAAGTAACCTGTGATAAGCTGCTCCTCATAAAACTTTGATTCATTGATTTTTAGCATTCAGAGATGATTCTTGCCTAAATTCAGTTATTTGTGAATGTTTGTAAACTAGTGATTTTCTTACTTACAACTACTCCTTTTATGCTTATTCATTGACATTGTATTTTGAAGAAGAGTTTTCTCTTTTAGTTCCTATCAGTTTGAATTAATGGATTATTTTTCACGAAGTTTGTTACAGTTCATTACAATTACTATTCACTTTACTCAAATTATGCCTAAGTTGGCCTCTTCAAGCCTGTTCATGGATCATTTTAACATATTATTATTTGGGGTGGAGGGAAGGAGTCCTTTTTTATTTTTCCTGTCACTGTAAGATCCTCAAGGCATGTAGCTTCTCTACCTTAGTCCTGGAATCAGCCATTTCTTTAAGAAGCCCCAGTTCCTGTTAATGAGGAACAAAAATATGGTTTCTTGGTATACTCATTGCTGCTGAGGACTCTTTGTTTCTAGGCCCTTTCATATACATGGAAATACATGTATATGAATATAGTTTAGCCATCTGATATCCCATTTAGCTTGGGCTACAGTGGAGATTTTTTTCTTAAATAATGTACAGAATTTTACTGCAGAAACTCAAGTGTGGTAGTTGCTGACCGATACATGGGGAACTGACTGTATGTATGCCTTTAATAATCACATAAGTTATGTTAAAGTATGTAAAATTAATTTCAAAGTCTTGTATAGGTATTATGTTGGGCCTAAGTTTGCCTTTATACTCAAATGATTTATAAAGATAATGTAAACCTGTTTGAAAGTGATAAGCCTTATTTGTGGGTAATAGCTAATAATTGTTTTTAGATGGTTTTAAAAGTGACCGTCATAGGCAGTAGTTGCATATAAATAGCATGATTATTTTAAGATTATTTCTTTTGTAATGTAACTTTTTTTTTTTTTTTTTGATCTCTGTCTCAGTTGAATTCACGTTCATTGCTTAATCAGTATCTACTTTACCCCACTAGACTCTGAGTTCTATATGAACTGTATCTGTATCTGATCTTGTTCAAGATTGTATTTTTAGTGCCAGGACCTTATCTCATTGTTTTTAAAACTTAGGAATGGTCAGCATGTAGAAATGAAGAGATTATTAGAACATGCCTTTGGATTTGTATGATCAAATAAATTTTATACCTTAACCTCCTTAAATAATTCTTAACTCTTCCTCTGTGTCCACACTAACACACATTCTACCTCACCATCCCCACATACCACAGCACATCGAGTTAACAAGGCAGTTCTGTAACTACTTTAGTCTGGTTTTATTTCTTGAAAATTAAGAAATGTTTCTTGACTTCGTTAGCCTTCCACAAGAAAAAATACCAGCTGCTGCTCTTCAAGCTGGTTCACTCTGTGGCAGTTCTTGTTTTAATTCCTACAGTCTTTGTAATGTGAACCCCTTCACCCTGTTCCCCATCCCGGTTTTTTCTCAGCAGCTGTTCATGCACCATTATCTTTTCATAGACCCCCACTTTGAGTTCATATGGTGGTAGGTTTGTATCACTTAAGGCAGCTAGAGCAAAGTTTTTGCCTGTGTTATCAAAAAATCTTCATATGCTACATATTTAAAAGGTAGGTGGGTAGGTAGCTCTTGATAAAGTTGATTATACTAATATAATAACTAAACACAAAATCTGGATAAATTTATATGATACATAAGATGTATCTTAGTACTTTTTACTTTAAATCACTATGGTGGGTAAGTGTTTCTTTTTTGAGAGTTTGAGAGATACTTTGTTAATTATAACAAAGTGAGGATCCTAGCGATCAGTGCCTTTTCCTTTCTAACCAGAATTTATTTATAAGACAGATAATCCCCGTTTATTAGTTTTGTTAAAATGAAAATTTTTAATACTTTTCTTTAAATTGTAGTAGTAAATTTTCCCCTGAAGTAACTAAATGTATGGAGAAAAGTGGTTCTAAAATAATAGAGAATGAAGTTAGTTTTCTCTACTTTTGAATAATTTGCTTTTAACCATTTCCGATAGAAATCGGCCTTAACAGTACTAAAGGAAGGGCATTATATACCAGTGTGTGATTTTATTTTAAAATTAGAAGTCTGAAGTCAGAATCAAAACCATTATAACCTTTCTCTTTGTAATACACATCTCTTTAGTAACTAAATCCTGAGCACTTCCTGAGGGTTCACCTATTTCAATCAATACTGTATTCACTCAGATACTGTTCATTAAATTTGAACAGTCATATGAGTGGTCTATAATAATTTTTTACCAGTGTTTCTTTAAAAGATAAAGACTATAGGAAAAATAAGTATTTTTCTTAAAATTTATTCTTCTTTTGGGATGGTACATTGTATATATTTGAAAGGGATATGTGGTTATACATTGAGTTATTCTTATTTTATTGCTGAATTTAATTGGCTGTGGTGGATTTTTTTACTTTACAGAGTTTTGAAAGCTCAGTCCGATCACAGGTCTAGGCATGAAGGTAAGGATTCTACAAAAGTAATTTTTAATAGATAAGGATTCACATAACTAGATAATGTTTAATAATGAACATTGTGTTTTCTTTACAGTACAAATTCTTATAGTCATATTTTTTCCTAATTTCTCTTCAGTTTCACATTATTCAATGTGGCTGTTGGTAAGCTGGGCGCATTGCTGTTCGTTAGTGAAATCTAGCCTTGCTGATAGTGACCATTTACAAGATTGGTTAAAGAAATTGACTCTCCTTATTCCTGAGGTAAGATAAGGATTGAAGATTAGAACTATTACTCTTCATATTATTTGATATTATTGGCATTGATGTCGGAGTCCAGCTCCAGGGGTCCCCGAAGAAGGAACGAGGTCGGTGAAAGGAATGAGAGAGCCATGAAAATGTAAAAAAATGTAGTCTGATCACTAAGCAGGCATCTCTGACATTTCTGGCATCTCTTGTAACTCTGGCATCTCTGCTCTGCTGGTCTCAGTGTCTTTATTTAAAAGTAGTAAGTCAGGGCGCCTGGGTGGCTCAGTCGGTTAAGCGGCCGACTTCGGCTCAGGTCGTGATCTCGCGGTCTGTGAGTTCGAGCCCCGCGTCGGGCTCTGTGCTGATGGCTCAGAGCCTGGAGCCTGCTTCCGATTCTGTGTCTCCTTCTCTCTCTGCCCTTCCCCTGTTCATGCTGTGCCTCTATGTCTCTCAAAAATAAACAAACATTAAAAAAAAAAAAAAAAGTAGTAAGTCAAAGAGTACTTTCATGACATTACATCTTTAAGCATAGTTTGATATCTTAAGCAACAGTGTGTTTTTTTTTTTCCAGCAAAGCAGCAATTTTCTCAATCTTGCATGTTGTTTTCAAGTTAATTAGCATATAAATTTAAGGCAGGGGGAGAAAACAGGGTGTTACCTTGAGGCCTATATTAATTATCTATAAACAGGCCAGGAGTCAGTCTGCCTGTACTTCCAACTACAATGGGGGAGGTGCAACCCACCTGTCAGGGACATAATTCCCAATTCTCGTCCTTTGATTATGAATGAGTACATTTACATAGTCTCCTTCAGATGTTACGCACGAGTGCATCGCGTTCCAGGTCCCCTTTTTTATTTGAATGCCATAAAACAAAAGAGCATTACATCCTTTGAGGCCAACGAGAGCAGTTCAAGAATCCAGGGCTGAAAGGTTATTTGAAGGAGGTAAGATTGGGCACCATTTGATTGGCAGGAGGCTTCGCAAAGTCTGCCTTTTTCACACAGGGAAATGTCTCAACCTGTGAGACCAAGATGGTTCCCAACACACTGATAATAAAAAAAGAGCTAATGGAAACAAATGGACATGATTTTGTAAATATATTCCATTAACTGGAATATACTTATTAAATACTTTAAGATCCAAAATGTTTTAACTGTGTACACTTAAATGTGAATGTTAGATAGCCTGTAGCATTCATATTTGTCTTTTTTCTGAAATAAAACTGATTATTTTGCTTTAGAATTTTGAAAATTTTTTTCTGGAAAGGACTTGAGTGTTTATTTTGGTAATTTATATTTTAGATAAGTTTTTTTTTTCCTTTTCTGTTTAATTAGAGTGTATCCTTAGACACAAGAGATAATAAAAGTTAGTGAAATATATTTTAATTTCGATGTCGACACTGAGGTCAGTATAATTTTCACTAACCGTATCTTGGTGTTGCTTATTACACCATGTTCCTAAATGAAATAGTAGAAACGTACTCTTGCTAAAACATTTAACCTCAAGAGTCACATTATTTTAGACCGCATTGTCTTAATACTTTTAGCTCTGAGTTGAATGCATATTCTTGATCTGTGTCCTAGGTAATGATTGTTACATTTGGTCAAGTCCCTATAAAATGTTCTGGTTAGGTACTTTATAAATTGCTTCTCGTTCTGGATATATTTTCTCTTTTTATTTAGTTTTATAAATAAATTATTACAAATATCCTCTCCTTACTCCCTTTTGTATTTGTTGTTATTATGTTTGTTTATTTCATGACCGTATTTGGAAATTTCTAACATGTTTCTACATATTACTGTATACTTTGGGGTACTTTATTTGATCATATTTATGTACATGAGTATGTGATCAGATTATTGCATTTAAAAATTTATTACTAAAGAAGCCATCTAACATGTTACTTCTGCTGACATATTTTAAGATTAACTTTTAAATACCTAACTCATACTATCTTTGGAACTTGCTTTTTCATTTAGACTGCAGTCCGTCATGAGTCTTGCAATGGTCTTTATAAGTTATCTCTGTCAGGGCTGGATGGAGGAGACTCAATCAATCGTTCCTTTCTGCTATTGGCCGCCTCAACATTGTTGAAATTTCTTCCTGATGCTCAAGCACTGAAACCTATCAGGGTAAGTTTTACTGTGTTTTAGGAGTTCTTTCTATTCCTGCAGTTTTCTTTGTCTCAACTTTTTATCACTGTATTGTATACTTGCAGTAATTTTGAGTACTTGTTTACTGTATGTAGTTTTTACCAAGAGGATAGTCATAAGGGTCTTTTTTTTTTTTTTTAATTTTTTTTTTTTTGGTCATTTATTTATTTTGAGAGAGAGAGAGAGAGAGACAGAGCATGAGCAGGGGAAGAGCAGAGAGAGAGGGAGACACAGAATCGGAAGCAGGCTCCAGGCTCTGAGCTGTCAACACAGAGCCTGACGCGGGGCTTGAACTCACAGACGGTGAGATCATGACCTGAGCCGAAGTCGAATGCTCAACCGACTGAGCCACCCAGGCGCCCCCATAAGGTTCTTAAAATGACAGCATTGTGGACATATTGAGTCCATGTTACACTTAGAAATGAAATCTGTATGCTTTGATTTCAACTCTCTGAGATCTCCCATGTGTATTCTGTTTTGGAAATAGCATTTGTTCTTACTAGGTTTTGGACCTTGTGTTAATAAATTGAATGATAAAAACATGATAAATGAAGCTTTCTTATTTACTCTAACAGATTTTTGTGGTTTTCTATCTTTATGATATTCTGTATTTTGACTTTTTTTTTTTTTTTAACTGTTCCAGGGTATATCCTGGCCTTATAAAAAAGCCTTCTACCACATAATAAATTCAGAGCTCATTAAGTAAATTTTACTGATCCCAGAAATATGCATTGTAGGATTTACATTTTTCTCCTCCATATTTACTTGTCATCAAGTATGTAAGATATGTAAAGTGTTTTTTATGTTTTAGATTTCACAACTATAATAGACCACTACATTTGGGTAGATTTATATATGCTCATGTTCTGTAGGTTTCTTTCGTGGACGCATTTTCATTGAATCCTTAATTCATCACAGGTAATAGAAATTTGAGAGGAATGTTTTTCTGAAAGTTCTCATTTACTTATGGACCTAGTTATTCTAATTTTACAGGAACTAGAAGTGTTCTCTCCATTCTTTCTTAAATTTTGAATACTATTTTTATAGAGATTTAATTTTTTCGTAAGGTCTGTAAGTTTCTTAAATATATTATAATTTTAAGTTCTTCTCCTTTTTAAAGTGTTTTCACAGAGTTTCAATTTTTTTAATAGATAGATGATTACGAAGAAGAACCAATGTTAAAACCTGGATGTAAAGAGTATTTTTGGTTGTTGTGCAAATTAGTTGACAATATACATATAAAGGATGCTAGTCAGGTATGTTCAGAAAATTATACATTAACTTGTTAATAGAGATGTATTACGCACATGGATGTTTATGACTTTATACAGGTCCTTATTTTTAAGGGCATTTTTATCATTTTATAAGAGTTGAAAATGCCATTATTTCACTATAGTTGTACTGTTTTGTTCTGCTGCAATTCCTTTGTTCTTTTTACTTTGACCTTTGTTGAAATATCTTCATCTGGTACCTACAAGTAATTTCCTATTTTTTCTTAGTAAGATCTATAGATGTAAAACCTTACTTGGAATGTGAAATTTATACTTTAAATATACAGCTTTCTATAATAACATGTGGGTATGGAGTTTTCAATATGTAAAATAAAATTGCAATTCAAATAGAATTTATTTTAAAGTAAACTATCAGTTTACTGATCCTTAGACTAAAATATTTTCAGATGTTTAAAGCAGGTTAACTTCAAAGACAAACTTGCCTCATAAGACTTGTGTTTTTTCTCCAAAAATTTAATAAGCTAAAATGCGTCTAAGTCTTCTAACAAAAGGAGAAAGAAGATACGTTTAGATATTTAGGAAACATTTTCCCTTTTTTTAAAATGTGATTTAATCCATGGGGCCTGGCTGACTCAGTTGGTAGAGCATTCAACTCTTGATCTTGGGGCTGTTAAGTTTGAGCCCCACTTTGGGTGTAGAAATTACTTAAAAATAAAAAAAATTTTTTAAAGATGTGTTTCAGGCCTAGTGCCTTTTATACACTTTACATTTAAAAAATTCCTGTAGGGTTTTCACTTCTTACCTTTAAGGAACAGTGTACATTGAATTCTTAAAGTATTCTACTTTTCACTTGGGAAATAATTTCAAAAATCAACTGTGTTTTAATTTATTTGAGTTTCATAAAATAGTGGTGTCAGATAAACAGAGCAGGGGAGGGGCAGAGAGAGAAGGAGAGAGAGAATCCCGAGCAGGCTCCAGAGTGTCAACGTGGAGTCCGATGCAAGGTTTGAACTCATGAACCATGAGATATGACCTGAACTGAAACCAAGAGTCGGACACTTAACCAGTTGAGCCACCCAGGCACCCCCTATGACTATAATTTTATTAATTGACATGTTTATATTGTATTATTTATAATTTAATTGGTATGTTGATGAATTTGGGAGAAGCAAATCCTTCTTCCTTGTATGGAAAGGATGTTTTTTGTTTTAGTAATTTCTGGCTATTAAAAAAAAAATCTATGTTTGAATTTTATATTTTCTCTTTGTATGAAGACCACACTCCTCGACTTAGATGCTTTGGCACGACATTTGGCTGACTGTATCCGAAGGTAAATTTAAATGTGAAATTGACAGTTACATTGTTGGAAAAAGATAAAGGACATAATTATGTGAACTGTCTTGTTTTGCTTGTGTTCTTTTTTGTGTAGCAGGGAAATCCTTGATCATCAAGATGGTAATATAGAAGATGATGGGCTTACAGGACTTTTAAGGCTTGCAACAAGCGTTATTAAACACAAACCACCGTTTAAATTTTCAAGAGAAGGACAGGTAAGTATTAAGACATCCAAATGTTTGTATGAAATATTATTGAAACCTTTTTTGTTGGTGGATTGTACGTGGATATGTTAAAATTATCTTAAACATGCAAATATAAAGCTTGCCAGAACTTTATTGCTGGTAGGAAAAGTGAAGATTAAATAAAATGAACTCTAGAAATATAAATCTTAGGCTTATATTTAGAATGCAGAAACAAATTTTAATTCCTATGACTTGTACGTAGAAAGGTAACCACTACTTCAGTGGTACAGTTTCTGTAGGATTGAATATTTTGAATTAATAACTTACACAGTAGAATTAATAAGTAATCATATAGTATCTATTTTATTAGTTTCATGTTTTAAGAACCCATTTGACATAAAGTCTATTGAATATTTGATAATACATAAAAACTCTATAAATGTCTAATTGCTCTTCAGATTATTTACTTTGCCATTAGCACTTTTGTCATTGCCTGCATCGAGGGAATTCGTTTTGGTTTGGATGGTTGTTTTCCTGAGGTTACTAATTGTGGTAGGAGACACACAGGAATAACCAGAAGGATGGAAGGTAGTCCTCATTGGCATGGAGCAAGGGATTCTGGTGATAAATCTGTGGTGTTTCCCCTATTCCGCAAAGCCCCTTTTTGTGCTTTTAGGTCCTAATTTTTAAAATTTGCCTTAAAGCCCACTGGGAATAATTTGATTTAGTTTTGCTGGTTGAAATACTGTTACAGCTACAAAAACCAGTATATCATTTTTATTCCAAAATGTAAATATATTGATTTTTTTGATAACATATTGTCACATGAAAATCATTGTGAAGAAAGAAAACGTGTTTAGATAGTGGAAAAGAAGATCCCCATGTAGTTTGATTTGCCATGATGCCCAGCTGATGGATGGCCTTCCAGGAGTTTGTATGGATATATTAAATACTCAAGTAAATAATTTATATTACATAAATACCATTCTGGGATTTGTTTTCTTCATTTAAAAAAGTAAATGTGTTAAAAATGTATTTTAAAAAGTTGAATACATAAAAAGGAAAATAATGTATTACTGACATTTATGTTGTTACTGGTTGTAAAAAACAAAAAACAAAAAACCTGCAACTCCAGGTAACAACATCTTTGCACACCTGTCGCATTCTATAGTCATTTAAAAATTAAAAAAAAATTTTTTTAATGTTTATTTTTGAGAGAGACAGAGTGCAAGTCGAGGAGGGGGAGAATCTGAAGCAGGCTCCAGGCTCTGAGCTGTCAGCACAGAACCCAATTTGGGGCTCAAACTCATGAACTGGGAGATCATGACCTGAGCTGAAGTCAGCTGCTTAACTGACTGAGCCACCCGGGTGCCCCTATATTCATTTTTTTAATGTTTATTTTTGAGAGAGAGGGAGAGACAGCATGAGCCGTGGAGGGACAGGAGAAGGGGGAGAGAGAGAATCTCAAGTGGGCGCCATGCTGTCAGTGCAGAGCCTGATGAGAGGCTTGGACTCCAGAACAATGAGATCATGACCTGAGCTAAAATCAACATTTGGACGCTTAACCAACTGATCCATCCAAGACTTGCCCCTATACTCATTTTCTTTTTTCTCATTCTTCCTCCCTCCCTCCCTCCCTCCCTCCCTTCCTTCCTTTCTTTTAAATGTATATCTATTTTTAAGAGAGATAGGCATGAGTTGGGGAGGGGCAGAGAGAGAGGGAGACACAGAAGTTGAAGCAGGCTCCAGGCTCTGAGCTGTCTGCACAAAGCCTGATGCTGGGCTCACACTTACAAACCACAAGATTATGACTTGAGGCGAAGTCAGATAGTTAACCTACTGAGTCCCCCAGGCACCTCTGTGCTCATATTCTTAAAAGTAAATTCGATTCATTTTAATTGTAATACCTTAGCTTACAAAAGGTTCTATCTGAATATTCTTCCAGCTGCACTGTATTAGAGTGTTTCTAATATCTGTTTCTCAGGTATCCCCACATTCCTTACATGGCAGTCTTGGCAGTCTCATTGTTGCTTTAGTTGTATGTTTTTGATTATTGTTGAAGATAAGTGTCTTTGTGTGTATTGTCTGTGTTAACTTGTACATTTTCTGTTCATAACCATTGTGTATCTTTTGTCATTTTTTTCTCATTTGTAAAACTCTGTACTTTGCAAATATTAAAAAGAATGAAAAATTCTTTTTCTCTCCTCTTTGCAAATGTTAAAAAGAATTAAAAATTCTTTTTCTGTCCTTTTTTCCAGAATTCTTGTTTTTCTTACGCATGTTTTTAAAAGACTGCTTATTTTTTCCTTCTCTATTTGTTGATTGAAACATACAATAATCTTAGGCAATGTTTTGAGCCCTTTGTTAGTAGGGCCCATGTTGACAAATGATTAAGGTATAGACAGGTTAAGCAACTTGTCTCACTGAGGTCACTCATGCTCTTCACTTGGCCGAGCTTCTGACCATTATGCAATACTGTCTACAGATTTTAAAATCCTAAACACATGGCTCTGTGGTTTGCTTTTTCCACCTACCTTAAAGATTTTCTTTATCAGTGTATACTGTATACAGTTAATTCATTCTTTTTAACAACTACATATTATTATTTTTTGTGTGTGTGTGTGTGTGTATGTATATATGTACACAAACACTCTCACACACTAACTAGCTTCCTAGTGATGAAAATGGTCTTATGGTCTTACAAGTGATATAACAGTGAAGATGTATAAATATCTTCCACTTAGGAAATCTGTAGGAAAAAGTTTTGGAAGTAGAATTGCTAGTTCATAGGGTATGTATGATTTTGATTTTGGTCAGTATAACCATGTTGCTTTCAATGAATACTGAGCCAGTTGATGGTCCCACCTACACTGTATGTGGCTGAGTGCCCATTTCCTCACATTCCTACCAACCCAGTGTAATATCAAATATTTCATTTCTGCCAGTCCAGTAGGTGAAAAAGATTCTCTTGGTTTTATTACTTTTTGTGATTATGAATAAGGTTGAGGTTCTTTGCCTGTGTTTGAAAGCCATTCTTTTCTATTATCTTTTCTCTGATCTAGACTCCATATAGAAAACTAGGAGGGCAAATATGTTGGAGGTCTAGTTAGGAAGATTGAAGTGGTTCTGAAGAAGGACGATAGAGGAAAGTGGTTGGATTTGGGATGTTTATTGAAGGTAGAGCTCACAGACTTAAATTTGGATAGGATTGTGAGGTATGAGAGAATTAAGAATGACTCCACAATTTTACACCTGAGAAACTAAGTAAATGATAATTCCATTTAATAGGAAAGGGAAATCTCAGGATAGATGGTTTTCGGGAAGAAGTGTGGGTTCAAAATCAGGAGGTCCATGATGGACTTGTTAAATTTGAAACATCAATTAGATATGGAAGTGGAAAGGTGTTTAAGCCAGTTGGTTTGGTGTAATATTAAGAAAAGTTTTCATTATCTCCTAGATACTTAAAATACCTTTTCTACTTCAAATATTTTACTTTATTAAGAATTCTTTAAAATTTTCACTGAGACTTTACTTTTGTTCAGGAATCAGTTAACATTTTATGTAAAGAGCCTTTTAGTAAATATTTTAGGCTATGCAGGATAAATGCGATCTCTTTCACCACCATCACCACCACTACTACTGCTTTTCCTTCTTCTTCATGCCCTCTTCTTCCCATTTTTCTAACTCCCCTTTAAAAATATAAACCCCATTCTTATGTCTACTATATTGCATAGTATTTAGTAACAAATGTATATTGAACAGATTGATGATTAAGACTCAGTCCTGATTCTTAAGAACTGACAATTTAATGATTCATTTTATCAGCAGGTAATTATTGAGAAACCTGCCTTATTCAAAGTTTGTAGGTACCTTCACAAGTAATGACTGCTCAGGATATTTGCAATTCATGGTTAAAATTAAGAGCAATTAAAGAGATATATACCATCAGGGTTATGAAAGATCAGATAGCACTTACATGATGAGGAAAAGCTTTGAAGAAGATACACCTTTTATAATACAGGATAAAGTTTTTTTAAAGTAGAAAAGTGCAGGAAAGTACTTTTAAGTCCTAGAAAACAATATGAGTAAAAACTAAATCATAGGAAACCATTAGATACGTGTAGGTAATTTATAAGTTCAGTTTGGCTTGAGTTTGAAGAAGTATACAAGGTAACTTTCGGAAACTAGATGATGGTCATCTCTTGTGTTCACAGGAGATTTTTTTTTTTTAATTTTTTTAACGTTTATTTATTTTTGAGAGACATAGAGACAGAGTATGAGCAGGGGAAGGGCAGAGAGAGAGGGAGATACAGAATCTGAAGCAGGCTCCAGGCTCCGAGCTGTCAGCACAGAGCCCGACGCGGGGCTCGAACTCACAGACCGTGAGATCATGACCTCAGCCGAAGTTGGCCGCTTAACCAACTGAGCCACCCAGGCGCCCCTCACAGGAGATTATTTTTATATGTACATGTAGTACAACAAATGCATTACTTTGGTAATTTAAAAAAGGGGCCTTTAAAAGTAATCAGTCAACAGGAATGTACTTTAACAAAAATAAACCTGGTGACAAATTAAGAGCCAGGTTAGTGCAGTAGTGTTGAAACTTTTATTTCTCATATATCTTTGCAGAATTTTGGGAAATTCTACGTGTTCCCTCGCAGATTTTTAAATTTAAAAAAATTTCTAGATTTTTCAATTCTGTTTTAGTTTTACTTAGTTTTGAGTTTTTGTTTTAATTCCAGTTAATATGCAATGTTATATTAGTTTCAGGTGTACAGAACAGTGATTCAACAATTCTTATTTTTAGCCTCATCACAAGTGCACTTCTTAATCCCCATCAACTCTTTGTATTTTTAAAGAATATAATTTCCAGCAATTTGTTGAAATTGAAAAAAAAATTTATGACCTCACGGTGTTGTCTTCAATTTTTTCTGTATTTAATTATTATTACATTACATTAATTTGGACATGGGCAATTAAAACAACATAAATATATATATATTTTCATATACAGAGAAGACTTTAATTGTAAAAACTGCTTTTAGTAACATTTTATAAAAGGAAATTTGTATCTTCAACTGTCCAAAGTTCTGCATCTTCTACATATTCTACATTAAAAATAGTTGGTGGTCTATAGCAATAGTTTTGTTATACTTTTTAAATTTTTTCCAGTCTCAAAAATAGAACTATATTCTTGAAATATTTTTTAAAGACTATTTTCTAAAATGATATACAGAATATGGGTTTAGGATATCTCATTTTTCCCTGAAACTTTCTCCTTTTATTCATAGTCTGTATTCTTTGTTATATCTGGTTAAAGGTGTTTGAGGATAGTTGTTCCTTGACATGATTTTAGAGATTTCTTCTCATGAGCTTGTGGGGTGGCACAGCTGATGCTCTCTCTGTGTAAGTCAACCTAGCAGGACATGTAGAATTCCTGAAGGGGAGCAGTGAGCCCAGTTGGCTCCGTTGGTACTGGCATGTTTTGTTCACCAGCCTCAGAATTGTTAGGGGTCTTTACATTCTACTTCTGGTCACCAAGTAATATTAACCTTAAAAAACAAAACTGCCAGGGGCACCTGGGTGGCTCAATTGGTTAAGTGCGCTCCCAACTTTGGCTCAGGTCATGATATTATGGTTCGTGGGTTCCAGCCCTGCGTCAGGCTCTGCTAACAGCTCAGAGCCTGGAACCTGCTTTTGAACTCTGTGTCTCCCTCTCTCTCTCTGCCCTTCCCCACTCAAACACACACATTCTCTCTCTCTCTCTCAAGAATAAGTAAACATTAAAAAAAATTAAAAAATGAAACTGCCAGTTATTTTTAAAACAGCAAAAATGGGTTTATATTGGAGTAGCAGAGAATCCCAACCCAAGGCATGCACTCTTCTTCAGAACCATAGGCAAGTCCAAATATACCTCAGATTTTGCCAAAGAAGTATGAAACACTAAAATGAAATTTGAGGGGCCCCTGGGTGACTCCATCAGTTGAGTGTCCGACTTTGGCTCAGGTCATGATCTCACTGTTCCCAAGTTTGAGCCCTGCATCGGCTCTGTGCTCACAACTCAGAGCCTGGAGCCTATTTCAGATTCTGTGTCTCCCTCTCTATCTCTCTCTCTCTGTCTCTCTGTCTCTCTCTCTCTCTCAAGAATAAATAAACATTAAAAAAAAATTTTAAGGAAATTTGAAAATGTATTAACAAGAAGAATGAGCTTTTTAAAATTAATTCATATAGTTATAGGCGGATATTATTTGATAAGGCAGAATGTGTGTTCATTAATTCTCTTCCTATTTTATATTTTTATAAACATAAATTTTGGGAAACCTTATTTTACATAATGGAAATGTAAGCCTTGTTTACATGTTTACAATAAGAATGGAAGTTTTGTTTTTTATTCATTTTTTAAAATGTTAATTTTTTATTTTGTTAGATTGAGTGGGGAAGGGGCAGAGAGTGAATCCCAAGCAGGCTCCATGCTCTCAGCACAGAGCCCCATGTGGGGCTTGATTTCACGAACCATGGGATCATGACCTGAGCTGAACTGAGAGTTGAATGCTTAATTAACTAAGATGCTCAGGCACCCTGGAAATTTTATTTTAACAGTGTTATTTAATCTTTGAATTTCTTCTGAAGTACATGTTAAAAATCACACTGTGATCTATTATCAGAAACTATTTTTAGTGTTCTCTCAGCAATTTGAGGTTCTTCTTTCTGTGAAGTATATCAAAATGGTTTTACCGTTATTTATCAGATGGACATAAATGTGTTACTTTTTCACATAGAGACACCTTTCTGGTAAACTCAGAGTAAAGAAAATAAAAATATTGTTCATTTCATTATGCTTTTACCAACGTGATATTTCTGATAAAATATTTTTTTTCTTATCAAAAGTTTTATAGATGTTATTAAAGCTTTGGAGCTGTAGATATTTAATGCTCATTCAATTTCTGGATTTAAACTGATGGGCAAAGATAGTTCTTTTTAAATGAGTTATTACCCTATTCCATTTCTTTTTGAGTGACTTTCTTTTCCAGTTGAAGTAAATGTGTTATCTGTGTCTCTAAGACAGTCCTCTAACCTCTGCATTCTAATATAGGCAAGATACAGTCTTACAAGTCTATCAGCTGTATGAAGTAGACCCTAGTCACTTTCCATATTTCTTATTTATTTATTTATTTATTTATTTATTTATTTATTTTTGAGAGAGGAAAAAAGGAGAGGACATGAGTGAATGAGGGGCAGAAAGAGAGAGAGTGAGAGAATCCCATGTTGACAGTGTGAATCCTGAAGCAGGGTTCAAACTCACAGACCGTGAGATCATGACCTGAAGACCTGAACTGAAGTCGCGTGCTTAACCGACTGAGCCACCCAGGTGCCCCCACTTTCCATATTTCTTAGCCAGACATACTCTTCTTTGCAAAGGCAGGACATTGTACTTTGTTTGACAGTACTGAGGTGAAAGACATGAGATCATTAATGGGAAAATATTTCAGATTGTCATTTATTTGGTACCTGTGTCAGAGGCTCCCATGACCATATCCAGATTCATTGATTTACTAGAAGGGCTCCAAGGAATTAGCATGTGGTTGTACTTCTGGCTAAGATTTATTACAGCAAAATAATACTAAATGAAATTAGTGACAGAAAAAGACAGGCTTGGGCCAAGTCTGGTGGAACAAGGTACATACTTCCAAGAGTCCTGTCCTCTTCGAGCTGCACAGGATGTGCTTCATTTCCCCAGTGAGGAGTGTGACAGCATGTGAGAGTTGTTCTCTGCCAGGGAAGTTCTCTTGAACCTACAAGTTAGGGTTTTAGGCGGAGTGAAGTTGTGGGGATTGTCATTTATAGTACCTTTGTAACTGACCGCAGTGTCAAAAATTCCAGACTCCCAGATGAAAAGCAGGTATTCAGTATAAACCAAATTACAAAAGACACAGGGAGCCACTTTTATCACTTAGGAAAAGTTGCATATCAGAGGAAGGAACTATTCACCATTCAAATTTTCAGATGATAGGCAGGGGCCAACCTTATAATCCAGCGTTTCTAAGGCTAGGAGCATGTCAGTGTTAACTACAGTACCTCTTTTCTACACAGTACGCTAGGACATTTTATAGCCAAGAACAGTGTACCTTAGTATTTGAGGTGCATGAGAAATAGCAAAGGACCAATCAGAAAAAACAGATGGGTAAGGTGACCTGACCCTTTCTCAAGCAGATCGGATTTAGAGAAAAATACATGTAGGATGATAAAACCTTGCACTTCAGTTTGAACTTCACTAAGATAGAAAGTAAGAGCTTGGTGTCTGAAATCCTGACTCTGGCGTGGCGTCTTTCCACTCTGACTCCAAGCAAGGTTTTTGGTCTTCTCTGTTTTTTGGTATGGGGGTCTTTGAGTAGTTTCTGGCACAGTAACGGCTCATTAGGAGTAAGTTGCTACTTTTGGTGCTGCAGCTGTTACTGTTATTAGAGTGAAATAAGGAGAAACTGAAGGAAATGAAAAGGTAATCAAGATACAGGACATGAGTCCTTAACAAAAACTGTTGGTCACTTAATGGAGTGGTAAATAATAACATAGATGGGAATCTAAGAAAGAGCCTATTAGATATCGAGAGGAAGGAAGAGTAAAGGTGATCCTTATTCATTCTGTTTTGTGTATGGGAAATGAACATTGGGGATGCTTTTAGATGATGGCATATGATGCCGCTCTAAGTTTTTAAACACCCAAAAATTGTAGATTGTCATATAGTCTAGTTTACTCTTTGTAAGTTATCCATTATATTTGGAATACAATCAAAATGTAATTTTAGATAATACACTTGGTCTGTCTCTTTTTTCCAGGAATTTTTAAGAGATATCTTCAATCTCCTGTTTTTGTTGCCTAGTCTAAAAGATAGACAACAGCCAAAGTGCAAATCACATTCTTCAAGAGCTGCTGCTTACGATTTGTTAGTAGAGATGGTGAAGGGATCTGTTGAAAACTACAGGCTAATACACAACTGGGTTATGGCACAGCACATGCAGTGTAAGCATTCTTTTCCTTTTCATCTTTCTGAAGTTTGGGTGCAGAAAAGAGATTTTGGAGGGCATGGCTTAAATGTTCACACACTTTAAAGTTATACACTATTGTTTCTAAGATGCTAAAAAAAAACATTGATTTAAAAAACAAACAGGTGTAAAGGACTTTTTATAGGTATCTGTAGGAATTTTTTGGTCAAAAAGTACAGTGCCAAGTAAAATCAAATTTTAACATTCTTTTGGATTTTTAGAGAATGATTGAGTTTCTTTATGTGTTTTTACTAATTTTATTTCTTATTATTTTATTCGAGTATAGTTGACAGTGCTACATTAGTCAGGTTATCATATGTAATGTTTTATGTATATTAACTAAAGTGATGGGAGTAGTGGCCATCAGTAAAAGCAACATACATTATGTTTAATATTTTATTTGGGGGGGGCATCGTTTCCTCCCTTTTTTTTCAGCAGCCCATGCCCCTTATAAATGGGACTATTGGCCTCACGAAGATGTTCGTGCCGAGTGTAGATTTGTTGGCCTGACTAACCTTGGAGCTACTTGTTACTTGGCTTCTACTATTCAGCAACTTTATATGATACCTGAGGCTAGACAGGCTGTCTTCACTGCGAAGGTACAGTTTTCCTCTCTTTGAGAATTAAAAGTGTAAAAGAAAAGTTTTAAATTTTGTTAAGAAATCTTGATTATTTCAATTTAGTAAAACATTGAGAAAATAATTTATGAATTAAAAATGACAATATTTGATTACAGAGCTAGCTGGCTTCCATATGTCTTATTTTTTACAGTTTAATAGAGTACTCCTAACATATTAGTATAATTTATTTCTCAAGAGAAAACATAGTTGTGTTATATATATGAAAAATTCTTAATGGAATTTGACATGACTTCGGAAACTACTCAAATGCTCACTTGATTATTTACATGAAAACATTTTCATTTCCTTATCTGATGTTTACAGAGACATTAAAGAAAGCTTTACATGTGTTTTAATTTGGTAAAATATACACCACTAAAATTTACCATATTAACTATATAAAAGTGTGCAGTTCTGTAGCAGTTAGTCCGTTCACATCACATTGACCACCATCAGTCTCAACAATTTTTTCACTTCCCCCAACTAAAACTCTTGCCCCATTAAATACTTCCATATTCTCTTCTCCCAAACCCCTTGCAACTACTATTGTACTACTTGTCTCTATGTATTTGTCCTAGCTACCTCATTTAAGTGGAATCATATAATTTTTTTTAGCATAGTGTCCTCAGGTTTTCATATTGTAGCATGTATTAGCATTTCCTGATTTTTTAAGGCTGAATAATATTCCATTGTGCGTATATGCTACGTTTTGTTTATCCATCTGTCAGATGCTCTTGGGTTGCTTATATCTTTTGGCTTTTATAAGTAATGTTTCCATGAACATGAATATCCAGATATCCATTTGATACCCTGCTTCCACTTCTTTTTTTATAAATATCCAGAAGTGGAATTGCTGGATCATGTGGGAATTCTGTGTTTAATTCTTTGAGGAATCACCATGCCACTTTTCATAGTGGCTGCGCCATTTTATATTCCTACCAGCAATGCACACATGTGCCATTTTCTTCACACGCCTTGCTGAAACTTGTTTTCTGTGTTTTGACAGTAGCCATCCTAATGGGTACAAACATATATTCCTTTAAGTAGTTAATACATATGTAGGGTTATATATTTAGAGCTTACACAGTAAATATAATAAAATCTTGCTTTTTCTTAGTTTAGAAGAATTCTGTCAATTCTGCTCTGCAGCAAACTAATACTTCATCTCCAGCAATGAAACTATAAATCCAGGTCTTTATAAATATAAATCCTGGCCATTTTCATATTCTGAACAATTTGCATGTATCACTTCTGTTCCATATCGGAAGATGTTGTTTTCTGTGACTACTACTCTGATCTTATGGAGTATCAAGCGTCCCATGTACCAGGAATGTTACTAACGTTGTTTTGCCAATAATGTTGATTTCTTTTATTCAGTTCTATTTGTATTTCATTTCATATAATTTTGCAGTAGCTCTGTGTTGAGTAGACTCCTATTTGAGTGTCCTTATGTCCTCAGTTTGGTTATAAGGTCCAAAATAGCAGAACCACATTACTTAACACTCCCCACAAAATTGACATAATAACTAGTGTATACTTCTGGCATATGGGAGGCTTATTATTCTATTGGGCTATCAGAGCTTCTTCAGAATCATGACAGGTAGTTTGTAGTGAGAATAGTACTTCATAGGTTTAGGTTTATTTTAATATTTGAATGAGATTGAGTATATCTTTTTTTAAAAATTTTTTTTAACATTTATTCATTTTTGAGACAGAGAGAGACAGAGCATGAGTGGGGGAGGGCAGAGAGAGAGGGAGACACAGAATCTGAAGTAGGCTCCAGGCTCTGAGCTCTCAGAATCCGAAGCAGGCTCCAGGCTCTGAGCTGTCAGCACAGAGCCTGACACGGACTGCGAGATCATGACCAGAGCCGAAGTCAGACGCTCAACCGACTGAGCCATCCAGGCGCCCTGAGATTGAGTATATCTAATGAGTGGCTGTAAGACTGGTGTTCAGGGCTAAGTCTCTAGTGAATGAGTCTAGTCAGATACCTGAATCTCAGTTAATATTTGAACATAAGAAGATTTCCAAGCATCTTGAGTAGTATTAAGGATATACTCTTCTAGGAAAAAATAAAGATACGACTAGATGACAGCGATGTCATGTATTATTAAAATGAATTTTTTTAATCTGTGGATTTATTTGTAGTAGTAAACAGCTTTGTTGCACACCTGAGATGTTTTCTTGCACAGTCACCAACTTGTGAGATCAGCATTGCACCAAATGAGTATTGACCTGGAAAGCAATTATTTTTTAAGATCTTTTATTTGGTTTTCTTACAGAATAGGGATGGCTATATTTATTTAATGAACAGACTCTTTGAATTTTTTAAAACGCTAAATTGCTAAATAAAGAATAGACTATTTTTTCTTACACAGAGCTAAAAGAATGAAAACAGATATGGTATTAAGCACATTGTAATACTTTACTAGAATGTCTAATTTGCTATCTAATGGAGAATTTTCTCTCAATTTCCAGTATTCAGAAGATATGAAGCATAAGACCACTCTTCTGGAGCTTCAGAAAATGTTTACATATTTAATGGTATGTTCGAGAACCATGTATGGAAAACTAATTAGGTATAACCTGTATAAGTTGAAAACATTAAATGAAGTTAATTTGTATTGGATTTTCCCTGACTATAATACTCTTAATTTTCGAGTTGAATTTGTCAGTAATTTGTTAAAAGTAATTTTTAACAGTTACATCTCCGTCATCTGCATTCTGTTAATTTGTCCTTCGAAGAATTCTTTGTTATCTGGACCCTTTCTCATCACAGGGCCACACTCGCCCCCATAGTTTTCTGATTGATTTCTCTTTGTTCCCCCCCCCTTTTTTTTAATGTTTATTTATTTTTGAGACATAGGGACAGAGCGTGAGCAGGGGAGGGGCAGAGAGAGAGGGAGACACAGAATCCGAAGCAGGCTCCAGGCTCTGAGCTGTCAGCACAGAGACCCGCACGGGGCTCATACTCACAGACAGACAGCGAGATCATGACCTGAGCTGAAGTCGGCTGCTTAACTGACTGAGCCACCCAGGCGCCCCCTCTTTGTTCCTCTTAGTTCCCACCCGCAAAAGTATAAAATTAATCTAGCCTCACCCTGTAGCAAGTATCAGCCCTTGGAAGTCCATCACCCTGTTGCTTCATCACTTGTACAGCTGTTCATGCTGCTCCTTCTGCCTGCAGCAGTCTTTTCTGTAGCAGTCTTCTCCCTTCTTACCATCACCCTTCCAGAAGCAACTTATTTTTACCTCCTCTAAGAAAACAGCGATTCTAGAACTCTCTTGTACCTACCACTTTGCATTGAAAGTTACTTGTCTCACCTGTTAGAATCCTGAGGACAGAGATTATATCCTCTTTATTCCTGTTTTCTTCAGCTTATAATACTTATTAAGGGCTCAGTAAATGAAAATTTTAATAAAACTAAAAGATTTACTAGTCATGCTTTGACTACAGTTTTAATCTCCTTTTAACAGAGTTGGAGTATGGCATCTGAACTAACAAACAGGAAAGCATTTTAAGCTACTCTTTTTTTTTTTTCTTAATTTTTTAATGTTTATTTATTTTTGAGAGACAGAGAGACCGCGCATGAGCGGGGGAAGGGCAGAGAGAGAGGAAGACACAGAATCTGAAGCAGGCTCCAGGCTCTGAGCTGTCAGCACAGAGCCCGAAGTGGGGCTCGAACTCATAGACCGTGAGATCATGACCTGAGCCGAAGTCGGCAGATTAACCAACTGAGCCACCCAGGTGCCCCTAAGCTACTCTTAAAAGAATCACTAAAGTTGAGTCTGTAGGAAGACTTACTCAGACTTGCAAAGTTTTATATTTTGTTTCACAATACAAATCTGTATCCTTTGAGTCCCAAATTCCTTTCTAGAAATTGCTACTTAAAAAGTACAAATTTCAAAACAGTAACTTAACCATCTTTTAGCATCAAGACTATTAAACTGAAAAATGCCATGAAAATCAAACAAAAGTGAAATAGAAGAGAGTAGTTCTTTGTAGATGTACTCCGTTTTGTTGTTGTTTCGTTATTTATTCAAGAACCTTCTGATAATTTTATTTGAGACATAGACTTGTTTGATTGTTTCATGATCTCTCCCTCCCCCTTCTCCTTTGCAGGAGAGTGAATGCAAAGCATATAATCCAAGACCTTTTTGTAAAACATATACCATGGATAAGCAGCCTCTGAATACTGGGGAGCAGAAAGATATGACAGAATTTTTTACTGATCTGATTACTAAAATTGAAGAAATGTCTCCGGAACTGGTTAGTACCCAGATACTAAAGTTTCTTTGAAATCTCTACAGATTTGCCCAATTTTAATTACTCACTTCTATTTGTTTTTAAAGAAAAATACTGTCAAAAGTTTGTTTGGAGGTGTAATCACAAACAATGTTGTGTCCTTGGTAAGTAGTGTATCTGTTCTTTACTTTTTGGAAATCTTACTGTATATTTTAGCTTATTGTGATAAATTACTAATTTTGACTCTTGATTGACCAGGATTGTGAACATGTTAGTCAGACTGCTGAAGAATTTTATACTGTGAGGTGCCAAGTGGCTGATATGAAGAACATTTATGTGAGTAATGTATATATTGTTTAGCCTTTTTCTGCTTTTAATTTCTTGAATACAGCAAATTTACTTTTTTTTTGATAGAAGATTAACTTTCATGTTTTCCAGTATTTTCTTCTTGTTATGCAAATCAAATAAGAATTAGAGACAGACCAGAAAGCTGATTTTTTTTTTCCCGATGAAAATTAAAACGCTTGCACTTTTGAAAAATTTAGTAATATTCATGGAGCATCTTGTCAATTTGAGGGAAAACATTTTTTTAACTAAAATTTAGAGGTTTTTTTTTTATTAAAAAGTTTGTTTTCCTCTTTGCATTCTGCCCAAATTAAAATTATTGCGTTTTGTAATTTTACATACTGTGAACAATAATATGAAACTTTAAAGTCTGGTTTATACACAGGAATCTCTTGATGAAGTTACTATTAAAGACACTTTAGAAGGTGACAACATGTATACCTGTTCTCATTGTGGGAAGAAAGTACGAGCTGAAAAAAGGTATGCTTTTTGAAATGTAATGTTGATCATTTTGATACATCATTCAATGGTAGTAAAACACAAACTTAGTGTAAATTCATGTTAAACTTTTATGAAAATTATGTGATTAAAGTCAGCTGCTTGGTGTTCATTCTTACCAGCTTTTCATTCAGTTATTCAGGTATACTTGCAAGCATCCTTAAATTTTTCCAAACTATCGTTGAACTTTTAATTAATGAAATATTTACCAAGGTCCAGGTCCCTGGCTGCCTCAGTCAGCAGAACATGTGGCTCTTGGTCTCTGGGTGGTAAGTTTGAGCCCCATGTTGCGTGTGAAACCTACAAAGATGTACCAAAGTCTGATTCCCTTAGTCCGTTGCCGTGCACTCCTTGAATCATGATAGTGGATCTCCTCATGAACTGAAGATGTCCTCCTCTGAATCTTTGAAGTGAAAGACTTTTTTCTTTTTCTTTTTTTTATTATAATAGTTTATTTTCAAATTGGTTTACATATAACACCCAGTGTTCATCCCAACATGTGCCCTCTTTAATGCCCGTCTCCCCCTCTCCCCCCTCCCTCACTCCCCTCACCCTCAGTTTGTTCTTAATCTTTGAGAGTCTCTTATGTTTTATCTCCCTCCCTCTCTGTGTCTTTTTTTCCTTTCCCCTCTTCCCCTCCCCCTCCCCCTGGTTTTTGCTTACTCTCACAAAGTCCACCTATTCGTGGAAACATAGGGTATCTGTCTTTTTCCGACTGACTTATTTTACTTAACATAATACCCTCCAGTTCCATCCATGTTGCTACACATGGCCAGATTTCGTTTTTTCTCATTGCCATGTAGTAGTCCATTGTATATATATACCACATTTTCTTTATCTGTTCGTCAGTTGATGGGCACTTGGTCTCTTTCCATGATTTGGCTATTGTTGAAAGTGCTGCTATGAACATTGGGGTACACGTGTCCCTGTGCATCAGCATTCCTGTGTCTCTTGGGTAGATTCCTAGCAGTGCTATTGCTGGGTCATAGGGTAGCTCTATTTTCATTTTTTTGAGGAACCTCCACGCCGTTTTCCAGAGTGGCTGCACCAGTTTGCATTCCCACCAACAGTGTAGGAGGGTGCCCACTTCTCCACATCCCCGCCAGCATCTATAGTTTCCTGATTTATTTATTTTAGCCACTCGAACCAGTGTAAGGTGGTATCTCAGTGTGTTTTGATTTGTGTTTCCCTGATGATAAGTGACATTGAGCATCATTTCATGTGTCTGTTGGCCATCTGAATGTCCTCTTGGAGATGTGTCTATTCATATCTTCCACCCATTTCTTCACTGGGCGAACATTATTTGTTTTTTGGGTGTGGAGTTTGGTAGAAAGACTTTTTTCTGAAGAGCTAGCCATAAGATGGCCTTTTTAGAACAGACTTGTTGGGTAAAGATGTTTCAGTTCTACAGGTGGACATTGAATGGCAAATAGAAATTGGATTTAGAGAGCATCATATGCATTTGTTATTAGGAACAAAGGCAGAGAAATAGAAATGACCTTGTATGGTCAAGAAGTCCAGGATTAGGCCAGCCTGCCTCAAAGTGGAGGACTTGCATTGACCGGTAATAGAAAATATGATTAGTAACATACAGTGACATAAAATGATTAACATTTAGATTTTGGGAATGTTTGCATAATTGGTTGCTGCCATTTGAACATGTGCCTGAGAAAGAACGTAACTTTTGCAAAGGACTGAGTATGAGATCTAAGCCAACCTAAAAGTGCAGAAGAAGAAGTGACTTGAAGGAATTGAAGCTCGGAAAGAAAGAAAATCAGGTTAGGATGGTAACCTGGAAACTGGGGCAGGGAATCTCTTGAGGAAGGTATGCAGTTGACATAGTCCACAAAGAAGGGAGGAAAAAGGACAGCTAAGTAAAAGTAGTGGGTTTTACAAAAGACAGTTTAGTGGTATGTTTTTTCAGGTTGTAGCAATTAGACGCAGAGTTATCAAGTTATTTGGCATCAAGTATAGATCATTCAGTTTAGAAGTTTGGTAATAAAAAAAACAAGGAAAATGGAATCTAGAAAGGGCTTTGAAATCAAACAACAGTTTTCTAGATGACATAGGTATGAGCATGTTGAAAGGCAGAGTATGAAAAGCCATCTCTTAAGATTGCCTAGTAGAAGATTCTTCCAGGGAAATCTGCACTAATAGGAATGGTGTTCTTTTTCTCAGGCTCCAGATGTCAAGTTGGTTGCAAAAGAGAAAGGTTGTAAAGGTACACATACATAAACCATAGCTGTGCAGGTCATCTGATGAGAATTGGGTTAGGATATGAGTTATAACAGAGTGAAGTCCATTAGAAATTTGTTACTGTGGAGGAATATAAGGAATCAATAAAAGATAGTTGAGAGGCTGAGGCATTTTCTTTGAAGAATGTCATTTTAATTGGAATTTTATAAATAAACTTACTGAAAATATATATCCTTCTCAGTAACCTTCTTCTTGAAACATTCTCTCCTTTTGGCTAATATTCTCCTGTTTTTCTGAAATAGTGTCTTTTCTATCAGGCAAAGTATTACTCAGTCTTTTATATTATTACCATATTTTTGAATGTCTGTAATAACATAGTAAGTGTTCAGCAGAAATGGGCTTAAGGATCATCTTCTCTATATTGAAACCTCTGTCTTTCTCAGTTTATTCATTCTTTCCTGAATGATTCTGTCTACCACCATAACCAGTCTCTACTGACATGCTTATGATTCTTAAATCATCTTACCTAATTCAGAATGCTGTGCTGTGTTCTCCCAGCTGTGACTTGTGTGTCTCATAGATTTAGTAAGTCTACAACATAATTCTCCTCTCTTTTTAGTTCCATTTATGTCTTGTATCCTCGGAATTATGCATGGTTCCACAGTCAACCACAGGTCCTTTAGTGACTCTTAGCTCTCAGGCTAAAGTTCATAGTCTGACATGGCACACGAGGCCTTGATCATTTGACCCCTTTATACTTCTATAACATCATCTTTTGCCAGTTCCAACAGATGGATTTTTAGAGTTCTTATTTCCTCTGCTTATGAAATCCTTCCCCTTCCTGATGTTCCTAAATTCCTATTTTTTTTCTTAAACTAACCTTTTGATTCAAACAGAATGTCTTTTGATTCAGATTCTCAGAATCCTAAGTACAATGAAGAATTATTCCCTGAAAATCATATTTTTTATGAATCCAAGCTTTTATATATTTTTTTGTTTACACTGAAATCTTGGTGTTTTATTTATTATTTTAATTTGAACTAGCAATACTTATTATACCATAAGATTTAGGTAACCAATTAACTTGGTGCTGTTGGTGTTGTTGTTGTAATATCCAGCAGCATTTATTGAATGCTATATGTCAGGCACCATTCTAAAAGTAATAGGAAGCATAGGCACTTTAATCTTCATCTTAGGAATTTCCAAATTAGGAATTAAACTCAGGTTAAATGACTTGTGGAGGGTCATACATCTGGTTAATAATACAGCCAGACTTTGCAGTTCTAATTTATAAAAATAAATAGTTCACTTCCTATTATTTAAAATGGAAGAGAAAACTCTGAACCAAAGACCCTTCACTCTTATCTTTGGAGTATGTATTGTGTGATACCTTTTTATGCTTTTGTAGCACCTTTAGTATCTTCTTCATGGAATTTACTATTGTGCTGTTATTTTTAATTTTTCTTACCTAAACACAGGAAAACCCTTTCAGAATGGAAGAAGTCATGTAAGAGGGGGATATATGGTTATAGATACATTTGATAAGAGCATGATAAAGAATAATTTTTATTATTTACTCTCAGTTGAATGTTGAAATAAATGTACAGTAAATGATACCAGTTAAAGTGCCTTTTCAAAGAGATTGTTAACAGTTTTTTTTTTTTTCTTTTTCTGACTTTCAGGGCATGTTTTAAGAAATTGCCTCGCATTCTGAGTTTTAATACTATGAGGTATACATTTAATATGGTAACAATGATGAAAGAGAAAGTGAACACACACTTTTCCTTCCCATTACGTTTGGATATGACGCCCTATACAGAAGATTTTCTAATGGGAAAGAGTGATAGGAAAGAAGGTAATTTTTTATCTCTTTCTCTTGCCTGTGGTTGTTGTAAGTCTTCATAACAAGACCGTCATCATTACAAAGTTGTAACCAACTACACATTTAATAAAATGAAATTAAATTTTAGAAAGAGGAATGTATTTAAGTACAGTAGGGCACATGAGTCATTAGCCAATAAAGTATTTACTAGGATTGAGGTCTAGGCACTCCTCTAGGTATTAGGGACATGGCAGTAAACAACAAGTAAACATAGTTTCTTACCTCATAGGACTTAAGTCTAGTAGGCACGTCTTATTGAAAAAGAAATTACTGGAATGCCTGGGTGGCTCAGTTGGTTAAGTGTCCGACAGTTGGTTTTGGCTCAGGTCATGATCTCACAGTTCATGGGTTGAAGCCCCTTATTGGACTCCAAGCTGCCATTGTGGAGCCTGCTTGGGATTCTTTCTCTTCCCACCCTTCTCTCGCTGCCCTTCCCCTACTTGTGTATGTGTGTTGGTTCCCTCTCTCTCTCTCTCAAAAAGTAAATAAACTTAAAAAAAAAAAGAAATTACAAACAGGATATGTCATCAGATTTGAATATATCTCATATCTAGTGAAATCAGAGATGGCTTTCACAGAAGTAACATTGAAGCAGAGCTTGAATATGGACTAGGTTGAGAGGAATGCTAATCTTTTTAGGTGGGTAGTAGATGGCAATGGAGTTGATAAGATGGACAAAAGGCTGTGGCCAGATCATTTTATTTGTAAGCCATGTCTTTTTTTTTTTTTTTTTTTTTTTTAGGTGAAACCTTTGGAAGATTTTTATGTAGGGAACTAAGATGACCAGGAGAGTCTGGAAAAGGTTGTTTTGACTACAGCAATAGAAATAAATGAAGTAGAGGATGATGGAAGGGATGTAGGGAGGTCATTCTGATAAACCACAGGGAAGATGGTAGTGCAGTGACCAAGTGTACATGGAGAGTTAATAGGATTTGATGATTGAATGAATAAATGAATGCAGCAAAGTTATTGAGTCTCTATGTGTCGCATAACTTGTTATTCTCCTAGTGATGGCAGTAGAGTGGCAATAAAGAGCAAAGTTGGGATACCTGGGTGACTTGGTTGAGCGTCCAACTCTTGATTTTGATTTTGGCTCAGGTCATGATCCCAGGGTGGTGGGATCGAGCCCTGCGTCGGGTTCTATGCTGAGCTTGGAGCTTGCTTAAGATTCATTCTCCCTCTCTCTCTCTGTCTCTCTCTCTCTCTCTCTCTGCCCATCCCCCCCACCTCACGCTTTCTCTCTAAAAAAAATTAAATAAGTAAATAAATAAGTAAATGTATAAGTAAATGTTTATGTCCTTTTGAAGCTTACATTTTAGTCTACTACTGGAGAGAGGTAGAAAGGTCAAGAAGTATTAGTATTGGGTGCTAAAGAAAAGGAATAGTTTAGTACGAACATAACTGAAAATAACAGATAAAGTCGTTGGTTATCTTTATCATAGCACTTGTATTTGGGTATTGCAAGAGAGAGGCAGATTGTGGTGAGTTACAGATGACACTTGGTTCATATCTAGTTACCTCCAAATTGTTACTGCTTTTATAAGACCAGTGATTTTCAAACGTAGGTGCGTGTGCCTCAAGGAGCACAAAGGTGAGGAATGGAAACAGGTGAGGGAGAAAAGCAGAATAGGTCTAGCTCTTTGTCTTCGTATTTTTTAGAGGGAGACGTTCTGTTTTACCTAGTAGCGTTCTGGCAATGTTTTTCTTTGGGTAAAAAGTGTTCTATTGATTAAAATTTTTAAGGTTTGAAGAAGCCATTGTATTTTAAGATTTGGGAAAGAGAACTGAGTTTTAATCTTTATACTCCATTGCCTGGCACTTAATGAACATCCAGTAAATGTTTTTGGGAGATGAAAAGTGTAAACAATGAGGGTAGGCTATTCTTTAAGAGATGAATGTGCTCTTTCTTTAAAGAGAGAAGAGAGGATGGCGACTGTTGCTATAGAGAATATGAAGTTAAGAATTTGAATATGTTTAGGGGTGCTTGGGTGGCTCAGTCAGTTAAGCCTCCAACTTCAGCTTATGTCATGATTTCACAGTTTGTGGGTTCGAGCCCTGCATCGGGCTCTGTGCTGACAGCTCAGAGCCTGGAGCCTGCTTTGGATTCTGTGTCTCCTTCTCTCTTTACCCCTCCCTCCACTTGCGCTCTTTCTCTCTTTCAAAAAATGAATAAACATTTAAAGAAATACAAAAAAAGAATTAGAATATGTTTAAAAGTTGTAGGAAATGAGCCAGAAGAAGATGATAACTTTGAAAATACTGTATAGACGAAGTTAAGTAGGCATTGTATATATTCATCCTACTTTTTAGAACTCTTTTCAAGCCATTTGAAAAATTATAGCAAGACTGCCAAGTTATTATACTTGTATTTTTCACGATGCTTCCATGTGTAGAAGTAGCAGAAATTTATGCCATGACCAAGGATTTTTTTTAGGTTGCAAGTGATGGGTTCAGAGTGGGATCCTAGCACATCCAAAGTTCTCAGCTACTGCTTTGACACTGTTAGCCATTTCCTTCCCTCCACAGTTGTCACCTTCTTTCCAGTTTAGACTGTGCACTCAGGTGAACTTAGTCTGCTTTCACTTAACTTATTTCTGATACTTTTTCCTTTGTGTAGGATGCAGAGAATACAGATCATAAACATTTGAACTTACTAGATTATTCTGTAATTTTTTCATTGTATCTTTTATACTCTTCAAGTTTAAATCTTTAGGGATAGGAAGAATGTCTTTTATTTATTTTGTTTCTGTCTCCTAATACAAAATGATAAACCGTTGGAAGCATGCTACCAGTACAGTGCTCCATTTCAGACTGTATTTGCTTGCTCCTAATAAGATGAATGAAAAATTTTGTACTCTGTATTTCAAAAGGAACAAGATTAAATAAAAAGTATATTTTACATTTCTGTATTATATTGAGTTTGTCCATAGTTATGCAATAACACATGGTTGTTTTTCCAAGTGATTTGTGTAAATGTTCCTTAAAATTGTAGGCTATGAATGGGGATGACTAGCAAATAATCGTACCTGTTATAACACATAATGTATCTATGCCTTTTTCTATATATAAAATATATTATGTCAGGTGATTCTAAGATGTCACTGTGCAGTTTTCAAAATTATTACCATTATTTTATGTAAATCATTTCAGGTTTTAAAGAAGTCAGTGATCATTCAAAAGATACAGAGAGCTATGAGTATGACCTAATAGGAGTAACTGTTCACACAGGAACAGCAGATGGTGGGCACTATTATAGCTTCATCAGAGATATAGTCAATCCACATGCTTATAAAAACAATAAATGGTGAGTTTTAAATATTTATTCTTAGGATTAAGATTTATTTCCTGTTTTCAAAGTTTAAACTTGTAATTGTTTTCACTTCAGATATGTTTCCTGATTTTATTTTTCTAAAAATTTTCTATAAAATTAGGAAATTTTAAATGAAAGCAACTTTCATAAGACAGTAGGAATCAACTATTCTTAAACTTCTTTTGAGAATTTGATGATGTTGTCCTGAGAAAAATGAACACCCAGGGTTTTGCACACAGCTTTAGGTTCATAGACAATATTAGTATTGCACCTTCCCTATCTTGTCTTTGTTCATTCAAGAGTTGTTTAGAGCGTGTCTTCTCTAGGGTGGCTATAGAGTCCTTGTACTTGCCAATTCGAAGTTGCCTGCATGCTCCACTCTGTCCGCCTTACTTTTCCTTTTCCACCCACACATTCTTTTTATCAACTTATATCAAGGTATTGGTTGGAAGTCATTAAATCAGTGCTTAATAGCTGTTTTTTGCTCTTTAGATGTTGTTAGGTCGAGTCTCAAGGATAGTGGCTATATCTGTGTATGCATTGTTCTAACTGTTGGGGATATTGCTTTGAACAAAATGGACATTGGTAAATTGATCTGCAGTTCACCGAATAGTTTGGTTCAACTCTTTAAGCTATCATGTCCATGCTGTCTTAACCTTGTTTGCCCATTTGAATATAATTCCATATTTGGATTCTATTTTGATCATAAATTTTGAAGTGGTATCTTCATCTTTGGAAGGTCTTCCATCTTTTAATCTTTTCTGTCTGGTAGCTTTACATATTCTATTAATGCAAACTTTTTATTCTTTGTTTTTATGAACTGTTTTGTTACTCCTAGCTTATAAATGCATTTATTGGATTTTAGGACAGTTACGATTTATAAAATTATATTCTAGTTGTTAATAGATTATCGTCAAAACAAGGACAGAATTTATTACCTCATATAAAGATAGTTTGATCAGATTTGTAATTTGTCAGTATGTAATGTAAATATATATATATATATTTTTAATGTAAATATTTTTTAAGTAGGCATAATACAGACATACACAGTACATATATACTTGATCAACACTATATGCTCTGTTTTAGGTATCTTTTTAATGATGCTGAGGTAAAACCTTTTGATTCTGCTCAGCTGGCCTCAGAATGTTTTGGTGGAGAGATGACGGTGGGTTTTACTCAGAAATTACAAGTGGTTTGTGACTTTTCACATGCTATGCAGTATTATAAAATCCAATGGCAGAATCACGTAACTTTCTTTTAACTGCTGTGATTAAATCCAGAATTTATTCTGTTGTTATTAGAAATCCAGACTGTTTGGAATAGATACCAGACCCTAGGAAATACCTTTTAAATGACTATTTCTGACTTCAACTGATTAAGAAGATTAAGACTTAAAATTGAAGATTTAAGTAGTAGTACAGGAATTAAAAGTACATTGCTGTATGAATGAACTATGAACTTTGTCAAAGAAATTGACTTGAGCTTATCTTCAACGAATTATTCTTTCAGTGCTTGTTTATAATGGCAACATCAACCTGATTATTACTTTTGACAGGATACACAAAGCTATCTTACCTGTTATGTAATCAGCTCTAAGACATGAGAAAGCACAATTAGGTTGGATTACTAGTGTTTATTTATAATGCACTTAATAGGCATTTTGTCCAAGTACCAATATTCTGAAAACTGTAAAATACTATTTTGATTCTCAAAAGTCCAGTATTAAATAGTCATTTCCATTTCACAGATAAGTCCACGTAAGGTTATTTTTTACTTTAATAGCCATGGGTATTGTGAAATCACTGTTTACATTCTGGATTTTAATGAAGGACTGCCTTATTGCTTTTTGGTGTGGTTATGTACTACTATGAATAGAAAAAAGGAAGTAGGCAAGTTGCTAACAATTCAGAAATGGGTAGAAGGAGGAATAAATAATGAGTTACTGATGCCATCATTAAACTGATTGCATCTCTAAATGCTATTTGTAAAATATTTCCTCAAAAAAAAAAAACACACCAAGTAAACTTAGCAAAGTTCTTCTCTTAACATGCAGTTTTTAAATTGTGCGTACATTTTCTTAAGTTTTTATGTATTATGGTAAAGTATCTTTAAAAATGTTTTGAATATTTTCAGGTACAGTTGACCCTTGAATAATGTGGGAGTTAAAGGTGCCAGCCCCCCACACAGTCAAAAATCCGAGTATAACTTCTCTATTGCTCAGAAGCCTTATTGGGGGCACCTGGGTGGCTCAGTCAGTTAAACGTATGACTTCGGCTCAGGTCATAGCCTCACAGTTTGTGAGTTCGAGCTCTGTGTTGTTGGGCTCTCTGTGCTGACAGCTTGGTGCCTGGAGCCTGCTTTGGATTCTGTGACTCACTCTCTATCTGCCCCTCCCCTGCTCTTGCTCTCGTGCGCGCTCAGTCTCTCTCTCTCTCTCTCTCTCAAGAATAAATAAATATTTTTAAAAATTTTTAAAAAGTCTTAATAACATGAACACTTAATACATATTCTGTATGTTGCACATATTATATACCATATTCTTACAATAAAGCCAAGGAAAAGAAAATGATACTAAGAAAATCATGAGGAAAATAAATTTACAGTACTGTACTGTATTTTTTGGGGAAAAAAAATCTGCCTTTAAGTGGACCTGTGCAGTTTAAGCCTGTGTTATTCAAAGGTCAGTTATACTTTTAACCAGAAATTTCTGTCAAGGATTTTTATGAATGTAATACTGTTAGAAAACTATTTACAAAGTTACTATACAGAATAAAAAACTTTAGGAAATATTTTATATATAAATACAACTGAGATAAATATAAATTGAAATACTCTTTTTTAAAGTAGTAAAACTTTTATTTTTTTAAACAGACCAAGACCTACGATTCTGTTACAGATAAATTTATGGATTTCTCCTTTGAAAAGGTAATTATTTATTTCTTTCATGTATTATTTCTTTCACATATAATTATTTCTTTCATATATAATTTTACATAGTTTTTTTCTTCCATGTTCTCTAAGTGTACAGTTAAACTTGGTCAAAATGAAAATATACTTAAATATACTTTTTTTTCTTGCTTTCTTTTTTTTTTTTTTTTTTTTTGGTCCCTTAAAGACACACAGTGCTTATATGCTGTTTTACAAACGAATGGAACCAGAGGAAGAAAATGGCAAAGAATTCAAATTTGATGTTTCGTCAGAGTTACTAGAGGTATAGTTAATTTAACTTTAACAGCAGTTTAAAAGCATGTTAAGAATTTATACAAGTAATCGAACTCCAAGAGCAGGCTATGGCAATATTAGGATTTGTAATCCGGGGTAGACCTTAACATTATTATAGATAGTCTTGATAATGCTGATATATGCATGTAAAGATGATGCATGTAAAGTGAATGAAATTAAAGTGAGTAGAAATAATTAGTAATATTAAAGAAAAGAATAAGGCAGGTGAAATGGTTGATGGAATTGGGGCATGCTCATAAGTAACTTGTATGTGTGATAATGTTCTTGGATTGAGTGATCGGTGTTCCCTCTTTGCTTCACATTACATACAAAGGTACCATATATTTGAAGTGCACTTTAAATACTATCAGATATTTTAAAATGTCTTGATTATAGTATTGAGGCTTTCTTTGTTTCATGATATAATAAGTGGTATTGTTACTTTAATGTCTTAAGAGTTATAAAATGCATTCACAACTCAGTGTGCGTTGTGTCATTGTAATAAACTCAACCGAAAGTACAAAATGTAAATCTTCAGGAAGGTATACCTGATAAAAATATAATCTTCCATGTAGACAATTCAGCCTTGCACTGTCATTACTGGCGCTGGTTGGTATTTGCACTGTTGTGGTCAAGTCTTAAAACTACGTGAATTTTGTTTCCCTAAACAAATAATCTTAACAGAAGTCTTGCCCATCCATAATGTTACTGATAAAAACCCAAGAATATCACATCTTTTAAATTCTTTGAATTGGATTTACCAGCAAAATTAGGTGCTTCACTAGATTTCTTATTCCAGATAAGGACCCAGCAGTGTTTAATGATAACCCAGCCCACTTGTGAAGTAAAATGAAGTTATAAATGAAACCTTAAAGATGTATTTTTTGGAGGCACCTGGGTGGCTCAGTCGATTAAGCATCCAACTTCAGCTCAGGTCATGATCTCGCATTTCATGAGTTCACGCCCCACACTGGGGTCTGTGCTGACAGCTCAGAGCCTGGAGCCTGCTTTGGATTCTGTGTCTCCCTCTCTCTCTGCCCCTCCCCCACTCTCATTCTTTCTCTCTCTCTCTGTCTCTCTCCTCTCTCTGTTTCTCTCTCTCTCTCTCTCTCTCTCTGTTTCTCTCTCACAAATTAAAATAAAACCTTAAAAAAGATGTTTTTTGTTTACATCAGTTGTTTTAAAACTCCCTATTCTCAGAACTTTTATATTCTTAAAAAATAATGAGAATCTTAGACTTTTTAAAAATACTAGTTTTAATGTGATGATTGTATCTACCAATACTTACTACTTACTACAATAGAAACAGTTTTAAAAATGTATATTAATTTATTTAAAAATAACAAAAATAAACTCATGACATCCTAATATATATAACATTTTGTGAAAAAAAATTTTTCAGAGCAAAACCAGTCAGAAAAATGGCCCTGATTTACATGTTGTCAAATCTTTTTAAAATCTGATTTAATAGTTGACAGTTGGAGTGTCATAATAGCTTTTTGCATTTGCTCTATTGTGATCTAATTCATCATTTAGCCTCTGGAAAACTCCAGTCTATGCTCAAAAGAGAATGAGAGCTTTAAAAAGACAGATAGCATCATCGTATTACTAAACAAATGGTTTAGATCTTAAATATACTCTAAAATGGTCACAGGTACCCCCACAGCTGTCTCAGTCGTTCCTTGAGAACCACTGATTTATGTGGTGACAAAACGGAGTCCATACTTTTGCTTTACCAAAGTAAGAAAAATCAAAGTACATTAAAATATTCTTGATTGCAGATCTAAACCAACCCTTTTTCCTGGCATTGTTTTTAGCTTATTAATTTAAAATGAGTTTGCCTGCATATATATTTTACTAAAAATATTAAAATATAGTACTGTTACTAATATTAACATAGATTTTAGGTAAAAACTAGAATCTGGTCTTTTAAATTTGTACAGTTAAAAGATGGCTAGTAGCAGACTTTCCCAAAGAATAAATTGAAAATTTAGAACTATAAAATTTATTAAGTAATCAAACATTATGTAAGTTGTACTGACTATTATGGATAAAACAAAATGCCCAGAAAGGGTAGTTGATTGGAATTGCTGGGGGAAGTGATTAGGAAATGCTTCAGATTAACTTTAAACTGAGTCTTGGAAGGTAGTGAAGCGCGTTAATCATGCAAAGTGTACTTCACGCAAAGAGAATATTTCCCTCAAGGGAAGAGAACTTATTGGCATGTGCTAGGAGCTCAAAGATGATCTCTGAGACCGTGATGATTAGTAAGTTCAAGGAAATGTGGGCTACGATGAAATTGAATGGAATATAGAAAATACCTGGGAAAATTCTGATCATTGTAGTGCAGTAATTTCACACTTAGACAACTCAGATGGCTCCACATATGTTGTACTGATAAAACGTAAAGAGGATTGTCAAAAAACAGGGTGAATATTTCTGTAGGACAGAAATGGAACAGAAATAAAAGCACTGGGTCTGGTGGAAAAACAGGACTACTACCAGGTTTTAGGGTACAAATCAGAGTTCAGCTCTTGGGGGAAAGGAAACAAAAATGATGACAGAGGATCTAGAGCTGAGCTCCTGGCTAGAAGTAGAAAGCTGGGAATGGGGCTCCATTGCTATGAAGAAGCATTGATGGTTGAATGCTGCCAAAGTTTTCTTGAAGCTGCAGCTTTCTAGAGAGCTGTGTGCATAGAAATGCTGAAGTATCAAGAACTCTGAATCAAACCATTCAGTGACTTGGTCTGTATCATTGTGGAGCAGGAGCCCTAATACATGATTCAGAGACCTGGTGCCGGACTAGAGTGGTGGGCTGGGAGGCTAGTGGAAGTGGTTGAAAATCTTGAGGAGGAATAAACACAGGCAGTAATATCAGAGATCAGAACATATATTTGTTCCAGATAAAAATAATTTTATGGAACTAACAACAACTTAGAGCCTCTGTAGGATATTCACAGAGATAAAGGAACACAAAATCTAAAGTGAGCAGAGCAGTTACTATAAAGGCTCATGTCAGAAATAATTATTTTTTATAATTTTTACAGAATAAACAAGAAAATCACCTCTTCAACCTGAATTGTTTTTATTTTGCCAGTTTTTGAACATAAACCTTTCTCATAACCTGTTATATCAAAACATGACATAATTTTATTCATTTATTATATATTTGCTCTTGTGACAGATGGGATTTCAGAGTTCTTCTTTCAAAATCTATATAATTGCATTTTTAAAAAACTATAATTGTTTGAGGTAGCCAGATACAGAATGATAAATCGGGGCAGGCTTAGTAACCATTTTCATATTCTTATATACCCAAAAAAAAATTAACATGAATTTTAAGTGCCTTATTTTTTGTTGTTTTGTTTTCTTTTAGAGTAAATCTTTTTTTGTCTAATGAAAATACTAGTAAAAATGTAATGAAGCAAATGCTTTCTGATATGTAATGTTAACATTTTCTTTTACTTCAGTGGATTTGGCATGATAACATGCAGTTTCTTCAAGACAAAAACATTTTTGAACACACATACTTTGGGTAAGTTTCATAAATTTAGTAATAGATTTTTGTTACACATTTAAAACAAATCTTATTCTCTAAGAGACGTAACTTACTATTTTTAAATTCTAGGTTTATGTGGCAGTTATGTAGTTGTATTCCCAGTACGTTACCAGATCCTAAAGCTGTTTCCCTAATGACAGCAAAGGTAATCTATAAGCCTTAGTTTTTTCAAAATTGACTATTTTAAAATAATTAAATATTTTTCGTTTAATTTTATCTTTTCTTACAGTTAAGCACTTCCTTTGTCCTAGAGACATTTATACATTCAAAAGAAAAGGTATGTGTTTTGTTCTATAAATTTTTGTGTCATTTATCAGATAACTTTTGGTTTTCATCATTTTTAGCTCAGAAGTAGATGCCTTAAGTGACTTCTTTATTTTTATTTTTTTTAGCCCACAATGCTTCAGTGGATTGAACTCTTGACCAAACAATTTAATAATAGTCAAGCAGCTTGTGAGGTGAGGAGAATGATTCAACAAACAATGCATAACTTAATGTATACTTTTTTGTTTTATTTACTTTTGTTCCTAGATGCTACCGCAAAATTAATGTATTTTATAACAGAGATCTCAATGTAAATTGTTCCTAAAATTACTCAACAGCTGAGAAAGTTGTAATTTATGTGTAAATTGTAATTTATTTGAATGAAAAACACACAAAATTCAAGACTATACCAGATATTTCTCAACTAATTTTGAATATTATAAAAGAATAGTTGACAATCAATGTCTTCCTTCCCCCTCCAAGATAAAAAGATACTTCCTTCCCCAGTATATCAATTTATGTCCAATTTTATCATCTATATTGTGGTCTAATACATCCCTGTAACAGTATATCCGTAAGGATAATCTGCTCACAGGTAATGATTACTTAACTATATTGGGACCTACTTTTATTTTATTATTTCTTGATTAGCTCCCAAAGTGGTATAAGCCTTTCTAGGAATGCAAGTCTTTTTTTTTTTTTTTTGGTTTTTTTTTTTAACATTTTTATTAATTTTTGAGAGACAAAGAGACAGAGTCAAGCGAGGTAGGGACAGAGAGAGGAAACCCACAATCTGAAGCAGGATCCAGGCTCTGAGCTGTCCACACAGAGCCCGACATGGGGCTTGAACTCACAAAGCATGCATGAGATCATGACCTGAGCTGAAGTCAGATGCTCAACCGACTGAGCCACCCAGGTGCCCTTAGGAATGCAGGTCTTAAAATTTTCCAGAGGTGGGAGATAGCAGCATAGTGTACAATAGATGAAATTAGTTGAAGACTTTTTTTTTTTTTTTTTTTTAATGCTTAATCTTTGAGAGAGAGAGAATGTATGAGCAGGGGAGGGGCAGAGAGAGAGGGAGACACAGAATCTGAAGCAGGCTCTGGGTTCTGAGCTGTTAGCACAGAGCCCGACGCAGGACTCGACCGCAAGATCATGACCTGAGGTGAAGTCAGGCGCTCAACCAACTAGCCACGCAGGTGCCGTGAAGATTTTTTTCCTATGTAGAAGGTCATCCAATTATGCCTTAAAGCAGTGGAATTGGAGAATCCGATTGTTGTAGATTACAAACACAAAGCCATAATATTTTTAAAACTCTGAAGCGAGCATTTCAAAACAAGTGCAAAAGTAGAAGGAGAATACACTCTCAGGTACCTATCACACAGTTTCAACAAATAATAACATTATTTTGTTTTCATCTCTTCCCCATGCCTGTTTTCAGCTGAAGTATCTTAAAGCAAACCCATATAGCACATCATATACATCTATGACTCCTGAGTACTCTATCTCTAATAGATGAGAACTTTAAAAAATACATATAACCGTGATTACATACTCCTAGTAAAATTAGAAGTAGTTCCTCAACATCATCCAATACTCATTTTGTGTTCGTTTTTCTCTAGTTGTCTAAAACATTATTTTTTGGGGGCGCTTGGGTGGCTTAGTCGGTTGAGTGTGAACTGGGCTCATGTCATGATCTTGCATTCCATGAGTTTGAGCCCCACATCAGACTCTGTGCTAATAGCTTAGAGCCTGGTGCCTGCTTCAGATTCCTGTGTCTCCCTCTCACTCTACCCCTCCCCTACTTGTGCTCGCTCGCTCTCTCTCTCTCTCTCTCTCTTTTACTCTTTCTCTCTCAAAACTAAAATAAAGTTTAAATTTTAAAATTTTACATTTAAATTTTTAAAAAAGTTTTTAAACATGATTTTTGGGGGGGGACACCTGGTGGCCCAGTAGGCTAAGTGTCCAACTTTAGCTTAGGTCATGCATGATCTCTGAGTTCGTGAGTTCGAGCCCCACATGTGGCTGTCTGCTGTCAGTGCAAAGCCTGCTTCAGATCCTCTGTCTCCTTCTTCAGTCTGCCCCCCTTCCCCCAATATATAAACATTAAAAAATACTTTTTTAACATTTTTTTTCTCAGTTTGCTTGTTTGAATTAGTTCAGACAAGGGTTACATTTTGCTTTTGTCTCATAAATCAGCTTTCATCTGTAACAGTTAATACACTTTTTCCCCCTATGTTTGCTACTTTGTCATTTGATCTGCAGAATTCTCTACCTGCTTGTTTTGACTGATTGTATCCTCCTGGTGTTAGTTAACAAGTTCCTCTATTCTCTTCCCCTTTCATGATTTTTCTAAAGCTGTTTGTGATAGATCAATCCATAATGTTGATTAGGTCATACTTTGTTTTGTTTCTTGTTTTTTCTTGTTTATAATGTTGCCACTTTAGGTTTGTTTTGTTTGTTTTGTTTTTTGTTTTGTTTGTTTTTCTCCACTATGGATTTGCCTTTTGAACTCTCATGGAGTTAAGATTCTCTACACTTGTCAATAATTGTGTATATGCACATAGTAAAATTCAAATTAGGAGTTAAGTGATTAAGAGATATCTGGATATCATTGAGAAATTGTCTTTGCATAAAGAAGTGTTTTCCGGGGGGCGCCTGGGTGACTCAGTCGGTCAAGCAGCCGACTTCAGCTCAGGTCATAATCTCATGGTCTGTGAGTTCAACCCCCGTGTCGGACTCTGTGCTGAAGGCTCGGAGCCTGGAGCCTGCTTCGGATTCTGTATCTCCCTCTCTCTCTGCCCTTCACTTGCTCACGCTCTGTCTCTCAAAAATAAAATAGAAATGCTAAAAAAAAGGATTTAAAAAAAAAGTGTTTTTTGTTATCAAGGAAACATAATTTCTTTTTAAACAGAAATAAAACAAAGGATACATCATATATTATTAATAGGAACAAAAGATACTGCAGTGTGGCATCTGTGAGAACTAAGAGGAAAATAGATGTCCATTTCATTATGCTCAGGGCTGCAGGTTGCCCTCATGCAGGTTGTACACTGTGATGTAGATGGCATTCATGGGATTCTATAATGAGATGAGCTTGATTATGACTTGTGGCATTTTAGATTTTTAGACTTTGTAACACTGAAAGAATCTGTTTGGGTAAGAACGTAAAATAATTGAAACATTGACTAGAAGTAAATTTCTTATGTGATTTTTTTTTTATCCTTTTTAACAAGTATTGGTTGAAGGTTAATATGACATTTTTTTTACAGTGGTTTTTGGACCGTATGGCTGATGATGACTGGTGGCCAATGCAGATACTAATTAAGTGCCCTAATCAGATTGTGAGACAGGTAAGAAAATGTTTGTTTGAAAATTAAGTGGCCTTCAAATTAATAATTCTAAATTTGCCTGTAAATGTATTTTAACCCAGCATTGTAGTTTGAAAAGATTGACCTCTTAACCAGAAAAATCATTTTGCTTTTGTTTCATCAGCTTCTTTTAGCAAATCAACTCTCTTCCCAACCAAGTGATTAAAATCATTCACATTTCCTGGTTGTAGGAAGATAACTTTAACTGCCTATTCTCTCAGATCCTACTGTGGCTGCTTTCTGAGTTGTACTGATTCTTTTTCGGAACCTTAGATATTCTAACCATGGAAGAGTATTGTAATGACCTTAAAAGTTAAATGAGTAGTATGTTACGTTTCTGTGAAAGATTCTGAACTGTTATATGAAACAATTTTTTTCCTTAAATCATTGGAAAAATTAGACAAGAAAAATGTAAATAATTATTTTATATTCACTTATGACACAGAACCAAAAATTTAATCTGAAAATGCCACTTTTCACTTAATACTGAGAAACAATTTTGACACCATAAAATTAATCAAAACCTTTCAAAGTGTAAAGTATAGTCGTTTTTTAGTCTATCCCCAGACTTATACAACCATCATCTAACTTTATAACACTGCTAAGAGAAACTCCATTTTATCCTATCAATTCTTTTCAGCCACTAATGACAGCCTCTCATCTATGGATTTACCTATTTAATGATATGGATTTGCTTATTTAATGATAAATGGAGTCACACATTCTGTGATCGTTTATGATTGTCACTGATTTAGCAGTGTTTTCAAGGTTTATCCATGTTGTAGCATTTATCTGTACTTTATTTTTCTTGCCAAATTGTATTTCATTGAACGGATATACTAAATATTGTCTATCCATTCGGCAGTTGATGAACATTTGGGATGTTCTCACATTTTGGCTCTTTTGAATAATGCTCTGAACATTTGTGTACAATATTTGTGTGGACATATGTTTTCAGTTCTTTTGGGTATCTTCCTAGGAGTGGAATTCCTAGGTCATATGGTCTCTCTGGGTTTAATGTTTTAGCAACTACCAAAATAGTCCCTGGTGTCTGCACCAGTTTATGTTCCCACCAGCAGTCTATGAGATTTCACTTTTTCACTGCATCTTCTTCAGCACTCGTTACTGTCTTTTTGATTTTAGCTCTCGTAATGGGTGTCAAGTAATATTTGTGGTTTTGGTTTGCATTTCCCTAATACTTAATGATAGTGAACGTCTTTTCATGTGGTTAGTGGCCATTCGTATATTTTATTTAGAGAATCCCCAACCCTCTTTAAAAATCCATGTTTCTTTTAGGTAAACTTAAATCACATTTCCTTCCCCTAGTCATTGACCTCTGGTAAGCAGCTATCCTTCCCTATTCCACCCTTTTGGAAGAGGTGGATGCCAAGTTTTCTGTTCTGTATATCTCCATTACTCAAGAGGTTTTTATGAAGCTTTTTTTTTCTTTTTCTTTTCTTTTCTTTTTTTTTTTTTTTTTGTATTTTCTGTTACTGAAACATATTGTTTGTTATTTTTTCCCTTATAAAACTAATTATTGTTTTTAAGCTACCTTTACCTTGTATTTTCAATCTGGGTGAGATGTCAGAAAAGCTTTAGAATATCAAAAGATAATTTGTGGGGAAAACAGAAATGGGTGGCAGAGAATTTTTAATTATGTTAATTTTTAAGTAGCTCTATTACCTGATAAAGTTGGCTCTTAGGTTGTTATAACTTTTCATTTATAGATGTTTCAGCGTTTGTGTATCCATGTGATTCAGAGACTTAGGCCTGTGCACGCTCATCTTTATCTACAACCAGGAATGGAAGACGGGTAAGAAGCACATTTTTTAAGCTTTTTAATTATCTACCTACAGAATATATGTAAATATCCACATTGACATATTTGGATTCTTTTATTTAAAAATAATCTGTAATGATACAAATCAAGGAGAGAAAACTGTTTTATATTTGATCTTCAAAATTGTCTACAAGTAACTTCATGACTTACTCTTTTTGTTTGGATTAATTTAGCCAGACACTATAATTAGAATCTACCTCCTTAAATTATTGTAATTGGTAGTCACTGTTGCAAAGATGAATGATAAAAATTTGGGTTTTTAAAAACATCTCTTCTTGCAGAATATCTATCCCTAGACTTCATGCTGTCTCTAAGATATATTAAATTGTATTTTCAGGTCCGATGATATGGATGCCTCAGTGGAAGATATTGGTGGTCGTTCATGTGTCACTAGATTTGTGAGAACTCTGTTATTAATTATGGAACACGGTGTAAAACCTCACAGTAAACATCTTACAGAATATTTTGCCTTCCTTTATGAATTTGCCAAAATGGGTGAAGAAGAGGTAAGGCTATATCTTATTTCTGGGATTATGTACCTGTTTTAAGTATTTAGAACTTAATTATTTTTATTTTGTATTTTTAAATCATTGTTTTTATTTTTAGAGCCAGTTTTTGCTCTCACTGCAAGCCATATCTACAATGGTACATTTTTACATGGGAACCAAAGGGCCTGAAAATGTAAGTACAGTTCTTTCTCATATTTGGGGATTTAGGGATCCATGTTTTCAAGTTGGTATCATGAAAAATCCTTAGACATTAGAACCCTTTAAAGTCTCTTCTGGCCGTCATATTAGATAATGTTAAGGATCTGAGTTTGGTTGGTATTTTTAATGAATATAGCAAGAGAAGAAATAATCAAATAATAATTTCATTGGCAAGGCCTTGGAACAAAAGCAAATAAATTTAGGCAAAATGGCTACCACCTACTTTGGAGTCCTATCAAAAGTATTTCGTTGCAGTGAACATTTTTGCTGGGCCTATTTTTAAGTCCTTTGCTATTGAGTTTGTAGAATTCTTCCTAAAATTTAAGTAGTTGATCTGTTCCTAATTATGAAATCATTACATGAACTTTGTGTTGTCTGTAATGACCATGTTGGCTTGTGCTGTATTTGTACTATCTTATTTATTAACCCTACTGCAGCCCTAAGATGTAAGCACTATGTTATCTCCATTTTACAGATCAGGAACTTGAGGCATAAAGAAGTTAACTTGTTTTAGATTGTAGTGAGTTGGACTTTGATCTTTGGTTAGACTCCTGAGCTAAACTGTTAACCATTATACAATAATGCTCCTCAAAATATGGGTTTTTACTACCTAATTGCTGCCTATATAGCTACCTGTTTAGACTGGTTTTCTTTTGCTTTTTAAATCATAAAATGCCTTCAGCCTCTTGCATTTCAAATCCCAAGTGAATCTCTTTTAAAGACTTACTATTTGGATTATCTGACCACTACAAATGAAGATTATTTCATTTGTATAGCTGGAATTTTTATTAAATAGGGAATGTATTATCATACTCATAAAATTTGATCCTGATTTATCTTCCAAGGGACTTGCCTGTAAGAAAAAAGAAATTATTAGAAGATTTTTCCCTGTAAGTGAGGTATAAGTAGTCACAGTGTTGAGAATCCTTGTTCTTTACAGTTTTTTAACAGTTCTACCTCCTGTGTCTAAAATTGTCCTGAATGTTGTTTAGACTCTTAAAAGTTAGGGTTAGGCCTTTGAGTGGTTGTTCTTTATGATACATGCTCCTGCCACCATCTACCCTGGATAGTTCCATAAAAGAGTCAAGTTATTTTCTCTCAAGATAATTCAGTATTAACATGTTAGTTCTAACATTTTGTTCTGTTCTAGCCTCAAGTTGAAGTATTATCAGAGGAAGAAGGGGAAGAAGAGGAGGAGGAAGAAGATATTCTTTCTCTGGCAGAAGAAAAATACAGGCCGGCTGCCCTGGAAAAAATGATAGCTTTAGTTGCTCTGTTGGTTGAACAATCTCGCTCAGAAAGGTGAAATGTTTCAACATTCAAAATGCTTAAAGCATGTTTGATTTTATTCCTTCTACATACTTGTTTTACCACTAGCTTTTGTTACATAATTCCTTTTAAATAATAACACTATTTATCACTCTTGTGGCATAAGTATTTCAATCCTTTGTATCAAACTCTTTAATTCTGAGTCATGTTAGAAATATACATTGAAGAAATATACAGTAAAATATTTAGCAAAATTATATGTGCATTCATCCTTTAACCTAGCAATGCTACTTCTAGAAATCTGTACCTCAAATACAGAAAGATGTGTGTGCAATGATATTTATTGAAGCAGTTAGCTTATAACAGCAAAAGACTGGAAATATCCACCAAGAGGGGATTAGTTGACCAAAGTCAGCATTCACTCAATAGAATACTCTATTGCTGAAGAAAAAAGAAGCATGGAATGTATCTTTACTAGCATGGAAGATGTTTAGGATAAATATTATTAAGTGAAAAAAGCAAGGTGGAGAAAAGTGTGTATAGTATACTTTTTAAGAAAGAGGAGGCTATAAGGCAGAGGGGGGGAAGAAAGAGAGATTGAGAGCATGTACACCCATTTTCATTATTCCTCATTATGGCTCTACTGTACGCAGATTTGCCTACTCGCTGGGATTTTTTGCAATCCGAAAATAAGTACTCGTGGCGCTTTTATAGTCATTTGTGTGCTGCAGATGTGTACATGTGCAGAGTGGCAAAAAAATTGGAGTTACCTGACACATACTTTTCTAGCCAAGGTCAAACATGATGACACTGTGCCTTCTTGTTTCACTTCTCATGTTGTAAACAAATATCTTTTTCATGGTTTATGCCATGTTTGTCATATTTGTGCTTTTTCGGTGACTTGGTATTTAAAATTGCTCCCACATATAGTGCTAAGTGCTATCTAGTGTTCTCAAGCCCAAGAAGGCCATAATGTGCCTTAAAGAGAAAATGCACATTAGACAAGCTTCATTCAGGTATCAGTTATAGTGTTATTTGCTGTGACTTCACTGCTAATGTATGAACAACATATATTAAATAAGGTATATTTAAACAGAAACACAGATAAAACAAGGTAACGTATTGATTGGTTGAAGAAAATGTTGTGACCAGAAGCTCACAAGAGCCTAACCTTGTATTTCCCGTATGAGCAATGATTCAGTAATCACTAATTCAATGTTTGCAGCACTTTATAGACTATAAATACTACAATAACAAGAATTTACTGTGATTTTTAAAATTGAAGTCTAAATTAAGAACTTAAAAAAAGTTTCCTATGGTTTGGGGAGAGGAAAACAGACTGGAAAGGACAGGAATGAAAGCTTGACTTCTTTGACTATATGTTGTTTTTGTTTTTTTAGATTTAACTTGTAATTGTGTAAATGTTTTATATCATTATAAGCGAATTAATAAAATGCGATCCCTAAAAATCAAAAGCAGACTGAAATAAATGAACTATATATTGACCTGGTGGCATAGTCATTGGAGAGGAATTCATTAAAATGATTTTAGAACACAATAACTGTAAATTCCTAGTTGTACATGAAGGACAAAAAGAATTGTAAAATTACCATAAACTGTTTTACTAAGTATATTGTTAATATTGTAATTGTAATTATTATTCTGAAACTAACGTATATTATAAAATAAAGCAAATAGTAATTGTCACTGTCATTCAAAACGAAGATTTTCAGCAAAAGACGGAAGAAATATAAATATAAAATTGTAGGTTTTTTATATACGTTCTTTAAAACTAAATTTGAATTTAGAAAGATCAGTAGAGTTTATGATGTATTTTGTGTTAAGCAAACAAAAAGTGTTTTATATATAGTTCGATTTTCTGAAAGGGATTAGAAATCTTGCCCAACCCAGAATCAGTGTGTGCCGCTGGCATCTGGATTGTAGTCTTTAGATATCATTTCCTGTGGTAAAACATCACTATTCCTTGAAAAAAATGGCCAATTCCAGGTCTTGGGCAAGAAAGAAATGGGTCATTTTGGAAAGCATAGACTGTCAAAGACTATTGAGATTATTTATGTTAAAAGGACTCAACCAATTTAAGGATATTTCTACTGGTTCTAGATTGGACAACCTGAGTATCAGTAATATAAGAATAATTACAAGTGGACAAAAATGTAAAATGCATCACAGATGTTTAAATCCATGAGTTTGTAACGGTACCTAAAAATTAACAAACAAAATACTTGTAACCTTTGGAGTATAGTAGGAAACCAAATCATAATTTTGGAAACTTATTCATAAAGGAATGATATCAGCAAGAATTATCCCTCATGGCAACCAATTGGTAAAAGAGAGGAAGTTCACGGTCTCGGAGGTATTTGAACTAATACATGAGCAAGTGATGCCGGAATTAGTATATCTGTGTTTCACACTCTGGATGAAGTAATGGATCTAGGAAATGATCATCATTGATTGAAAATGCTACAAAAAGACAGCCTTTCATTGTGTGCTTCCTGATGCAAGTCCATACCACCTCCTACAAAGCATGCTTGATTAAAAAGCTCAAACCTAGATATGATCAAGTCTCTAGATCTAAACTGCCAGTTTACAGGAAATACGGCGGCAGAGTAACACGTTAAAGCAACACCCCAAGGATACAGTCAGAAAAATGGAAATGTGGGAAATTCTTCAGGACGAACCACTTACTTTCTTCAACTCATAAATTGCAAGATAAAAATAAAAATGGAGGGGAAACCAGTAGTCTCTAAGATACTTAAAAGACATTTGAACCACTTGCAACAGAGGACCTTTTGTGGATCTTGATTCAAACAGATTAAATATTAAAAAAGTTTTTTTAGAAACTTGAGGTAATCATACACTGACTGGATATTGTATGATAGTAAAGAATTGTGGATTTATTTTAAGTGTGAGTAATGGTAGTATAGTTGTTTTTTAAATTTATCTGTTAGAAATACATACTGAGGTTTTTGGATTAAATGGTAAAATACCTAGAATTGCTTTAGAATAGTCCATATCGAGTGAGTGAGAGGAACAAATGAAACAAGCCTGGTCATGAAATAGTAATTGGAAGCTGAGTAATGCGATACTTCCACTATCTTATACTCTTTTCATATATATCTGAAATTTTCTCTAAGTTAAGAAATATGCAGAAATTACAAACTGGTAACTGAAAACTCTTTATTATTTCTTAGAAGTTCATTTTGTTTTGAAGGATCTCATGTAAAAGAAAAAAACAACTAAGACCCATTCTAGTGTTTATAATGCACAAAAATACAGAGTTAATTAAATGTGAAATAAAGTAGGTTTGGGTTTCCACAATTTTGGAATCTTAAAAAATTGTCTAAAAGATGTCTAGCAAGTAAGTTTAGCTAGCAGAAAGTTCAGAAATCATTTTGTTAGTGGCTTGGTACAGTTGTAATTAGCAGTTTTGATGCATGTCATGATGCAAACAGCTATAACGTAGCACAGAGGGAAGAAAAACTTATTTCCACTAATGTTTCCTTTCAGGCATTTGACATTATCACAGACTGACATGGCAGCATTAACAGGAGGAAAGGTAATACTTTCTATATTAGAGGATTTGATAATCGCACAAATAATAATGGTTCTTAAATGAACAACTTTTACTTTTAACAGGGATTCCCCTTCTTGTTTCAACATATTCGTGATGGCATCAATATAAGACAAACTTGTAATCTGATTTTTAGCCTCTGTCGATACAATAATCGACTTGCAGAACATGTAAGTGCTAAGAAATTGTCTTAAAGTTTTTTGGTGATTTTTAAAAGAATGTTCTGAAGTATCCTCCTTTTTCTGTTCTAGATCGTGTCTATGCTTTTCACATCAATAGCAAAGTTGACCCCTGAGGTATGTACACATTAGCTAATTCATGTTTTTAAGACTACTAGTGCTTTCAAATAAACCTTTCTAATTGTTCTTGAAAAAATATCAAGGTTTCTCCCATAACACAACTTAGATTGATTGATTGATTTTAAATGTTTATTTCTTTATTTTGAGAGAAAGATCAAACACAAACAGGGGACTAGGGAGAGAGGAGAGAGAGAGACTTTGCAGGGCTTGAACTCACAAATGGTGAGATCATGACCTGAGCCGAAATCCAAAGTCAGACACTTAACTGACTGAGCCACCCAGGCGCCCCACCACAACTTAAGTTTTAAGTGTGTAACTTAAATACATTGAATTACCCTTTTATATTTTGTTATCATAAATGTAATTTTCCCAGATAAGTACAAATATACATATAAGTTCAACATACTTAAGTGCCACCTAGGTATTAACCTTGGTTTGAAGCATATATCATAATTGTGCTTAAGAAAAATGTTAGACTAACCAGAAATCAGCATAGATGAAAAAAGATGTTGAAAATAGAGGACTACAGTGTTCTGTAAAAGGATTTTTGTAAAATGGTAACAAATGCTAATGTTACAGCCACGTTAGTGGTTCATACTTGTTAAATATTCATGTAAATTACACCTTAGTGTTCAAGGGATGCTACAAGAAACTTTCTTGTTCTGTAAACAAGGTTGTCTCAATAATAAGAGTTTTGATTGGTTTATTTTCAAATCGACATCCAGAAGAATATAGGTTTTCTGTTACATGTGGTACCCATGCAGTTGACTTTGCATCCCAAGTTGATCCTGCTGCTTTATGATAGTTCAGTTTATATGCAGGAGTACTGAGGTCTCATAACCTAACACAGATTTAAATGTGATGTGTAGGAGAGTTTACGTGTTTCTTTTCTGCCAAAACACAGGGGTTCAAATATATTTAAATACCCAGGTATATATGTGTCTTGCAGGCAGCCAATCCTTTCTTTAAATTGTTGACTATGCTAATGGAGTTTGCTGGCGGACCTCCAGGAATGCCTCCCTTTGCATCTTACATTCTACAGCGGATATGGGAGGTAAGTAAGTCTTGTGGTAGATGTTTTAGTATTTCTTTTTCTGAAAGTTTTATTTTTCTGATGAAGTCTTACCAGTTTAAGGACCAGTTTCTTAGGTAATCCAAAATGGTTTTCATGAGTCACAAGTCAGGGAAGAAGACCTGCTTCAGTCAGGAGGTGTGGAGTTAAAAAGAGTTCTTGTCTAGTCTCCCACACACTTTAAAGAAAGTCTTTAAAGACTTTCTTATAGAGTTGTAAAAAGAGCCTTTAGCCAATCTAGAGTGCTTATTCCCCTTCCGTCAAAAAAGATTCTTCTATAAGGTGATAGGATCTTAGAAATACAAGCCAGGTGTTTTCAGCAGTTGACAGAAATGGTAGAGGAAGTACCAACAGCTTCCTTTCTTTCAGAGTTACTGTTGTGGTCACAGAATTTCTCTTTAGTGAGTGTTGGGAAAACCTACTCTCTAGACCAAGGGTCAGCAAACTTTTTCTCTAACTGGTCAGTTAGTAAACATTTTAGGCCTCGTGGGCCTTGTGAACCCTCTTGCAGCCACTCCACTGCTGTTTTAGCATAAAACCCTTTTGACAGTACCTAAATGAGTGGGCATGGTCCAAAAGCCATAGTTTTCCAACTCTGGATTCCTAGATTTCCTTTTCCCATGAAAAAAAATCTCCCCAGCAGTACAGTTACTATTTTTCATTCTCATGAGCAGTAATAGATTAGGCAAGCAATAAGAAAAATAAAGATGAGAAACTCTACAGAATTAAAAGCACTGTTAATTAAGTTTATAAATTTAACAAGACCTAAAAGTCATTGGTTCTCTTCTTGGTTCTATGTTAGAGCCCTTGGTTATTTTAATTTTATTTTGTAAACTAATGTCAGATTTTTCTGAACATTTCCTGTTGATAGGCATAGCTTTAAAAAAGGAGAAAAACTTGGGTGAAACTTCTTTTAGGCTCTAGTTTTCAAAAGACGGTCTTGGCTGTAAGTGTTTAATGGTATATACCAAAAGTAAGTAAAACACTAACTGCTCAATCAGTTGGTTTTATATTTCATTCTTGTCATTTTATTTGTAGGTAATTGAATACAATCCTTCTCAGTGTCTGGATTGGTTGGCAGTACAGACACCTCGAAATAAACTGGCACACAGCTGGGTCCTGCAGAATATGGAAAACTGGGTCGAGCGGTTTCTTTTGGCTCACAATTATCCTAGAGTCAGGACTTGTAAGTCACATATTCAGAACTTACTGAACCATTTGTTCCACGTTTTGTTTTTGTTTTTTAAGGCAACCACATTATGCCCATTGTTGTATGGTGCAAAGGCTCTTGGAGATACTGTTCTTAAAGGCCAAAGTTACATTAGTATTTGGAAACCTATGACCATGTTTTGCAAATATCTGCAGTGTTTTTGGTGTCTTAAGGATAGGAAACTTTCCTGTTTTGGGTGACCCTACCACCACTACCATTTTTGTTTCCTTGCTTAATAGATTACAAAGTATGATCAGCATTAAGTAAACAGATTAAAGGATCATAAAATCGTATCTTAAAAGTAACTTCAAGGCTAAGAGTAAAGTAATAATAAAGTCATAGAGCAAGCTGAGAGAAAATATTCACTAAAGTTATGGGAGTTAAATGATAAACACCTTTACACAGGCTGGAAGGGAACAAAGATCATGGAAGACAGGTGGACAAATAAGAAAAATAGATCTTTCACAGATTACAAAATTGCTTGTAAATAAACATGGAATATTTTCTCTTTTTGATAATTTTCAAAGAAACAAAAATCAAAGTAGTATTTTTAAATTTCTTTAGTCATTAAATTTAAAATCATATTTCCTAGCTTTCTGCTAAAAAGGCCTATCTCGGGGCGCCTGGGTGGCTCAGTCGGTTAAGCCTCCAACTTCGCCTTAGGTCATGATTTCACAGTTGGTGGGTTCGAGCCCCTCATCGGGCTCTGTGCTAACAGCTCAGAGCCTGGAGCCTGCTTCAGATTCTGTGTCTCCCTCTCTCTCTGCCCTTCCCCTGCTAATGCTCTGCGCTCGCTCTCCCTCTCTCAAAAATGAATAAACATTAAAAAAAAAAAAAAGGCCCTGCAGCACATCAAATACACAGATCTCTGTTTCTAAACACTGTTCTCTGATAAAACAAATGATAGCTCTTTGATGAAATGACTGATTCTAGGACTAGGGCAGGTAATCTGTAAGATGAGCCTGGAGCGTCTTGTAAGACCAGAAAGTAAAGAAGTATTCAAAAAAACAAAATAATGGGGGTATGTCAAAGGAACACAGAACCAGCCTGAAAGAATTCCCAATGGCTAAACCTGGAACAGTTTGAGTAAAAAAAATAAGTAATGTATTGCTAGATTGTACTCCAAAGAATAAAATAAATAGCCGTGAGTACATACTGAATTTCTCAATAGCAGCCTATGTAAAAATTGTTGAGGATGACCCTTACATGCCAAGTTTTATCATACCAAATTGAGCCCAAATGAAAAGAGACTAACCAGAGCAACATATGGGAAAGAAATATGTAGAAATGGAGTATTGTACACAAAGTTGTGCATAAATTTTAATTTGAAATAAATCTGTAAAACAGGTTACAATGAATTTTAGAAACTCTATTTGCTTTCACAAAACATTGGAAATTGTCAAAGTATGGGTAGAATAGTGGGAAACAGAATTAGTACATGTAGTGAAAAGAGTTAAGCTCAGGCATTCGAGTCCTTGAGGTGAGGAGGTTCTGTGATGACTTTCTAAGAGCAGTAGCTCGTGAATCTGAATATATCTGGGTTTGAATGCCAGCTCTGCCACCAGATGGGTAATACGGGGGTAGTCTTAATTGTTTTTAAGTCTGGGTGAAACTGAGGATAATAAAAGGAGTGCCTCCTACATAAAGTTACGGTGTTAAGTAGTATAAATGTTCAATAAATGTTAGCAGTTCTTGTTGTGGTTATTGTTGTTGACCATGATCATTACTGTCATTGTCGTCCTGATGATTTCCCAAGGCTAAATCTGAGCTCCACCCCTTTATCTGTGTGACCTTGGTCTTTGCTTCTCCAAGATTCAGATTTTCCAGTGTAACATCACCTACCTCCAGGATGATTGTAAGGATTAAATGAATATTTTTTAGGTACCTAGCTCAGTGCCTTGCACACAGTAACTGTTTTTACAGATGGACTCAACTAATGAGTTATTTACCTCTCAGAATTGTATGCTTAATAACCTTTTTCAGGTATGTTGAAGGAGGGATGCTTTCTTTGCATTCAGTCAGCCTAGAAGCCTCCAGTTATGGAATGAATAAGTCATGAGGATAAAAGAGACAGCATAGGAACATAGTCGATGATATTGTAATAGTGTTGTGTGGTGACAGATGGTAGCTACACTTGTGAGGAGCGCAGCATAACATAAAGAGTAGTTGAATTACTTTTGTACACCTGTGGCTAATATAACATTGTGTGTCAGCTATCCACAAATAAAAAAAATTTTAAATACAGATTTAGCCCAGAAGACTTTAAAAGATTTTCCGAAGTTAGTGTTGTATAATTGGAGTATATATAATCTTATACATTACAATGAACTTTAAAGTAGAAGATCTCATTCTGTCTTTATAACTTTGTATTTTACTGTTATCTGTAAATCATTACAAAATAACTTAGCATTATTTCGAAAGAAGAAGAAAAGTAAGATACTTAAAACATTGAAAGATTTGTCCATGTCAGACAGCCTTAGCTAGGTCTTCTGGCTCCAAATGTTGTATTGTTCCTGGTAAACCATATTATTGCCTAAGAAGAAAAGAAACAATAAAATAAATGGAAAACTCTGTATCTTGGGAAAGCTAATCAAGAGGTTTAAAACTGTTTCTATTTATGCAATTATTGTCACCACTTTAAAAACAACAATGACAGAATGGAAGGCATCTGTTTTCATCATTCCTTGGGATCTTTCTATGGGGCCAGTGGTAGAGCAGAAGGATATTAAGAAATGTTCATGTCCCTTAATTTTTAATCATTTTGATTTTTAAAGAGAAGAGTGGCTTTGTGTTTAATGACTGCTCTTCAGTCTGTTTTGTATCTTGTAAGGATCTGACAGTTTTGTTTTACATTTTATAGCTGCAGCTTATCTTCTGGTGTCCCTTATACCAAGCAATTCATTCCGCCAGATGTTCCGGTCAACAAGGTCTTTGCACATCCCAACCCGTGACCTTCCACTCAGTCCAGACACAACAGTAGTCCTACATCAGGTCTACAACGTGCTCCTTGGTTTGCTCTCAAGAGCCAAACTTTATGTTGATGCTGCTGTTCATGGCACTACAAAGCTAGTGCCCTATTTTAGCTTTATGACTTATTGTTTAATTTCCAAAACTGAGAAGCTGATGTTTTCCACATATTTCATGGATTTGTGGAACCTTTTCCAGCCTAAACTTTCTGAGCCAGCAATAGCAACAAATCACAATAAACAGGCTTTGCTTTCATTTTGGTACAATGTGTGTGCTGACTGTCCAGAGAATATCCGCCTTATTGTTCAGAACCCAGTGGTAACCAAGAACATTGCCTTCAATTACATCCTTGCTGACCATGATGATCAGGATGTGGTGCTTTTTAACCGTGGGATGCTGCCAGCCTACTATGGCATTCTGAGGCTCTGCTGTGAACAGTCTCCTGCATTCACACGACAGCTGGCTTCTCACCAGAACATCCAATGGGCCTTTAAGAATCTTACACCACATGCCAGCCAATACCCTGGAGTGAGTAAAATTGATAATTATTTTTGTATCTTCAATTTGATTGAAAATAACCGATTTTCCCCCTGGTGGGAAGTGGTAACGTAAGATGGAAGTATACTCTAACCTTAACTGTTCTTTCTTAAGGACTTAATGTGTATTTGTTTTCTTGAATACATGTGTAAAATGCTGTAGTACTATAACATTGGTAAGTAAGATGGATAATTCTTAGGCTGATGTTGAAATTTTATGTCTAATTGAACTTAGCTATTTTATTTAGATATTTATTATCAAGATCTACATGCCGTGCTAAGCTGTGAGCTACACGATATTTTTATCTTAGCTGTAGTATTCCTTGGTGTTTTTTTCTTACCCTACATTCAGAGGGATGAAATGGTTAAGGAGTCCATCAGAATACAAATATATGTGGTCTAAATCTGATACCTTTTTTTCTGCAGACTATAGGTTTCATATTAAAAATTTCCCCCTTCATGAATAGCTGTGATTCCTGGATATTTCTTTTCATTGTTGCTTCTTAACTGTCTGTTGTAAACTCATGATGACTTCAAAAGAGTTTAAGTCTAGGAAAGGGGTTGGAAGGGGAGTGCAGAACCCTTTTTTCAAGCTGTTGTCAACCTAGAGGCCACAAACTGCTAATGTGAGAAGTTTTTTGCTAAATGGGAGATGGTGGGAGTGGAGGGTAGTGGCTTTTTCAAGACATTCAGCATTTACTTAAGAGTTCAGTCAAATGAATGCAATGAAGAGTATTTTAATTACTGGTATCCTTGAATGGTATACTACTTTCTCCTGTTAAAAAAAGGACCTTAAGATCCTTTAGACATGATGTAGTAAGTTTTCCACTCCCAGAAAGAATAACCTAATTTCCAGCCAAGAAATTTAGAATGCCTAGAATAGAGGAAAGAATGTGAGTATATTGAGTACCAAAAGGGGTTCAAAGCCAAGGTTATGAGAGTACAGAAAGAAACAAATGTGAGAGTCTGCCTGACCTCAAAGGAGTCAGGACAAGATTTATCAAGATTTATCAAGATTCAGGGGCACTTGGGTGGCTTAATCACTCTTGGTGTCAGCTTAGATCGTGATCTCATGGTTTGTGAGCTCGAGCCCCACATCGGGCTCTATGGACTGACAGTGCAGAGCCTGCCTGGGATTCTCTCTCTGGCCCTCTCTTTCTCTCTCGCTCTCTCTCTTTTGCCCCCCCCCAAATAAATAAATAAACTTAAAGAGATTTATTGGGGTGCCTGGATGGCTCCTTTGGTTAAAGTGTCTGACTTCAGCTCAGATCTCAATCTCACGGTTCACGAGTTCAAGCTCCACCTCCGAGTCTATGCTCTGAGAACAGAGCCCACTTAGGATCTTCTGTTCTCCTCTCTCTCTGCCCTTCCCTACCCCCAAAATAAATACATTAAAAAAAAATATTTATCAAGATTCAGTGGATTTGTCTTTATATCACATTCACATAAATAATATTTGATCTGGTTACTAAACATGGTATCTTTGGTTATATATACCTTTGATGAGTCCTGTATGAGTTAGACTATCTTTTATTGTAGAGTTTAACTATCGGAGATTTTCATGAAAATGGTGCTTAAATCAATTTTTTTTGCCATGAAAATTATGGAGTTGGGGAGTTTTCGATTCACTGGTAGATGTGTGTTAGAAAAGCAACGCACATGCCCATGGTAAATACCACAGTTTGCTATTTTACTAAAATAATAATTCCCACGTGTCATCCATCAGATAAATTGAACTAACCCTTCATCAGTCTAGAAAGAGCATTCTAAATGTTGGCACAAAGGGTTTTCTCAGAAATGGTGTTAATTCACATTTAAATGAGGGGTATAAAATTTCGTGACAAACTAATGATTTCTCTTTAAAGAAACTGGGGAGGGGTGCCTGGGTGACTCAGTCAGTTAAGCCTCAGACTCTTGATATCAGCTTAGGTAATAATCCCAGGATTGTAGAATCTAGTCCACATGTTGGGCTCTGCACTGAGCATGGAGCCTGCTTTAGATATTCTCTCTCTGCCCCTCCTGCCCCTCTTCCCCATCTCGTGTGCAGGTGCGCTCTGCCTCTGTCTCTCAAAATAAAAAATGAAAAAAAAAAAAGAAAAGAAATGGAGGCAAAGGATTGGTATTGCATATGTAGATGACCATTTGAAGTTACAAAGCTAGTGCTTTAAATATTATTAAGACTAAAAATAAACTATGCTAACTAGTTTTTAATCTTACTGAACATTTAAGATTATATAGTAAATTTTTAAAATAGGATTCCTTATTTTATACTTGGCTCTTGAATGGTAGCATAATCTGATTTCGTTTTGTATAATGTTACGAGCTGGTGAGTAGGCATAACATTAAGAAATGAGAAGCAAACGTTCTAAAATGTAAGGTTAAAAGGTCACCATAATGCTTATTTGCCCTTTTTAGGCAGTAGAAGAACTCTTTAACCTGATGCAGCTGTTTATAGCTCAGAGGCCAGATATGAGAGAAGAAGAATTAGAAGATATTAAACAGTTTAAGAAAACAACTATAAGTTGTTACTTACGTTGCTTAGATGGCCGCTCCTGCTGGACTACTTTAATAAGGTAAAAAGATGTTTTCTGATGTTTTTTTAATTTGTTTTTCCAAGTGAGGGAATGGACACCATCATTTTGACACTTTGAAGAGTTATAATTAAATTTTTTATAACTGACAGTTTACCAATTCTTTAAAGTTATTAGGGAAGCTTTTTTGCATGTAGTTACCTTGAAAGGGTTTATCTCTTAAAAATTGAGCTACTTTTGAATAGTTTTTACTTTGTTTTGGTTTTGGGTTGATTGTATGTGTTTTATCAGAATCTCAATGTATAAACTTAAAGCTTGAATCCTCCTCTCTGTTGTGATCTGATCCATCCTGACTTATGCTTAGACAGTTCAGTTCTAGAGTCCTCCAAGTGACAGCTTTCTCCATCTTTGGATGAGTCATACTGTTAATGTTTTTCATTCTCTTTGCCCCAGATCTACCTGTCTTTTTTAACTATAAGAATTAGCCAGATAACAAAACATCCTTGTAATTGCTCAGAGCTATAGAAGTTACTGAATGGCTATAAAGAAACTCTGCAACAAATTACCCACAATTCCCTTAACTATAGAAATAAAGTCCAAATTAATTTCTTAAAACACTTTTGTATGTCACATCTAAGACTTGGAAGTAATGTTTTTTATTGGGCACATTTTAGCAGTATTTCTTTGAACACTGTAGTATTTTAAACTTAATTAAGATGAAATTATTTCAGGTTGTCTTGAGAAAATTTTCAAATTTGAAACTTTATTAGTACGCAAAGTGAATTTAACTTAGGCTTTTGCCCTAAAGGAATTCTTTTAAAATGTTAGCCTTAATTTTAAATACATTTTTTCCCAAGGTTTACTACTTAAATCTTTTTCTCCAAAAAAAAAAAAAAAATTGAGGTATCTTAATTCTATTTTGAAAAAGGAGAGAAAACATCTCACTAAAGTAGAATGAATTCTAGTTGTACTTCTGTATAGCAGCAGTTTCCAATACCTAATAATGAAATTAGGTCTGTTAACAGGAGCATTACAACGGCTTTTGAGATTTATCACATAAATTATTTTCAAGGCCAAGGTGTGTTTAATGTTTTCCCCTTTTGTTTCTCTTTCTTCCCAAGAACCAGTTGAGAAGTGCTCAGATGGTATAAGTGTATTTTGTTATTATTCAGAAGATACACCCATTATAAAAAAAAATATTATTTATACTGAAACTTGAAAAATATTCCCATGATACCTCTCTTCCACTGTTGACTAGATACTAGCATATGCAACTTTTCTTCATGTTATTTAGAGGGTTTCTTACTTTTTTGTTTTTTAAGTGTTTGTTTATTTTTGAAACAGAAACAGAGCATGAGGGTGGGAGGTGGGGCAGAGAGAGAGGGAGAAACAGAATCCGAAGCAGGCTCCAGGCTCTGAGCTGTCAGCACAGAGCCCAGCGCGGGGCTTGAACTCAGAAACTGCGAGGACATGACCTGAGCAAAGTTGGATGCTTAACCAACCGAGCCACCCAGGTGCCCCGTGGGTTTCTTACTTAATATTATCTCCTTTTATTACATTCCTAAAAAATAGAGCAGTCTTTCTCCTTTAGGTATAAAAGTAGAGAGGCTAATGACCGTTTACTTCTATTTTTTTGTCACCTAAGTTTTCCATTCTGATGCAGAGTTCTCAACCTGGACTTTATGTATTCTTCTAGTGCCTTCAGAATACTATTAGAATCTGATGAAGATAGACTACTTGTTGTATTTAATCGAGGGTTGATCCTGATGACTGAGGTGAGTATTTTATTGCATTTTATGGTAGGTATATCTCATGTCAGTGTTCTCACCAAGACTTCTTTTTTTATGGATATTTAGAATTGATGTTAGACTGTTTTACAGATCTTTGTATTTTTGGTTATACAGATCTGTAAATGCTAATGCATATTCCAGGAATAATAAGGTCACAGTTTTTAGGTTGTTGTTTTCTTTGTCCATTGTAATTCCATACTTCTTATTTTGTATTTAGAACAACCACTGGAAATACAGGTTTTTTATTCATTCCATTTGTAAGGGTGGAAACAAATGAAATTTATGTGATTTAATTACTGGCAGTTTCTCAGGGACTCACTTATTTGACAGTTAAGAAACTGATATTACCATCATCAGAGGAAGCCATTGAGGCTGTTACAGGTGGTTAAAATCACCTGTTCGTTCTTCCCACAATTCTTGAACATCCATAACTATGAGATGATTTTAAAGTCATAGAGGTACATTTTACCCCTTAGTCTAATGGAGAGAAGAGAAGAGAATATATACCAAGAATACCATGAGAAATAAGAGGACAGTTTTTTCAGTCATTGGTGTTATAGAATGGGAAAATAACATTTTTGAAACTGCACTTTTGAAGAATTTAAACTTGTAAAGTAAGTGGGAGAATATTTAGATAAATGACTTGGTCAGCACAGGGACAACAAAGTATTGTCATACTTGAAAAATGCCACATATTTTTGTTTGACTAGGACAGAAGGTATGTGAAGAGTAGTGTGAATTTCATTCTTTCATTCAACAGATGCTTGATTGTCTACTCTGTGCCAGGCATTGTGCTAGGCACTGGGGATACAGCAGTGAACAAGACAGACATGGTTCCTGTCCTCATAGCTTACAGGTTAAATGCCACACAAGTACATTGTTTAGTTTATGTACCGCCACAGATTCTGGACTATGGATTTTGAACTTTGAATTATGGATAGTATATAGGTTATAGAGAACCTTTTTGAGAGGATTAGAAAAGAAGCTTTGTGTAAAATGAAATACGAAAAAAAAACTAAGGATTTGGAATGAAAAGATTTAATTAGCCAACATCATTGAAGGAATTTTACCTTTTGGTACAATTTTGGTACCTTTTGGTAGAATTGGTACATCTCATTCAGATGTACTGTTTTGAATATAGCTGACAGCCACTTCACCATTGCCTTCCTTCTGAAGCCCTAGAAAGTTAGTGAAAGTAGTTACCCATCCTTCGCAATCTTATTGTCTGCTGCTTTGTAATCTCTAAGGCTTGAGGGCTTAGAGCAAACAGTAAATAAAAACAAACAAAATGTATGCATAAAATATCAGCTCTGCAGACAAAGTGTATGCATAAAGTATCAGCTCTGCAGGTGAGCACTATTTTTGTATTTTAAAAAAGCTGAATTGAGAGAATTTGACTTTTAGATAGGAAAGTAAATACATTGACTTTGGGGTCATGTGCACACACATAGAGTCTGAAAACATCTGTCATAAAGGGTTAGCACTACCGTTCTGTGGCTCGGTAAAATAAAAATGAAATGAAATTTTCCATCTTTTTAAATCACTTGTAGTCATTCAACACTCTGCACATGATGTATCATGAAGCCACAGCTTGCCATGTGACTGGAGATTTAGTAGAACTTCTGTCAATATTCCTTTCAGTTTTGAAGTCTACACGCCCATATCTTCAAAGAAAAGGTTTGGTTATTCTTCTTATTTTTGTTACTTTTAACTATTATAGAGCAAAATAAGGGTTTCACACCACATGCTTCAGAGATTTTGTCTTTAGTTGATATACAGAAGGTGAGGATGTTGGCTAACTGTCATCAAATATTCATCATGACCTCCTGATAATAACACTGGAATGCTCTTGTTTATTCTCTTATGCCTGCCTGGAAAATAGGCAGGCATTCTCTAAGTGTTAAGATTTAGGAAACTAGAAAACACTTCCAAGGCACAGATATAACATGGGTATTTTGTGAAGGTTCTCCAGCTGGAAACCTCCTTGGCTTAGGATCACATATATCTCTGCCCCTTAGTGTGAACTGTGAACTTCATGTAACTTTCTAGAAAACAGGCATATTCATCACTAAAATAATGTGCTTTAAGAAACCAAACAGGTTTGGGGCCCCTTGGTGGCTCAGTTGGTTAAGCATCTGGCTCTTAATTTCAGTTCAAGTCATGGTTCGTGAGATAGAGCCCTGCGTCAGGCTCTGTGCTGACAGTGCAGAGCCTGCTTGAGATTCTGTCTCCCTCTGTCTCTGACTCTTCCTAACTCGTGCTCTCTCTGTCTCTCTCAAATAAACTTAAAAAAAAATTTTTTTAAATCATTGTAACAGGTTTAACAGTAGCAGCTATCTCATGAAAATAATCTCCAAAGATGTTTGTGTTATTAATTTGCTTTTCTTAATGTTAGCGTTCTGTAGATAATAATAGAAAATAATTTTGAGGAAGTTTGAACTCAAGTAGCATATTTATGTATGCTTTTGTATTTGCAGATGTGAAACAAGCATTAATCCAGTGGCAGGAGCGAATTGAATTTGCCCATAAACTGTTAACTCTTCTTAATTCCTATAGTCCTCCAGAACTTAGAAATGCCTGTATAGGTAAGTTACTTGGAAAATACACCCGTGTAAAAACCTAGTGGGAGGTTCTTGTGGAATATTTTTTGCAAGATGTGATATTAGTTCTGTAGGGTTCAGAAAACATTTGTACTTGTTGTGTATAACTCACACTGGCTGGCCAGCAAGTCTTAGAAAACCTAGTTACAATTTTCGGCATGTCAGTAGTTACATTATGTGATCCTGGGCAGGTCACATGATACATCTGGGCTCTTTGTTTGACCTTAGGTTATTTCTAGATCTCTTGCAGCTCTGAAGTCTTCTGGTCCTATATAAACAAGGTAGAATCATGCAAATGTTTACAAAGGAGTGCTGATACTGTAAAGAGTTGGAGTGATTATTTCACCATCAGTTCTTTTGCCTAAAGATACTTCTTAGTAGCTGTTCTTAGACTCATGAGTATTTTACCTTTTGTAAAATCCTCTTTAGAGACTGTAACTCTTTATTTACAGTTACTTTCCATTTACAAAATGATGTGAGTAACTTGCTCACGTATAAGCAGTTGGTCTTGGTCTGATATTCTGTGGAGTACTGGCCTGTAACTTCAGTCAGTACCCTCTGACTGCCAGTAGCTCGTCATCACGAGGTTTACTTCTGTGTGAAAAGGGGACGAGAATCAGTCCAGCTAACATCATGAAACCTTAAAAGTGGATTAAGGATTATGTCTCAGATCCAAAGAACTTTGACCCTTAGATTTCTGTCTACAATATGCTACTTTGGTTGACTTTTATGAAGATACAACATCTGTGTGCATTAAATATTTCCTTTAGTGGACTTCTCCTTGGTGTTTCTCTTGGATAAATAAAATACAAATAAATAGTTTTAAACTTTGGTTTCTAAATGATACTGTGGTTAGTAACTCTGCTGATGCAGATTTGATAGAGCATTGACAGAATTTCTTGCAGCGTCAGGAGCTAAAACCGTTTTAGACTCATTAAAACTTTCTACCCACCATCCTGCAACCAATCACCCTAACAGGGTTTGTGATTTTGAAAGTAGCAGGTTAGATATACTTCAGTTTTACTTTAAACTCACACTGTGTTTTCGTTTTCAGATGTCCTCAAGGAGCTTGTGCTTTTGAGTCCCCATGACTTTCTTCATACTCTGGTTCCATTTCTACAACACAACCATTGTACTTATCATCATAGTAATATACCAAGTACGTATTCCTCAAGCACAGTACTTGAATGTGGTTGGCATTTAATCTTTCTGCACACTGAAACATGGAGATTTATTTTTTCCATTTATTCTTATTGTACACTTTTAATGTCTTAGTGTCTCTTGGACCTTATTTCCCTTGTCGAGAAAATATCAAGCTAATAGGAGGGAAAAGCAATATTCGGCCTCCGCGCCCTGAACTCAATATGTGCCTCTTGCCCACAATGGTGGAAACCAGTAAGGTATGTTGGGATGCCAGGAAAACCATGTTTCTGTAGTACACAGTAATTTGAAATTTCCCCTCTAGCAGTTATATTAGACTTAAATGACCATTTTGTGGATCCTAAGAAGATTAGACTCATTTGGACTTTTTCCTTTTAGTGCTCTGAAATGTTGGTTGAGTATTTGCAAAATCAACAACAAGCACAAGTAATAAGTTTTTTTCTTCCCTCAAAAAAATACCTTAATAGAAAGTCTTAGTAGTATTTGTCACTAGGCTAAATTATAACTGGGTCATATATCTAAACATGAAAAGTCAAGTTAGGTATTTACTGTTGTTTAAATTTGACCATATGATCAGTGACTTCTTTTACTGCCCTTTACTTATAATCCTTTGACCTAAGCCTAATATCACTGATAGATTTATCATCACTTATAGTCTGATTCTTCTCTTCTAATTCGTATTCTAAAATAAGGCTAATTCTAAATTATAGAGAACATTGAACAGAGGATAATTTATCTTAGTATCAACATTTTTGTAAACAATTTTTCCCTTTATCTTTACCCCACTTCATTCACACTCCCCCTTGCATACCATCTTTGGATCTTAAATATACTTAAGTTCTTATAAAATATTAAAAATAATTAACACTGTAGTAACCATTACAGAAATCATTTGAAATCTATTTCAAAAATCAAATTTAATTCAACTCTCCTTGATGATGTCTGTAGAACTAAAGTGTCACATTTTAAAATCCTACAATAATTTTACTGTATATAGAAATAATGGGTATAGTATGTACCCATTAAAGTATATAGAAAGTAATAGTATATAGTATATAGACATTAAAGTATATAGAAATAATGGGTAATTTTAATAGCATTTGCACACTGAAAATAAACTTGTGGCAATTAAGATCTTAACATTACTAGACTTGGAATTTAAAACTAGGTTCTTATAGAATTTAAATATTTAATCAGCTTTTTAGTTAAACTTATTACATTTGCACAAAATATGCTCTTTAATTTATTATACAATTTAAGTGCAACCATTTTATCATCTTTAACCTTCAGGGCAAAGATGACGTTTATGATCGTATGCTGCTAGACTACTTCTTTTCTTATCATCAATTCATCCATCTATTATGCCGAGTTGCAATCAACTGTGAAAAATTTACTGAAACATTAGTTAAGCTGAGTAAGTATAAAAGATGAGCAGTAAATTCCACTGAATTATTTTAAGCCCCTAGCCACTCAGGAAGGGGAGACCAAAATGAGACCATTCTTTTTTCTTTTTTAAAGTGACTGTTTAAAAATATTAATTATTCTTGGGAACATTTTTATTTTTATTAAGAAAACACCAACTTACTGGTTTCCATTGAATAGTTCTGCCCAGAGTTTCAGCTGGCCTATAAAGGAGTGTGGAGTAGGGCTGATCACTTTTGTACCTAGAAGCCCAAGTCCTCCTCCATCTGCCCAGCAGAATATAAAACCAAAAACTACTCTGCTTAGGGAGGCAGGCTTAGAGAGGTGGCCTTTCCCAGCCCTGATCTTGAGGACAAGATGAAATCTATAGTGCCAGCTGTGCTTTGGAGCTGGCAATGCCAAGAGCAATCTGAGTGGGCTTGCCAGGATGAAGCAGAGGTGCATATATGAGTAAATTAGGAGGTAAGTCTCATGAAACAGAGAGATGAGTGAGAAGAAAGGAAATTTGAAAAGGAAGATATGAGAAATAGTAAACAAAACCATCAGTGAATTATAAAAGGGGGAAAACCTCAAATTTTTCAAGGATGTACCTGAGACCTATAAGAGAATTGCTCTCTTTGGGTGACTTTTTCTAGATGAAAAGTCTTTAGAAGTTATGTCCCCTCTCTTAAGACCTCCAGAGTCCCCAGGGTCTGTGTGGCCTGTGAGTCTTACTTCTTTAAGGATGGCCCAGGATCCTCTCCCAGTGTTCTGTAGTTTATGTTGTTTCAGAGTATAGGAAGTGAAATGCTCATGGCACCACCACCCAGTCAAGAAACAGAATATTGTCACACTCTAGAACTCCCCATCGTGCTCCTCAATCATAACCCCTTCCTCCTATGGAAAAGGTTTTGATCCACTATAAGGAGGGCAAAAGATATGAACATACCTTAGGTTTCATTATCTGAGAAGAAGGAAGTGGTAACAGCTGTCAGGGATAATTCCTCTTCAGAAAAATCATCTTCTTGGTAAGTGATTAGAGTGTCTTCAGATTTGAAAGATTGTTCCTTCTACCTGTTATCATTAGCTGGTTTTATACATATGTGGCTGAAGTGCCACGTGGGGGCTGTGGGTGGGGGAGCACATGATCACATTGGCCATTTCATGATTATACAGTTCAGTCATGGCACTTGGTAAAAAACTAAAACCTAGCGGTGGCAGTGATCAAGTGTGAGAAAATGTCCAGGAATTCTAGTAACACAGCCTTGCTCCCAGATAAGAAGGGGGACTTATTACAGTGCTGACCTTAAGAAAAGTTCTTGGTAATTGTGTTCACGTGATTTATACCAAAAGTTATGTGAGGAACTATTTTAGCTGCTGGAACAGCTGTGGTCAAATAGTGAACATTCTACCCTCTTTGAGACTGTCTTTCCTCATCAATACAAATACACCATTTCAGGGAAAATAAACATGGAGGAGAGGAGGAGGGAGGGAAAGGAGGACATACACTGTACCCATCAACATGAGCTGAATCAGCTTTCATAAAATATTTTATACTCCCATCCTTTTTATGCCCGTGAAGCACTGTTGATGCTGCCTCCTAGTGGTTAGTTTTCTACATAAGCACTATTCTGTGGACTTTTGTATGATGGAAATCTCCTCCCAACTGCACCATCGTCCACATTAGGATAGCCACAAGCCATATGTGACTTAAGGAACTGAATTTTCTTTTCATTTCATTCTAACCAAACTTAGCCAGATGTGGCTCGTGGCTGTATTGATGGAAACCAAAGCCTTCACAAATTGAGCAGATTGTACCTTTTTTAAATTAGTTAATTCATTTGTGTATTTTTATTAGGATCCTCCTACTCTCCCATCTTCCCCACAAGTCATGGTTATCTCTTAATGCAGAAAATTAGACATTATTTTGGATATGAAATAAAACAAAGACCTAAAAGCAGTACGTTCCTTATGCCTCATCTGAATGGCGAGAGTGCATCCCAGTGTTTCAAGTTAACTCCTGCTTTCGGTTCAAATGATTATTTCCAGTGAGAGGCAACTACGAAAGAGCTTGAGAAAGTAAAGCCCACGTTACTGACTGTAACAGGAAGCAGGCAGTTGATAAGGAGTCGTAAGTTGTATAATTTCTTCAAAAAATTATATTTGGCAATAAGGAAAGGAAAGAGCAAATTTAAACTGGTTATGTCCTTCATCATTTGAGTCTTGAGGTTAGATGGTCCAGGGGCCAGAATATTGTGACCACAGGTGGGATTGTCTCAAGGCCTATACTGATTGCAAGTCGCTTCCCTTTTTGAGGAAAAGTCTTTGTGGTAATTCTTATGTGGGTAACTAAGCAGATGTTAAGATTTGTTGGAAAATAAGAAGGGATTATGTAATAATTGTATATTAAAGTTGCAGGGGGAAACAGTAAAGGTTGGAGTGCCTTTAAAGTGAACATGATCAGGCATGAGGCTAGGAGAGACTGAGAATTGGGGGGAGAATTTCGGGAGAGTGAACAAAGCTACTGACTGCCTTGTGAAATAACTGTCTGAAATTACAGTATATTGATATTTAAAAATGGTGGAATTTAGCCCAAAAATTCTAAAAAAATAATAAAAAGAGGTACTAGCACTATTGATTTTTAAAATAATTGCAGAAGATAAGTAATTTTTATTTTGAAGATTTAATACATATAATGTATAATTCAAAATAGCAAGAGGTACCCATCACAATATCACTCACAGACCTATCCCCCACTTTTATTAAATCTTTTCTCTTTTTTTGCATAAAAACAGCAAATAAGGGTTTACTTTTTCTCTTCTTTCTTACATAAAAGTAAAGTACAATGTTTGAAACTTTGTGATGCAGATATGGAAATACATGGGCAGAGAAACGTACACAGGCAGTGGAAAAACAGCCCCAAATAAACATAAGGATACATGGGGGTTCGGAGACAATTAAGATGACCTGTCAGATTTGTGAAGATTGTATGGTATTGAGAGAATCAGTTAGCTACTTAGGGAGAGAAGGGGCAGAAGTTTAATACCTACTTTACTCCTTACACTTAACTTGATTACAGGAGGATTAAAGATTGCATTGTGAAAAATAAAGTCGTAACATTATTAAAGAAAAACACAGAATCATGTAGTTAGCGCCTTGAGATCTGAAAGACCGTGTTAAGCAGGACACAAAACCCATAAACAATAAAATAAAATCTTTGATAGTGTAAAAATTGAAATTACTACGTGTCGAAAAATGCCATCATTTAAAATATAGCTAATGGGGAAAATATTTGCGTTCTTAACAAATAAGTGGTTAGTCTTGGCAATATACAAGGAATTTTTAGGATTCAGTGAGGTGGGAAAGGACATTAAGTAAAATAAGTAAAAGGACATCAACAGGCAGCTTCTTCACACATAGAAAACAAATAAATGTTTTATAACTAAGTGAGAGTTTGCCCTGCCTTACTAATTGTGATTTCTCTTTTTTTTTTTTTTCCCCAACCATGAGATAAAGTTTAGATGGCATGCATACTTAAACAGTTTGGGGAAAGAAGAGATGTTTTAATGGAGAACATTTGAGGAGACATATTAGCATTATCACTTTAGATTGTTCATGGCCCTCGACCTTGCAGTCCCACAGCTGAGAATCTACCCTGTTGTACCCATAAAAGTGTCCAAAAACATACACAGGATGTTTATTTCCACTCAGTTCGTTTTGGGTAAAAACTGGAAACAACCCAAATGTCCAGCAATAAGAGTTTACTTAAGTAAACCTATAGTTTATAGTCTTTAAATAGTTCATCTGTATTTTATGGTCTTTAAAAAGATAGGAAATGACCTTAGATTACATGAAAAAAAAGGATTCCTTACAACAATAGGAAAAATCACTTAGTACATGTTTTGAAAAAAACCCCAAACCTAGAGAATTATATGCCCAACAGTGTAAAGATAAAATTATGGGTTGCTTTCAATGTGTGGGTTAAATAAATGTCTATAAGTTTGAAATCATTTGCAGTGATCATTTGTCTTGTGGGGTGGGGAACAAAATTTTTAAAAAGTAGTATAGGAGGGTTCAGTGTCCGATTCTCTCTCTCTCTCTCTCTCTTTTTTTTTTTTTTTTTTTTTTTTTGTTTATTTATTTTTGAGAGACACAGAGTGGGAGAGGGGGAGGAGCAGAGAGAGAGACACACTCAGAATCTGAAGCAGGCTCTAGGCTCCAGGCTCCAAGCTGTCAGCATAGAGCCCAATGTGGGGCTCAAACTCATGAACCATGAGATCATGACCTGAGCTGAAGTCGGATGCTCAAACTGACTGAGCCACCCAGGCGCCCCAAGCATCTGATTCTTGATCTCAGCTCAGGTCTAGATCTCAGAGTCATGACTTCAAGCCCTGCATGGCTCCACACTGGGCGTGAAGCCTACTTAAAAAAAAAGGAAAAAAAAAATAGTATAGGAAACAGGTACTACAAACTCCCAATATTTTTTTAAGTTACCAGGGTTAGGGGCGCCTGGGTGGCTCAGTCGGTTAAGCGGCCGACTTCGGCTCAGGTCATGATCTCACGGTCTGTGGGTTCGAGCCCCGCATCGAGCTCTGTGCTGCCGGCTCAGAGCCTGAAGCCCGTTTAGGATTCTGTGTCTGCCTCTCTCTCTGCCCTTCCCCTGTTCATGCTCTGTCTTTCTGTCTCTCAAAAATAAATAAATGTTAAAAAAAAATTAAAAAAAAAAAGTTACCAGGGTTAGCATGCAAAATTAACAATGAGATGCTCAAATAAAATTAAATGACAAATCCCTAGAGTTACAAATAATTTTCATTTTCAGAGATAAGAATCTATCACCTCTATTATTTAACATTGCTTTTGACAATTTTCTTAATGCCTTATTAAATGAAAGTAAAAAATAATAAAAGGAAATTTTTGCAAATAACATGGTATATACCTAAAAATCTAAAATCTTCAAAATCTCTACAATTAAAAATATTCGTATAGTTGGTAAAAGTAAACAAACTAGAAATTTAGATTATCAAAAGCACAGATGTGGTTCATGCTTTACCTTTTTTGATGTCAAGATGCTACTGACAACTAGTTAGCTGTTTCCCAAAAGACTTCTTAGGGTTAGTGAATATACCAGTTATTCAGTGCAGATCAGAAGGCAGCTTCTACTAGTGTACCAAGGGCAAATCTCAGGCTAATACTTAGTAATCGCATTTACTAGATATAGTTAGAATTTAGCAGTTGATTACCAGTTTGTTAATTCACAAAGAGGAAGAACTGGCACAGGGATCTAAATACTCTGTGGTAGGGCCAGCAGATTTTTTTCCAGTAACCAACATGGGAAGCCAAATAAACAGCAGTAGGTTGCTTAATGGGAATGAGTGAGAACAAGGGGAATCAGAAGAATCAGATGTGTGATATTCTCAGGCTAAGATGTCTTGATAATTCAGTCCCGTAGTGGAGCATTAGTTGTGGGCTTTCATCCATTGGCTACACTTCCCATGGATAATGCTTGGAAGGGCTAAACTCTCCTACAGAGTACTAGACAAAGAATCTTGACACAATTGAGATAGGAGAGACCCAAACTAGTAAATATACATACAAAATACTTCATCCTCAAAGCAGTCATGTGAATTACCATTTTACCTACAAAAGCAGTTTTTAAAAGATTTTCGATAACCCATCTAGTAGCTTCTACACTATAGTGTTATTGATGAGGAAAAGATATTTGAAATAGTTTTTGATAATTGTATAGTAGTTCCTTCATGGATGGGGTGGGGTAAGGCCTGAAATCACAGGATAAAGAAAGAAAGTGGGCAGAACTCAATATGTCTTAGGCCTGCCCATCCTGATTCTTAAAACAAGGCTTGGACGTGTGCCTTGGTTGCATCTCCCTGTGCTTTGTACCCAGTAAGTAAGGCACTCCAGAACATATTGGAGGAATGTGTGGAGTCGGATGCCATTGACCTCTGTCTTGAGTTACAGAGTCAAGATGCCCCTGATCCTCAGTGCTTTGTGAAAATGTTAGAAAGAAAGCTCTGAAGGGATGGCCCTCCTTCCAAAGGAGGTGCAGCTCAGAGAGGAAATAGGGCTGTGAGAGATTTCGTTAGCTCGCCAAAGGGTGGCACGGTGTTTTCCAGAGTGTAGAGTATAAGATGGTCCAGGGAAAATAATTTTATGTTCATAAATAGGTGTGGATCTTACTGTGTTGTAAAAATACTGTAACTAGTATACTAAATATATGACTTCTCAGATGTTCTGTTGCCTAAGGCTAATGCAGTTTTAGCCTCCCTAAGTGAATCTAAAGAATAGTGTTAAGTAAACAGTGTAAGTGACGGACAGATACGGAAACACTCATGAAAATGATATGAATGACTGAAGTTTGGGGAAACATTTGATTATTGAAAAGACTAAAGGCTTCAGACTCCTATCTGCCCGGGGTAGATGTTTTGCTCTCCTGGCTTTTAGAATGAACCCGAGCAGATTACATTGTCTGAGCCTGATTTCTTCATTGAAAAAAGGGGAAATGGGGATAAAACAATGCTTTTGAAATGATGGAAGTGATCTTAGATTATAGAAGACCTCCTTGGTTGGTTGGTTGTTGTGTGATAGTGCTGGCTTTTTGGTAGTTGCAGGAAATAGGAATAAAGATTGTTTTATTTTGAGGAATAATTGAGAAAAAAAGAATAAGGACTAGAGAAACTTAAATTGTAACGTACAGTCTGCTTTCACCTGGGAAGGTTTAGGTCAGGGTAGCCCCCAGGGGTTAGCGGACTCTTTCTACAAAGAGTATACTTTGCTGGTCATATGTATGATCTGCATCACATACTCTTCTTTGTTTCACTGTTCTTTTTGAATCCTTTAAAAATACAAAAGCCCTTCTTAGCTCACTTGGCCATACAAAGATAAGTTGTGGACCAGATTTGGCCTGTAGGCCAGAGTTTGCCAATCTTTGCTCTACTTTTTTGGGTGATTATGATGCACGGGCCTGGGAGCATAGAAACTCTTACCTGTACCCAATAGTTTTGATGACATACCCTGTTTGCTTATGTGTAATGTGATCTTATAGTGGGTAAATGCCTCCAGCCACAACCAGATTAGGTTAGGGTAAAAGAGAAAGATGACTGTTTCCCTGGGGAATCTCTCTACAAAGGGATTAATCTTGACAGGAAAATAGACTTACCCACAAAAGGGAGTCTCGGCATCCTTGGATGACTAAATTGGATGACTGATCTGACTTTCTTGTCTATCTGAAGATTTTCTTGAATCCTTGGTCCAACCCAGAGGTTGGCAAATAATAATAGCCTGCATTTTGACATTTTTGTATAACCAATAAGCATACCTGCACGCTAAGAGTTTTTACATTAAAAAAAAACTAGATTATTCTAAATATTTTTGTGACACATGAAAATTACATGTGATTCAAATTTCAACGTTCTTCAGTAAAATTTTAGTGCAAGACAGCCACACCCATTCATCTAGTGTTGTCTTTGGCTGCTTTCACACTCCTGCAGAGTTGAGTGGTTGCAACAGGGATCATTTGGCGGCTGCAAAGACTAAAATATTTACTATTTGACCCTTTGCATTAAAAGTTTGCTGACTTCAAGTCTAACTCGTGATTTTTTCTTAACTGGCAGAGGATAACTTTCATTATTATTATTATTATTATTATTATTATTATTATTATTATATTTCTCCTCCATTATCTTATTTTCGCTTTAAGTGGGAGTGTGGAGGATGGGAAACTTACTTACAGTCGTGCTTCGAGAAGTGGAGAGCAGAGGGCAGGGGAACACATTTCTTAAAGATATGCTTGACATTTGGAATAGTGAGAAAGAGGAAAGGTTAAAACTCTCTAATAGAGGTTCCAGATAGAACACTGACATACAGCTGAATATGGTCCACCCAAAAGGGCTTGGGGACAAGACTAGAAGCTGTTAGACTCAAAAGCAATGTTTACATAAATCCACCATAAATCTCCATGTTTTCGGGGAAACAAGGTAAAAGAGGAAGGACCAGTATGTTTTCTAATTCTCCTCATCCTCTTTTTGACCTTGCACCTCTTCCCTTCCAGCTTAGCTAGTCCATGAAAATTACCTAATACAGCACAGTGGTACCTTAATCCAAGAAAGCTTTGGAACCACTTGCAATGACCCTTATTAAATTGTCCCAGATAAGGTTCTAATATTTAAAAAGCTAATTGCTTTAAGTTACCTCAGATCCTTTTGGGAATGAGGTGTGGAATATGACTAAATTCATTCAAAGTATACTGCATTCTACATTATTTCACTGGTTAAAGCATTGGAGTGAATTCTTCCCCTTTAGGTATTCTATAGATTTCTAAAACATAGAGAAAATATTCATAGTTATGACTAGAAATACCTATAGAAGTGTACCTACAAAGTTGAATACCTCAGTAGTATAATATATAATTATAACCTCTTCTGATTTCTTTTCAAATATTAGGTGTCCTAGTTGCCTATGAAGGTTTGCCACTTCATCTTGCACTCTTCCCCAAACTTTGGACTGAGCTATGCCAGACTCAGGTAAAGAAAATGAGTTTTAGATGACTTGGTCTTTCATCTCATCTCACCATTTGGTCAGTAATTTTAGGAACAATAGGTTGAACACTAACTGGATATTGGGGAGGTTTTAGGATCTTGGCAGGTAAAATATGGTTAATGGAAATAATAGCTATTAAGTTTTGGGCGTCAAGTTGCCCTTTGAGGTTTTTTACTTCAGTAGATTTGTATCACAGGATGTTTCAAACAAGCTATTTATGACTGAATTTGTAATTTATAGGTCAATATAAATAGTTGTGGTAAAAGTCCACAACAGGGACGTATTTTGGGGGAAGAAGGCCTATGCCACTTCTTGCTTCTCCCTCACTTCACCTGTCTGTCTTTCTCCCCTCCACCCTTGTCAGAGCTCTGGTAGAAACCATTTCAGCAGTCTGTCCTTTACTTCTTACCTGTTCCCTTGGAGTAGTTTTCAAGGGTCCGATGTACTTTTTTTTTTTTTTTTTTTTTACCAGCACTCTCATGGAAAACAGGAAAGACTATATTCTTCCTGCCTTAAGTATCTAAGAGCCAACTCTTTAAAGTAGGGACCTAAATAATGCTTGTTTGTGGCGGAGAATGGCAGAGAGATGGGGAGAAACCAGATTGGTCCTAAGACTTGGCTCATTCCTTAGATCAGGCATATTTAGATTCTTAAAAAACTGTTAGTTTTCAGCCCCTGCCTGGGCTGTAATGCTCTGTTTATTCTCCTAGTGGATATGTGTCACTTGGTGCTGTAATAGTTGTTTCTCTATCTCCTCCCAGACTGACCTCTAAAGAGAGGTCATTTTGTTCTCTGTAGTAGGAATCTTTGAAAGGCTAATTTACATTGATCACATGGCTTAGTACATAGCTTTGAGAAAATGACTTCCTGGGTTTTTTCAGCCAAGCGGTTGATTTTAGTAAATGGGAGCTCTCTTTTTCCCTGTGCCATGGCTTTTCATTCTCGATTTGGGTAGTCGCTTTTTTTGGTTTCTGTACTCTGCCGCTGGCTGTTGCTTCCCTATTGTATCTACTCCAGCATTTTACTGCTCTCTTTGTTGGCTTGTTTTCCGAAGAATCCACCATCTCCAAAAACTTACTTTAAAACAAAGCCAAACTGTCTAAGGCTTCCAAAATCCACCAGCATGGTGGAAGCAGACGTCGAGAAACACGGGCAGCAGGCAGAGGCTCTTGCTGGTAGAATTAGATTTTCCTGACACTAAGCATCTGAAGAGCTGGGTCCTGGTCCTATTCAACTCCTAATTTCTTTGGGTGAACTTGAGTGACTTACCAAGTTGCTTACTCTAATAAAATAAGAATGTACTGTACATATTATCTAAACTTTGTCTATTTTTTTAAATACTCCATTTTATCTCCCATATAAATTATCTTTTATTAAAATACCTATAATCTAGAGAATGTATCTACTTACAGAGCCATGACCATTAAAAACAGGAAAACCAAATTTTAGTAAAATTTCCATATATTGGGACCCACTAATTCTTGTGAGGCAATTAAAAGGAGTTTGTTGTTTACCTTTGCAGTATCCAAGGGGGGGTGGGGAGGATATTTCCAAACAAATTACTATTGCTTAACATTTTAGCTCCTTTTAGGGAGTAAATTTAATTCTTAAAATTTGTCTTTTTTTCTACATACAGTTTGGCTACCTGTTATCCATTAATTGGTCCTCTGAAAACATTCTCATCCTATTTGCTGGTCTTAATTTGTCCAGTCCTTATTCCCTCATTTAATGCTAAATAATAAAGTTGCATTTCTTTGGAAACCCATTTGTCCTTTTGCGCTTCAGATTTCTTATGTCTCTTCCTCTTAGACTCACGTGTAGAGTCCACGTGACTAAGATTTGGTTTATTGGAAGGACAATTACTGGAGTTAAAAGCCGTCTCTGAAAGGACTTAAAATGACTTGAGATGTTCATCATAAGTAGCGTATAAGCTTTGCAGTTATTTCAGTGCTCAACCATCAGTACTTTTTCTCCCCTACTGTAGTCTGCCATGTCAAAAAATTGCATCAAGCTTTTGTGTGAAGATCCCGTTTTTGCAGAATATATAAAGTGTATCCTGATGGATGAAAGAACTTTTCTAAACAACAACATTGTCTACACATTCATGACACATTTCCTTCTAAAGGTATGTCCTGCTTTGAAAACTCATGGTATTACTTCCACCTGGTTAATGGTTGTGTTTTCATTATGTTGGTCTTTTGGAGATTTTTTTGTTTTTTAATCTTTTTTTTCAGGTTCAAGGTCAAGTGTTTTCTGAAGCAAACTGTGCCAATCTGATCAGCACCCTAATTACAAACTTGATAAATCAGTATCAGAATATGCAGTCTGATTTCACCAACCGAGTTGAAATTGCCAAAGCAAGTGCTTCTTTAAATGGGGTAAGGACTGTGGGAGGGGATAGTCATGTACGTAGGAATTTTCCATAAATCAACTCGGGCTTTAGTATGATTTTACTATCATAATTTTAACTTCTTCAAACTCTGGAAAAACTAACCAAATTCCTAAAAATATGTGTTCCCTATGTCTTTGATTTGTGTAGTACACACTCTGTTACCTTGGAAGATAGGAGCAAATGTCATTAAATGCTAAGGGCAAGATGATCATTAAGAGGAGACATTCCTTTTATCTCTACTTGTTTACATTTTTTGAAAACATTACTTGTGATGTTTCTCTTATTGCCTCTGGCTCATAAATAACTGAAACAATCAGATTAATGACCCATTGATTATAAAGGCAGTTAAAGCTAGGGTATTAGGTGCCATACATAGATTTCCCTGATCCCTGGGCGTATAACAACAGAATGCTAGCACCTGTCCAGCAGCAGTTTTCCAGGTAACGAAACATTGCTTAGGTGCCAGAACAGGTTGCAGAGCTAAGTGAGTAGGACTTTACTATTTGTGACATTCACTGGAAATCAGCCTATTTGAGAAACTGATTTCTGGATTGAGGCCTTAATTTCTCATGGATAATTCAGAGCTTGTTTTTTTAATTCCCAAAGTTCTGGTGGTTTTCCCCTTCCGTTTTCAGAAAACTATTTGGAGTATCACACCTAATTAGCAGTGTGATACATAAAATAATGCTATTAGTGACTTTGAACCAGTAAAATATAGCAATTTCCTACTGCTGGCTTTCTAGTTTTAGCATTCTCTAAAAATGCAAGAGACACCAGAATGGATTCCGAGAGAAAAAGCAAGTGTATTCAACTGTAAGCAGCTGTGTCAAAATGTTAGCTTTAGAATTTGACGTGTTCCTATCTGGGTTTTATAGGATCTGCGTGCACTTGCTTTGCTCCTGTCAGTACACACTCCCAAGCAATTAAACCCAGCTCTAATTCCAACTCTGCAAGAGCTTTTAAGCAAATGCAGGACTTGTCTGCAGCAGAGAAACTCACTCCAAGAGCAAGAAGCCAAAGAAAGAAAAACTAAAGGTTAGCTTTATGGACTAATAATTACACCTTTAGGGTGGGAGAGGGGAAGAATATACTCGGTGTAACTGATTTTATAACAGCTGTCTGTTCAGTTGGGTCTCCTACATATAAATGCTAAAAACACAATTTCCCACAAACGCCCCCCAGTGTGATCTCAATGACTCCTTTCAGAGAATGATGTTCATTTTTACAGATGATGAAGGGGCAACTCCTGTTAAAAGAAGGCGTGTTAGCAGTGATGAGGAGCACACTGTAGACAGCTGTATCAGCGACATGAAAACAGAAACCAGGGAGGTCCTAACCCCGACTAGCACTTCCGACAATGAGACAAGAGACTCTTCAATTATTGATCCAGGAACCGAACAAGATCTTCCTTCCCCTGAAAATAGTTCTGTTAAAGAATATCGAATGGAAGTTCCATCTTCGTTTTCAGAAGACATGTCAAGTATCAGGTCACAGCCTGCAGAAGAACAGTCCAATGAAGGTAGATTTGAAGACTGTAAAGAATTTAAGGACCTCCAGTGTTCCAAGGATTCTAACCTAGCTGAGGAAGAGTCTGAGTTCCCTTCTACTTCTATCTCTGCAGTTCTCTCTGACTTAGCTGACTTGAGAAGCTGTGATGGTCAAGCTTTGCCCTCCCAGGACCCTGAGGCTGCTTTGTCACTCAGTTGTGGCCATTCCAGAGGACTCTTTAGTCACATGCAGCAACACGACATTTTAGATACTCTGTGTAGGACCATTGAATCTACGATCCATGTGGTCACAAGGATATCTGGCAAAGGAAACCAAGCTGCTTCTTGACATTAGATGTAGCATGTCTACTTTTAAGGTCCCTTCTCTCTCCCCCCTCCACCCCCAAAGCTGTTTGTATAAGTTTTGCTTATTTCTGTTTTTGTGCTTCAGTTTGTCCAGTGCTCTCTGCTTGAATGGCAAGATAGATTTATAGGCTTAATTCTTGGTCAGGCAGAACTCCAGATGAAAAAATTTGCATCTTCAGTATACTTTCTAAAGGGCAATCAGATAACGGATATGTTTTATGTAATTAAGAGTTCACTGTAGTGGCTTTCATTTAATATGGCTGTCTGGGAGGAACAGGGTTCCCTGGCCCTGTACGATGTAATTTAAACTTACAGCATTTTTACTGTGTATAATATGGTGTCCTCTGTGCCAGTTTTGTACCTTATAATAGAGGCAGGTCGCCTCCGATCGCTGTGGTTCTTATTATCAAAATTAAGTTTACTTGTATACGGAACAACCACAAGAAATTTGATTCTGTAAAGAATCCTCTTTAGCTGTGGCCTGGCAGTATATAAATGGTGCTTTATTTAACAGAATACCTGTGGAGGAAATAAAGCACACTTGATGTAAAAATAATTGTTTTATTTTCATTGACATGACTGATTGCTATTCTGTGCACTTAATTAAACTGATTGTGATGACTTTTCATTTGTTTACATTTAACATTGCTTTAGTCTTCTCAGATGAAAGTAATGAGGACAGTGTGAGCAGGAGGGAAGCACTTCTCCATTATATTCTGTTTCCTTAGTGGTGGCGGCGGTCCAGAACGGAAGCTGCCCCGCAGCCTGTCGGTCTTCCGCCTGGAGTGCGTAACCACTGCAGGGAGTAGCCTGATGACGAGGCCCACAGCACTTCACTCCAGCGAGCTTCTGGACACAACACGGCTGCTCTGCTACCTAAGAGCTACAGACCTTAAAAGCCCTGAAGTAAAATAAAGGAACAGTATCGACATGCCATTTTTTTTGTCTTCCTGAACTCTAGAACTACAACTGACAGTGGCTTGCCAGGACAAGCTTTAGGGGGAAACTTCAACTCTCTGGCCTCAGAGGCTCAATCTGTTCCCAGAGGAGCATCTATGGGAGGTAAGGTTAACCTTGCTACTTTTAACCCAATGAGAGTCCAGTCGTAAAGATTCAAACAATGCTTTGAATTCTGTAAGAGGTCATGGATTTCATCCAATATAAAGTAGGGGTGTTTTCGCTTTTAAAAGGATTAGTAGGGAAGAGGTAAACTTGACACTTTGCTTACAAAAAGTAATGCCCTTATAAAATCTTCCACTTCAACCATTTAGGGTGGTCAGCTGCAGTAAACTTTTTATTTCTTCAAAGTGCTGCTTCTGCCAACATAATTTCATGCCCTCTTCTTTACAGACGGGAACTCCTTTACAGTCCAACTGCAATTCCGTTTTCCCTGAAGTAGGCACAAAATTCAGTGCAACTGTTGCATAGTGTTCTAGAAGAAAAATCAGAAACTTATTACTGCATTATGAAAAGTATCCACACGGTACTACTACTGGTGTTTTTACAGTGGGGGTGGGGGGAGAAATCTTGAGTGTTTCCAAACTCTGAATAACAAACCATACTAACATACCTTCTGGCCAGTTCCTGTATCTCCATTTCATGACGATCTTTTTATTTGTCAACTAAAAACGCAAGGGAAATTCCCTTAAGTATGTCTTAACAATACAGAAAAAATCCTTTCATTAAAACTCCTGAGGTACTAAAGGTCATCAATGAACAACATACAGTCCCATCTTCCAGGTTAGACGCCATCACCGCTGCGAATCCACTGTTCTAGGTGCCACGATGGCCTTCATAGCAGTAACAGCAAAGACAGAAGTGCAGTGACACTGGTCGTCAAAACTGGGCTGATGTCAAGGGTGAGGCAATGGACATTGGGCAACACAGACCCTAGTGATTCAGGTGGCAGAAATGTGAAACTTCTAGACCAAGAGTTGAGAGAAACTGTACTTCTTTCTTCACAGTACAATTACTGTGCAACTAAGGGTTCGCCTTTATCACTACTTGGTATTTATAACATTTATTTGTTCTACAACCAAGTATACATAACTTGTTACTATAACCAATTTTATAAAGTTCTCAAGTTTCTGTGAACTCAGATAAAAAAGTAAGTTAAAAGCACAGATTTTTTAAAAAGCATTATTAACAGAAGGGTCAGTCCCAGCTTCCTTTTCTTTAACGGTAAAGATTACTTACCAGTTCTACATATTCACCGGTGATGTTCCCATCAAACATTTGGAATTTCCCTCCCTTTTCAGCTTTTAATACAGCGGGAGATTTAGAAAATTTCTGCACCAACTAATCAAGCAAAACACAAGACACATGTTATTCCATCATGCCCTTACCAACCTTTTGAACATAAAGGCAAAGTATTAAAACGATCACTGTGGTTTGGGTTTTCTTCTTTTTTTTTTTTTTCTTAATCCTGAATGTGTGGCTTTTACTTACAGCTTTCTCTCCCTTTCTGAAGGAGAAAACTTAGTATCATATCCCCTAAATGTGGATATACTTCCCTAAAAATGCCCACCTTTTACCCCCTTAGGTTTTTTTAGAAGTTATCCTAAAGACCTCTATCACCACCATTCTAGGTCTCTTCAACCATAAAAATATGGCTATATGGGAAAATAGAAACCAGCTCCAGTTCTTAGGGGCACATTTTCTCCCCAAGTCAGCACTGAAGGCCCTAGCCTGGGAAGTTACTTACATCTTTCACAGTGAAGATGCTGTATAGCTGCTCTACAGTTGTGTCGAACCGTTCCGTCATGTGCAGTGCCACCGTCGGGATCCTTACACCCAACTCCGTTGGACAGGAAGCCTGAATCTCAAAGAGAGAAGATGTTCCAAAGGATAACTAAATAGCATGCCAGGAGATAAAGCTACTTAGGTTTAAAACTTCAGTCTTTCAGTCTTCATAAAATACCAGAATGTCCCCAAATTCCACATTACACCTTCCAGACGCATGGAAAGAGCACGAAAAGCCTTTTTGACACCACCAATCCCAGTTACTGTGAAACTCCTCAGCCCTGTTCTACTCCCAAGCCATGGCTGCACACCCTAAGTCCTACTCGGACATGTACGAAAGGCCCAGAGGGCACACACATCAGCGGATGAAGGACAATAGCACTTAAGGCCAAAGGGTGTCAGTTCACCTCCACCCAATTTCCAGAACGGGATCCCAAACCTCCTAATCCAAAAGCCTGGAGAGGGGTTTTCCATTGTGGTAAGTGAACCACAACATCACCCAGGGTTTGTCATCTGCTACCTACCAAAAAAAACCCTGCCTTTGACTGTCTTGAACTAAATTCAGTATTTATCCCACAAGAAAGCCTGTTTATACATTCCCTTCCCTCAAGGATGAAAGTATCGTTTCATCATTTCTCCCAAAAATGGCAAGGGATGCAAAGATGGATGAACTGGCCCTCCTCACTAGCCTTTGCAGTTCTCCATCATTTAGAGCTTTAACCATTCTCATTAAGCACTTCCTCTTCCCTCCCTACGTATTGGCCACCAAAGCTCATACCTGCAAGGTATTCTCACTCAGTTTCCTTTTAACTGTCAATTCCTGGCTTGTCAGAGCTTTCGTTGGTAAAATCATTCCTATTGTAAATTCTATAAAGAAACATAACAGGAAATGATTTTGATAGAAAACTGTTCCCTTTCAGCACCAGCAGTAAGGCAGAAAATCCAAAACATCATAAAATAAGAGAACTGATATTTATAAAGAATTCCTAGATCACTGAGAATTTCAAAACCATTCATTTTTACATATGAAACTAATTATGAACAACAGGAGTTCCACTGCAACAATATGCCTTTTCTTTTTTCAAGTGCCTCGTTTTTATCCAGTTCCTGAGTAAAATTTTCCAATGTTTTTTTCCAAAAAGCTCTATTTTATAAAACTACTAACAGCTTTATGACCTTTCCAACTGTCAAAACCAGACACCCAATTGCTTCATCACCAACCTCCCAAAACTGTGGGCCGGCCAGCCAGCCATGTGCGTGACCTCAAGAGAAAAGTGGCAACCCTAAAACAATCTGTGTCAACACCCAGAGTGTCAAGGTAACAGAGTCTGAGAATGAGGTGCAGACATACAGGCCTCACTGGTCATTTTGCCTGGCCGGTAACTTCTCTAATTTAGGGAAGAAGACAATAACCTCACTTCCACGCGGTGTAGGAATTACCTAGGTAAATCTCAACTATACCTGTAACCCTTCATTCAATATTCAACAAAGACTTACTAATAAGCACCTACCATGTCCAGGCATTCTGCTATAAGCTGGAGATACAGCAGTCAACAAGACACCTTCCGTGCCCCCTTAGAGCTTACAGTGTAGCAGGGAAGATAAACACTAAACAAGTAATTATACAAACAACTGAATAAATTATCATTCCAGAAAAGTCTTAGCAATTCTGTAGGCAAAACAGTTCACGATGTGTACAAATACCGATAGTCACTAATCACGCTCTTACTCATGACTAGCTCTCAGCCTCCACACTACGGTTTTTATCCTGCAGCATCAAGAGTCGTTTCTGAAGCCTCCGACATCACCCTAACCTGGGAAGCCAAGTACAGAGCAGAACTAGGGTAACTAGAAAAGGGACCCTCTGGTTCACAAGGGTTTCCTTCTTTACCCGTCTTAAGTGCCTTCAGGTAATCTCCAAGGGCCTCCCTGACCTTGGCGGTGCCTGCAGTTTTCATAAGATCCTTGAGTATATCCCCATCTCCTTTCTTTTTACTCACGTTCACCTACAAATCAGAAAAATACAAGCCTAAGAAAAATCTGGTTTGATGTACTCTTACAGCATCAGGACATATGGCTGGGAAGAAGCAGATGTGAGGGAGATGGGCCAGGTTTCTTCACAGACTTTGAGAAGCTGTGAGGATTTTTTAATCCAAGGCCCGCTGACTGGGTTGGTGGCCAGATCTCGAGTGGACTTCTTAGAAATGTAAACCCCTTAATCTGCATACAAAAATGTTGTGTGTGTATGTATTCTGTATGATGTGGATGATGCAGTCACCCCATGGCTTTTATCAGGGTCTAGAAATGCGCTGTCCAGTATGGTAGCCGCTAGCCGCATTGGCTGCTGAGCACTTGCAACGTGGCTGGTCTGATCTGAGATGTGCTACGAGTGTGACGTAATACATACAACAGACTTTGAAGACTTAGTACCAAAAAAGATTGTAAAATGATTCCAATAATTTTGATACTAATTACATGTTAAAATGGTATTTTTATACATTCAGTTAAATAAAAATATTAAAATTAAGTTCATTTGTTTCCTTTAACTTTTTTAATATGGCTACTAGAAAATTTTAAATTCCATATGTGGCTCGCATTGTATTTCTATTGAACAGCGCTGGTCTAGTACCCCAAAGCCAGTGTAATTAGGAAAATCAAGTGCCCACATAACGTGACCTTGGGCTACACTTTTTTTAGGGAGGAGAATTGGAGGAAGAAAGGAAGAGGGAGGGAGGAAAAGGGACAGTAAGAGTGGGGAGGAGGAGGAAGACGGAAGCATCAGAAGGCTGTTCTGGCTCTGGCAATGCCTCTGTGTGGTATTCTCAATAAAAAGAGATGTTGGTTTAAAATATTTCATGTCCCTATGATTCGCTTGACATGGGTATGGTCCCAGATCCTGGGTCCTACTTTGTTCTGTAATGCCACCGAGGGTTGAACCTTTAAGACCAGTTTAATAATGCTGATGACAAGCCTTTCAGCTGGATCTGAATACAGTGAAGTGAAATCACAGTCCTTAAAGACATCAACCACATGTCTGAAGATGTGTCTGACACAGCCCTTTTTTTTTTTTTTTTTTCTGAGAGAGCGTGAGCAGGAGGCAGGCAGAGAGAGAGAAAGAGAGAGACCCAGAATCCGAAGCAGGCTCCAGGCTGAGTTGTCAGCAGAAAGCCTGACACAAGGCTCAAACTCATGAACTGTGAGATCGTGACCTGAGCTGAAATCGGATGCTCAACCGACTGAGCCACCCAGGCGCCTGAGACAGCCCTACTTTTATAGCATTTTATAACCTTTAATAAAGGCAAGTTGTAGATAGGTTTCTCAGTATGATTTAATTGTTATGTCTTTGTAAGCCTTCATATTTAAATACGTTCGCAAATCAAAAACCCTGTGTCGAACTATCTTGGTTTGGAAACTATGGCTGCTGCACAAATGGTCCCTTCCCAGAACCAAGCTTTCAGCTCAGGAGGGCAATCACTGAAAACCAAGCCTGGGTGCTCCACAAGGCTCTAGCTCTCAGGAGAACTAGGAGAGCCAGGCAAAGGCAACACGGACTAACTAGTTTATGAAAAATCATGCAATATAATCAAAAGAGATCACAGCTAAAAGCTGAAACTTTTCACAGTTAAAGGAAAACAGCAAAGATGCAGAAACAAAACCCCGTTCCCCAAGCTCTGCATCCACCTGAGCACTTTACAGTACATACACTGTCACATTTGTCTGATGCCACCCCTGAAAGACGAATTAGTCCCACTTCACAGATGAAGAGGCTGTGGAGGGTGTGCTCACCTGCCCAGGCCCCGCACCTGGTGCATGGGCCAGTCTGGGGCTTCCTCTTCTGCCTACGTGGCTCTACTCCACACCCCGTCCCCCACCCCACCCAGTACAGCAAACCTTCCTGGCAAATGAACCCTACGCAATACACCAAAACTACCACATAGGAATCACGAAGTCTACTGAACAGTTTTCAAATGCCCAACATAGATAGCAGAAGCTTGGACATAAAAAAAAAAAAAAAAGTTTTTAGATACCTCACCTCAGTGTCATCTACTTCATTTTCTTCAGAAAGGCTGGGTATTTCAATCAATCCCTTGTGTTTTGCACCAGACTCTCTAATTACACCTAAAATGAACAAAATATGTTCTTCAATTGCAAAGTAACAACTGGTTTATGCCAAACTGGCTTAACTGGACAGCCCACCCTCACAGAGGGTGACCAGCCAGGCTCAAGGCTTTCCCAGCACACAGGTGTTCTCCTGGCCCACAACAGAGACAGGCAAACAGTGAAGGTGGAGGTAAAACCCAGCCAACGAAAGTGCACACAAAATTAGGGGTCAGGTGGAGGCATGAGACTTGAGTAAGTGGGCCTTTAACCAATGTTTCTCTTTTCCTCCCCCAGTATTCTTTACTAGGATCAAAGCAGGATAAAGGGCTGTCTTGAGGAACAGTCACATAAGGGATGGGAGGCCAGAAAGGAGCAAGGAGTTCTGATCATGGAAAGCATGAGGGAAGGCAGGCTGTCACTCAGCGAAGTTGTGTGTGGACCCCACGCAGCTGGATTCCTCTCAATACCAAAGTGCTGATTTCAGTGACATCAACATGGCAACGTAGTTATTCCCAACTTCAGTCCCCCTCACAAGACCAACTAGCAGCCAACCACAGACAAGACACCACTTTGAGAATCCCAGATGCACCCTTATGGACCAGAGACAAAGAAGGACCGAATGAGAAGGGTAAGAAGTGAGAACACTGACCAAACTGCCCCTCCCTGAGGCCAGCACAAAAGTGTGGTTTCCTCAGTGGGAAGACGGTGGACATCCAGATCCCCTAGCATTGTGAGAGGCCTCCCAGGAAGCCTGTTTGGGTCTCAGCTCACAGGGATCACTGGGAATGAAGCGGGGGAAGGGCTTTCAATATCCAGCACTCAGATCTTGTTGGGCCCCATTCCAGCTTGTTATAGTGCAGGAGCGAAGACCCTGGCCAGTGACTCTGCCCATCTGCAGAGCTGAGCTGGTACCCTACGGGGCCAGGGAGCTTGGTTGGCTACTATGTCGGATTTGGATTCCTAGTCAACTGGCAGAAACCAGCTGTAGAGCCCATTCTACTGCCCTACCCAGGCAAAGAAGCAAATTTGCAGACCTACTCAACTGCTGACCAGAGAATCTGGGCGGCCGCCGTGCCCATCCTCTAGCCCCACTTGGGCAGGAAGCCAAACCAGCAGCCCTGCCCAACTGTTCAGCACAGCCTCTGGTCCCACATAACCAGGGAGCCTGAAGTGTCCCTTGAAGCCCAGCCTACAACTTGGCCCAAATGCTGGACACAGCTTGTGGTCTTGTCCAGATGGGGAGACCAGACAGCGACCCTACCCAACCAAAGAGGACAGTCCCTAGCCCCAACCAACTACAGGATATAGCTGAAGGCCCATCCCCAACAGAGAGCCCAGCCAGCGATGGTGCTCAACAGCAGAGCACAGCCAGTGGCTATCTGCTCGCAGAGCCAACCCTGCAGACTCCTGGGGCACAGTCTGATCACAGAGCACAGCCTCAGGTGAGCTCCGATCATGAAGCCCTGCCTGTGGCCTGACCTGAACAGAGTCTAGCCAGCAGAACCATCTGGTCAGGAAACCTAGCCTGCAATGGTGGAGACCCATTCATAGCCCTACCCAATCAGTGGCACTGCCTTTCCAGGACTACATCCAGTGACCCCACCGGACCAGAGGTAACTACAGACCCCAGCTAGTAACTCCACGTGACTATGTCACACAGCCAACAGTTACACTTAGTCGGGAAGCCGGCCCAGCAGCCGTGCTTGAACACGGAGCCCAACAAGCAGACCCACCCTACCAAGGAGCCCAGCTAGTAGAGCCCTGACCTCCAACCTAAGAGCATGAGCAGTGGCCTCACCTGCCCAGAGACCCTGACGGCATGCCCTGCCTACCATGAATGACCCACCCAGTAACCCATTCGAGCTAGGCTGAATGGTGAAGGTTTTTCCTACTGAAGCAAACTGGTAAAGTCTGGAAAAGGAAACAACTTATATGTGCAGATACCATGAAGGAATTAAGGCTCATGAACAATCAGGTAAACATGACACCACCAAAGGAAACTAATGAAGCTCCAGTAACAGATCCTAAAGAAATGGAGATCCATAAACTATATGATCAGTAATTAATAAACCTCTGGGGCACCTGCGTGGCTCAGTCGATTGGGCATCTGACTTCAGCTCAGGTCATGATCTCACCATTCGTGGGTTCAAGCCCTGCATCAGGCTCTGTGCTGACAGCTCACAGCCTGGAGCCTGCTTCGAATTCTGTATCTCTGTCTCTCTCTCTCTCAAAAATAAATAAACATTTAAAAAAAAGAATGAACTTCTTGGGGAGCCTGAGTGGCTCAGCTGGTTGAGCGTCCAACTCTTGATTTTGGCTCAGGTCATTGTCCCAGGGTCATGGGACTGAGCCTGGCGTCGGGCTCCACACTAAGCATGAAGCCTGCTGGAGATTCTCTCCCTCTGCCTCTCTCTCCCACTTTCACTTTCTCTCTCTCTAAAATAAATTAAAAGTTTTTAATTAAAAAAAATCTGAAGTTTCATTAACTAGAAGGACACAGACAACTAAATAAAATTAGGAGAACAATACATGAGCAAAATGAGAAGTACCACAAAGAAACAAAACAGAAACCCCAGAGCTGAAGAATACAATGACTAAAGAACTGCACAGAAAGCTTCAACAGCTAAACTGACCAAGCAAAAGAAATAACTAGTGAACTAGATGATGGGTTATTTGAAATTAGCATCATAGAAACATAAGAATGTGAGGGGCGCCTGGGTGGCTCAGTCAGCTAAGCACTGGACTTTGGCTCAGGTCATTATCTCAAGGTTCATGAGTTCAAGTCCTACATCAGGCTCTGTGCTGACAGCTCAGAGACTCGACCCTGCTTCAGATTCTGTGTCTCCCTCTCTCTCTGCCCCTCCCCTGCTTGTGCTCTGTCTTTCCCAAAAATAAACATTACAAAAAAATTTTTTTAAATCTAAGAATGTGTAAAACCCACTGGTAACAGTAAATATATAGTCAAAGTTGGATCATCTAATATTGTAATGGTGTTGCATAATTCATTTACAACTCTAGTTTAAAAGCAAAACGTACTAAAAATGATCCTAACTACAATAATTTGTTACTAAATAACACAATATAAAAGTATGCAAATTTTAACATCAAGAACCTAAAATATGAGGAAGGCGGAAGCATAAATTTCTGTGTGCTATCAAAGTTGTTAGTAGTTTAAATAGCATGTTAGAAATATATTTCAGGTAAGTCTCAGGGTAACCACCTGAGGAAAACCTGTAGTAGGGACACAAAAGATTATGGTAAAAGGAATCAAAGCACACCCCCACAAAAAGGCAAGAGATCACCAAGGAAGACAGCAAGAGAAGAAGGAAGAAACATAGGATCTACAAAACGCAATGGCAAGTGTAAGCTGTTACCTATCAATAATTACTTTAAACATAAACCGATTAAATTCTCCAATCAAAAGACACAGAAAGGCTGAATGGATAAAAAGAAGTAGAAGAAACGACATCCACTAATCTGCTGCCTGTAACACAGACTCACTTTAGCGGAGTGAGAATGTGGGGGTGAAAAAGTTATTTCAAGCAAATGGTAACCAAAAAAAAGCAGGAGTAGCTATGCTTGTGTTAAACAAAATATTAAGAAAAAAATCGTCAAAAAAACCCCTAAAGAATGTCATTATATAATGGTAAAGGGATCGATTCATCAAGATAAAACAACTGTAAATATTTATGTACCCTATATTGAAGCACCTAAATATATAAAGAAAATACTGATAGATTAACTAAAAGGAGAAATAAATGGGCATACAATAATAGTTAGAGAATTTAATACCCCACACTCAACAATAGAGAGATCACCCAGACAAAAAATCAATAAGGAAACAGCAGATGTGAACATTACAGACCAAATGGAACTAACAGCCATATATAGAACGGTCCATTAAACAGCAAGAGAATACACATTCTTCTCAAGGATTCACACAACATCTTCTGGGATAAATCACATTAGGACACAAAACAAGTCTCAACAAATTCAAAAATACAAAAATTATAGTAAGTATCTTTTCAAACCACAATAGTATGAAACCAGAAATTACTAACAGGAGGAAAGCTGGAAAATTCACAAATACATGGAAATTAAAACATTTCTGAACCGAAGGCTCAAAGAAATCAAAAGGGAAATTTTAAAAATAACTTGAGACAGGAGCACCTGGGTGGCTCAGTCGGCCAACTTCAGCTCAGGTCATGATCTCACTGGTTCATGGATTCAAGCCCCACGTCACGCTCTGTGCTGACAGCTCAGAGCCTGGAGCCTACCGTGGATTCTGTGTCTCCCTCTCTCTCTGCCCCTCCCCCACTCATGCACGCACTCTCTCTCCCTCCCTCTCTCTCTCAAAATAAATAAACATTAAAATTTTTTTTAAGTAAACGGTACTGGGAAAACTTAATATTTACATGCAAAAGACTGACATGGGACCCCTATCTTATACCACTCACAAAAACTAATTCAAAATGAATTAAAGACCTTAAATGTTAAGATCTGAAACTATAAAACTCCCGGAAGGAGAAAAGCTCCCTGACAGCGGTCTTGGCAATGATTTTTGGATCTGACACCAAAAGCACAAGCAACAAAAGCAAAATGAGTAGGACCACCTCAAACTAAAACCTTCTGCAAAGAAAAAAATCAGTCAACAAAATCAAAGGGCAACCTACAGAATGAGAGAAAGTCTCTGCAAACCTTATCTGGTAAGAAGTTAATATCCAAAATATATAAGGAACTCCTAAAACCTGACAACAAAAAAACAATCCCATTAAAAATGGGCAAAGGACGTAAACACACACTTATGCAAAGGAGATATTCAAATGGATGACAGGCACATGAAAAGGCACTCAACATATGCACTCATCATCAGGGAAATGCAGATCAAACCACAATGAGGGGGCACACGGGTAAAGCAGCTAATCCGTGATTTCGGCTCAGGGCACGATCTCATGCTGGTAAGGTTAAGCCTCACATTGGAGCTTGAGAATCTCAGCGTGGAGCCTGCTTAGGATTCTCTCTCTCCTTCCCTCCCCCTCCTTCTCTCCCTCTGCCCCTCTTCCGCTTGCTCGTGCATTCTTTGTCTCAAATATAAAAAAAGTTAAAAAAAAAAAAAAAAGATCTATGGGAACAGGGGCACCTGGATGGCTCAGTTGTGTCAACTGAATGTCTGACTCTTGATTTGGGCTCAGGTCATGATCTCAGGGGTCGTGGGATCAAGCCCCCGTTTGGGCTCGGCGCTGGGTGTGGAGACTGCTTGGGATTTATATTCTCTCTCCGTCCCTCTTCCTCTCCCTTTGCCCCTCTCCCTTGCTCTGCTCTCTCTCTCAAAAATAGAAAAAATTTTAAAGTTTAGGGCACCTAGGTGGCTCAGTCAGTCAAGCGTCCGACCGTGGCTTGGGTCATGATCTCACGGTTTGTGAATTCAAGCCCCGCATCTGTGCTGACAGCTCAGAGCCTGGAACAGGTTTCGGACTCCCTCTCTCTCTGCCCTACCCCACTCACACTCTGTCTCTCTCTCTCAAAAAAGAATAATAAGAACATTACGAAATATTTTTTTAAGTTTAAAAAACAAGCAAATCACAACACGGTATCACGCTACATGTGTTGGAATGGCTAGGATCAGAAAGAGGGAACGAGCATTGGTGAGGATGTGGACAACGGGGAACCCTTGTGTGCTGTTGGTGGGAACGCCAACTGATGCAGCCACTGTAGAAAACTGGATAGAGATTCCTCAAAAAAATTGAAACCAAAAGTACCACATGATCCACCAATCCCGCTTCTGGGTATACTAATAAAATCTTGGTATGCGACCATAATTCGTTCAAGAAACATGCTTGTAATCCAAAGCACATGTGTATCAGAGCGAATTTCAAGCTGTGCTTGTTGTGGGCTCAGCTGTGATCAGTTGTGATCATGTGACGTTTGGCACCACCAACTACTTGCATTGCAAGATACTGCTCGTTTATTAAGTTAAAATTTATTAGAAATGTTTGCTTGTTTGCAGAATGCTCGCAGAACAAGTTACTCACAGTCCAAGGTTTGGCTTATATCCAAAGGAAATCAAATCACGAAGAGACATCTGCACCCCCATGGTGACTACAGCACTATACAGTTGCTAACACATGGAAAGTATCCACTGATGGATAAATGGATAAAGAAAATGTGGTGTATACACACGCACACACAGTATTATTCAGCCATAAAAAAAAAAAAAGGAAATCCTGCCATTTGGAACAACATGGATGGACCCTGTGGGCATTATGCTAGGTGAAAAAAAGTCAAAGACAAATATGATCATTTATATGTGAAATCTAAAAGAACAAACTCCTAGAAACAGAGGGGAGATCAGTGTTTGTGGGGAGCCAGTGTTGTTGACGGTGGTCAAAGGAAACAAAGGGTCCCAACTTCCAGTTACAGGAAGAGGAAGTTCCGGGGAGATAATGAACAGCCTGATGACTACAGTTAACAATACCATATTGTATATTTGAAAGTTGCTAAGAAAGCAAATCTGGAAAGTTCTCAACATACACACACACAAAATTGTAACTCTAGGAGGTTAGGGATGTGTTAACTAACCTTACTGTGATCATCATTTCTTATATATGAATATATTAAATACCATCAGGCCATATACTTTAACCTTATACAATGTTATAAGTCAACCGCGACTCAATAAAGGTGGGAAAAAATTAAAGTTGAATTTAAAAAAGAAAAAAAAAATAAAAAGACCAGAGTGCTGACTCTCCCCCAGAGGGTCCCACGTGCCACTTCTGGGGCTCACTGCTAGAGGAGAAAAGCCGAGGGGTCAGAGTAGGGCATCCTCAGCCTGCCCTCTAGCTGCTGCCTTGGAGCGGCTGAGTCTTATCTCACAAAGGAGGTGGCTGCCACTTTGAGGTGAGGGAGGCAAAAGAGACACAAGGCCACGAACTTCCCTGGGACACTCGGAGCCCTGTGCTGGGGGTGGGGTGGGGTGGGGTGCAACGTGCCTGACCCTGCTAGGTCCAGCCAGCAGCAGACAGTGAGGGGGTCACAGAGAGAAAACCTCTAACCAGAAGGTCCCAGGCAGGAGGGGACTTCTGACGCTGGCGGAGCACCTTCCTAGCTGCAAGCCCAGCTCTAGCAACACGGCCGGCAGGGCAAAAGCCCGAGGCCAGCCTACTGTGGGACTCTCTAATCCAACTCTCAAGAAAGGAGCTGACTCCTGGGCAGAGGCCCAAACTACAACTCAGTACAAGCTTCTAGAACTAGCTCTCTCCCTCTCCCCTCCTCTTTCCTTTCCCCTTTGTCTTCATGTCCATGATTATTTCAACCAGTATTCAGTGAGCCCAGACTATCTATGAGCCAGGAACTAGGCCCACAGAAGAAACTTACTCTTTCAACACACACACGATGTTCCGGACAGTGATCAGGGCCTGGAAACACCCCTGACCAAATGACCTAAAGAATGAAAACAACACAAATGTGCACCAACTGATGAGCAGAGAAACGACATGTGCTGTGTCTGTACGACAGAATATCATTCAACCATCAAAAGGAACGAAACCTACAACCTGGATGAGCCTTGGAAACATTATGCGAGGTGAATGTCACCCCCACGTGTGACCCAAAGCCACAGAAGTCCTAGAAGAGCACAGGCAGCAATTTCTGTGACACTGGACACAGCAACACTTTTCTAGATAAGTCTCCTGAGGCAAGGAAAATAAAAGCAAAAATAAACCATTGGGATTACATCAAAATAAAAAGCTTCTGCACACCAAAGGAAACGATCAACAAAACTAAAAACCTACTGAATGGGAGAAGGTATTTGCAAACGATACATCCGATCAAGGGTTAGTATCCAAAGTATACACAGAACTTCTACAGGGGTGCCTGGCTGGCTCCGTCAGCAGAGCCTGTTGATCTTGGGGCTGTGAGTTTGAGCCCCACACAAAAATATTTAAGAAATATTTTTTAAAAAATAAAAAACTTCTACAACCTCCAAAAAATTAACAATCCAACTTAAAAACGGGCAAAAGACATGAAGAGACATTTCTCCAAAGATGACACGCAGATGGCCAACAGACATGACAAGACGTTCAGCATCACGCATCGTCAGGGAAATGCAAATCAAAACCACAATGAGAGATCACCTCACATCTATCATAATGGCTAAAATCAAAAATCCAAGGAACAAGGCACTGGGCTGCCTCAGTCAGAAAGGCAGGTGACTCTTGATCCTGGGGTCATGAGACTGGGTGTAGAGATTACTTAAATAAATACTAAAAAAAAAAAAACCACCACCGACAGGAGAAACAACAAGCGTTGGCGAGGACGTGGAGAAACAAGAACCCTCCTGCACTGTTGGTGGGGGTACAAACTGGTTCAGCTACTGTGAAAAACAGTGTGGCGGTTCCTCAACAAATTAAAAACAGAACTGCCCTATGATCCAGAAATCACATTACTGGGTATTTACTCGAGGGAAATGAAAACACTAATTCGAAAGGATATGCACACCTGTATCTACTGCAGCATCATTTACAATAGCCAAATTATGGAGGCAACCCAAGTCTCCATCAATAGATGAATGGATAAAGAACAGGTGTGTGTGTGTATACACACACACACACACACACACACACACACACACACACAATGAAGTATTATTCAGCCATAAAAAAGAATGAAATCTTGCCATATGCAAAAACACGGATGGCTCTAGAGATCCATCCAACAACATTCAATGAATCAGGCAGACAAAGACAGATGCCATGTGACTTCGCTCATATGCGGAATTTAAGAAACAAACGAACAAAGGAAAAAAAAAAAGAGACAAACCAAACAACAGACTCTTAACTAGACAAAACAGACTGATGGTTACCAGAGGGGGGGGGGGTGAAACAGGTGAAGGGGATTAAGAGGACACTTCTCATGATGAGACTAATACATACAACTGTTGAATCCCTATACTGTACACCTGAAACTAATCGAACACTTATGTTAACATATTAGGTATGTTACCTAATCATAAGTTATGAAACTAACATACCACTTATGTTAGTGTTACTAATCGAACATTTATGGCATTAAAATTTAAAAAACAAACAAAAAAAAGGAGCCAGGCACAAAAGACCACATACTTTAGGATTCCATTCGTAAGAAGTGTCCAGAATAGGCAAATCCACGGAGACAGAAAACAGGTTAGTGGTTGTCCAAGAATGGGAAGTGACTGCTATCGAGTGGGTTTTTGCGAGTGTTGAAAATGTCCTCACATCGACGGTAGTGGCGGCTGCACAACCCTGTGAGTGTCCTGGAAACCACTGACCTGCACACTTTCCACGGATGAACTCTGTGGCCTGTGAATCAGATCTCAATAAGGTGGATATTTTTTAAAAATCCCTGTCCTGATGAATGGGGGTTGGAGGGGAACCAGAAAAATAAAATGTCTAAATAGCCACAGAAAGATACCAAATAACAGTGCTTTGAGGGAAAATAAGGCGGGAAGGGAGACAGAACAAGGAAGGGACCTGCGATTTTTGTAAGACAGAGACAGGTGGCTTCACTCAGGACATGGACCTGAAGGACCCAAAAGAGTCCGCATGCAGCTGCCTAGTAGAAGTGTTCCAGAAAACTCTAGGGCTCTCAAGTGCCTGGCAGACAAAGAGTCCAGCTGCAATCAAGGAGCTCTAAGGAGCTGTGTGATGGGAGAAAAGGAAGCCCCCGGCTTGCTGGGCATGACAGAAGGGTATCTGAACTATGAAGACCAATTCTTCAGGGGCAAGTGCTAGGCCCCCATCAGGAGTTCTAAAAGTATCTGCCGAAAGAATGGATGACAAATGAACCAACTCTGCCCCCAAGGCTGCCTCTGGCCCTAGCTGTCCCCTGAGCCCCCTGTTACCTTTCCAGCTCAGTCTGATGTGCCACTCATAGAAGAAAATCAGCTTTCCTTTGCGGCTGCTGCAAGAAGCCTCGCCTTCCAGCTGCTTCAGCTCACGGATCTCACCGCGGCCAGTCTCGTTCTCCACGACGATGCCCACCAGGAGGTCGCGGAGTTTCTCCTTGGACCAGCTAGTGGCATCCCGCTCTGTCCTGCCGGGGACCAGAAAGGCAGAGCCGTGAATGGAAGCCCTGGCTGGTATCCACATGCCAGGCTGGGGCTTCGGGGCAGCGAGATCAGCCCACTTCCTCTCAAGCATCCTGGATCTGCCAACCTCAAAGTTCCAGATGTGCTTCTTAAATCGCACTTCTACCAAGTATCTTTTCATACTCCCGCTCAGTTCCTTAAGATACTATTCTCCACTATGTAAAGGAGGATTTTGTCTTCAAACCACTGGCTTATTTTGGGGGGGAATGGGGTCTAGCAATCTCACTCATTGGAAGTGTATCGGCAAAGCCTGGGCCATATAAAAAAGTAGTAAGAACTGAAATAATTTTAATCACAAGACAAATGATCAAGTGCTTTCACACATGTATTATCTCATGTAATCTTCCCAAATAAATGTTCCCATTTTAGGGAGTGGAAATGAGGTGAGAGAAGTCCCTGAATGTGTCATGGTAACAATGCTGGGGAAGGAGAAGTCAGGGCTCCCTCAATACGCCGCTCACAGGCTGACGGCTTTCCTCCGCCCTGACCTGCCTCAACATCGCCCTGATGGCCCTGAGGTACCACACCCCTCAGAGATGCTGCATCACCTCCTGAAACTCTGGGGCAGAGACGGAGGCCGATCTAAAGCCCGTGTTCCAGATGACGTCCAAAAAGGATGTGCAACTGCTCAAACTCCTGGAAGGCGGGTCTCACCAGAGGCCAATCGAGTTAGATCTACAGCTCGGATCCAAATTCCTGTTCTTTCCACTACACGGAGACCAGCGCGCGCGCGCTCACGCACACTCTAGCTCCTTTTAACTTCCAGAAACATCAAGAGGACTGGGGGGTGAGGGGGAGTCTTAAGGTCGCAGACTGCCAAATTGAAGAGGTAAGTCATGGGGCCCACACCAAGTATCACGAGGAGGAAACCTGAAGTCCCACAGCCAAGTGCGGAAAAGCCCTTAGGTCTCCGGACTCACCTGAGGCTAATTACAGCCGCTATCTGAGCAGCTGCGGGGGCGCGGAGGGAATCTTCTGCACCTGTGCAGGCCCCGCCCTACCGAGGAAGCGCCCCCGAGAGGCCCGACCACCCCACCCCCGCAGGGCACCGGGCGCCGGGTGCTCGCAGAGGCCGCCCACCATCCTGCCCGCCGCTCCCGAGGAGGGGGAGGCCCGAAAGCCCCGGCCGCACCAGTGCCAGTTGTTCACGTTGGTCCCGTCCTCCCGCTCCTCCACGATCCAGCGCGGGTCCCCCTGGCCCCACTTGGCCATGTCTGCGCCGGCGGAGCGGCTTCCGCCGAGAACAAGGAAGGACCTCGGAGCGGGCTGCCCTGCGGCTCCGTAGCGACGTTTCCGGCCTCGGAGCCCGGGATCCGAGCGTTCGCGGCGCCCAGAAAGTGCCAGAAAATCCCGCCCCCTGAGCCGCCCCGCCCCGCTGCGGGGCGCGGAGTGAGCCGGAGCCCTCCCGGGAATCCCGGAAGCGGGGTCGCGCGGAGCGGTGGGACTTAAGGGCCGCGACAGCTGAGCGGGGCCGCGTGGTCTTGGAGGCAGGGATAATGGGGGCGAGGCGTCCAAGGCGTCTGGCTGGGGAGGGGCGCGATCGGGAGCCCCCGCCCCGCTGCCGGACTCGCAAGTGCAGGGCCCCGGAAGGGGACCCCTCCGCCGCCTGCAAAAAACCTAGACGCCGTTTAAGGATTCTTTATTATGATTGCAATGCTTATTCTCAGTGCAAGCAAGCGGGGCGGTAAGGGACGTCTGAGGGAGGTAGTGGGGATGCAACTGGCAGGCTGTCAGCGGCCGCCCTAACTGTATTCGGTGAACCTGGTCCTGGAGGATGCGCCCCGTGTTCTCTGTGCGGATGGCTCCAGGTCGGAGCGCGCGCACGCTGCGCTGTGGACTGTGTCGTGCGCGCGCTCTTCACACCATAATCATATTCCGCTCCTGCAGAGTTAGTTAACCCGGGTCTCACCCCTTTCCAACACCTGTGCAAGCAGCTCGAGCTGCCACATTCTCGGTTACTTCAGGAATGTGTACATTTTATGCACGTAATAATCCTTCCTAGATGACCAAAGAATGTGATTGCAGCTTATCGCAATTTTTCAATAATTAGGTGGATGTTGATGAGTCCTTTCACGAATTTTCACCGTCCGGCAAAAACTCGGCGCCAACACTATGGAAACTGTTCCTAAGATGTCACTGGATATTTATTTAGCAGGGAAAACGAATAATGTCAATGAAAGGGTGGAAGTACCTGTTTTCTTCCTTTGCGTGTGGTCTGTGCTTATCAAATTTACTGGGGGAGAACAATTTCTCCATTTGCTTCCTGGAGCTGCTACATTCCAACATCATCTTCAGAAAAGCTGCATTCCAGTTGGGTAAACAGACTGCTTCAGAGTGTTTTGATCGCCAAACAAAATAACAGTGTAATTCACAGCTTTACTGCACCAAAGGCATGAACACTGACACAAGGTATCAAATACAGGAGGACTGCAGTGACACTAGCAAGTGGGCACCATTTTCTTACGGATTCGCTGGTCCAACTTTGATCTGATCATGAAGACGGGCAGCTGGCTGCCTCAGTCCATAGAGCATGCCTCTCTTGCACTCGGGATTCTGAGTTTGTTCCCCACGTTGCAGGTAGAAATTACATAAAGAATATTACTAATAGAACATGACATGGTAAGATTCAAATATATTAGGGTAACCTGGGGGAAAACAAGACTTAAAAGCTATAATTACTAAAACTTTATGTGAACAAAAATAGTTTGTAATATTTACACAAAAAGAATTTATCCCAGTGGAAGTGACTTTATTAAAATGGAAATGGAAAAGGTATTCTCTATAGATAATTGATCAAGAATTAAATTGACCTGGGGTGCCTGGGTGGCTCAGTCATTTGAGCATCTGACTCTTGGGTTTGGCTCAGGTCATGGTATTGAGCCCGGCATCAGGCTCTGTACTAAGCGTGGAGCCTGCTTGGGATTCTCTCCCTCTGCCCCTCTCCCCACAGCGTGTGCTCTCTCTCTAAAAAAAAAAAAAATTAATAAAAATTAAAAAAAAAATGGCCTAAAAGAAATTGCTCCAAAAAATAATTTTCACAAAGAAAATCTTCAGAATTAATGTAATTACTATTAAAATATTTATCTTTGGGGTACCTGGGTGGGTGAGTTGATGAAGTGTCCAACACCCGGTCTCTCTGTTTGGGTCATGATTCCATGGTTCATGAGATTGAGCCCCAGATCCAGCTCTGGGCTGACAGTGCAGAACCTGCTTAGGATTCTCTTTATCCCTCTCTCTCTGCCCCTTCCCTGCTCTCACATGTCCTCTCTCTCTCTCTCAAAATAAATGAACATTAAAAATAAAATATTTGTAAAAAACCCAGTGAAGGGTCTCAAAGAGGTATCTGTACACCCGTGATCACAGCAGCATTATTCACAACAGCTAAAATGTGAAAGAAACCGAGTGTACGCTCACAGATGAATGGGTAAGCAAACTGTGGTGTATACATACAGAATACTATCCTTAAAAAGGAAGGAAATTCTGACAAATGCTCCAACATAGATCAATCTTGAGGTTCACTTTGTGCTACTAATGTGAACTAAGCATATTAACATTTTATGTTAAGTGAAATAAGCCAGTCACAAATGACAAATACTGCATGATTCTGCTTACCTGAAGTGTTTAGAGTAGTCAGATTCACAGAGACAGAGAGAATAGTGGTTGCAAGGGGCTGGGGGAAGGGCGGCATGGGAGTTATTGTTCAATGGGTGTAGAGTTTCAGCTTTACAAGATGACAAGGGTCCTGGAAATGGGCAGTGATGATGGTTGCACAACAGTGTGTATTTATTCAATACCACTGAACTGTACACTGAATGATGAGGATGGTAAATTCTGTTGTGTGTGTTTTACCACACACGCACACACACGCACACGCACGCACACGCACACACGCGCGCACACACGCACACGCGCGCACACACGCACGCACACGCACGCACACGCGCGCACACGCGCACACACGCACACGCACACACGCACACGCACACACACACATCAATGAATCGATGAGTAAAAGACTGAAGAGCATATTCACACAGTATGAAGGTGCCTCCTACACACGAACACACACACACAAACTAACACAGTTCACCTCTTAACCACAAAAGGGAGAAGTGATCTTTACAAAGGAGAAAACTGGATGTAAGCCGTGAATCACAGGAATCTACCCCCAAAACCAAGAGCACACTGCATACACGGTTATGTTACCTAATGACAATACATTACACATAAAAAAATAGTTATTTTCTATTTCTAAAAAAATAAAGAAGTCACTGCTCTACATCCTGCTTCTCAAAACATGAAAGAAGAAAAAAAAAAAAACCTGAAACCTGGAGACGAACCACGTTAACCAAATGATCAAACTCAGCATCACCAACAGTGGGGCAAACGGACATGGTTACACCGCCCCCTATGCGTATTCCTGCCCCAAGTGCTGTATCTGAATCAAATCATGCGGGAACACAGAAGCCCAGATTGAGGGGAATTCTGCAAGATGCAGGCTGGTCTGGACTCTGCAAATAAACATTTCATGAATGTCAAAAGAAGACTACAGAGGGGTGCCCGGCTGTGACTCAGTCAGAGATCCGACTCTTGATCTTAGGATGGTGAGTTTGAGCCCCACGTTAGGTATGGAGACTACTTTTAAAAAAAGAAAAAGGCACCTCAGTGGCTCAGTCGGTTATTTGTCTGCCTTTGGCTCAGGTCATGATCTCATGGCTTGTGGATTCAAGCCTCACATCGAGCTCTGCGCCGACAGCTGAGGGCCTGGAGTCTGAATCAGATTCTGTGTGTCTCTCTCTCTGCCCCTCCCCCACTCGTGCTCTCTCAAAAATAGACATTAAAAAAAAAAAAAAGACGACTAAAGAACTGTGACAACTAAGTGCAATGCACAATCCTAGAGCCCCTGAATCCAAAACAGTTTAAAATGACAAAATTGGGGGAATTCAGTTTGCATTTAAATTGCATGTCAGACTGCCTATTGAATAACAGTGGGTCAATGTTAAATTCTCTGAGCATGGGATTTTGGTTAGAAAGGAGAACATACTTGTTCTTTGGAGAGAAGTGCTGAAGATTTGGGGGGTACGGTGGCATAACATCTGCAATGAACTCAACTGATTCAGAGGGAAGAAAACAGATAAAGCAGGTGTGGCAAAATGGCGACAACTCGTGACTCTAGGTGAAGCGTATCTGAGGGCCCCCTGTACTATTCTTGCAACGCCTCTGTAAAACTGGGGGAAGAAGTTAAGTCAAACATCTTGGGGATCGAAGCAGTGGGTTCCAGCCCTGTGTAGCCATCTGTTCCAAGGCGGGGTAAACGTCACAGCGCCACATGTACTGAACAGCTACTCTGTGTCCAGGTCTGCTCAGCGGCGGAGCCACTGCAAACGGGAAGCCGTGGGGCTCAGGCGCCGGGGGAGGAGACCCGTGCGGCTCCATCTTCACGGTAGGTACAATGAACCCCCGGAGCACAGAGGAGAAAGTGCCTAATTTGACCCAAGGGAGTGTGGCGCTTGGGTAGGTCTTTTCTCAGAGGTCTGAAGAGTGAGCAAGAGAAGAAACAGCAGAGGGAGCAGCTGTTCTCAGAAGCGCGCAGGGACAGAAGCGTCAAGAAGCACGCTGTGCCACGGTGGCGGTGACGGGAGTGATGTAAGGGGGTAACAGGAGATAAGCCTGCAAGGGGCCCAAATGCCCAACATGAAAAACCTCGTTTTGCCTTGTTCAGGAGCTTGGACTCTGAAAGAGAGAAAGCCGCACGGATGGAAAACCGTTCAGGTGATCTAAATGGAGAAATCCCATAATCGGACTTGTGTTTTAGAAAAATCATTCTGGGGGCGTCTTAGTGGCTCAGTCGATTAAGTGAGTCGATTTCGGCTCAAGTCGTGATCTCATGGTTTTTGGGATCGAGCCCCATGTTGGGCTCTGTGCCAACAGCTTGGACCCTGTTAGGGATTCTCTCCCTCTCTCTCTGCCCCTCCCCTATTCTTGCTCACACACATGCTCTCTCTCTCTCAAAATAAATAAACTTCAAAAAAATTTTTTTTGAAAGAAAAATACTGGGGCGCCTGGGTAGCTCAGTCAGTTAAGCATCCGACTTCAGCTCAGGTCATGATCTCACCGTTCCCAAGTTCGAGCCCCGCGTCGGGCTCTCTGCTGACAGCTCAGAGCCTGGAGCCTGTTTCAGATTCTGTGTCTCCCTCTCTGTCTGTGCCCCTCCCCTGCTCATGCTCTGTCTGTCTCTCTCTCTCTCAAAAATAAATAAACATTTAAAAAATTAAAAGAAAAATACTTCTTATGAAACTTTGAGCAATGGACAGGCCTGGGCTAAAAACTGGGAGGGAGATTTGTCAAGGTGGAGAGGAGGCCGCAGGTTAGGGAGATGTTTGGAAGTTGAATCTGTGAGCCGGTCAGATATCGGAGTGTAGGGGAGGAAGTGTTATTCAGTGGCTGAGACTTTCTCCTTGGTTAGTCAATATCGCCCTGAGAGACAGGAATGAAAGAGGCTGGGAGAGGACTTAGGTTAGAACTCCAGAAAGCAGAGTTCAAGGGATGAGGAGAGAAGGTGGAGTCTGAAAAGGAGCAACTGAAAGAGGAAGAAAATGAAGAAGGCATTTCATCATGGAAGCCAAGCCCCATAACGGAGGGAGTGGTCAGCAGGGTTAGATATTGGAAAGTGCAGGTCGGATAAGAAATTGTTCTCTGTATTTAACAAGTGGGTTGGTGGACCCTTTGCAGAGAGCAGTGTCAGTGAGTGATGGGAACAGGCGACAGAGGAGTTATGGGAGGTGAGAAGGCCGAGGAGGTGATTTCAAAATGTCTGACAAGAGTAAGAGAAATGGACAGTAGCTAGGTGGACATATGGGATGAAGGGAGGTTTTGCCTTTTCCCTTTAAACGTTTTCATATGCTGATGGGGATCAGCTGGTGAGAAAAAGGATCCCAGCCCAGGCGGTGAGGCAAAGCCCCAGAAGCAAGGGGAAGAGAGGCAGGTGGGTCAACATGGGATAGAAAGACCCAGAGAAAGTATAAGAATGGGTGTTTGCGGGCACCTGGGTGGCTGGGTTGGTTAAGCATCCGACTTCAGCTCAGGTCATGATCTCACAGTTTGCGAGTGCGGGTCCCACACTGGGTGAGCTCCAGTCCCGCATCTGGCAAGCTCGTGCCCTGCTTTGGGTGAACATGAGCCCTGGGTGAGCCCTGCTTCTTTCTCTCTCCCCCTGCCTCTCTCTCTCCCTTTCTCTCTCTGCCCCTTGCTCATTTGAGCCCTCTCTCTCTCTCAAAAAAAAAAAAAAAAAAAAAAAGAATTGATGTTTTTTGGGTTTGTTTTGTTTGAGGGAGAGACAAGGCATACACATGCGAACCTTGGGGGTGGGGGCGGTAAAGGGGGTAGAGGGAGAGAGAAACAATCTTAAGCAGGGATCCCATGCCCAGCAGGGGGAATCCCTATACAGGGCTCGATCTCACAACTGTGAGATCATGACCTGAGTGGAAATCAAGAGTCAGAAGCTTAACCAACTAAGCCACCCAGGCACCCCTGGATGGATGTTTCTATACCAAGCCTGGTTTTGCTCAGTTTGATTTGGGGATGGGGAGAGAACAACTTTAAGCGGCATCTTGCCTGCAGCAAAGTGACCTGTGATATCCTCACAGGGTTTGGGGGGAAGAAATGCAAAATGTTCTGAGTATGTGTTTCTTCCCATCTGCCCCTGGGGTAAGCCCAAATCATTGTCACCTTTTCTAAAATTTTTTCTTTAGCGTTTTTATTTTATTTTTTTGAGAGACATAGAGACAGAGTGTGAGCAGGGGAAGGGCAGAGAGAGAGGGAGATACAGAATCTGAAGCAGGCTCCAGGCTCTGAGCCATCAGCGCAGAGCCCGACGCGGGGCTTGAACTCACAGACGGTGAGGTCATGACCTGAGCTGAAGTTGGCCGCCCAACTGACTGAGCCACCCAGGCACCCCTGTCACCTTTTCTAAACATAACTAACCCCACCCCATTTTCTCTACGTCTAGAGAAAGGAGCTGAAAAGTATATATCCAGGATGGACTCTTACTAACAATGCATTAGAGAATCAGAACTTTGATTCAAGTTTCTCCTCATGGCAGATCTCTGAGCTGCTAAGATTCTGCTGTTGAGAAAGTCGCAATTCTATTTTTTTAATTCTAATGACTACCCTGCAGTATGACTTCACGGCATTAACAGTTACTGAGTCACCAGTACGCACCCCTGCCCTAAGCACACGCTAGATAACCCGTAGGGCGCCGTGCACCACGTTGGCTCTCAAGCCTATGTTCCCTTTCCGCCTGCTAGCCCTGAGGAAGGAGCCCTTCCTCCTTTCACCCCATGCAGAGTGTCTGGCACACGCTGCAGTGCTAGGAAACATGTGGATGACTGACTGAAGAAAGGGAAAAATACTTCTCAAACCTGAATGTTCCAACCTATTAATAGGCTGTGAAATCAATTCAGTAGGCATCTGCCGTCATTTTTATCTTAAAGAAATAGAACAGAGTTTAAATTATCGCCATGATTCCATATGTTAAAGGCAAATACTGTTTCTTAAATCGTGTGTGTGTGTGTGTGTGTGTGTGTGTGTGGTTACACTACGGTATTGCTTTTTTTTTTTTAATTGGAAAGCCACAGCTGTAGCAAACACGAAGACAAAAACAGCTTACAACTACTTGTTGATCTGTTTTGCTCATTGGAGAATCCCCAGTGCCTAGCACATACTAGTTCTCAATAAATATTGGGTAAATGAGTAAATTCATAAAAGAAGACATTGGTTGAAGGGATTATGAAAGGAGAGAACTGGGCCTCTGAAGGGTGGATGGAATTTAACAGCTAGAGATGGGAGAGGTAGGTCCAAACCAAAGAAGAAAATCTTGAACAAAGATGGAAAGTCGGGAAAGTAATTAGGAGAAGCGGAACAGGTGGGCAATCGGGGTGTAATCGGGGTGTAATCGGGGATTGCACGGTGGGCAATCGGGGTGTAATGAGCCGGCCTTCTTTCCCTCCGAGCAGGCGGAGCAAGGGGCGGTGGTGGCTTGCGCAGCCAAGGCCAAGGTTAAAAGGCTGAGCCCCTCGCGACAAGGAGTTGCTGCTTAAACAGCTAGAGGAGCTGAAGGTGGCGCTGTCACAGCTGCGTGTCGCCTAAGTGACAGGCAGGGCGGCTTCCAAGCTCTCCAAGGTTTGCAAATCCATGGCCTCTGTCCCCACCGTCGTTGAGCAGACTCAGACAAAGAAGTTCAGCCAATTCTACAAGGGTGAGAAATAGGAGCCCTGCACCTGCGGCCCAGGAGTGTACGTGCCATGAGCCTCCCGCCCAACAAGCGCAGGGAGAACCCAACATGGCCGCGCAGCCCCGCAGCGGACGGAGGCGGGTGGGTACCGAGGCCTGAGCACTGTCAATAAAACACAAACTGGGGGGGGAGGAAGGGGTAGTCTATAAAGAGAACAATTTGATGATAGGGTGAGAGCCAGTGTGAAAAAGGCTCTTTAGGGGCACCTGGGTGGCTCAGTTGGTTAAGTGTCTGACTTGGGCTCAGGTTATGATCTCAGGGTTCATGGCTTGGAGCCCTGCCTCAGGCTCGGTGCTGACAGCCCCGAGCCTGGAGCCTGCTTCCGATTCTGTGTGTGTGTGTGTGTCTCTCTCTCTCTGCCCTGCCCCCAGTTGCACTGTGTCTCTCTGTCTTCCTCTCAAAAAAAAAAAAATGAATAAACATTAAAAAATCTTTTTTTAAGTCTTTTTACACTAGGAGTTAAGTAAACATGTGCTGGGTTCCTCTCCGGCAGCAGTGTGAGACCAGGCTGGCAGGCCCGAAGCCCTATGTCTGGACCCAGGTCTTGGATCTGCCGCCTAAATTCCTAACCTCTCCGTACTTTACCATCTGTAAAATGGGGATAGTGTCACTCCTTATCTGTATAATTAGATTCAGCTGCTAGTGACAAAGTAGCAATAAGAAAATAATACCAAACAAGAGATTTTCCTCTCATCTGAAAACAGGCAGTCCACGGCACAGAGGGGAGATTCGCGATCACTGGAGCCCTGAGCTTAAGTCAGCCGTCCTCCACACGGGGCTTCCACATCAGGGCTCAAGATGGCCACCCGACATAACCACATTCCGACCAGCAGGAAGAAGACAGAGCGAAAATACATTCTCAACCTTTAAAAAATTGTTTTGATGTTTATTTATTTTTGAGAGACAGAGAGAGAGGCTAGAGGAGGAGTAGGGTGAGGGAGACAGAGGATCTGAAGCAGGCTCTGCACTGACAGCAGAGAGCCTGACACAGGGCTCCACAAACCGCAAGATCATGACCTGAGCTGAAGTCGGGACACTCAACCTTTTGAGCCACCCAGCATCATAAAACCTTTAAGACACAGCCAGGCCCTTCTGCTTAGACCCTGTTGGCTAGAACATGTCACATGGTAATTCCTAGGGAGGAAAACTGGGAAATACAGTCCTTATTCTAGACCACCAAATGCCCAGACCACATTTAGGAGTTCCATTACCAAAAAAGAAGGAAATAACAGATATTGGCAGTGTCTGCCATCCAACCTCATAGGTAGTGTGAAGTTAAAGAAACTAATGCAACTAAAGCTATTAGAACAGTTCTAAAAACAAAAGGTTTTTTGTTGTTTTATCCTCACCCTCCCTACACTCTTCTCTACTCTACACACCTGCCACCACCAAACTCCAAATCTCCTAAACTGACACTCTAGCCTAGATTTCCCAACCAAGCCAAAGGCAACTCCGGTAGCCAATGATCTGCTTTGTCGAAGATGGCTCACAACCACTCCCATACCCTTAGCTGCGGAAATAAGGAAATATAAGAGGGGGGTGTGCCTCTTTTCTTTTAAGGGCGTGACTCGGAAGCTGCAGACGTCACATCTACGCTTACCTCAGTGGCCAGAACGTACATGCCACTGGAGAAAATATGGGCGAGGGGGTTGTTACTATAAAAAAGAAGGGTAGACTGGATATTCAGAGAATAACCTACAAGCTCTGGCTCACTGCCACTTCCCTGAGCCTGCTCCTCCGCCTGTTTCCCTCCTGGTCTCCCTCTCTAGGCGGTGGGCATCCCATTTGCAGTAATTCAAGGCCTGGATGTGCCACTCGTCTGTGCCTCTGGCCCAGCCTTGTCTCCAGAGCATCACACTGCACAGCTCAGGCACCATCCATGTTCCAGGCTACACTTCACACTGAGTTTTGATACAGTAAAAGAATGAATGAATGAATGAATGAATGAACGAATAGAAAGGAAAGCCTACCTTTTAGTAGAGTGCCAACTAAAATGCCAACTGAAAACTACTTATTATCCAGTGGAGAAATCCGACAGACACCATCTCTTTTTTTTTTTAACAACAGACACCATCTTAACCAAGTGATAAAAATTAAATTACAGGGGCGCCTGGGTGGCTCAGTCGGTTGAGCGTCCGACTTCGGCTCAGGTCATGATCTCTCGGCTTGTGAGTTCGAGCCCCGCGTCGGGCGCTGTGCTGACAGTTTGGAGCCTGGGGCCTGCTTCACATTCTGTGTCTCCCTCTCTCTCTGCCCCTCCCCCACTCATGCTCTGTCTCTCTCTGTCTCAAAAATAAATAAACATTTAAAAAAAATTAAATTACATCTATGGGACAAATTGGGACCACATGCCTCCTGATATGATGCACAGAGCTCACAGGATCGCTTCTAGAATATTTCTGCCAAAGATACATGACCTGAACCTAATCATAAAGAAACACCGGGCAGGCCTCTGACTCTTGGTCTTGGCTCAGGCCATGATCTCACAGTTTGGGAGTTTGAGCCCTGAGCTGGGCTCTGCACTGACATTGTGGAGCCTGCCTGGAATTCTCTCTCTCTTCCTCTCTCTCTGTCCCTCCTCTACTTGTGTTCTCTCTCTCAAAATAAATAAATAAACTTAAAACAAAAGACAGAAACATCGGGCAAACCCAAACAGTGAGGGACGTTCTATAAAGTAACTGGCCTGCAATATTCAAAACGGTCAAGGTCAGAAAAGTCAAAGAAAGGCTGAGGAACCGGTCCAAACTGAAGGAGATCAAAGAGATGTCACAACTAAATGAAAAACATTATTCTGAACTGGATCCTGGACTTTATAAAAATATAATGGGACAATTGGCAAATCACAAATGTAGATAAGACGGTAATAGTGTATCGTTGTTAACCGATGGTTGACCTGTGGTTATATGGAAAAATGTCCCAAGTTTTAGGAAATATGGGCTAAAGTACTAAGGGTAAATGATACAGCATGTTTGCATCTTACTCTCAAATGCTTATAAGATATGAATACGTATACATGGAGACTTAATAAACCAAATGTGTAACCTGTTAACCTGGGAATCTGAGTTAAGGCACACAATTTTGTACTACTGTTGCAACTTTTCAGTACTTGTGAAATTATTTCAGTATAAAATGTTTTTTTTCTAAAAATAGTCCTTCCCAGTTTGTTGTTGATGTTTTGATGTTATTTTTTGCTGAATAGAAGTCTTTTTTTTTTAATACTCCAATTTATCAAACCTTTCCCCTTTGGCCTTCGGATGATATGTCCTGTTTGGGGTGTTTGAAGAAAGTCCCTGGGTCAACAGCTAATTAAAGAGGAAAGGGAGCAAGTTTGCAAGAGAAGCACCAGTAGGCACTGAGAAAGAATTGCTCAATTCTCACTGAATCCGTAGCTTAGGAGACGGAAATAGACTCTGAAAGCTTTACTTATCACTGAGCATCATCAGTTGAATTTCTGGCAAACACCTCAAATTCAACAGATCTAAAAACCAGCTAACCTTTTTTCTCAAATCAGTCCCCTCTTTGGACTGTCCTGTTTCTGACAGTCCCTCAAGAATCCAAACTCAGAAGCCATCTCGGTGTCCTCCTCTTTTTCCTCCTACGTCTCACCAGAAACTGACATTCTTTACTCTCTTCATAATCTCCTTGTGTGCTGCCACTTCCCTACCCCAGACCTCATCCTTCAAACCTGAGTTGTCACTAGAGCCATCTCTATTTATCTTCTGGTTGCTACTCTTCAATAACCTAATCCTGGAGGAAAGATCCCATGCCTCTGCCCCCTCCCATTATTATGTAGAAACATGAAACCGGGTATCAACTTCTAATCCCTAGAGCTCTCATGCAACCGTAAGACCAAAACAAATTTACAAACCAAATACAAACAAAAGTGTAAAACCAGTAAAATACAAATTAACATTTGTTCTTTGACTGTTCTGCCATTCACCCCATAGTTGTGGCACCAATGACCTACTGGAAATTCCATGTGCTCGTACTACCATGGGCGTGATGGCCAACTGCCCCACCATTTTCTTCTATCGGAACATTTACAAAACCGTAATTAGTAGAGTCAGTCACCAGGAAATTGGTCTTCATTTGACACAGATGCTTGATTTACATATTAATTCCTCCTCTAATCTTTTCTCTTCAGCTTGTGACAAAGTACTGTGGTACCCTAAATACAGAGGTAGATACGGGCAACGAAACCATGACATCATATGGGAATATACAGCAATAAGTCATCATCCACATAACTCTGAATTATCTTATATTAAAATTTTGGATAGGGGTGCCTAGGTGGCTCAATTAGTTAAATGTCCAACTCTTGGTTTCAGGTCAGATCATGATCTCATGGTTTGTGGGATCGGGCCCTGCATTGGACTCTGCCCTGACAGCATAGAGTCTGGTTGGGATTCTCTCTTCCCCCTCCTCTCTTGCTCCCTCACTCATGCTCATGCACCTGTGCTCTCTGTCTCTCAGAAGAAACGTATAAATAAGTAAATATCACAGCAACATTATTCACAGAAAAAAGCAACCCAAGTGTTCATCAATGGATGACTGGATAAACAAAATGTGGTATATACACACAAGCAGGATATTATTCAGGCTTTAAAAGTATGGGAATTCTTTATATAGTACGGAAAAGGCAGTCTCTTCAATAAATGGTGCTGGGAAAACTGACAGCTATATGCAAAGGAAAGAAAGTGGACCACTTTCTTACACCAGACACAAAAATAAACTCAAAATGAATTAAAAACCTAAATGCAAGACCTGAAACCATAAATAGGCAATAATTTCTCTGACATCATTCATAGAAACATTATTCTAGATATGTCTCCTCGGGTAAGGGAAGCAAAAGCAAAAATAAACTATTGAGACTACGCCAAAAAAAAAAAAAAAAAGCTTTTGTACAGTTGAAGGAAACCATGAACAAAACAAATGAGAGAATACTGAATGAGAGAAGATATTTGCAAATGATATATCCGATAAGGGATTCATACCTAAATATATAAAGAACCTATATAACTCAACACCAAAAAACCCCAAATAATCCTTATTAAAAATAGGCAAAAGACTTAGACATTTTTTCAAAGATAACAAACAGATGGTCAACAGACACATGAAAAGATGCTCAGTATCAGTAATCATCAGGGAAATAGAAATCCAAACCAAGATGAGATATCACCTTACACCTATCAGAATGGCTAGAATCCAAAAGATAACAAGTGTCGGTGAGGATGTGGAGAAAAAGGAACCCTTGTTCCCATTGCATCAATGGAAATTGGTGCAGTCATTGTGGAATAGATGGAGGTTCCTCAAAAAATTAAAAATAGAAATACTACATGATCCAGTAATTCCCCTGGTATTTACCCAGAGAAAGTGAAAACACTAATTTGAAAAGATATCTGCACACCTATGTTCACTGCAGCATTATTCACAATAGCCAAGATATGGAAACAGCCCAAGTGTGCACAGATAGATGAATGGATAAAGATGTGACACCACATACATACAGGATGGAATTTGTGACAACATGGGGGGACCTAGAGGGTATTAAGCTAAGTGACATAAGTTCGTCAGAGAAAGGCAAATTCCATATGATTTCACTTATATGTAGAATCGAAAAAACAAAACGAATGAATAAATGAAAGCCAGAAACAGACCCATAAATACAGAGAACTAACGAACTGTTGTCAGAGAGGAGGCAGGGGGATGGGTAAATGGGTGAAGGGGAGGGAGAGGTCTAGGCTTCTAGTTACAAAATGAGTAAGTCACAGAGATGAAAGGTACAACACAGGGAATACAGCCAATGGTATTGTGAGAGTGTTGTGTGGTGACAGACGGTAGCTACACCTGTGGGGAGCACAGCATAACGTGTTGATTTGTTGAATCACTATGATGTAATCTGAAACTTATGTAATATCATGTTAACTATACTTCAACTTTTTTAAAAAGGAGGGAAATTCTTGACACATGGATGAATCTTGAGCATATTATGCTAGGTGAAATAATTACATATACTGTGATTCCACTTATATGAGGTACTTAGAGTAACCAAATTCATAGTAGAATGGTGGTTACCAGGGGCTGGGGGAGGAGGAAAGAAGAATTAGTGTTTAACAGGTACAGAGTTACAAGTTTCGCAAGATGCAAAGAGTTCTGTGGTGGTGGTTGTTCAAGGGAAATGTACTTTACACTATTTTTTGTTAAGATTTTATTATTACTATTATTTTTTCTTAATATTAATTTTGAGAGAGAGCACATGAGCAGAGGAAGGGCAGAGAGAGAGGGAGACACAGGATCTGAAGCAGGCTCCAGGCTCTGAGCTGCAGCAGAGAGTCCAGTTCGGGGCTCGAACTCATGAACCGTAAGATCATGACCTGAGCCAAAGTTGGAAGCTTAACCCACTGAACCACCCAGGTGGCCCTGTACTTTACACTATTAAACCATCCACTTAAAAATGGTTAAGATGGCAAATTTTATATTATATGTACTCTGCCACAATGAAAAACAAATTTAATATTATCAGCAGGTGAAAGACCCAGATTTTTCACTGACGGTAGAGAGCTCATGGGATCCGAATGAGTATTTTTGTAGACCGCCCCTCCCCTCTTCCCTGCGGTCCATACTGCTTTTCTCCCGTCTCCACCCCATACCTCCAGCCTAGAATCCCAAGAGTGACCTCACTACACTTCACCGTTCTCTCTCAACTCTCCTCAACGCCCACCTGCAGCCCCAGGTAACTGGGGTCCACCAAACTTGACCCACATTCTCCCCTTCGCTTTGGCCTATGCCTTTTCCCAGCTGAAAGACGCTCTTCCTTCTTGCACTATCCACTCCTTCCACTCATTAAGTTCCTTCTCCTCACAGTGGAACAACCCCAGACTACAAGGATTTTTCTCCACATCAAAGGGTGTCAATACTCTTCATTTAGAATTAGTCACACAATCTAGATGTATCACTTACTCTTTCAATCACTCAACATTTATTGTGTGTTATATACATGACAATGTGCTGGACTCTGAATCAAACGCTATGTCTTCAGTCTTCTGCTTTTCTAAAAAACATTTATTTAGTTTTGAGACAGAGAGACAGAGAAAGAGAAAGACATGGAGCATGAGTGGGGGAGGGACAGAGAGAGAGGGAGGCACAGAATGTGAGGCAGGCTCCAGGCTCTGAGCTGTCAGCTCAGAGCTTACACAGGGCTCAAACCCAGGAACTGCGAGATCGTGACCTGAACTGAAGTCAGATGCTTAAACGAATGAGCCCCTCAGGCGCCCCTTCTGCTGTTTTTCTTTTTTTAAAGCTTATTTATTTTGAGAGAGAGCACACATGAGTAGTGAGCGGGGAAGGGGCAGAGAGAGAGACAAGGAGAATCCCAAGCAGGCTCCACAACCTCAGTGCTGAGCCGGATGCTGAGCCCGATGCAGCACTTGAACCCACAAACCTCAAAATCATGATCTGAGCCAAAATCAAGAGTCAGAAGCTTACCCAACTGAGCCACCCAGGCGCGCCTTCTGCTTCTTATCCTCTCATGGCCCCTTACACATTTCCCAATGTCTACTGCGGCAGTTTGGATGAGGTAACGGCCTGTACTATCATATTCCACCCATGGACAGCAAATTTTAAACTACTGAAATGAAGAACAGTATGAACTCAGGACTTGCCTGAAACAACAGGAGGTTTTGTTGGTGACGGTAGGGTTTTTTCTATCAGTCTTACAAAACAGCTGTCAGTACGATAAGGCTTTGAGGACTGAGTTCAACAGGGATTATATGGTAGGAGATCCTAGTCCCTGTTATCAAAATTTCCATGATGGTAACAGTAATGTCATTTGGTCAAGAATGCCTGTGACGAGAGCATCGAGAACATACGCTATCTCCAAAATTCCCCTTAAATATGACTTACCTAACAGACATCTGCACAAACGCAAATAACTTTATTCACATGTTAGAACAGTGTTTGAGTAGACAGTGTTTTAAGGACACTTAATACAATCAATTTCTTGAACTCAGATTCAAGTTAAAAAAAAACTATATTCAAGCTCTGGGTATTTTACTTACAGAATTTTGCATGTAGCACACTTGTTTCTGCACAAAGGTAAAATACTATCTGTATTTGCTTAATTCCCCATACTTTGCCGTTTCATCATGATCTCGTACCCCCAGTCATTTCATTGTTCATCTAAGCTTACATTTCTTTCACCCAGCCTTTTCTGAGCTCATTTTCTCTCTTTAGGTTCTAAAGGGTAGCTTCGAGGTATCGGGTATTCCTTCCCAAGGTCCACAACAATTACCTCCCTAGAAAATGTCACTCCCTTTAAAGGTCTTTTGTGGTTTTCAACAGCTGATTGACTTCCGTCGACAGGTCCGGGTGGTTTTTGCGAATTGTCACCCTGCGAGAGAATGGGACAAATGGTATAAACGCTTAATTTAGGAAGGCAACGAGCCCTTCTTTAAAACACCTAAGTTATATTTTTAATTTAATTTATATTTTAAATAAAATATAGAAACATCATTCGTGAGAAACAGAAGTGTTTCTAAGGATACAGGAAAGCGGTGGTAATCCATCATGATCTCAGTTTCCTATTTCTCTGGTGATAAAAGAGCCCCCTGCACTGTCGTTCTGCCTCTGGGCTTAGGCCTTGGGTTCAGGGAAGATGTGAACTGTTCCTATCAGGGAGCCCTGAGAAGGCCCAGAGAATGTCTGTGTGCTGTTGTAAAGGGAGCCTGGAACCAAAATGGAGACGTGGGGTCTGGTCCTGAACGTGGCTGTGAGGGAGGAATGACCTTGAGCAATTCATCCCATTTTCCCATTTGTAACACGAGAGGGCTGGATCCCTACATGAGCTCCAAGGACTCCTCCCGCTCTAAGATCCTAGGATTCTGCGAAAAGCACAAGGAAGGGGAACTATTCGGAACAACACAAATAGAAGAGTGAAGAATGGACAAGTGTCCAGCTTTGGCCTGTATGACTCGTTTAATAACATGGCCTGATGAGCTAAGAAGAACGGTTTGGAGGACTGCAGACACGATGCTCCTTTCAGGTAAACACTTAAGCTGCAGGCCAGGCCATGTCACGGGACCTAGCCACGTCACCTAGCACCTTTTCAGTTAAACAAATTCTAAACGGCCCCTCGAGAGTAGAAAAGTCTGTCACCTCTTGACCATTTCCTTCAGCGTTCTTAGACTCTTGCTTCTCTTTTACTTTTTCCTGCTCCTCTTCTTCCATCTTTTCTTTCTCTTCTAAGGGTGTGTCCAGCACTTCTTTACTCCGTCTCTGGACAAGAATGCCAGGTCTCACGGGTGCGTTCAAGTCCACAGTTGGTGTCACGAGAGTCCTAGATAATCAATCAGCAGGATTTTTTAAAATTCATGCGTGTTAGCCACCCTTACCACACCCCGAAACGGCTTTCTATCACATTCTACGATACAGACTTACTTTCCTTGGTCTCCTAAAATGTTCGCCTCCACATTAGCAGCTAAACAATCTTCACCTCCATTACCCTCTGGACAAGGGTGTTTTTCTGCCTGTTCATCTTTCTTGCTTTGCAAACTGAAAACAAATAAGCAAAAATTTCAGAAAAAGGAGAATGGCCTCAAATTGAACGCTTGTCAGGGAACATCACTTTTAAACAGGAAATTAAAATTTCTAAAATTCTGAAATGGACAAAGTAGATAGCTATGGTGTTACTGGCTCTATCATAAATTGATTGAGATTATTTCTAGATACATTTGCTAGCATGACTTGAAATCTGATCCCAATTTAACAGCATGGATTTATACCATTTATAGAAAAAAACCATCAATAAAAAGAGGATGCAAAGGAAGCAAATTAGAAGGAGGATCAAGAAAGTGATTTCAGTGATTTCAAAGCTCAGAGGAGCAGCCAGAAGACTCATCTACTATCACAGTCACAGATCGTGCAAATATTCTTGTCCAGCTTAGTTTGAATGTAGTTCTCGTTCTTTACGTTTTCTAGAAACAGAAGAACACAAGGCTATTTTCATTGTTGTTCTTTTGATCCGTTTCATAAAAGATGCTCTGCTTGTTTCCATGAAGTTGACTCACACTGGCTAATTTCTCTCCATAAATGTGGTGGGGGCTCAGGTGGTTGGAGGGGAGACTGAGCTGGGACACGTGTGATCACTCAGCTCACCTCCCCTCACCCCAAAAATATCAAGAATCCAGAGGAGAGGAATTGGAGCAGCTGGAGCCAAGCCCAGCTTCCCATTCTTCTCTCTTCAGTGACATCACAGAGTCACGGAACCGTTCGGTTAGCGGGACCAGAGTGCGAGCCCAACTCTGCCCGTCACCGGGAGTCAGGAGAACTACGAAACTCTCCTCTAGGCTGCAGTCTGTCTGTCCTCTCCTCTCAGAGGGCTGGGGTGGACGCCATTGTGCACTCTTTGGACAAGGATTTCTTGCCTCTCTCTAAACACCAGCTTTCCTTCTTAACCTGAGCCTGTTTCTCTTATGCTTCTTTTGAAGACAATGAACAATCGGTTCCACTTCCTTCTTATGAAATCCCTCTCTACAGTAATCAACTTCCATCCTAATGGGTGCTCTCCAGGCTAAATAGCCTATATCTTTCTAATCTCACATCCCTGGACCTACTTTCTGGACAAACAAGCAAACTGGCATCTCTAGAAGCCATGGCTCAGGGAGCAGAGCAAGATGATCAGTCACAATGACCCCGCCCCCAACCTCATTTCAGGTGAGTGTGTGATGCCCACAACGGAGTAGAGCTAGTGTTTTCTGCGATGCAAAAAAAAGTACAAAGGAATAAGGCAAGTGCTGCCAACCACATCTTAAAAAGTCAGAAAATGAGCCCTTGGGGGGGGGGGGCGGTCTCTGGGCTGTAGCAACACTGGCTCTGCTTCAGAAGGGCAGGGACTAGGGTTTTTTTATCGTTGGATACTCCACCAAGTCCGGATCTGCAAACCCCATAAATGTTGAAGGGATGGGTCTGTGCGGTGGGTGTGGTATGTATTGTAGGTGGCGAGTGTGTGAGTACAAGCAGAACTTGTTGGAGGGTTCAGGCCAAGCCTGATTTCTAGAACATGGGAACATCTGGGCGACTCCTGGCAGAGTCGGCAGAATTCGCAGATGCTTCTTGCAGCAAGGCTCCCAGATAAAAGATTCAGAGCCCCTATCACTCTCCTTACTCTACGCTGCTGCCAGACTGAGACTTTAAGAGCCCAAATCTTCCCATGTCTCATATAAACATAAAGGATTTTCCTGGGAGATGGGAATATTTTAGATCTACTGTTGGTTACACTCATCTAGACTTATGTAGAAACCCAGCAAACTGTATCCTTAAGACTAGTGTGCCTTGTGTCATCTACTGTGGATATCACACTGAATAGAAGGAAAAAGGGGCCCCACCCCTACACTGGGTTTGACTGTGTGTGGTGCCATGAGCAGTGCTGGACCAGAGGGCACTGCTGCTAGTGCTTGTGCCTCCAAGACTTCGTACCAGATATAGTCTGAGACCAGAGACCTTCAGTGACAAGTAAGGGCTGATACGACTATCATAAGGGTTTTCCTTCATTGAATGTGACTTGGAAATCAATGTTAAATATATATGTATAGTTAATATAATTCTAAAAAGTGGAAGGTCATCCAACTTGGGTCCCTAAATCACATTTTTGAGTACACTGGACTAGGAATTTGTGATGCCAAGATACTCGAAGATGCATTCCAGAACCTAACCAAGGGCACCTTGCACTTGGGTGTGTGCTCAAAATTTATACGTGGTGGGAAATTACTACCAATTCTATAGAAATTAAAAAATATTCTAAAAATATTATGAAAATTGTACACTAACAAATTGAATAATCCAGATGAAATGGAAAAATTCCTAGAAACACAATCAATCAGACAGACAGAATTGTGAAGACAGAGAAAATCTGAATAGAAATATAATGATAGCCGCAGCAATCAGACAACACAAAGAAATAAAAGACATTCGAATTGGCCAGGAGGAGGTCAAACTTTCACTCTTCACAGATGACATGATACTCTATATGGAAAACCCAAAAGATTCCACCAAAAAACTGCTAGAACTGATCCATCAATTCAGCAAAGTGGCAGGAAATAAAATCAATGCACAGAAATTGGTTGCATTCGTATACACCAATAATGAAGCAACAGAAAGAGAAATCAAGGAATCGATCCCATTTACAATTGCACCTAAAACCATAAAATACATACAAATAAGTCTAACCAAAGAGGTGAAAAATCTATACGCTGAAAACTATAGAAAGCTTATGAAAGAAATTGAAGAAGACACACAAAAAAATGGAAAAAATATTCCATGCTCCTGGAAAGGAAGAACAAATACTGTTAAAATGTCAATACTACCCAAAGCAATCTATATATTCAATGCAATACCTATCAAAAGAACACCAGCATTCTTCACAGAGCTAGAACAAACAGTCCTAACATTTGTATGGAATCAGAAAAGACTCCAAATAGCCAAAGCAATCCTGAAAAAGAAAACCAAAGCAGGAGGCAAAATAATCCCAGACTTCAAGCTGTATTACAAAGCTATCATCATCAAGACAGTACGGTACTGGCACAAGAACAGACACTCAGATCAATGGAACAGAATAGAGAACTCAGAAATAGACCCCCAAACGTACAGCTAACTCATCTTTGACAAAGCAGGAAAGAATATCCAATGGAATAAAGAATGTCTCTTTGGCAAGTGGTGCTGGGAATACTGGGCAGCAACACGCAGAAAAACGAAGCTGGATCACTTTCTTACATCACACACAAAAATAAACTTAAAATGGATGAAACACCTAAACATAAGACAGAAAACCATCAAAATCCTCGAGGAGAAAGCAGGCAAGAGCCTCTTTGACCTCGGATGCATCAACTTCTTACTCAACACATCTCCAGAGGCAAGGGATACAAAAGGAAAAATGAACTATTGGGACCTCATCAAAATAAAAAGCTTCTGTACAGAGAAGGAAACAATCAGCAAAACTAAAAGGCAACCAACGGAATGGGAGAAGTTATTTGCAAACGACATATTAGATAAAGGGTTATCAAACTCAACACCCAAAAAACAAATAATCCAGTGAAGAAATGGGCCAAAGACATGAACAAACACTTCTCCAAAGAAGACATCCAGATGGCCAACTGACACATGAAATGATGCTCAATGTCACTCATCATCAGGTAAATACAAATCAAAACCACAATGAGATACCACCTCACACCAGTCAGAATGGCTAACATTAACAATTCAGGCAACAACAGATGCTGGCGAGGATGCGGAGAAAGAGGATCTCTTTTGCACTGATGATGGGAATGCAAACTGGTGCAGCCACTCTGGAAAACAGTATGGAGGTTCCTCAAAAAATTAAAAATAGGACTACCCTACGACCCAGCAATTGCACTGTTAGGTATTTATCCAAGGGATACAGGTGTGCTGTTTCAAAGGGACACGTGCACCCCAATGTTTATAGCAGCACTATTGACAATAGCCAATGTATGGAAATATCATTTGGCAATAGCCAAGTATCCATCGATGGATGAATGGATAAAGATGTGGTGTATATATACAATGGAGTATTACTCGGCAATCAAAAAGAATGAAATCTTGCCATTTGCAACTACGTGGATGGAACTAGAGTGTATCATGCTAAGCGAAATTAGTCAATCAGAGAAAGACAAATATCATATGACTTCATTCATATGAGGACTTTAAGATACAAAGCAGATGAACATAAGGGAAGGGAAGCAAAAATAATACAAAAACAGGGAGGGGGACAAAAACATTAGAGACTCTTAAATATGGAGAACAAACAGAGGATTATGGGAGGGCTTGTGGGAGGGGGATGAATTAACAGCACTAAGGAATCTATTCTTGAAATCACTGTTGCACTGTATTCTAACTAACTTAGATGTAATTTTTTTTAAAAAGTTAAAAAATATAAGAAACAATGAGACAGAATAACCAAAACCTTCAAACAAAGAAAAGCCCTGGACCAGATGGCTTCACTGAATAATTCTATTAAGATTAAAAGAAGAACTAACCAATATCTTTCAAACTCTTCCAAATAATTTAAGAAAAGGGAACAATTCCTAACTCATTGCATGAGGCCAGCATTATCCTGATACCAAAGCCAAAGACAATACAAAAAAAAAAGAAACCTAAAGACTGATCTCCCTTACGGACACTTTAAGCAGAAATCCTCAACAAAGTATTAGCAAACTGAATTTAGCAGCATATTGAAAGGATTATATGCCACAACAAAGTGTAATTTATTCCTGGAATGCAAGGATGGTTTAACAGAAAAATCAATGTAATATACCATATTAACAGAAGGGGAGAAAAATACATGATCATCTCAATTGATTCAGGAAAGGCATTTGACATAATTTAACATCCTTTTCATGATGAAAAACACTAAACAAACTAGGAATAAAAGGAGTCTACTCTGACATAACAGAGCCCATATATAGGAACCCCACAGCTAACATACTCAGTGATGAGAATATATTTGCGAATCACATACCTGATAATGGATTAATATTCACAATTAATAAAGAACTCCTACAACTCAAGGACAACATAAAACAACTCAATTTAAAAATGGACAAAGGACCTGAATAAGACATTTCTCCAAAGAAGATATGCAAATGGACAAGCAGCACACAAAGATGTTCAACATCACTAATCATTAAGGAACAAATCAAAACTGCGATGAAATAACCATTTCACACCCATTTATAAAGTAATTTAAAAAAATACTTAAAAGAAAGAAAGAAAGAAAAAGAAAATAATAAGTGTTAGTAAGAATGTGGAGAAGTTAGAGCCCTTGTACATTGTTGGTGGGAATATGAAATGGTGCAGTCACCATGGGAAAGAACATGGCACTTCTTCAGAAAATTAAATATGACCCAGCAATTTCATTTCTGGGTATATTCACAAGAGAAGTGAAAACAGGGACTGGAACAAATATTTGTACATACATGTTCACAGCAACATTATTCATAATACCCAAGCGAGGGTGGGGGAAGGGGAGAGGGGGGGAGAGGGAGGGAGAGGGAGGGAGAGGGAGGGAGAGGGAGGGAGAGGGAGGGAGAGGGAGGGAGAGGGAGGGAGAGGGAGGAGGAGAGGGAGGAGGAGAGGGAGGAGGAGAGGGAGGAGGAGAGGGAGGAGGAGAGGGAGGAGGAGAGGGAGGGGGAGGGAGGGGAGGGAGGGAGGGAGGGAGAGAGAGGGAGAGGGAAAATCCCAAGCAGGTTCCGCATCATAAGTGCAGAGTCCAATTTGAGTCTTGAACTCACAAACTGTGAAATCATGACCTGAGCCGAAACCCACTGAGCCACCTAAGCACCCCCCACCCTGGGAGACTTTTTGACCTTGTGATTCCAACCCAGGGAAGAGATAAGAGGACACTGCAAGCCCGCCTCAGAAGAGCAAGTTTCCCCCAGGGTGTGTATAAACCAAGCCTTTTGCACATTACATTGGTCCCACTCGTGACAACCCAGCACCCTTAACAAGAAGTGGGAACCATTATCGAAAGGCAAAGAGGGGACTTCCTTTGTGTTTTATTTGGGAAGCTTGCGCTTGACAGGATGAGAGCACTGTCTCTCTGTCTGAGGATGCTGCTGTGGGAGGTGAAGCCAAGCCCACCTCTGCTGTCTAAATGGAACACGAGTCGTTTTTTTTTTCCGATTGATTTTGTTCAGCCAGAAAGCTTTTTGCTTTTATTTCTTTTAAAAGACATAATTTGCTCTAATCATTTGTACTGTTACGGTTCTTATATTACTTTGTTTTCATCTGTTTTAGTTTGTATTTGTTTTCCTCAACCTCTGTACTCACGGCCTTTGGTCTAAACCTTTTCTGATTAAAAACATTAGGAATTTTCTAGGGCAGAGCTTCTCTATCTGTGGCAAAGAAGCAGGTTTCAATTTTTTCTCCCAATCCACTGAGGACCAACACTTGCACAAAACCGAAATATTAGAGTGATCATATGTTTGGATGTTACAGCAGTGCTAAAAGTAGTTACTACAAGTTTCTAGGTTAAATCTCTGTATTTTGTTGCAGACCAGTGGCAATTTAAGGACAAACACCTATCCAGAGATTACACCTGGATTAACACTGAGTGAACAACTCCCTATTTGTTTAAAAAAATTTTTTTAATGTTTATTTATTTTTCAGAGACGGGGGTGCGGCAGACAGAGAAAGAGACAAAAAATCCGAAGCAGATGCCAGGCTCCAAGCCTGACGCGGGGCTCGAACTCACAAACTGTGAGATCATGACCTGAACCAAAGTCGGACGCCAAACGGACTGAGCCACCCGGGTGCCCAAGTAACTGTTATAAATAACATCGTGTTTTGCAGAAAATTTGGAAAATACAAAAAAAAAAAAAAAAAAAAAAAGGAAAATAAAATCTAATTCCAACATCTAAAAATAAAAGCTGTTGAAATATATTGATATTTTGTATTATATATACTGATGGTTGTACCTCGATATAATTTTAGGACAATTTTATCACCCCCCAAAAAAAACCCTTACCCGTTAGCAGTCAGTCCCGACTGCCCCTCTCTCCAGTCCCTGGTAACCACTAATCTTTTGCCTTATTTTTGCTTTTTAAGATTTTATTTTTAGGTAATCTCTACACCCAACATGGGGCTCAAACTCACAACCCCGAGATCAAGAGTTGCATGCTCCCCCGACTGAGGCAGCCTGGTGCCCCCTGATCTGTTTTGTTTCTATTGATTTGTCTGTTCTCAAAATTCCATATAAGTGGAATCATACAGTATGTGGCCTTTTGTGTCTGGCCTCTTTCAACTTAGCATCATGTTTTCAAGATTCATCCCGGTTGAGCATGTAACAGTATGCCATTCCTTTCCATTGCCAAATAATGCGTTTCATGAATATATCAAATTTTGTTTTATCCATTCATCAGTTGATGAACATTTGGGCCGTTTCTACTCTAGCTCTTGTGAATACTGCTGCATGAACATTCATGAATATGTTTTTACAGAGACATAAGTTTTCATTTCTTTTGGATATATATGTAAGCACAGGATTACTGAGTCATACGGTTAGGTCTATGTTTAACAGTTTGAGGAAACACATGTTTTTTTAATAACTTAAAAAAATTAGAATCACTATATAGGTACTTTGTTAAACTTACCATTTTTATTATAACTATTTCCCCAATATCTTCCAATAATCTTCAAAAAGATGATTTTTTTAAGGGCCCCCCAGGTGGTTAAGCATCTGACTCTTGAATTCAGCTCAGGTCAGGATCTCACAGGTTCGTGAGTTCGAACCCTACACAGGGCTCTGCACTAACAGTGCAGTGCTTGCTTGGGATTCTCTCCCTCTCCTTCGCTCTCTGCCCCTCTCCCATTTGTGCTCTCTCCCTCTCTCTCAAAATAAATAAGCTTAAAAAATTTTTTAGGGGCACCCATGTGTCCTAGTCAGTTAAGGGTCTCACTTCGGCTCAGGTCATGATCTTGCAGTTTGTGGGTTCGAGTCTCGCGTCGGGCTCTGTGCTGACAGCTCAGAGCCTGGGGCCTGCTTCCAATTCTGTTTCCCCCATCTCTCTCTGCCCCTTCCCTGTTTGCACTGTCTCTCAAAAATAAAAACATTAAAAAATAATAATAATAAATAAATTGGGCTTTAAAAATATTTTTAAAGATGATTTTTTAAATACATGTACATTTCCCCAATTTATAAAAGCATTACAATTATTTCCTTATTATTGGGCCTTTTACTGCCATCATAAATGCCATCGATGGTCATATTTATACATAAATGTGGATTAAACTCTGATATTAAAATATTCATTTTTTATTTTCAAAAGTTTATTGGTTCTGGCTTTTATTTTACATCTCATCCGTTTTGTTTCACTGTTTTTGGGCTCCAAATATCTTATGTTTTGATCTATTACTTTTAACTTGTATTTATTCCCTTTTTCTTTTGTACCTTATTTCTAATTTCTTGGGTTGAGTCTTCTATTAATCTTAGTTGAAGCAAAAGCAATTTCTGCTTTAGGTTTAAAAACTGTTAAAAACATTTTAATATTTGCAGAGGCTCAGTCGGTTAAGCGCCCAACTCTTGATTTTGGCTCAGGTCACGATCTCATGGTCTCATTGGGCTCTGTTTGGAATTCTCCCTCTTCCTCTCTCTCTGCCCCTCCCCTTGCTTGCACTCTCAAAATAAATGAACATAAAAGCCAATACACCAAGACCAACATTTGCCAGGGTTTGAATTCTATTCCCTTAGTAAGTATTCAGATGGGGAATACTCTCTCCCTTCTCTGTGTGTTTCAAGAGAAATACATTGCTAAACCCTTCTTTCAGAAATTGTATCCCTCCCTCTCTTTTCTCTCCTCCACCTCAAGATGACTAGTCAGCAACTTCCTTCCTCTCAAGTAGAAAATTCCCAAAAATGATTTCTTTAGAAAGTTTTTTTATTTTTATTTATTATTTTTTAGAGAGAGAGAGAGTATACAAGTGGGGGAGAGGGGCAGAGAGAATCATAAGCAGACTCCAAATTCAGCACAGCGCCTGAACCAAGGCTTGATCCTATGACCCTGGAATCATGACTTGAGATGAAATCAAGAGTCAGACGCTTGGGGCACCTGGGTGGTTCAGTGGGTTAAGTGTCTGACTTAAGCTCAAGTCATGATCTCAAGGTTCTGAGTTTAAGCCCCACATCGGGCTCAGTGCTGACAGCGTAGAGCCCGCTTATAATCAATCCTCTGTCTCTCTCTCTGCCCCTATCCTGCTTGTGCTCTCTCCAAAAAATAAAAAAATAAAAAAATAAAAATAACATTAAAGAAAGAAAAAAGTTGAACACTCAACCGAGCCACCTGGGCACCACCCCCCCAATAATGATTTCTATCCCCAAGGGAATAATGGCATTTTGTTCATCTTAAAAGGCAAATAACCTCAGTTAAATTTTGAAAGCAAAGATTTGCATCCCTCACTTTTCTGTACTGTGGTAGATTACGTACATGCACGCCACTCCTCCCACCAAGAGGGGAAGTCGTTTCTCCTGCCCTTGAATCTGAGTCAGCAAGTGACTTGCTTTGGCCAACAGAATATAACAGAAGAGGGGCGCCTGGGTGGCTCAGTCAGTTAAGCGTCTGACTTTGCTCAGGTCATGATCTCTCAGTTTGTGAGTTCGAGCCCCACATCAGGCTCTGTGCTGACAGCTCAGAACCTGGAACTTGCTTCGGATTCTGTGTCTCTCTCTCTGCTCCTCCCTCACTCATGCTCTGTCTCTGTCTCTAAAAAAAATTAAAAAAAAAAAGAATATAACAGAAGAAATGCTGTGGGAATTCTGGCCTAGCCCTTTCCTGGCCTGTCAGCCTCTTTGTCCTCTTTCTCGGAGCCCGGAGGCAGCAAGGAAGAAGCCTTGCAGCTAGAGAGGCCCAGCTCCCCATGAGGCACTGAACATGTGAATAAGGCCATCTTGGAAATTCCAGCCCGGACGAGGGATCCCAGCTGTCTTAGTCTGTTCGGAATGCTTTAACGGATACATCACAGCTTATAAGCAAACACTTACTTCTCACTGTTCTGGAAGTCCAAGATCATGATGCTGGCAGACTTAATGTCTGGTGAAGTCCCTCTTCCTGGTTCAGAGACAGCTGTCTTTTTGCTGTCCTCATAGGATAGAAGGAGGGAGAGAGAGCCCTCTTGGGCTTCTTTTATAAGGACATTAATCCTATTCATGAGGGCTCTGCCCTTCTCATCCAATCACCCTCAGGTCCTCCCACCTAAGAGCATACCGCAGGGGTTAGCATTTCAACATGAACTTTGGATGGCCACAAACATTGGGACTACAGCACCAGCCTGTGCCAAACAGGACAGAACAACCACTTAGCCGATTTAAGACAACCCATAGAGTCATAAAAGGTCATTACCAAACCCCACTTCTTAACATATCAGAATTACAGGCTTTCTTCTCTATCTGAATATATGCAAATCCCCTTTAAGACTTGCCTTTGGAGGGGCGCCTGGGTGGCTCAGCTGGTTAAGTGACTGACTCTTGATTTTGGTTCAGGTCATAATCTCAGATCTAGTCCAAGTTGGGCTCTTGTGTGGAAATTTCTTGGGATTCTCTCTATCCCTCTCTCTCTTTCTCTGCCCCCCCCATCCTGCTCATGCACTCTCTCTCTCTCTCTTAAAATACATAAAAAAAAAAGAAATGGGGACTCATGGTATTTGTCCAGATAAACAAAGGGAAGTAGGACACTGAGGTTTGTAAACGGATCATGTTTGTTCAAGAGCGTAATACACCAAGAATAATTTTTAAAATCTTTAACTTAATATGTGATAAGAGGTTTTTTTCCGTTTTGTTTTTGTTTTTTCTTATAGATGGGCTGATTTCCTTATCTTTATAATTTATCACAGTCACAGTGGCTGTTTCTAGTGAGCGGGAGCAACCCACCCACTAGAAATTTTGCTGTACTTTTTCTTCTGACTCTGACTCCTTCCTTGGTACCCTTTGCCATGGGCCCTTCAAACTGACTGGATCATTGGCAGTAAGGGAGAGGACTGTTGAGAAGATTGACACCGATTTGCTCTCCGGGGCATGCATGCTGCAAAGATGTCTACAACTAAATATTGGCATTTTGACCAAGACCAGTCTTATCTGAGAAGGAAGCATTTCTCACAGAGAATAAAAAGATGTTGTAAGTAATATTGCTCTATTCTAGCTGATTCTGTTTATTTTCACGAACAAATGGGGAAACTCAGTCACAACTTGGAGGGTATCCACAGACCGGGTGAGATGCAGAATATTTCCTATAATTAACATATGCATAATAGTTTGACATTTGAATATACTGTCTTTTGTAGAATATTTAGGACTTTTAATAAACATTATTTAAAGTAACGTCAGTTTTCCCAATAATTGTTCATAGGTCATATTTCAGGACTGTCTGAAAAAAGAGGAAAAGGCTGGGAAACAAATACTAGACACCTGTGTGACAAAAATGAGGATAGATCAATTTGGAAACAGGATTATACCAGGTAACCAATTAAAAAAATAATGTATTCGCACAGCTTAAAAAAATTTAAATATGGAAAAGTTTTATGGCAAAAATTTCTCCCAACCTGTCCTGACCCTTTCTGCCATCTGCTCAGCAGCACCCACCTGTCCTCAAACCACTGACATTAGTTTATTGTGGTTTCTGACAGAAAGCCTTTATGCATATAAGCAATGCAGACATATATCCGTACTTTGGTATTCCTTTCTTTAAAACTTTTTATTGGGGCGCCTGGGTGGCTCAGCTGGTTGGGCATCCAACTTTGGCTGAGGTCATGATCTCACAGTTTGTGGGTTTGAGCTCCACATCAGGCTTTGCACTGACAGCAGAGAGCCTGCTTCAGATTCTCTGTCTCTCTCTCTCTTCCCCTCCCCCCTCTCAAAAATAAACTTAAGGGGCATCTGGGTGGCTCAGTCAGTTGAGCATCTGACTTTGGCTCAGGTCATGATCTCACGGTTCATGAGGTCGAGTCCCATGTTGGGCTCTGTGCTGACAGCTCAGAGCCTGGAGCCTGCTTCTGATTCTGTGTTTCCCTCTCTCTCTGTCCCTTCCCACTCATACTCTTGTCTGTCTGTCTCCCTCTCAAAAATAAACATTAAAATTTTTAAAAAAATAAACATTAAAACCTTTTTTTGAAGCATATCTTATATCCAGTAAGTTCTAGCTACAAAAATATTTCCAATACTCCCAAAACCCTCATCTCCCTCCTAGCTACTATCTGTCAAAGATGACATTATTCTGACGTCTATCACTATAAATTAGCTTTGTCTATCCTTGAATCCCATATAAATGGAATAATTCAGTATGTACTTTTTTGTGGAAGGCTTCTTTTGCTCAATGTTACATCTGAAGTTCATCTATGTTGTTGCATATGGCAATATTTTGTTCTTTTTTGTTATGTATATCCATTATATGATTGTAGCTCAATTTATCTATCCATTCTGTTGATAAACATTTGAGTTTTTTCCAGTTTTTAGCCATTATAAATAGTGCTGCTAGGAACATTTTCATACATATCTGTGGATGGATATAGCACTCACTTACACTGGCTATACGGAATGGTCAGACAAGTCATAGGTATATCTCCAAAGTGGTTATATCAGTTTATATTCCCATAAGCAATGTATGAATCCCTCTTGCTCTCAACCTACAGCAACCCTTAAAAGACCATCCTTTTAAACAACATGAAACAAAACCTCCCTATTCACTTTAGGAGGATGCTAGGGAGCCAACTTATTATCTTTAAAACTGGTAAATAAAGGTAGGGCATCTGGGTGACTCGGTAGGTGAAGTATCTGATTTTGGCTCAGGTTATGATCTGGTGGTTCGTGAGTTCGAGCCCTGTATCAGGCTCTGCACAGGGCAGAGTCTGCAGAGCTGCTTCAGATCCTGTTTCCCTCTCTCTGCCTCTCCCCTGATCTCTCTCTCTCTCTCTCTCAAAAATAAACAACAGAAACTAATAAAGGGGGGGAAATCAGACATTTTTCTTTTTTTCTTATATTCTCTATCATGGGATAATGAAACAATGAGAAGTTTCTTTTCACCAAGGAGTTTCCCGTAAGAAATAGACGAGAGAATTTGACTAATATTACTTTGCAGTTCCTGATGCATCAGTGGATATTGCTGTTGACATCACACAAAAAGAGACAAGCAGACACCGAATGTCTCCTGATGGAATTACACATCGACTAGAAAGTAGTCTTAGTCCAGCCCCTTGAAAAATCTCAATCTGAACAAGTCTCTAGACCTAACTACCAGTTTACAGGAAACATAAGGGCCAGCACATGAAACTACACTATACAGGCAATCATCTGAATGAGGGCTATGGAGAAACTGGATGGAAATAACCTGCTTTTTTCAAGAAGAAATAAAGGAAAAACATTTTTTTGAGAGAGAGAGTGAGGGAGAAGGGCAGAGAAAGAGAAAGACTCTCAAGAAGACTCCACACCCAGCAAGGGCTCAAAGCAGGGCTCAGCCCCACAAACCTTGAGATCACTACCTGAGCCAAAATCAAGAGTCAGATGCTCAACCAACTGAGCCACTCAGGGGCCCCTAGAAATAAAGGAATTTTTTTAAATGTTTATTTTTGAGAGAGAGAGAGCATGTGAGCAGGGGAAGCGCAGAGAGAGGGGGACAGAGGCTCTGAAGAGGGCTCCATGCTGACAGCAAAGAGCCCGATGTGGGGCTCACACTCATGAACTTGAGATCATGACCTGAGCCAAAGGTGGATGCTCAACTGACTGAGCCAACCAGGCACCCCAATAAAGGAAATTTTTCAATGATATAAAGTGAGACCATAGATCAAAAGAGATTTATGATAATTATCAAACAAGTACAAAATGTGAACTTCATTTAAATCATGTTTCAAACAAACTAAAGAAATTATAAGGCATTCAGAGAAGTATGAACACTGATGAGACATTTATTTAATATCAAGGAAATGTTAAAATGCTTTTTAGGTGTGATAAAGTATTGTAGTTATGTTTGAAAAAAATTATTTTAGAGAAATACGCAGGAATATTTACTGATTTAATTAAAACTGGGCTGGTTAAAACATTTTTTCTAACATTCATTTATTTTAGAGAGAGAGAGAGAGAAAGAGCAAGGGAGGGGCAGAGAGAGAGGGAGACCCAGAATCCAAAGCAGGCTCCAGGCTCCGAGCTGTCAGCGCAGAGCCCAATGTGGGGCTCGAACCCATGAACTGCGAGATCATGACCTGAGCCAAAGTTAGACGCTTAACACGCTTAACCGACTGAGCCACCCAGGCACCAAAACCTGAGATGGTTTTAAAAATAATCCGGGCAGAGGAAATGGAAGGTTTGGATGAAATATGATTATCCATATGTTGACAATTGTTGAATCTGGGTGATGCAGACATTAGTATCATTTTCTTCTCTCTGCTTATGTGTATATATGAAATGATGCATAATAAAGCTTTTAAAATAACTAAAAAAGTTTTCCTTACAGTATTCTCTGTAATAGCAAATATTTGGAAACACACTAAATGTCCACAGTATGAGAACGGCCAAGTTAAACAGGGCATATTGAAATAATATAATGGAGTACCATAAAATAATATAAAGTGCAGTTCTCAAACTTTTTGATCTTAGAAACTACACTACTAAAAATTATTGAAGACCCCAAAAGCTTTGTTTATGTGGGTTGTAGTTAATAATATTCACTGTATTGTATATTAAAGCTGACAAATTAAAAAAAATGTTTTTAACATTTAGTTATTTTTGAGAGAGAGAGAGAGACAGAGAGTGAGCAGGGGAGGGGCAGAAGGAGACACAGAATCTGAAGCAGGCTCCAGGCTCTGAGCTGTCAGCACAGAGCCCAACATGGGGCTTGAACCAATGGACCACAAGATCATGACCTGAGCTGAAGTCAGAGGTTCAACTGACCGAGCCACCCAGGAGCTTCGAAGCTGACAAATTTTTAAATGTGTACTAAGCATTTATTTTTTTATGTTTATTTATTTATTTTGACAGAGAGAGAGAGAGAGAGAGCGCGCACGCAAGGGAGGGGCAGAGAGAGAGGGTGAGACAGAGAATCCCAACCAGGCTCTGCATGGTCTACACAGAGCCCACTGTGGCGCCCGAACTCACAAACCATGAGATCATGACCTAAGCCCAAAATCAAGAGTCGAATACCTAACCGACTGAGCCACCCAGGTGACTCAAAATGTGACTAATCATTTAAAACTACAAATAATACGGGGTGCTTGGGTGGCTCACTCAGTTAAGCGTCCGACTTCAGCTCAGGTCATGATCTCACGGTTCAGGAATTCGAGCCCCGAGTCAGGCTCTATGCTGACAGCTCAGAGCCTGGAACCTTCTTCAGATTGTGTCTCCTTCTCTCTCTGCCTTTCCCCCGCTCACTCAAAAATAAGCACTTAGAAAATAATAACAAAAAATTTTAAAAATACAAATAATAAACCCATAAAAAGTTAGTAAATAGAATGAGACAAAGTTTTGCATATAGGACGCTTTCAAATGCAATATAAAATGGGAACTAAAAATAGCTTAAAAAGGTAAGAGATTTATCACCTCCCATGACAACATGGCTCCTAAGTTGGTTAATTCCAGAGTCTGGTGACATCGTCAAGGGTCAAGTTTCTATCTTTCCACTCAGCCACCTCTGTGTATTAGCAAGCCTCCCTGTGGTTATGAAAAGACCACCACAGCTCTAGAGATCACACAAATGTCAGAGGCAGAAAAATGGGACCATCTGGGGTTAGACAAAAACATCAAAGAGTGTGGCTTTTGTTTCATGTCAAACACCAGAGGCCGAGTTATAGGTTTGACAGTAAGAATGATGTCACTCTCTTCCTGAGATTTCCCGTGAGTACCGGAAATGCTATCAGCAATTCCGATGGATGCCCCAGGCTAGTAAATGTTATCCTGGTGGAATATTAGGATAATAAACAAGAAAAATCCTCAGAATTAGAGAATAGACCAATTATTTTCTTCATTTATTGCATACTTTTGTATTTACACCAACATTTCCATCTATAGCTTCCATTTTACCAAAGATTGTAAGTTCCAGTACCAACTGGGAAAGGCTACCACTTGTTGCCAGGTCTTTTATATACATTTGATCCTTGGTTCCTTTGATCCTCACAACGATGCTGTGAGTTAGGCATTATTATAATCCCCACTTTTCAGATGAAGAAACCGAGGTGTGAAGAGGTTTTGTGATTTACCCAGCTCCTATGCACCCTATGTGTGAAGCTAGGGTTCAAATCACAGTAATCTGGCTCTAGACTCTTTGCTTTCAACTATATGCTTACCTTTATATGGTTTTAGAAAATATGCTCAAGTACATGAGTTGAAAAATTAGAGCTAATTGGTAGAAGAATCTATTTTGGTATTGGTATCTATTTTGAAACAAGAGAAGAAAATAAACAACTTAGTCCACAAAAGCGGGGGAGGGGAATCTCTCTCTGGCTGATAATTAACTATTGTCTAAGTGATAGAGCAATTATCTGCAACAGGCAATTGATAACCTTTGACCTTCAAAGGGTCATAGATGTCCTTCACCCTGGAAGGGCAACCGGACCTAAGACACTAATTCTACAAAAATTAACGAATATATATAAAACCACAGATGTCATCTTTGTCTTTAGATTCAGATCCATTTCGGCATGGCTTTGGCATCACCTATGGTTTGGCCTATATTTAAAAAAAAAAAAGACCTAAAGCAAATAGCAAAAGGATTATAAGAACAGATGAAGGAAGTCAGGGAACAGAAAAACCAACAATGGAGCAAGCAACAAAGAAGGATTAAGGGCACTGCCATGCCTGGATTTGCAGAAACTGTGCAGATATGTCACTAGAGGATAAAGAAACTAGACAACAACTCACCCATAAAGGGGTGGATGCCATGGTGAGAAAGGAAGAGAAAGGAGAATGCTCAAACATACCCATACTCCAAAACTGAACTCGGTGTCGCCTAACAAGCATGTCTTGCCCCTGAGCTCAGACCATCATTATCCACTCAGGCCCCTGAGCCAGAAATCTGGAACTCAGCACAGACTCCTTCCTCTCTCTGCATCTAACCAATGACCACACCCAGCTGCCTGCCATCTTCGTCTTTCTCCAAACTATTCCTGCTTTCTACCTCTCCCACCCAGGGCGGCCAGGAAGTCATTTACCCTGCCTAGGCTACTGCAGGAGCTGCCTGACTGGTCTTGCTTCTGAATGTGTTCCTCTTCAACTATTCACCAACCCATCAAAGTTATCTTGGTCCAACACAATTGTGGTCACACCAGTCTTGGCCTAAACACTTCGGTGGCTCCCTATCCCCTTCTAAGTTAGCCGTTCAGTTCTAGTCTCCTCCTTCAGAGTACCCTTTCTCTGGCTCTTTTTCCCCTCGCGCTGCTTAGCATTCCCTACACTGCTGCAACGCCCTCTTGCTGCACGACTTTCTGGGCTCCCGTTGCCGCAGCCCGAACTCCCAGTCATACCTCATAAGTCGTCACATGTTCCCCAAGAAGCCTTCCCTGCCACCCACCCACCCCCCCAGCGCTCTGCACTGCTTATCACATTGTCCTAAAATCATTTCTTTTCCTGTCTGCAGTACTCACTACACTGAGTTCCACAGAAGGGGTTGAAGCTTATCTACCTTTGTATAGTCCGAGTCTGGCATCCTTTTGAAAAATACTTACTGAGGACCTACTATGTGGCAGGCACTGCTCCATGGGCTAGGATGTAGTGGTATTCTGTGGAATGAGCTAGATTCTATAGGTGCAAAGAGAAAGTGGCTTTCTTCTTTCCCATCAATCCCAGATAAACTCTGCCCCTGCCTCTTGGATAATAAGTGGAGAAATGGATGCTTTCTCTGTTTTGACTTTAATCTGAACCCAATAAACTGATCAGATCTCCAAACTTGTTTTGAATTAGGGCCTCTCCCTTTCTCCAGCTGGGGTCTGCCACATGTTCGACCAGCGAATCCCTGCTGTCTCTTTCCATCCCAAACCTCCCTCTATCACTCTGCACTTCACGTCGGGTGGCTTGAGAATGGCTTCGGCAATTCTGAAATCTTGGGAAGCTGAACTGGGGATAGGTTCAATAGGATACATTTGTATGACTTTCAGTTACTTTCATGTATGGTGAAATTATTGCTAGCTGTCCTGGTGTAGGAATGGCTTCCAGAATACTCCTCCCTGCTACTCACAGGGTTGATTCATCTGGCATCATGAAACAAAGGTGCAAGGCCAGAGGCTGATAACAATATGAAAATGTCCTAGAGTAGCTGGTGGCAGAAAATTTTCATACATTTCATACATAAGCAAGTATATCTATAGGAATAATTCCCCAAAGTGGGATCGCTGGATCAAAGTACAAAGTGCAGAGGGGGTTCTGATAACACAAGAGGGTCTCCACATTCTGCTCTCATCAGCACTATATAAAACACCTGTTTCCCCCCCATCTTCCAATACTGAGTATATTGCCAAATGTTTCATTGATTGCCAATCTGATGAGTAGAAAATACTACCTCAGTGTAGTTCTAATTTGCTACCTCTTATTACAACTGACCCTAAGGCACCTTTTTGTATGTACTGATCATTATTTTTCTATTGACTCTGTTCCCCAGTCCTTTGCCTTGTGAAAGATGAAATAAAACAGAGTCACTCATATCAAGGAGTTATAAAATGGAGCCAGGCTTCCATTAAGGAGTGGACCTTGGGGCGCCTGGGTGGCTCAGTCCGTTAAGCCTCAGGAGTTCAAGCCCCACGTCAGGTTCTGTGTAGCCGCTTGGGGCCTGGAGGCTGCTTCAGACTCTGTGTCTCCTTTGCTCTCTGCGCCTCCCCCACTCACGCTCTGTCTCTTAAAAATAAACATTTTAAAAACTTTAAAAAAAGGAGTGGACCTTATGCACGTGCTCAGGGGGTGGATCCAAGAATTTTTTAACCGGGCCAAATCGCATACACTTCAAAGGCTCTGCACCGACACGGGCAACTTGCTACAGTAACAGACTTCTGCTTAGTGATAGCCTTAGCAACCAATTATGTCTAGCCAAGATTAGTTTCCTGCCACCAACACCAATTGAAATTCTTTGTTTGCCTAATTATTGCCTCCTGACAATTTTAGGTTAACAGCCTATTTTTCTACTAGGTTGCTGATTGTTAGGTATTTTCCAGCGAATATTTAATACATTTATATTCGTAAAAATATGACGCAAGAAAAAAAAAAGATGTTCCTGTCGTAAACGAACAGACCAACCTTTCGTCCACGAGTCTGGAACCCGGCCAAAAAGGGATCCACAAACATTCTGCGGCCACTTCAAGAAAAGCCAGGACCCCACAGCGCATACTCCGGAAAGTCTCACCCGAACCCAAACACGAACGTGCTCAAAGGAAATTTGGTGTGCGCATGCTCCGAACAGTCGGCGCCTCACCTGATTCCTAACGGAAATCTGTTGTGCACGCTCTTAAATAAACCTGCTCTCCTGGAGGCTTCCCGCAAACTGATGGCGGTCGCTAAGGATGGCTTCTGTAATCAACGGAGTTGTGGAGACACAGGTGCAATTAGGGTGGATTTTTAAGAGTGCCTAAGAGGGGCACCTGGGTGGCCCAGTCGGTTAAGCCTCCGACTATGGTTCAGGTCATGACCTCACAGGTTCGAGCCCCGCGCCCAGCTCTGTGCTGACAGCTCAGAGCCTGGCGCCTGATTTGGATTCTGTGTCTCCCTCTCTCTCTGAAAATAAATAAACATTTTTTTAAAAAAGTGCATAAGAGTCAGAGAATAGAAGCAGTCATATCCCAGGGGCCTTCAAACTAGAGTACACAGTGATTTTCCTAAAAATGCTCTTCCTGCGGGCATGCATGTGCTGTGGGTACAGCCCCTCCTTTCCCACCTCAGCTTTCACGTCGCCCCTGTCCCTTTCTACAGAAAGGCATGCATCTCTTCCTCTTCATCTGACGATGGCACATTGCCCCAGGATGTGAAAATGTCCTGGGATGACAAGCAACAGGACAACTTGAAACACTGGTATTGAACTGAGAAAGCAGTTAACTCCAATAAATTATTTTGAAATTCTGATGTTTTCTTATTCTTTGCTCTCAACCAAATTGAAGGAGAACCTAGCAGTCAGGCCATAGATGATAATGTGGTGATAGTTCACACAATGTCATTTCTGGCATGAAGAGTCCAAAGAAATGACTGATAATGCTCTAACAAAATCTACTTCTATTTAGTTATGTGAAGAAGTTTCTTACCGCATAAAAATGAAAAACTGGGCGGGGCGGGGGGGGAGCACCTAGGTGGCTCAGCTGGTTAAGCGTCGGACTTCAGCTCAGGTCATGATCTCACAGTTCGTGAGTTAGAGCCCTGCATCAGGTTCTGTGCTGACAGCTCAGAGGCTGGAGTCTGCTTCCGATTCTGTGTCTCCCTGTCTCTCTGTCCCTCCCCAGCTTGCATTCTGTCTCTCTCTCTGTCTCAAATAAATAAACACTAAAAAAAAAAAATTAAAATATAAAAAAGTGAAAAACTGGGATTTTACTGATGCAGAGCCCCATCATTCTGAGCGGTAAGTTATCCTCAAAAATTAAAGCCAATTGAAAAACAATCCACTCATTTCATTAAGATAGGATTTCCCAATAAAATTTTATTTCAATGTGATTTTGATCAGTTGTATATTAGTATCATAATGAATCCACAAGACATTAACTTTTAGAAACTTTTGGTCATAGGAAAAAATTTAATTTCAAATACTTTTTTTCAGAGACGCATAATAGGGCGATGAATAAAAGACCTTGAAGCTTAACCTATAGTACACTAGGATAAAGTGCTGTGAGGGAAATGAATTAGAATTAGGGCTTAACGTAGAAAAAAAGAATGACCTAAAAGTTGCAAAACAAGACTTTTTTAGTGGATGATGAGTATCAAATTGTGTTTAGATTTATTAGATACATTTCAAAGATTGATGTGACTGTTAAAACACAAATATTGAAAATATTCTGGAAATTACAGCTTTGGCGACTATTTAAAACAATATAACATTTTTAGATGTTTAGATGTTTAGACATGTTTAGAGTTAACTTAAAAATGCGCAAAGAGGGGCACCTAGGTGGCTCAGTGAGATAAGCGTCCGACTCTCGACCTCGGCTCAGGTCATGATCCCATGGTTGTTAAGTTCGAGCCCCACATCGGGCTCTGTGCTGACAGCATGAAGCCCCTTGGGATTCCCTCTCTCTCTGCCCCTCCCTTGCTCGTGCTGTCTCTCTCTCTCTCAAAACAAACAAACAGAATGCATCGCAAAGCTCTTATACCTTTTAGACAAAGAGTACGGTTGCGAAGAAATGGCAAAAGAGTTTGGGCTGGGGGCAGCAAATTGTAGCAAAGGGACTAGGAGATTCGTGGGCAGAGGGGCGGCGACACTAGTGGAAGGTACGAGTTGCTTTACGAAGTTTGTGCAGATTCAACATCGATTCCCAGTCTCTGGAGATGAGGTGGTTTTCTCCCCCCCAAGAAAGGGAGGGCACCTTTCCCATGGAAATTTGTGGCCTGTTTTTAAGTAGATAAAGGTAGGTCAGAGAGCCCTTCCTGCGTCTGCTTTTTCTCAAGTGTCTTCAGCTCATTGTGCCAAAGCAGCGTATTTGGGGATGGCGTGTTCTGAATTCCTTCAGGAGTGATCTGATAGAGCCGATGTGGGAGACGGGAGTGAAGTTCTTAGGAAGGTGAGAGATGAAGCCATCCAGGGCAGAAGCAGAGTGCCTGGTCAACTTTGGCATAAGAGAAAAGGAGAAGGTAGCTGTGGGCGTGGGTAAATTACAGATACGGTGGAAGGAGACGAAACAGTCTATCTTTTTTCAATAAAAAAAGGAATGAGACGGGGAATCAGCTGAGAGGAGTGTGGGAGTTGTGGGAAGTGAGTGTTTAGGAAACGCTAAGAAGCCGAAGACAAACATACGTAAGCATAAGCTTATCTGAAATCTACATTTATAAACTAGAGAGACAACCAAATGTATTTGGTGGTCTGTGGGAAAACATGTATGTTTTTGCTTTACAGAAGGCAGCTTTAATGATTCAACATTCTTACCTAGAGAGAAAACATTAAAATGAATTTTTCCCTATTATCCAACCCTTTATAAATATTATCATAATTTTCATTTGTCTTCAATATTTTGAAATCCCCTCACGAATCTCAAAAAGTCATTAATGTTTGGGGCACCTGGGTGGCTCCGACGGTTGAGTGACCAACTCTGGATTTCGGTTCAGGTCATGATCCCAGGGTTGTGGGATGGAGCCCTGCCTCAGGCTCCGTGCTGAGCATGAAGCCTGCTTAAGATTCACTCTCTCCCTGGGAATGCAAACTGGTGCAGCCACTCCGGAAAATGCTATAGAGGTACCTCAAAAAATTAAAAACAGAACTACCCTACGACCCAGCAATTGCACCGCTAAGTATATATTTATGCAAAGAATACAAAAACACTGATTCGAAGGGGCACATGCACCCCAATGTTTATAGAGGCACTATCAACAACAGCCAAATTACGAAAACAGCCCAAATGTCCATCGACTGAAGACTGGATAAAGATGTACACACACACACACACACACACACACACACACACACAATGGAATAATAGTTGGCAATCAAAAAGAATGAAATCTTGCCATTTGCAACAATGTGGACGGAACTAGAGTGAAATAAGTCAGAGAAAGATAAATATGATATGACTTCACTCACATGTAGAATTTAAGAAACAAAACAGATGAACATAGGGGAAGGGAAGGAAAAATAAGATAAAAGGAGAGAGAGAGGCAAATTAGAGACTCTTAGATACAGAGAACAAACTGAGGGTTGCTGGAGGGGAGGTGAGTGGGCAGAGGGGCTACATGGGTGATGGGCGTTAAGGAGGCCACTTGCTGGGATGAGCACTAGGTGTTATATGTATGAGGAATCAGTTAATTCTACTCCTGAAATCATTATTACACTATATGTTAACTAACCATCTTGGATTCAGATAACATTCAAAAATTAAAAATAAAATAAAATTTAAAAAAATATTCTATCCCTCTCTTCCTCTCCTCCTCTTTAAAATAAAAAATAGAAAATAAAATTTAAAAGAAGGAATAAAAAATAAAAACTAAAATGAAACAGGGGCACCTGGGTGGCTCAGTCAGTTAAGCGTCTGACTTTGGCTCAGGTCGCAATCTCGTGGTCCGTGAGTTTGAGCCCCGCGTCGGGCTCTGTGCTGACAGCTCAAAGCCTGGAACCTGCTTTGCATTCTGTGTCTCCCTCTCTCTCTCTGTCCTCCCCTGCTCACTCTCTTTCTCTCTCTCAGTCTCAAAAATAAATAAACATTTTAAAAATGTAAATAATAAAATAAAAAATGAAAAACAAATACACTACAAATATTCCTACTATGTGAATCCTGAGTTTCAGACCCTAGATTTTGGTAGGAAATTAAAAAAAAAAAAAACTTATCTAAATCTATTTGTTCCTGAGTTTCAACTAGCCAAAACAGGAATTTGGATAGCAAAGAAATGATCAAAACATTTACTTGACTTCCTGGTTCCTGAGTTTGGATAGCAAGGGTTGCCTCGAACATTTTTCTCTGCGCATACACACACTGATGTCAGAATCACTCCTACCTGTCAGAAATAACGTGCATCACGCTCTAATTTTCTCTCTTCTCCCTCACCCCGCAAATCCAGCCCATAAACTGCAAACTTGTATCTCCAAACTCAAATCTGTTTCTCTCCATCATCCTCATGGTGTCCTGATGGTCTCGCTGCAAATCAGGTCACTCTTCAGTCCATTCTTTACACTGTAACCCGACAAAATATTCTCGGAATTCTCATCATGGCTCTGCCCCATTTAACAACCTTCAGCGGCTCATCATTGCCCTGAGGACCACGGCTATGTCTCTAGAGCCTCAACCCATGTCTTTTCCTGCTACCCCTACTCTATTCCAAGCACTGTTGCACTTGTCTTTTCCAGAAACAGCTGCCTCCTCTATCTCCAGGGCTTTGTTTCTGCTGTCCCTCCTTCCTGAAATGCGTCACACCCCAGCTGTGTGAAGAGCTCCTATTTCAGCTCTCAGGCTAAAATGTTACTTTCTTTGGAGAGTCTTCCCCTGACGACTGTTTCCACTCTCCAAAGTGTAGGTTAGAGGTGTCTTCTCTGAATTCCTATTGGACCTCTTCCTCGCCCTAGCATTGCCATTTATTCTGTGATGCATCTTCTCTAGACCCCCTAAACTCAGTAGGAGCATAGTTACTATCACCAGCTCTTAGCACAGTGCCTGGCACATAGGATATGCTTAATAAACATTACTGAATAAATGAATGAACGTTTTCAATAAAATTAGTATCACCTAGTCCGTAAATTCAAATACAAATATATTCACAATGCTTTTATTTTTTCCAAACAATTGGCTAATTACTCATAAGTGCTTTTAGCAGAAAGCCCACTATTTCCCACTGTGGAGAAATCCCCCAAACATTGCCCAGATACCCCAAGGGATAACATTCAGTCAATAGTGGGTTCTGTTCTCTTTTTTTAAAAAAACTTTTTTTCATTTTATTTATTTTAGAGAGAGAGACAGCAAGAGTGTGCGGGGGTGGGAGGGAGAGGGAGAATCCCAAGCAGGATCCACACTCAGTGCAGAGCCTGACATGGGGCTCCATCCCACAACCCTGGGATCATGACCCGAGCTGAAATCAAGAATCGATGCTCAACCAACTGAGTCACCTGGGTGCCCCAGGTTCTGTTCTCTTCTTAATTGGAGTCTGATTATTGGCTGATCCCATAGTTTCTCATTAACTCATCATAAATTTTGGAGGCTGGTCCCACGCAATCCAAAAGACAATACTTGCCCACTGCCTGTAGGTGATGCTCTTGCGTGCCTGTGTCCCTGCTGGGAGGTAAAGCTCTTCCAGGGATGACAAGCTAAGCTTGCCAAGGATGTCCCACATTTGAACCCCCAAGGACCCACTTGTAGCAATCAGCCACAGCAAATCACACACAGCCCTGGGGGCGGGCGGGCGGGATAATAACAGTGTATCGAGGTTCCAGATTTCTTCATTTCTCTCTAATGAGGACCAATTCCCAAAAAAACGAGGCAGTTTTTTGATTTGTTTTGTTTTGTTTATATCAAGACAGAAGAAGTCTTGCTATGTCTTTCTCCCAGGACATGCAGAATCCTTACCCTTCTAAGTAAAGCTGCTTTCTGCCAGTCTCTATCCTAGCCTGTGCCATGAAAGAAAGGAAAAATACAAATGTGATCTTCAGCAGAGTACTTTTCTGGTGGGACACCCTAGTATGTCAAGAAAGAAGAGACTGGCATAGAGAGACACTGACCTAGTTGGAAGTTTGGAAATTTGAATATATCCTAAGTGCAACTAACTAATTGGTATAATGGCTTTAGCCTCTCCAGGCCTCAATTTTACCATCTGAAAAAAATAAGAGAATCTTCAACACCCTTTCCAGCTCTTTAGAATTCTATCATTTCGGTATTTTTAAGAATCTATTTTGTTGAGATATAATTTACCTATAATAAAATGCACCCATTTTAAGTATATAGTTATAAATGTTTTGATAATTTTACACTACAATCAAGTAATCTAACATTTCTATCGGGTTGCCTGGGTGGCTCAGTCTGTTGAGCATTAGACTCCAGATTTCGGCTCAGGTCAAGATCTCACAGTTCCTAAGTTTGAGCCCCACATCAGGCTCTGTGCTGACAGGGAGAAGCCTGCTTGGAAATTCTCTCTCTCTCTCTCTCTCTCTCCCCCCTGTCTCTGTCCCTCCCCTGCTCGTGCTCTCTATATCTCAATAGAAATAAATAAACATTTAAAAAATGAATAAAACATTTCTACCATAGTTCCTTCATGCCCTTTTGTAGTTAATCTCCCTTCCCCCATCCTTAGCCCTAGGCAACCACTGGTCTGTTGTCACTATAGTCTTGCCTATTCTAGATTTTCACATAAATGAAATGATACAGTACATGCTCTATTTTGCTATATTTTAAAATTTATTTTTAAGTGATCTCTACATCCAATGTGGGGCTCAAACTTATAACCCCAGCCAAGTGGCTGGCTCAGTCAGTGAATCACGTGACTCTTGACCTTGGAGCTGTAGGTTCAAGCCCCATGTTGCATGTAGAGATTATGTAAAAACAAAATCTTAAAAAAATAAAATAGGGGTACCTGGGTGATTCAGTAGGTTAAGCGTCTGACTTTGGCTCAGGTCATGATCTCGTGAGTCATGAGTCCGAGCTCCATATAGAGTTGTCTGCTGTCAGCACAGAGCCTACTTTGGATCCTCTGTCCCCCTCTTTCTGTCCCTCCCTCCCTCTCTCTCTCTCTGTCTAAAAAAATAATAATAAATATTTTTAAAAAATAAATAAAATTGTGGTAAAATATACAGAACAAAAAACATGGAATGAATCATAAAATGTGTCATCCTAGCACAGGGGTCATGCTAATTTTCTCTGTATCGTTCCAACTTTAATATAGGCACTGCCAAAGTGAGCACATTGTGTAAAGGCCTCTTGTGTATCTGAGTTTTTGGTTGTTTTTTTTTTTTTTGCATGACATAATGTTTTTGTTATTCACATCTATTGTTGCATGTTCAAGATATTTTAAATTGATTAAAAAATTTTTTTTGCATTTATTTATTTTTGAGAGACAGAGTGAGACACAGTGTGAATGGAGGAGGAGCAGGGAGAGAAGGAGACACAGAATCTGAGGCAGGCTCCAAGCTCTGAGCAAGTGTTCAGCACAGATCCTGACGTGGGGCTCGAACCCACAAACTGTGAGATCATGACCTGAGCCGAAGTCGGACACTCAACTGACTGAGCCACCCAAGCGCCCTTAAATTGATTTTTTTAAAGCAAATTATGTTTCTAGACTAGATAAATTATTTAATATCACCATTCACACATTAGAAAGTTAAATAGGGGCACCTGGGTGGCTCAGTCAGTTAAGTGTCCAAATTTGGCTCAGGTCATGATCTAATGGTTTGTGAATTTGAGCCCCACATCAGGCTCTCTACTGTCAGCTCAGAGCCCACTCCAGATCCTCTGGTCCCCTCTCTCTGCCCCTCCCCTGCATGCACATGCATACTTTCTCACTTTCAAAAAGAAATAAACATTAAAAAAATTTTTTTAATTTATTTTTTAGAGAGAGAGACAGAGCATGAGCAGGGGAGAGGCAGAGAGGGAGGGAGACACAGAATCTGAAGCAGGCTCCAGGCCCTGGGCTGTCAGCACAGAGCCCGATGTGGGGCTCAAACTCATGAACCATGAGATCATGACCTGAGCCGAAGTCAGATGCTTAACTGACTGAGCCACCCAGGCCGCCCAACGTTTTTTAAAAAGTAAATAAACTTGAATAATTTCTTGGTGTCTGTATGTTGGCCAAAAAATAAAAATAAAATAAAAAGATTCTGTGTTATTACTTTCAGAATCAATTGACTTCACAAGTAAGAATGTAATGGTGATCCATATAAAGATGGTATCAGAGCAGGGGAGCTAGTAACGGCAGCCCAGGACAGCATCGGTAAGGGTGGGAAGGACAACCTGGTGGGGCCAGGAGACTGGCTCATAAAGGGAATTGAACAAATAAGTAAATACATTTCAGATAATGGTAGCCAGATTTCTCTCTGACTGAGAAGGAAGATACAAAAACAAAAAGGGAGGAAGTTAGATGAATCCAGTAGTATTGAGCTGGACTTGAATTATCCATATGAATTAATAGTTTACAATATAAGGTGGATGGTGATTCAGGTAAATATTGGAGTAAAGGTATATACTTATACTTCCTAGCTCTGTCCACAGAGTGATTTCGGAAGTAGAAACATCCCAATAGAAATGAGCACATCCAGAACCTGATGTTGGTTTCTAAATACCACTCTCTATTAAAAGGAACCAGTGTTCCTTGAATAATAGCTGATTCCAGAGGGGACTAAGGAAAATATAAGTTGAGCTTAGAACATCTTGTGCCAGAATATGTGGAAGTCCTCAAAAAACAAACAAACAAACAAACATGATGGGGACATGTCGAGAAGATATACGATATGGCTTGCAGCGGTTCTCGCTGGCCAAATCTGAGATAATTATAACATTATAATAATAATTACACATTGTAACTTACTGAATTAAATACAATTCATGATATAGGCAAATGAATAAAGTATGCGGAGAAGAGAGTGCTTTTTCCTACAGTAGAACAGAATTAGAAATAAACCTCATTTGGCAATTATCATGGTAATTAATTCAAGAGAGAATCATCAATGGATTCTAATATCAGTAGATAAAAATGAGATGAGGAATTAGATATTTGTATAGTTTCAAAATATCTCCACATAAAATATCTGTTAGCTTACAAAGATGCAGTGTAACTTCACAATGGAGAAAATTAGAAGACAGCATCTTAAGTGATCAAATTTAATACCGTCAACAATGTACAAACTGACACTGTGTGCCACTCCATGGGATATGGGATTCATTGAAAAGAATCCAGATATGAAGGGCATTCGACAAAATGACTATGTTTTATAATCTTCAAAAATGTCAAAGGTGGGGGACACCTAGGTGGCTCAGTCAGTTAAGTGTTCGACTTCAGCTCAGTTCGTGATCTCGTGGTTTGTGAGTTCAAGCCCCGCGTTGGGCTCTGTGCTGACAGCTCAGAGCCTGGAGCCTGCTTCAGATTCTGTGTCTCCCTCTCTCTCTGCCTCTCCCATACTCCTGCTCTGTCCTTATCTCTCAATAATAAATAAAAAATGTTAAAAAAATTAAAAATTTCGAAGGGATTCCTTCTCTGCGGAGGACAGATGCTCTGCTTGCAGGAAGTTGAGGTGGACCAGAGGGAGTGTCCACAAGGAGTGTCAGGGTCTGTTTATCAGGCTCTGGTTGCCCACTGAGAATTGTACCCGCCTTCCCATGAAAAAAAAAAATTTATTTATTTAATTTACGATTCAAAGATTTTAGTCGTACATGCAAAACATACTGCTACTTGCATCAGCAAAAGATCAATGTAAAAACACTCCACATCTCTGCAACTGTCAATTTAAAAAATTTTGTTCTAGTGGTTGAAAGGTCCAACCTTGCATGCTTGCCAGTGGGTAAGTTGTACAGAACTTGGTTAGCAGGAGCAGGGGTGTACAGAACCTCACAGACCCAAAGGGGCGTGGGTAATTAGGCAGAGCAACAGGAAGCCTGTGTGTGTGTACGGGGGAGGGGGAGTGAGGCGAGGAGGAGGGTCAGCATTAGTCAAGGTACAGTACTGGTGACCTGGCAAGACAGTGACGTTAAGAAAGTTCACAGTTCAGGAATATCTAAAATAGTTCAAAAACTGTACAGCTGCAATACAGGATTTTTACACCTAGTTACTAGAAAACTAAGGAAAGTGCTTATTAGCTTTAAATAAAGTAACGAGGAAACAAAAATGCACTTTTACTACTCTCAAAAAAAAAAACAACCACCAAAACATCTAATGCATCAAGAGAAAGATATTATAATTAAACAAGGAGGCATATTGCTCATTAAGAAAGGGGTTCTATAAGGAAAGCACTAACTTAGCAACTATGGGAACGACCAATTCAAAGATAAATGAAATACCTGGTTTCAGGAGGGATGGCACATCTAAGGAAAAAAAAACCCTTAAAACACTTAGTGATGATACTGACATCCATCATTTACTGCACCTGACAGAAATTAACCATTTAAGATTTTACCCGTGACACTTTTACTCAGTTTAAGTATGACGTGCACAGTGTAGTGTGAATTAACCTCCATATTTTGTGAGAATACTGTCTTCGTCCTGTGATCATGTCCCATGCCACACACGCCCACCCCGGGGTGCCCACTGCCGCGGCAGACCCTTCATCACAGGGACATGGAAGTCAGAGGGCAGTTCCAAATCTCAGCAAAAGCAAATACACTAACTTAAAAAAAAAAAATCTCACCACAAAATCAAAAAAAGATTGATCCAGAGAGCTGAGTCGTTATGCTCGTTCCATTAGGACACACGGTACAGTGTTACGGGGCCGACATGGGCTGTGTTAGGTGGCAAATTTCGTGAAGGAGGCTGCGTGGCTCTCTTGTCAGAGACTAGTTAGCAGGTGTCTGTCTTTCTGAACTTGAAACACTGCGCTCCCTTCTTAAACACAAAGGTCTGAAGCGGTTTAGTGCTTAGTGTTCTCAGCACAACAATGCAATTTAGTTCACAAGATTTTGGCAACACTTAGTCTGAGCAAGAATAGGGGCTTTTGACAAATAAGGCTTTAAGAAAGCTTGCCACTTGAAGGGCTAAATTTATTTATTTATTTATTTTTATTTTTAATTTTTTTAAATAAATTTTTTGTTTCTGTATAACAACACCCATTAGGGCTAAATTTTAATATAATGTGAAAGTTTGAAGTTTTAAACTTTAAACAAATAAAACCTAAAAATTACCGATTGGTTCAACATGGTTTTATGGAAAAACTAACCTCTAACAAAAATTTGGCATTGAGGGCCAAGGTCCCACCATCTTTGAGCAAGGCGTGCAAAGGTTCTGAGGGAGCCAGAGCAGGAAAGGGGCCCAGACATCTACGAGGGCAGACATTTTCTCTTCCTCCTCTTGACAGGAGGGGGCGCAGAGAACCACTCCAATAGCTTCATCAAACAGTCTTGAGGCCGGCTGAGTGACAGCCTAGTACTCCAGGTATTACACAGCACCCATCTCCTTAGCCATGGCCAAAACCTGTGGGTAGGTGATGGGAGTTGGCTTCTTCTCCTTCAGGTTCTAGTTGTGTCCTTGTCGTCCCTGAGGTCAAGTTTAGTCCCCACCAAGATGATGGCGGTGTTGGGACAGTGGCGTCGCAGTTCAGGGTACCACTTAGCTTGAACATTTTCAAATGATGCAGGACTCACAAGGGAAAAGCAAATTAAGAATACATCTGTTTGCGGATAGGATAAGGGATATAATCTTCTTGTCCAGCTGTATCCCATGAGCCCAGATTCACCGGTTTTCCATCCGCACTAACATTGGCAGAGTAGTTGTCAAAGACAGGGCGGATATATTCTCCGGGAAACGCATTGGTTGTGTAACTTACTAGTACGCACGTTTTACCTACAGCTCCGTCTCCCCCCACCACACCCCTGATGGCTTGCATTTGGGCGGCTCGCTGGGCCGAGGCAGGTGGTGGGCCCGTAGCCGAGAGCGGGCAGGGCGTGGGGGTGCGGGGGCTGCTGTCCACACCGCCTGGCCCTCCGGCCGAGCGGAAGCCGTAACCCAGCAGCGGCCCCCACCCTAAGCTGGGGAAAACTGCGGAGAAACAAGAAAATCAAAAAAGAAACTTTTTAATGTCAAGATCATGAAACTCGAAAACTCAGAAACCGTCCCAGATTGCAACAAATTGGAGAGACACCACAACTAGGTGCAAGGTGTGTCCCAGGGCCTTTACAGGTAATATAAAGCACATAATTAGGACAGCTCACAAAACTTGAATGTGGTCTCTGGATATATACAGAGAGGAATTCTCTGTACTATTCTTGAAACTTTTCTGTAAGTTGGGAATTGTTTCCAAATAAAATGTTTTTTTTAATATAAAATCAATGGATTTTAGAAATCATTTTTTAAAAATGTTTTTACTAGCCTGGCCAGGATTCATTAGACTCTTGGTTATGTTAAGATGAATTTGCTTGCAAGTAAAAGAAAATCAACTCAACTGTCTGAAACAATAAAATGCATTTTCTCACAAATGTCCAGATAGTGAGCCAAAGGGCTAATTCATTAGCCCAAGGCTTTCCTTGGGTCGTTCCCCACTTCCATGTGTCAGGTGTAGTAGCTTTGTCCTCCTCTCTTGGCTCTCTTCACAATTACAATACAGTTTCAGCAGTTCTAAGCAAAATGTTCTGACATTAAAATGTCCAATGGCTTCAAGGGAAAGAAGAGTACATCCCTTATTCAGCCTATTTTTAATTTTTTTATATTTATTATTTTTTAAGTAAGCTCTATGCAGGGCTTGAACTCACAACCCCGAGATCAAGAATCCCATGCTTTACTGACTCAGACAGCCAGGTGTCCCCCTGCCTATTTTTCAACATCAGGGAAAATTTCCCAGAAGCCCTACGACAGACTTTCTCTCACCTCTCATTATCCATAACCACACATCCATTCTTTTTTTTTTTTTTAATGTTTATTTATTTTTGAGACAGAGAGAGACAGAGCATGAGTGGGGAAGGGGCGGAGAGAGAGGGAGACACAGAATCTGAAGCAGGCTCCAGGCTCTGAGCTATCTGCACAGAGCCCGACGTGGGGCTTGAACTCACAGACCGTGAGATCATGACCTGAGCCGAAGTCGGACGCTCAACCGACTGAGCCACCCAGGCGCCCCCACACACCCATTCTTAAACCACTGCTAAGGAAGCTGAATCACCATTAGTAGTTTGGACTATTCAAAATTCTTCTTGTAGGGCTAGTGAAGGGCCCTTTCAACTACTTAATACCTGAACAAAATTAGCGAAGACATTAGGGAATGGCTGCTGGGTAAGCGACCAAAATTATCTGCCATAATGTTCTTGATTTAATTGAATAATCATTAAAGATTTCTTTAAATATCTCTATTTTCAAGTGTACAGGAAAGTTTAAAGAATATATATTATATATCGTGAGTTTATGAACTTACTTCACAACATTGAGGTATCCTGTTTTTCTAGACCCAATTACAACAAGTTAAAAGCTCTGCTCAGTCCCCTCACCCCATTGATTCACATAATTTCCAGTGCTGGTGCCCCTGATGCATAGTTCATTTGTCTGGTCATTGACCTTCTTCCCAACCTCAACATTCACTGAGATGTGTGTATTCACACCTCCATCCGATCACCAACTGTGTGGTCCAATAGAGACCAGGGTCTAGTATGAAGGGAATGGGAAAGAAGAGTGACAAGATGAACAAAGGGTTTATAGGGACAACCCCTGTCCCCTTCCCACATATATTGACTCTCACATATATATAATGTTGGAAACTCAAAAATCTAATGTAAACATTATTAGGATTGTGTAAGTATTGTCTACTGAAGAGCCAAATACTTTACCGTGATTGTACTTTCTTATCTCTGGATTTAGTGCTTAACCGAAAGAAGATCTCCTTCCGACATGAAGATGTCTCTCCTCTGTTGGGTCCCTTGTGTTTTGGAGAACCACACCTTCCTTTTCCTTTATATTACATCCACAAACAACTTCTGGACAAAGTACGTGTGGGAGGTAAACTATCTGAGTCATTGACTGACGCAAGTCTCCACTCTTCTGTCACACTTGAAATTTCACTAGAGAATGCCACATTCAAAGCATTTTCTATCGTCTTTTTTGCAGAGTTCCTCTGTCTACAACCTTCCACTGTTGCTCTTGAGAATACAATGTCATTTCAATTCCCTATACTTTGAATATGGCCTGATTTTTTTTTCTTTTGTGGAAGTTTTTACAATCTTTTCTTTATCCCTAGTAATGTGAATTTTACAATGATATATCTTGTTGTTGTTTCTTTGTCATCACTTTTATTTCCTTCACTGTGCAGAAGCTTTGTATCTTGATGAAATCCCAGTAGTTTATTTTTGTTTTTGTTTCCCTTTGCCTGAGGAGACATATCTAGTAAGAAGTTGCTATAGCTGATGTCGGAGGTTACTGCCTGTGTTCTCCTCTAGGATTTTCATGGCTTCCTGTCTCACAGTAAGTCTTTCATCTCTTTTGAATTTATTTTTGTGTTTGATATAAGAAAGTGGCTCAGTTTCATTCTTTTGCATGTTGCTGTCCAGTTTTCCCAACACCATTTGTTGAAGAGATTGGGTTTTTCTCATTGCATATTCTTTCCTGCTTTGTTGAAGATTAGTTGACCGTATAGTTGTGGGTCCAATTCTGGGCTTTCTATTCTGTTCCATTGATCTATGGAACAAAAATAGTCCATTTTCCACTATCGTACTGTCTTGATGACTATAGCTTGGTATTATAGCTTTGAAATCCAGAATTGTGATGCCTCCAGCTTTGGTTTTCTTTTTTAAGGTTGCTTTGGCTAGCTATTCAGGGCCTTTTCTGGTTCCATACAAATGTTAGGATTTTTTTGTTCTGGCTCTGTGAAAAATGCTAGTGGCATTTTGATCGGGATTGCATTAAGTGTGTAGATTGCTTTGGGTAGTATAGACATTTTAACAACATTTGTTCTTCCAATCCATGAGCATGGGATGTCTTTCCATTTCTTTATGTCATCTTCCATGTCTTTCATCAGTGATTTACAGTTTTCAGAATATAAGTCTTTTACCTCTTTGATTAGGTTTATTCCTAGGTATCTTACGGTTTTTGGTGCAGTTGTAAATGGTATCAATTCCTTGATTTCTCTTTCTACTGCTTCCTTATTAGTGCTGAGAAATGCAACAGATTTCTGTACATTGATTTTGTATCCTGCAGCTTTAATGAATTCGTGTATCAGTTCTAGCAATTTTTGAGGGGGGAGTCTTTTGGGTTTTCTATATAGAGTATCATGTCATCTGCAAATAGTGAAAACTTGACTTCTCTGTTGTCGATTTGGATGTCTTTCCTTTCTTTCTGTTGTCTGGTTGCTTAGGCGAGGACTTCCAGTACTATGTTAAATAACAGTGGTGACAGTGGACATCTCTGCCTTGTTCCTGACTGTGGAGGAAAAACTCCACATTGAGGATGGTTTTCCCCATTGGGGATGATATTAGGTGTGGGTTTTTCATATATGGCCTTGATGATGTTGAGTATGTTCCCTCTAAACCTACTTCGTTGAGGGTTTTTATGGAGAATGAATGTTATTTTTTGTCAAATGCTTTTCCTGCATCTGTTGAGAGGGTCATATGGTTCTTATCCTTTCTTTTATTATCTTGGTGTATCACATTGATTTGCAAATATTGAACCACCTTGCAAACCAGGAATAAATCGCACTTGATCGTGGTGAATGATTCTTTCGATTTTTTTGGCTTCGATTTGCTAAGTATTTTGTTGAGAATTTTTGTAGCCATGTTCATCAGGGATATTGGCCTGTACTTCTCTTTTTTAGTGGAATCTTTGGTTTTGGAGTCAGGATAATGCTGATCTCATAGAATTAGTTCGGAAGTTTTACTTCTATTTCTGTTTTTGGAATAGTCTGAGAAGAATAGGTGTTAACTCTTCTTCAATTGTTTGATAGAATTCCTCTGGGAAACCTTACAGCCCTGGACTTTTGTTTGTTGGAAGATTTTTGATTACTGATTTAATTTCTTTGCTGGTTATTGGTCTGTTCAAGTTTTCTAGTTCCTCCTGTTTCAGTTTTGGTAGTTTATATGTTTCTAGGAATTTATCCATTTTTTCCAGATTGCCCAATTTGTGGGCATATAGTTTTTTGTAATATTCTTTTAATTGTTTGATAAATATATATTTTAAGCAATAGTAAAGATATGAGTAAAATGCATTAAAGTGAGTTTCTTTTAAGGGCTTTCTGTGCTTTATTCTGAACAACTGTGCACTCCGTATTGAGAAAAACTTGTACCCATTTCTATTTAAGATAGTGGAGACTCTTCTAGTTCTTTTTTTTAGTCAATTTATTTTTTTCAATCATTTGAGAGTCAAGTACAAAAATAACTCATGAACCAAATCACATTTTTTATATTGTCACGTCCATTATACGATGCCACTCAATTCTTCAATGCCTGTTAAATTCTTTCCTCATATTAACATCCCTCTTTTGAAATACCTAGTGTGGTTTCTGTTTCTCTGACATATAGTCTTTTCATAGTTGCTAATTTTTAAAACATGTAAATTATTTAAAAAAAGAAAAAGAAAAAATAGAGCAAAGTGGTTGGACTTACTCAACCAGATATAAAGGTCTTTATCAATTTAGCACAGTAATAAGACAGTGCGGTTCTAGCACAGGACTAGACAAAGACCAATGGAACAAAAGAATCCCAGAAAAACTTATGTATACATAGAAACATGATATATGTCATGTAGAATTATAAATCAGTGGAAAAAAGATAAATGGGGCTGGAATCAATTTATATTTCAGTGGGGAAAAAAAGAGTCAGATCTCCACTTTATCCCATACAAGGTCAATAACAGGTGAATTAAATGTGAAAAAACAAACCTTAAAATTCCCGAAAACAAATATTGGTGTAAATATCAGGATACGAAAAGATTCCTTAAATAAGACACAGAAACTACCAACCATAAGGGAAAAAACTGGCAAATATGACTACATCAAAATTAACTTCCATGAACAAAGGCACCTTAAGCAACGTGGAAAGAAAGGCCACAGTCTGGAAGAAGATACTTATAATGTATCAATCCATAAAGGATTGTATCCTTCAGAATATGAAGAAATCTTATAAAATCAATTTTTAAAACCTCAAAAGAGAAATGGGCAAAGGATATAAACAGGCAATTTTCAAAAGAGGAAACACAAATGGCCGATAAAAATGTGAATATATGCTTAACCTCAGTAATAACTAGAGGCATATAAATAAAAATAACAAGACAACATTTCATACTCACTGGACTAGTAAATATTAGTTGATCAGTACTGTGGTAACCATTCACAAACATTCAGACCCTGAAGGAGAAATGGGAGCTCTTGGAAGTTAGATGTGGTCACATGAGTTGTTTTGGCCAATTAAATATGAGCAGAAGTGATGTGTGTCACTTCTGGTCAGATATTTTTTAATTTTTTTTAATGTTTATTTATTTTTGAGAGAGAGGAATAGAATAGGGGAGGGGCAGAGAGAGAAGGGGACAGAGGATGGGAAGCAGGCTCTGCGCTGACAGCAGAGAATCCCACGTGGGGCTTGAACTCACGAACTGAGACAAAGTCTTCGCTCAACTGAGCCACCCAGGTGTCCCAAGGGCAGAAACTTTAAAAGCCAGAGTGCAAGCCCTTTAGTTTTTCCCTGCCTCACAGAAGCTTGTGTCAGGTGGGAGCCTCTGTCAGCGCAGGTCCCTGAGTGACTCTGATGAACAGAACTTCACTGCTGGCCCACACTGTACTTGCAGCATGAGCAAGAAATGAATGAAGCCTCTGAGGTTTTGTGGTTGTTGGTTATTATGGCATGATTTAGTTATCCCGACTGATAGCATCTTAATTCTTGGTGAGGAAACCGAATAACGAGGACTGTGATACCCTGCTGGGAGGAGCCTAAGCGGGCACAACAACTGTGGAGAAAAGTTTAGGAATGTTTGGTCAAGCTGACGATGTCTTCAACTCACGTGTACACACAGATAATGATCAAAAGTTTTAACTGCAGCATTATTTTGAGAGAAAAAATGAAAAGTACCTCAATGTCCACTGACAGGAAATAGAGAAGTACATTTTGGTAGATTCATAGAATAGATTACTACAGAATAGCTAAAATAAATAGACTTAATCTATCTCTCTCAAAATGTATGAGTCTTAAAAACATAATCTAGGGGCGCCTGGGTGGCTCAGTCGGTTAGGTGCCTGACTTCGGCTCAGGTCATCATCTCGCAGTTTGTGAGTTCGAGCCCCACGTCGGGCTCTGTGCTGACAGCTCAGAGCCCGGAGCCTGCTTCCGATTCTGTGTCTCCCTCTCTCTCTCCGCCCTTCCCCTGCTTGTGTTCTCTCTCTCAAAAATAAACATTAAAAAAAATTAAAAAAAAACATAATTTAGATCGTAAAAAATGATGTAAGGAGATATTCAGTATGATTTCATTATGTATAAAGTTAATATGGTATATTATGTTGTGGATACAAAATATATGTAGTAAAAGTATAACAATATAATAAACATTAAATTCAGGGAAGTGTTTACCTCTAGGAAAGTAAAAGTTAAAAGAAGGGCCATCTATAAAAGGGTGAAGGTATTTGGGATATTTCATTTCTTATGAAAAATATATATCATGCTATTATGTCAAAATGCTGAATGGAGGATACCTAGATGTTTGTTGTATTACCCTCAATACTTTTTTGTCTATTTGAAATATTTAATAATAATTAAAAAGAGAATAGGGCAAGCAAAAATGAAAAGGAAAGAGCATCTATCATTCTACCTCCTCTGCCCTAGCCCTGAAATAACCTCTATTAACATATTGGTGTAAATCTTTCCGGTATCTCTGTCCACCCGGAGAGGAAGAACAGGGTGGCAGGTCTTCGGACAACTGCAGTGAGGACAGTGAGGACAGAGTGGACAGAGTTCGGCTGGCGAGGTAATCTGGACCTTAACTTACTCATTTAAAGGATGAGTTGTTTGTGGGGCACCTGAGTGATTCAGTCGGTTAAGCGTCCAACTCTTGATTTTGGCTCAGGTCATAAGCTCAGTGTTTGCGGGATCCCCGCGGTGGGCTCTTTGCTGACAGCAGAGGGCCCGGTGCAGGGCTCAGATTTACAAACTGTGAGATCATGACCTGAGCTGAAGTCAGAGGCTCAACCGACTAAGCCACCCAGGCTATTGAAACATGTTTTCCCTTTTAATTTTTTCAGGACCATTATAGATTTCTAAATACCCAGAGATATACTTCTTATACTAGAGCAGGGCTATGAGAATTGGCAATTCTGGCACTGAAGAGGGCATCGACTTTAAACTTTATCCGAAAAGTTGTATTCCTTGTTCTTTTTCAGTTTTTCTCTCATTTGCATTCTAGGATTCCTTATGTATTTTAGCTATACTTTCCTGCCATGGGCCAGCCGCGGCACTCTCGGGTGTCTCCGGAGGATGAATGGTGTTGGCACGATGAATGACTCAAGACAGCAGCATGGCTTCTAGAGCCAGGCAGGCATCCCTGCTCTGTTGATCTCAGTATCTTTATTTAAAGGCAGTGAGTGACATTACATCAGTGACAAGGCATTTTTAACAATTGTTCAGAGGTTGGCATATTTGTGAATCCCCCAGACCTAGAAGGGGACAGTCTTATCTTAATTTAGGCAGTGACCATTTTTACGACTTTGTTCTAAGCTATAGATCACGCACTGTTTTTGAGGCAGAGTCAGGTAGGCTTATAGCAGAGAAAATAACAAGATATTTAAGAAGAGAGCAGGGTTGTTGTCGTAGCCCTCAGTAAACAGAGGACGCATTCATTACTGCCTTAAGGCCTATGTTAATCATCTATAGATTAGGAGTCATTCTATCCGTAATCTTTAACCGTATGGGGGAGGCATAACTCATTTGGTAGAGACATAATCTCTAATGCTTGTCTAAGTTCCTTTCCTTTGTGAGCGAGTGAGCCTATATCGTAAGGGCTCACGTCTATCTATTCTTTGTATAAATAGTAGTTTCTGTAAAAGTATTTTGTTATTGCCTTTTCATTATAAGGGAGTGTGGGGATTTGGAATTGTAAAAGGATTCATGGAATGTAAACCTCAGGAAGGTGCTCAATATTTATTGTTGATCGGTGAAGGTATGTGTAGCTACTTTTGTTTGACTTCTGCTTGTGTCTTATCTATAAACAGTACTCTTAACTTTTGGGCTAAGCTAACCTCCAGAGACGGTCCTAAGTCTCTTTACAACCTCTCCTTTCAGTCTGTTGAGCAAACACTGAGGAAAGCTTTACAGCGATGTGCTTTTGGGCTTTACGGTGGGGCTGGGGGGATGTTTATCATAACGCAATACCTGCAGGGAAATCTAGTTTGGTTCAAGGGGTCTTGGGGCCTAACGTCTACATAAGTTACACTAATTTCTAGCCAACTCATAACTGCTATTCTGTATGATCAAATTGTGTAACCTATTCCCAAGAGGCAACTTTGAGGTTACTTCTGGCCAGGCTACTCTCGTTCAGATGTTATCCATCAAGGCATCGCGCTCCAGGTCCCCTTTTTCATATGCCATAAAACCAAAGGGCATTACATCTCTCGAGGCCAACCAGAGCAGTTCAAGAAATCCAGGCCTGAAAGGTTATTAGAAGGAGATGGTATTGGGACGCCATTTGGTCAGCAGGAGCCTTTGCAACGTCTGCCTTTTCCACACAAGGAAACATCTCAACCTGTGAGCCCACGATGGCTCCCAACATTTTCCCTTATTATTTTTTCAATATTCTGTTTCCTTCTCCAAACGATATGCACATGCACACTTGGTAAGGAAGCTAAGCACAAAGTTTAACGTGTGATTTAATTTAAGCTGTGGTTTCCTTGCACTTTGAGTGCCACCTTATGGCAGTGCTCTGGTGCCAGAATCTATACTTTCCTGATTTTTTTTTTAATGCTCCTGAACACATTTCCATCTGAGGTTTACAGTGTTAGTCATTTAAAGATATCATGTCACAAAGCGGTGTGGTTCTCAATCCATCTGCCTAATGGAGTCACCTGGTGACTCTAGGCCCACTCCAGAACCACTATCCGAAAGTCATCAGACAAAGCTAGATGACGTTTAACAAATACTTACTTCCACTACTTACCGGGACACAAGTCCGCCTTCTTCCCTGAGTATATGACTACTTACGGTTAGAAATGAATACACTTTAGAGATCCCCTCAAGTATTTGTTCCTGATGTAAAATAATTGATAGTTGCCTATATTTCTTGTTCAACGTTTCTATTAGTTGTAAAATTCTCATAATTTTAATGGTCAATAGTTCTGGTTGGTTTTTTTTCTTTAATTTGGGAAAATATTAACCATAGACAAACATAGAATATAAAACAACCAACAGCTGTACCCACCATTCAGAATTAACAAATGTGGAGAGGCTGGGAAGATGGCAGAGTAGGAGGACCCTAAACTCACCTCAACCCATGGATTCAAGTAGATAGCACTCACATCAGCACAAATAACCCAGAAAACAACCCAAAGGCTGGCAGAACAGATTCCACAACTAAAGGCAGTGAAGAGGCCACATGAAGAGGGTTGGAAGGGAGATGTGGTGGGGACCCAAATGAACCACAGGAGGGAGCTATAGGCATGAAGAAGGAGGAGAAACAGACCCTCACACTGGGGAGCCTGCACAGGGAAGACAAATCCCAAAAACATTTGGCTTTTAAAACTAGAGGGGATGAATTTCTTGAGTTCTTACAACAAGCGGGACATAAGCCTGAAATTTTAAGTCAGCAGGCTTGGCTCTGAAGGGGCTCAGGGGAAGCTGTGTCCCCATGCTTAAAGACTCAGCACAACAAACAGCCCACGGAGATACAGCATAGAAGCAGCAGTTCGCAAAACAGCTGGTACGTATGGGAGGGGAGTTATTTACTTATCTTAGCGTGTTTCCCAGAGGGACGGGGGTCACTGTGGGACTTCTACAGAAACAAAGGAGCTCACAGGTGCCATTTCCCTTCCCCGCTCCCCAGCATAAACACACAGTTACCTGCAAGGAACCAACCCACTGACATTCCCTATCTAACTTGCCTTACACCAAGCCTCGCCCCCTCACTCTTTTCTCAAGTCCAATGAATATCTTTATGATCATTACTTCATTTATTTTTTAAAATTTTTATTTATTTAAGTAATCTCTACACACAACGTGGGGCTCAAACTCATGACTCTGAGATCAAGAGTCTCATACTGTATTGACTGAACCAGCCAGGTGCCCCAATGATCCTTACTTTAGCTTCTCTATCAGGCATATATTACTTATATTCATTTTTCTTAGGTCTCTTGCTGTGGTTTTCTCCTGTTGTTTCATTTAGGACATATTCCTTTGTCTCCTCATTTTGTCTAACTCTCTGTGTCTGTTTCTCTGTGTTAGGAAACTCAGCTACATCTTTTGCTCTTGAAAGTAATGGCCTTATGAGGGAGAGGTTCTGTAGTGCCCTGCAGGGCAGTCTTCAGTCACCTTAGCTTGGGATTAGTCAGACCAGGCATTTGCCAGAGATGTAGTGGCACCAAAGTGCTTGGCACACTCCCTCTCTGGCTTCAGTGAATCCATGCTTTTCAGTCACCCCTCAATCCCTATGCTGTGGGTCCCTTCTCCCAGAAGACTGATGCAAACCGTGTTTCCTGACCTGAACACTTTGCACTTTGCAGGCCCTGTGGAAGCCCAACATGCACCTTGTTAAAATTGCAAACCATGCCCATGCATGCTTTGTGGATCCACCCAGGCTGGTCCCTGCAAGGCAGCAGGTCTCATTTCACAAGTGGATCAGTGCATACCTTGTTAAAACTCATGCCCAACCCCAGCATTTCCTTTAGAGACCTAAAGGAAACAGATATAAGTAATATGCTTGACAGAGAATTTAAAATAATGATCAAAAAGATACTCACCGAAATGAGACCCTTAACAGAGAGATAAAAAAGGACCATTCAGAGATGAAGAATACAATAAATGAAATAAAAAATATACTAGATGGAATAAATAGCATACTAGAGGAAGCAGAGGAACATATTAGTGGCTGGGAGGACAGAATAGTGGAAGTAATCAAGCTGAGCTGAAAGAGAAAAAAAATTGTGCAAAATGAGAATAGACTTAAGGAACTTAGTGACTCCATCGAGTGTAATAACATTCGCATTACAAGGATCCCAGGAGAAGAAGAGAGAAAAGAGGGCACAAAATTTATGTGAAGAAATAATAGCTGAAAACTTCCCTCATCTGGGGAAGGAAACATACCTAGATCCACAAGACACAAAAGTCTCCCAGCAAAATCAACCCAAGGAGGTCTACACCTAGACAAATAGTAATTAAAATGGCAAAAGTAGTGATAAAGAGAGATTTTTTAAACTTTTAAAAAATGTTTATTTATTTAAGAGAGAGAGAGAGAGAGAGAGAGAGAGAGAAAGTGGGGAAAGGGACAGAGAGACAGGGAGAGAGAATCCCAAGCAGGTGCCTCACTGTCCTACAGAGCCTGATGCAGGGCTTGAACTCACGAACCATGAGATCATGACCTGGGGTGAAACCAAGAGTCAGACGCTTAACCTACTGAGCTACCCAGGTGCCCCCTGCTTTTTTTTTTTTAACTTTTTTTTAAAATGTTTATTTATTTGAGAGAGAGAGAGAGACCAAGCAGGAAAAGGGCAAAGAGAGAGAGAGAGAGAGAGAGAGAGAGAGGGAGGGAGAGAGTGCATAAAGAGAATTTTTAAAGCAACAAAAGAAAATAAGATAGTTACATACAAGAGAAACCCATAAAGCTATAAGTGCATTTTTCAGTAGAAACTTTGCAGGACAGTAAAAAGTGCCATAATATATTCTAAGAGGTGAAAGGACCAAAAATCTGCAGCTATGAATAGTCTATTCAGCAAGGCTATCTTTCAGTATAGAAGGAGAGATAGAGTGTCCCATACAGATAAAAGCTAAAGGAGTTCATGACCACTAAACCAACCCTGCAAGAAATATTAAAGGGAATTCTTGGAATGGAAAGTTAAGACCATAAGTAAGAGTAAGAAAAGTAGGAAGCACAGAAGCAGCAAAAATAAGTATATCTGTAAAAATCAGTCAAGGAACTCACAAAATAAAAGAATGTAAATATGACACCAAATACCTAAAATACGGGATGGAACGGAGTAAAGACCATCAACTTAATGTAGACTGTTATATGCAGAAGATATTATATACAAACCTCACAGTAGCCACAAATCAAAAACCAGTGAAAGAGCAGACTGGGACCGACTCCATTTTGTTCTGTGTCCTCCATCTTGAGTAACTATGTCCCCAGCCTAACCTCCAGTGCCTGAGCAAGAACTTGCTCAATGATCAACCGAAACCCGTAGCTTCCTGCGCCCAGTCACCTGAGCAACAGGACACTGGCCCTTCCCCAGCCAATCAGCTAGGGCCACGACCGTCACCTCACCAACTGCCCCTAGACCCTTAAAAAACCTGTGTGCTTTTGAAACTCGCTCTCTGTCTTCTCACCGCTGCGTCGCTGCAGGTACGAGATTGAGCTCGAGCTAGCTCGAATAAAGGCTCTTTGTTTTTGCATCGGACTCGGCTCCCTGGTGGTCTTTGGGGATGCTGCATACTCGGCATAACACCAGGCATAGATATGCAATAAATAAAGAGAATAGAATCCAAGTATTTCACTAAGGAGAGCCAGCAAATTGTGAGAGAAGAAAGTAAGAGAAGAAAGGATCAGAGAAGAACTACAGAAACAACCACAAAACAAGTAACAAAATGGCAATAAATACATACCTATTAAGAACTTTGAATGTAAATGGACTAAATGTTCCAATCAAAAGACACAGGGTGAGAGAATGGACAAAACAAACAAACAAAACAAAACAAAACAAAACCCATCTATCTGCTGCCTACAAGAGACTATTTCAGACCTAAATACACGTGCAGATTGAAAGTGAGGGGATGGAGAAACATTTATCATGTAAATGGATACATGCAAAAGAAAGCTGGGGTAGCAATACTTATATTGGACAAAACAGACTTCAAAACAGACTGCTCAAGAGACAAAGAAGGACACTATTTACTAATAAGAGGGACAATCCAACGAGAAGATGTAACAATTGTAAATATTTATGCACTCAACATGGGAGTACCCAAATATGTAAAACAGTTAATAACGAACATAAGAGAACTAACTGGCAGCAATACAATAATAGTATAGGAATTTAACACCCCACTGACATCAATGAATAGGTCATTCAAACAGAATATCAACAAGGAAACCTTGGCTTTGAATGACACATTGAACCAGATGGATTTACCAAGTATATTCGGAACATTCCATCCTAAATCAGCAGAATACACATCTTTTTGAGTGCATATGGAACATTCTACAGAACAGACCACATGTTAGGCCACAAAACACATCTCAACAAATTAAAAAATGATGAAAGTTATACCATACATAATTTCCGACCACACCGTGGAACCAGAAATCAACCACAAGGAAAAATCTGGAAAGAGCACAAATACATGGAGGTTGAATAAACTCCTGCTTGCTACTAATCAATGAATGGGTCAACCAAGAAATCAAAGAAGAAATTAAAAATTACATGGAGATAAATAAAAAAGAAAATACAATAGTTCAAAACCTTCGAGATGCAGCAAAAGTTATTCTAAGAGGGAAGTTTATAGCAATACAGGCCTACATCAAGAAGCAAGAAAGATCTCAAGCAAATAACCTAAACTTTATGCTCTGCTTATACCCAAAGAGGCTAGAAAAGGAAGGACAAACAAAACTCCATACCAGCAGAAATGAGATTACAGCATAAAATTTATAACAGAAATAAGTGACATAGAAACTAAAAAATAATAGAATAGATCAATGAAACCAGGAGCTGGTTCTTTGAAAAGGTCATCAAAATTGGTAAACCTTCAGCCAGACCCATAAAGATAGTTTGATAGAAAGGTGGGGGTGAGGGGACGGTGAGGGAGGAGGTTCAAACAAAATCAGAGATGAAAGGGGAAATTAAAACTGATACCTTATTAATACAAAGAATTATAAGAGACGTTTATAAAAAATATGCAAACAAATTGGACAACCTAGAAACATATAACCTACCAAAACTGAAACATGAAGAAATAAAATTTGAACAGACTGATTATCAGCAATGAAATTGAATCGGTAACCAAAAAAACTCCCAACAAACTAAAGTTCAGGACCAAATGGCTTCACAAGTGAATTCTACCAAAAATTTAAAGAAGTGTTAATATCTATTCTTCTCAAACTATTCAAAAAAAAGGAAGAGAAAGGAAAACTTCCAAATTCATTCATGAAGCTAATAATACTCTGATACAAAAACCAGATAAAGGCACCACAAAGAAAGAGAACTACAGATCAATATCTCTGGGGAACATAGATGTAAAAATCCTCAAAAAATATTAGCAAACTGAATCCAACAATACATTAAAAAAAATCACCCACCACAATCAAGTGAGATTTATTCCCTGATGCAAGGGTGGTTCAATATTTGCAAATCAATCAACATGATACATTACGGCAATAAGAGAAAGAATAAAAACCATATGATCATTTCGATAAACTCAGAAAAAGCATTTGATAAAGTATACCATCCATGCATGATAAAAATCCTCAACAAAGTAGGTTTAGAGGGAACATGCCTCAACATAATAAAAGCCTTTTATGAAAAAAAGCATAGCTAACATCACACTCAATGGAGAAAAACTGAAAGCTTTCCACTAAGATCAGGAACAAGACAAGGATGTCCACTCTTACCACTTTTATTCAATACAGTACTGGAAGTCCTAGACACAGCAATCAGACAACAAAAAGAAATAAAAGCCATCCAAAGAGGTAAGAAAGAAGCAAAATTTTACTATTTGCAGATGACATGGTACTGTATGTAGAAAACCATGAAGACTCTACCAAAAAATGACTTGAACTGGTAAATGAATTCGGGAAGGTTGCAGGATACAAAATCAACATATAGAAATCCATTGCATTTCTTTTTTTTTTTTTTTTGAGAGGGAGACACAGAGCACGAGGAGGGGAGGGGCAGAGAGAGAGGGAGACACAGAATGCAAAGCAGGCTCCAGGCTTTGAGCTGTCAGCACAGAGCCAGACGCAGGGCTCAAACCCACAAACAGCCAGATCATGACCTGAGCTGAAGTCGGACGCTCAATCGACTGAGCCACCCAGGCGCCCCTGCATTTCTATACACTAATAATGAAGCAGCAGAAAGTGGAATTAAAGAAACAATTTCATTTATAATTGCACCAAAAATAATAAAATACCTAGGAATAAACTTAACCAAGGAGGTGAAAGACCTGTACTCTGAAAACTATAAAATACTGATGAAAGAAGCTGAAGATAATACAAATAGAAAAACATTCCATGCTCATGAATCAGAAGAACAATATTGTTAAAATGTCTATATTACCAAGAGCAATATACAGATTTTTTTAAATGTCTATTTGAGAGAAAGAGAGAGACAGAGAGAGACAAAGTGTGAGTGGAGGAGGGGCAGAAAGAACGGGAGACACAGAATCTGAAGCAAGCTCCAGGCTCTGAGCTGTCAGCACAGAGCCCGATGCAGGGCTCGAACTCATGAACTGTGAGATCATGACCTGAGTCAAAGTCAGATGCTTAACTGACTGAGCCACCCAGGTGCCCCTAGAGCAATCTACAGATTTAATGCAATCCCTATCAAAGTACTAACAGCATTTTTCACGGAACTAGAACAAACAATCCTGAAATTTGTATGGAACCAAAAAAGACCCTAAATAGCCAAAGCAATCTTGAAAAAAGAAAAACAAATCTGGAGGTATCACAATTCCAGACTTCAAGTTATATTACAAAGCTGTAGTAATCAAAACAGTATGGTATTGGCACAACAACAGACACATAGATGAAAGAAACAAAATAGAAAGCCCAGAAATAAACCTATAATTATATGGTTAGTTAAACTTCAATAATGGAGGCAAAATGTGCAATGGGAAAATGTTCGATAAATGTTGTTGGGAAAACTGAACAGCTACATCCAAAAGAATGAAACCGGACCACTTTTTTATATTATACACAAAAATTAATTCAAAATGGAATAAGGACCTAAATGTGAGATCTGAAACCATCAAAATCCTAGAGGGGAGCACAGGCAGTAATTTCTCTGATGCAGGCTGTAACAATATCTTTCTAGGCAAAGGAAACCAAAGCAAAAATAAACTATTAGGACTACATCAAAATAAAAAGTTTGTTCATAAAAAGAAATAATAAAAAAACACAAAGCCTACTGAATGGGAAAAGATATTTGGAAATGACATATCTGATAAAGGCATAGTATCCAAAATACATAAGGAACTTATAAAACTCAACCCCCCAAAAACCCAAATGAGCAGAAGACATGAACAAACATTTCCCCAAAGAAGACATACATACGGCCAACAGACACATGAAATGGTCAACATCACTCATCATTAGGGAAATGCAAATCAAAATCATAATGAGATACCACCTCACACCAGTCAGAATGGCTAAAATCAAAAATAGAAGAAACAACAAGTGTTGGCAAAGATGTGCAGAAATACGAACCCTCCTGTACTGTCAGTGGGAATGCAAACTGGTACAGCCGCTGTGGAAGACAGTCTGGAGATTCCTCAAGGAATTAGAAATGAAACTACCCTACGATTCAGTAATCACACTACTGGGTATTTACCCTCAGAATACAAAAACACTAATTTGAAAGGATATGTGCACACCTATGTTCATTGCAGCGTTATTTATAACAGCCAAATTATGGAAGCAGCCCAAGTATCCATCAATAGATGAAGAAAGAGTGGTATATATGTGGGCATGCCGCATGTGTGCGCACGTGGGCATGCATGTGTGTGCGCAAACACAAACACACACACACACACACACACACACACACACACACACACTGGAATATTATTCAGCCATAAAAAAGAATGAAATCTTGTCATTTGCAACAACATGGATGGATCTAGAAAGTACAATGCTAAGTGAAATAAATTAGAGAAAAACAAATACCAAGTGATGTCTCTCATATCAGAATTTAAGAAACAAAACAAATGAACAAAGGGGGGAAAAAAGGACACAAACCAAAAAACGGACTTTTAACTATAGAAAATAAAGAGATGGTTTAACATCTGACTGCTAAAGTGCAACGCAGTTCAATGAAGAGAGAGTCAGCAGGTTCGTGGAGGAGGGGAGATCTGAGCAGGGACTTGAAGCAAGGGGAAAATTCCAGTGGGAAGCAAAACACAAGAAGAGCATTCTAGGGGAGTAACACAAGCCAAAGCCAAAAATGGGAGCAAGCAGAATATACTTATTTCTAAAAGTCTTTCATGTGATCTAATAATATCACCTGGTATCTTTTGAGCACTTACCGTATGTCAGGCACTAAGTGCTTTACCTGTATCTATTACCTCATTCAACACAGCAATACACAGATCATTCTTTTCTGTTGTTCTTAGACAAGTTGTCATCTCTGGGTATCAGTTTCTCCATCTGTAGAAAAACCAGAAAACATACTGTTCTGTGCGTAGATACACACATAGGGGTAAACACAAGAAGAGACTAAATAGAAAATGATATACCTATTAGGAGAGGTTGGAGGATACATGATAACTGCTGTTTTTGTTTTTTGAGAGAGAGAGAGCATGAGTTGGGGAGAGGGGCGGGGGGGGGAGAGAGAGAGAGAGAGAGAGAGAGGGAGAGAATCTGAAGCAGGCTCCATGCTCAGCGTGGAGCCCGAAACGAGGCTTGATTCCACGATCCTGGGATCATGACCTGAGCCAAGATCAAGAGTTGGACACTCAACCAACTGAGTCACCTAGGCACCCTTGTTTTGTTTTGTTTTGTTTTGTTTTGTTTTTTTTCGAGCAACTGCCAGACTGCTTTCCAAAGTGGCTACACCATTTTGAATTCTGACAGTCTGTGAGCATTCCAATTTCACCACATTCTTTGCAACATGTTACTTGGCTCCTTTTTAGTTATATCCATTCTACTGGGTGTTGAGTGGTATCTCATTGTGATTTGCATTTCCCTGATGACTAATGATGTTGAGCATCTTTTTAAGTGCTACTGGCTATTTGTAGATCTTCTTTGGAGAAATGTCTACTCAAATCACTTACTATTTTAAAAACTGGTTGTCTTTTTTATGTTGAGTTCTAAGTGTTATTTATGTATTCTGGATGTAAGTCCCTGATATTATCAGACATATGGTTTGTAAACATTTTCTCCCATTCTGTAGGCTGTCTTTTCACTTTCTTGTGTCCAATGAATCACAAATGTTTTTGATTTTGATGAAGGGCAATTTATCTACTTTTTCTTCTGTTGCTTGTGCTTTTAGTGTCATATCTAGGTATCCATTGTCAAATCCAAGGTTATGAAAATCTGCTTGTTTTCCTCTAAGAGTTTTATAGTTTTGGTTCTTACATTTAGGGTTTTGATCCATTTGAGTTAACTTTTTCTACATGGAAGGAAGTAAGGGTCCAACTTTATTCTTTTGCATGAAGCTATCCAGTTGTCCCAGCACCATTTGTAGAAAAGATTATATTTTCCCAATTGAATGGTTTTAGCACTTACTGTTGCAAATCAATTGGCCATAGACACATGGGTTTATTTCTTGACTCTCAATCCAGTTCCATTGTTCTATATGTCTCTATGCCAGTACTACATGTCTTGATTACTGTAGCTTTGTAGTAAGATTTAAAGTCAGAAAGTGTAAATCTTCCTTATTCTTTTTAAAAATTGTTTTGGCTTTTCTGGATCCCTTGAGTTTCCATACAAATTTTAGGAGTAGCTTGTCAATTTGAATAAAAAAGCCGGCTGAGATCCTGATAAGAATTGTGATAACTCTGTAGATCAAGGTGATGTGTTAACATCTTAATAGTATTAAGTCTTCTGATCCATGGACATGGATATCTTTCCACTTATTTAGCTCTTTTTTAATTTCTTTCAATGATATTTTGTAGTTTTCAGAGTATACGTTTCTTCAAAAAATTTTTATATTTCTTTTTATACTTTATAAACTTATTTTTATACTACTGGAAAGGGAATTGTTTACTTAATTTCATTTTCAGATTTTTCATTGCTAGTGTATAGAAATAAATTGATTTTTGTGCATTGACTTTATATCCTAATATCTTGCTGAACTCAATTATATGCTTTATTGATTTTTTAGTAGATTTCTTAGGGCTTTCCACATACAAGATCATTTCTTCTGGGAACAAATGGGAGTTTTACTTTCAACTTGGATGCATTTAATTTCATTTTCTGATATGGCAGACAGATTGCAAACCACCAAAAATTTAAACACATCAAGTAATAATGTCAGCTATGTACAGAAATAAACTATGATGATATGATGAGTGACCTCGGTAACTACTTTAGATTGAGCACATGGGAAATGACTCCCGTGAGGAAATGACATGTAACCGAACATTTAAATTATTAGAAAGAGCTTTCTACATAGTGGGAACAGTTAACGTGAAAGAACTGAAAGGCGAGAATGATCTTACTTTTTGGAAGAACAGGTAGGCTAATGTGAGGGAGGGAGCGGGGCAGGAGGGAAGAAGAGGCCGAGAGGTAACTAGGGGTGAGGCCATGTAAGACTCTGGAAACCTGAGCAGTGGAAGTTGCATTTTAATCTAGGTTTGATGGGGTGTTACTGGAGGGTTAAGCAGGGAGTAATGTGATCTAATTTACATTTCAAAATCACCACAGTTGCTCTGTGAGTAACAGGTTGGAGTGGAAGCCAGGGAATTACTTAGGGGGCTATTGTGGCACTTCGTGTAAAAGATGTTAATAACTTGGCGTGGGGATAATGAGATGGACGGAAGCAAATGGATGTAGGATATGTTTGGGACCTGCTGATGAATCGGATGTGGAGAAGCGAAGGAAAAGAGACGAATAGGAATAATTGCTGAGTAGCTGGTTTGTGCACTTGGGTGGGTGGTAGTGCCATTTACTGAACTGGGAATATTGGGCTTGAACAAGCAGGGAGTTGGGGGGTTGGTGTTGGGGAGATACAGCACAGGTTCTGTTCTATGTTCAACTGGAGACACCTAATGGTATTCCAAATATGAACGCAAGTGGACGGTTGGATAAACATGACTGGAATGATAGGCAGTGAGCGGTTTTGAGCCTGAAGGAGCTGCCAGGAGGGAGGAGGCACTCCAGGAGAGAATGTTTTAAGCAACCCGAGGTAAAATTGTTTCAAGAAGGTGTTGGAACTTGCTGAAAGGCCCAGATTCCAGTCCCGGTTTGTGGGTTACTTCACCTCTCTGTACTTTCTTCCCCACCTATAAAATAGGATAACACCTGATTTGCAGGGTTTGCTGTGAGGCTAATGGAGATAAGACATTTAAGAGAGCTAGCACCACCCTCCGTATATATATTCAACAAATAGCAACTACTCTTCTATACCCCTACAGTTTGATAAGAACTGCCCTTGTCATAAACACGTAATAAGAGCCAAACTAGCTACATTTTCTAAAAACAAAATGCATCTCAGAAAGAGGGAGGCAATAAGACTATGCTGCAGTTCTCCCTCTCCATCCTTCAGTAACCCTCTTTGAAAACAGCATAGGTCACTACTAATATGAGGAAATACTTTTCCTGCATAGCTCTTCCCTCAAATGCTCTTTACTTTGTCTAAATAACACCAAGGCCTTTAATATGATAAAGTAACACATGATGCCATAACAATTACCAAAGTATTAAGTGCCCTTTTTCTTTCATTCTAAACACACACACACACACCCCCTTCTTAGTAATTCAAATTATAGGAAGAGAGATATAAAACTCCCATGTTAAAGAATTTAAGGCTACTTTCCAAATATTAAAATAACAATGCAACAACAATAGCTAACATTTATGGAGGGTTTACTATAAACCAGAAAGTACTGTGCTAATTTTTTTAGATCTATTAAGTCATTTAACCCTCCAACGGATCCCATGTGGGTGGGAATAACATTATCACCACGTCATCTTCCCAACAGATTAGCTTTCAGTCGGAGGAGGAGAGCTAGCCTATTTGAATTGAACTGGCTAGGTATCCCAGTATCTTTTAACTAGGGGGTACGAAAAGGTGAGATTTGTAATAGTTGCTCAATGAATAGCTGGAGGATAGGTGAAGAATTAATCCCAGATATTAGATGTGAAAGGTATTTCTTTGGTTTTTATATTAAATTTGCCCTTAGCAGATTGGCATAATAGGGCTTCAGCCTCAGCTTCCGAACCAGTTTAGCATATCTCACAATACCTGGCTGAATGTCCCGAAGAGGGAAAATTACAAACACGGTGCAGTAGTGTGGAATAAGCACTCCTAACAGGTAATCTTCTCTGTAATATTTTATCCCCTAAATATTTTGCTGTATCTTTACCAGGATAAACTCACTTAATCTTAAAATTTATAAAGTACACCTCGTAACAGCTAATTTTTTCATGAGAACGTGTGCTCTAGGAGCCCATCCAGACTTTTCCTGAGAAGGTGGAATGATTCAGATCAAGGGACTTTTCAAACAATTGTGTCATTAACATTTATTTCAATTAAAGAAATGTAAATTCAGAATTAATGTAAGATAAAACCTTTGGGCAACAGAAATACTATTAAGAGTTTGATTAAAATGTTTGTGGTACCTGTGCTATGTATTACAGATGTTAAAAAGCCTATTCTGAAGAGAACTGAATTCTGATAAACTCCAGTTTGTAAAAAATCAATCCACTGGTACAGTCCTCCCAGGGGAGAAGCAATTTGCCTTTTTATCATCGGTTAAAAATCTAGGGAGCATTCTTCCTCTTTCAGTTGTGACCACCACAGCACTAGATAACGTGTACAGGCCTAAATCCTTTTAATCAGAGAATGCAGTAAAAGAAACAAGACTCTGGTATTTAACAAAGTTTATAGGCCACGTACGATAATACATTTTCTTTTGAAAATAAAAATTTTTATGATCTATTTCAAAAACATCAAACAATTGAAAAATACATAAACTGGAACAAAATTTCCAAACAGAAGTTCAAAAACCTTGGAAAAGCCATACCTATAACATCAAATAACACCTAGCTTCCTTTATTAACTAAAAGAGTCCCCAAAAATGATTTTTGTACGTGTTAACGGAGTTTAACACTTCGACGTTTCAATGGAAACTGCCATTCTGTCACACATTATCAAAATCTGTTCTCTAGATAATTTGAAGAAATTCCAATTATAAGACAATGAAGACTACAAATAGAAACAGTGCATTTTAAGTTTTTCAGAGGCCTATATGTGATTTCCAAACACATTAATTTCTTATATGCTTATGGTTTGGAACACATTTTCCCTGAGAACTCTTTCTGCTTGGTTAGAAAAATTAAAACATGATCTATAAAACAGAATTTAGCTTGATTTCTACTGAACGCACGCCATTTTTCACCCATCAAATATATTTGGGAATGTTTCCTTCTAGACACTGCTGAAGTAGTTAAGTAAGCATAACTGTTTAGTGGGGCTACTGGAATGGCTTTAGAAATACGGTGGGGTTGCAGAGCCCTGAGAACTGCACAGTGGGTGTTTTATACAACTCAGATGGTTTACTATCTTAACACTATCAACAGTTATTTTAACAAATTCAGAATGGCCCCAGCCTCAGAGACGAAGGGGAACAATCAGTAATTCCAGCTCAGATAACCAACAGATAAGCATTAAAAACCGAAAAACAGGTTGGATTAACATTGTGCTTTCCATGGATTAATGCTGAAAAAAATTAACCCTCTTGCCCTACACAGGAAATACCTCATACCTTGAGACTTTATTTAATGCAGGCTTGAGACCTGTCACTCCTTAATATTCATGCAAACTTAAAATTAGCATCACTGGGAGTTTCATTACACAGACTGCAGTTCTCAATGCTATCCCAAGATTGACAGCTCAAAAGACATACTACGGTCAGTGCACACGCACAGCACCATCGCCAGCTGTGTTCCCTTAATTTGCTAAGGTCTTAATTTGAAAAGTCTTAGCTACTTGTGAGTTTAGACCTCATCTCTTTCAAATAAATAAAGGGTAACAAATATTAGGAGTCCTAGTATGCAAATTTGTAAATACTAATTTTCTACATAGCATCACATTAAAGGAAAATCAGAATTAAGAAGTTTCATATTTAAATTAGATTTCAAAATACCTAACTATACATTTCCCTTAGCATTATGATTTATGTGGTTTACAAGAATAATTAATAAATAACTTAAAACATTTAGAAGACATTGTTCTGAAGATCTTCAAGAAGTGAGCAATTTCAGATGTCCGGAGGTGTGTCGTCTTTTTAGTTATAGTTGAGATGCTTTATGCAGGACGCCCTGGACCAAAACGGCTTTTAGACCTAGATGTTTTAAATAGAAAAGAAGGTCAGAAGTGCTTCTAGAACAGTAGGAAGTTGCTGCTGCTTTAGGTTATGTTTGCTTGACAGTATCAGAGTTAAATGAAACTTCACGTAGCCCCATAATACATTTTTAATGTTTATTTTATTTATTTATTTTTGAGAGACATAGAGACAGAGCATGAGCAGAGGAAGGGCAGAGAGAGAGGGAGACACAGAATCCAAAGCAGGCTCCAGGCTCTGAGCTGTCAGCACAGAGTCCGATGAGGGACTCGAACTCACAGACCGTGAGATCATGACCTGAGCCAAAGCCGGCCGCCTAACCAACTGAGCCACCCAGGTGCCCCCATTTTTAAGAACCCTTGGAGTGAGACAGATTTTGGAATTCAGATTTCTGTGGGTGTGGGGGAGATAATATAGTACATATATTGTATATTATGGATTGGAGCAGTGCCCTTTAATCAAACACATTAGTACTTTTTCAGTGAAACAAATGAACATTTAAGTGTGATAAATAAAAACTATAAATAGCATCACAGTAGGTCAGCTGGATCTGAGTTGCCACAAATGTATAAAAAAAAGTCTTGATGGTTTTCTGAGCTTTCTGGATTTCAGAATTGCTAATAAGGCATTAATCATCCAACCTCCATAACTGTCATAATTTAAAAGAAAATTTGTGATGTAAAATGACAGAGGACCCACAAGGTAGTTTTTATTATGAGAAATAAAATAAGGAATGGGAGAGACCTCTATGATTTACATAAATTCATAATATATAACCCATAAACAGTATAAAATTTTACTAATTCATGGCAGCAGTATAGATTACATTCTTATCAGTATGTGGCTCAGGACAGAGCCGATTCAATAAACAGAAAACTTAAAAAAAACAAACCCAAAAACTACGCTTTCATTAAATTTTGTGCTTATGAGCTTTTTAAGTCTTAACTTTAAATTCTGGTTCTGATTAATGTCTTGATGATCTACTCCTTGAAACTAAACAAAGTGAACTCCAGTTATGTGCCTCTATTGCTGATGTAATTTTCCCTAAAAAAGGAAAATCACTTCAAAGCCAGTAGGATTCTGAATCTGTTTATGCTGCTTTACCTTGTGTTTTTTTCTGAGCTGCTTTGCCGGGCGGGAACTGGCACTGAGGCCTTGATTTGCGCTTCAAGCCTGGAGTAAATACCTCCAGCAAACTGTAGAGTAAAGGGGCAAAATGAAGTTATTTTTATGGAATCAGCAGAAGCTCTGCTTTTTTAGAATGGCATTCCCTTTTAGCTTAGAAGTAATTTTATTTTGATCTTTAAAATTGAGGCTCTTTGAATCATAATTTATGTGAATAATTTAAAATACAGTAAAAATTCACCCCTTTTAGTGTACAGTTCTGAGTTCTGAAAATCCATACGGTAGTGTTACCATCATTACAAGGAAGGCAAACAACACTTCCATCGCCCCAAGAAAATCCCCTTGTGCCTCTCATAAGTCAACCCACGATCAATTCTCAGCAACTACTTACCTATTTTATATCCCTACAGTTTTGTATTCTCGAAAACATTATCAAAATTGAATCATACAGTCTGTACCACAGTCTGTAGCCTTTGGAATCTGGCTTCTTTCACTTAACGCAAGGTACCAGAGATTCATTTATGTTACTGACATATTAGTAGTTCTTTCTTTTTTGTACGTGCCACAGTTTGTTTATTCATTTACCAGGCGAAGGCCATTTGGGTTGTTTCTAATTTTTGGCAGTTCTGAATAAAGCCAGTATAAACTTGTGTGAACTGATCTCTATGGTGAGTAAACGTTTAACTTTGTAAGAAACTGACACGCTGTTTTCTGAAGTGGCCATTCCTTTGCTCATCTGTACCAGCTGTATATGAGAGTTCCAGTTGCTCTCCATCCCAGCCAGCACTTTGTTTTTCATTTCAGACATTCTAGTTGGTATACAACGGTAAATCACTGGGGTTGTAATTTACATTTCCCTAGTGACTAACGATGCTGCATCTTTCTGTGTGCTCATTTGCCGTCTGTATCCTTTCTTTCATGAAGTGTCTGGTTAATCTTTTGCCCATTTAATTGGATTGTTTATTTTATTATTGACTTTTAAGAGTTCTTTATATATTCTGGACATAAATCCTTTACCAGATGGTCATAAAGACCATTTATATTTTGAAGAAGTCTGATTTATCAATTTTTTCTTTTACAGATCATGCTTTTAGTGTCACAGCTAAGATATATTTGCCTAATCAAGGTCACAATGGCTTTAGAACTTTTGACACTGTATGTTAATTATATTGAAACTAAAATTAAAAAAGAAAGATTTTAAAAGTTTTATAGGGAAGGGCATTTTTAAATAAAAGAATTAGGGCAAGAGTTTTTATGAATACATAATACCAATACTAATGTTAATATACAGTGTTATGACTAATACATAGTTTTAGTAAGAACACAGGTATTTCCAGTCATCATTTTCAGCAAGATGACATCTTATTTTAGAAATAACATCTAAGCACTGCCTACAGAGTTGACTGAAATCAGCAACCCTCTGGATAGTCGGCAATGGACAGCCAATCTACTCCTGGTGTGACAGGACACTTTCAGCAATAACCTACTTTACAGCGTGTGTTACAGAGGACCTCTTGGACCACTGGTGATACGAAGGTGGACAATGTTTATGTGAGGGAACTAACTGGTACAGAATATAAAAATATATTAAAATATTTAAATTAGTTTTTAGAAATTCTGCCTAAAACATCTTTGTATTACTCATGATGAAAATAAAGTAGGAAGGCATATCTGTGCAAGCATGGTGATCTAATTCTTACTTCTTTTGCTTCCTTTGACTTGACTCGGTCCAGATCACCCAATCTCATCTTTATTAGGTGTCCTGTAATTTCGGACATCCGCCGCTGATCTGGAGGTAAAATATAATAAACCTAAATTTTTATGGGGATGATTTATAACTTTTGTTTCTTAAAGAACACACACTTCAATTATTAAGAATTTATGAAAATACCATTGGATACTATTTTACAGACATCTACATGTATTTATCTTTGAAAAACTTTAGGCAGCGAGTGGCAAAATGGCGCATACATGGGAAATTGTGCTGCTTTTAAGACCACTGTAAATGAACCTAAAATATGATACTCAGTCATCTTCAGAGCGCAAGTACTGGGCAAAAGTCAGTCTGAGCCTCCAAACCACAGGTGCATAAAACAATACATTATCCGCTGAGGTTGTCTACTAATAGAACTCTGGTTGATTCCTAAGGAAATGTGCAAATTCTGGGCCTTATTCCAGTTGGAACTTTTAAAGCTATTCAGCATACTTCATAAAATGAAAGATTTCTATCACTGTTACTTATACCTAATCTGTACATTACCTATTATTAAAACTTACCATCTTCCCTTTGTGCATCCTGGTTGAACCGCAAGGATCTTGTGGCATCCCATTTATTCTTCTGCATACTCACGCTATCAGAAAATTCAAACGAAAATCGGCATTGATGCTTTAAGAGTGAATACCTGATTGGATCAGGGGGCAATACTCACACGAAAGGAGACACATCTCTAGAAGTGGACTAAAAAAGAGTAGATAATATTTAGGCCCGATTAGAACACATTTACTGATTAGTGTTACAGTTAAAATTAAAAAGCAGCTTACATTTATTAGTTCAAGACACTGTACCAAAAGCATTACAAGTATTATTTCATTTAAGCCTTGCGACAACCACATGAGACAGTTGCCATAAATATCTCTATAATAAAACAGGCTCAGAGAAGTTAAGGAACTTGTCTGAAGAGATTTAGACCTAGAATTTGAACCCAGCTTTATTTGTTTGACCTGGTGTCCCAGCTTATACAGTCTTTTAGAATTCACCCATTTGTGTGCTTGCGGCACTTAGCGTGCAGAAGAACGTACAGCCTGCCCAATACAACTGTATGGAACTTGTCTCGACCCAGCCTGTCATACATTTTCGGAATCCATGATTTCTCTTTTAGTTAAATGTGGTTATTACTGCCTTCTTATTCCTACCTGGCTTTCAAAGGCATGTGAAATAAGAATTATTTTAAAAGGTCATAAAATATAATTTATTTAAAAATTATAAAGTCTACTTATTTATCTCATTTCAAAGTTTATCTTATTATTTTTTTTAAAAATTTTTTTATGTTTATTTATTTTTGAGACATAGAGACAGAGCGTGAGCAGGAGAAGGGCAGAGAGAGAGGGAGACACAGAATCCGAAGCAGGCTCCAGGCTCTGAGCTGTTAGCACAGAGCCCTGACGCGGGGCTCGAACTCACAGACCCTGAGATCATGACTTGAGCTGAAGTCGGCCGCTCAACCGACTGAGCCACCCAGGCGCCCCAAAGTTTATCTTATTTTTGAACAAGTAGTACTAGTTCCAGATTCAAAAGTTACAAATAGCACATTAGTGAAAAGTCTCTGTCCCCCATTCAATTCTCTTTAGAGGCAACCAGTCTTACCAATCTCCTGTGCGGTTTTTCAGAGGTATTTTATGCATATATAAGATATACAGATTCCTCTATCTATTCCACACTCTACATACTTTTTCTCACCTATCACTTTTTTCTCACAAAGAAGTTTATGTGAACTTCTTTGTTCTTTATTATACTGCTAGCATTCCGCTGTGGTATATTCTTACTCTTCTTCAGATTTTTCTTGGCTATATTCGCTTGCTTATTTCTCAATATGAACTTTAGAACAGTAACAAATAATTCAGAGTTACCTTCTCTAACACCTTTTCTTTCTTCTGACCACAGGGTGAAGACATCTGCTTTTTTGGTTGTTTTGTGAACTTCTTTGGCTTTTCCTTTTTCCCTGACAAAAGAAAGTCAATGTTACGAGCATAAGTCTCATATACTTCTCCAGTACACTTCTTACTTACTTCCAAACAATAAAGTCATTTTGTAAAAAAAAAACATTGTTTCTTAAAACTAACAAATCAACTCTAAATAAAATATAAATATAAATATATGGAGAAATGCAAATTGAATGCACTTTACAGCGTTTAGTTTTAATTACTTTTCTTCTTTCTACTTGGTGAAAACCTTAAGGGAATTCAAAGTCCCAATGAAATTACATGTTGAAAATGTTGGGGAAAACTATATGTATTTCTCTGAATCTAATTTGGTAGCAGACTTAACACCTAATTCAAAATTTTTGTAGACAAAAAAAAAATAACTATAACCCAGAAAACCAGTTTGAGAATGGAAGGAGTGAAGAACTGACAAAAAGAGCTTGGGGGTCGTGAAGGGCCTATGAGGGTAAAAATGGAGGTAAGACAGAAATGATCTTGGGAGGAAGCATATTTGGGACAAATTGTATTCTGAACTAGTGCTTTCCTGCAATCAATAATCTGAATTTATTCTGGCTGTCAGTATAGAGGACAAAGGAAAGGAAAAGAAGAGGAGAAGAGGGGCGCCTGGGTGGCTCCGTCGGTTAAGCACCGACTTCGGCCCAGGTCATGATCTCATGGTTTGTGAATTCGAGCCCCGAGTCGGTCTCTGTGCTGACAGCTCAGAGCCTGGGGCCTGCTTCGGATTCTGTGTCTCCCTCTCTGCCTGCCTCTCCCCTGCTCACACTCTGTCTCTCTGACAAAAGTAAATAAACATTTAAAAAAATTAAAAAAAAAAAAAAAAGAAGAGGAGGAGAAAGAGGCATTTCTTTAAAATCAATGTTCGAAGGTAAGGATAGTACATTAGGTCACTCTTTCGTAAACATCGAAAAGACATGATAGGGTGAGATTTGATACCAGAGTGTGAAGACAAGTTCCTTCTAAAGAAAACAATGATAAAAACAGAATATAAATATTATAAACCACCAAATGCAGGTACTGGCAAATAATCAAAGGGAGGTAGAAAGTTGAGTGTTTACATTTAAAAGATGCATGAGGTGGGGAGCTGGGGGAGAGGCTGAATGAAACAGGTGATGGGGATAAAGGAGTACACTTATCGCGATGACAGCTGATCACAATGAGCACTAAGACATCCACAGAAGGGCTGGATCACTGCACTGTACACCTGAAACTAATATGACACTCTGTGTTAACGATATTGGAATTAAAATTAAGAACTTAAAAAAAAAAGATGCATGAGGTAAGAATTGTGAGTTTATGGCTTTCTGCCTGAGGGCATTTACCTCATTACCCCCAGCCAAGGTAGGAAAATTATACCCTCATGAGCTCCAGGGAAAAGATGATAAAATTCAAAGAAAGAGAAGCTGGAAATTTAAAGATGAAATTTTTGGAAGAAAGTCACAAAAGACTGGAGATCTAAAATGTGACTATAAACTCTGCCCAAATGAGGGTTAAACTAGAAAGTGTACGGGAGACCCTAGGAGATCCAGCTAAACAGGCAAGCAGAAAGACGGCTGCAAGACAGAATTGCTCTTGGTGAGAAGTGAGTTTCTTGTGCCTTTGACTGGATGATTTCCCAAACTGCATTGAGCTCAAGCTTCTGACAACAGGAACCTTTCTTGGGACTAGAAAACAACTAGCAATCGAGGGGGTAACCCATAAAGCAAGGGAACCACTAAGCAGGTAAGCCCCCAAATCTGAATATAAAGTCTGTCCAAAACCTTGCCTGAATACTAAACTACACAGACTGGTATGACCCTGGGGGTCAGACTAAAACAGTAGCTTAGGAGCCAAGAAAAACCTAGGCAGAGATAGCATTTACTACATATCATGAGGGAGACAGATTTTGCATTTTGGGTCAGGCAAGTTAACTGCCTGCTAGAACAAAAATCCCTACAATCCTAAGAAGAATAAAACAGATTTCAGAATTGCACAAAGATAATCTACCAAAAGTTGTAAGCTGAAGAAACTAAAAAGTATGAACCACTCAGAAAAGAAGTGGTCAAGAGAACGTGATTCTGAGAGAGTCTACATATTGGGTTAAAGCAGACAACAAATTCAGGACGCCTGGGTGGCTCAGTGGTTAAGCATCTGACTTTGGCTCAGGTCATGATCTCATGGTTGGTGGGTCTAGCCCCACGTCGGGCTCTGTGCTGACAGCTCAGAGCCTGGAAACTGCTTTGGATTCTATGTCCTCCTCTCTCTCTGCCCCTCCCCCGCTCATGCTCTGTCTCTCTCTCAAGAATAAACATTAAAAAAAATCTTAAAAAAAGCAGTGATTTCAAAGCAACTATTATAAATATGTTCAAAGGGAAAATGGTGTTATTGAATAAACACATTGGAAATCTCAACAAAGATATGGAAACTTACATAAAAGAAGAACCACATGGAAATTCTAGAAGTGAAAAGCACAATAATTGAAATACTTAGTAGATGGGCTCACGAAAAAGTCTGAAATGAGAGAAGAATATACCAGTGAAATGTGAAACTAAGCATTAGAAATTACCCAATCCAGAGGTGCTTGGTTGGGTCAGTCAGATGCAATTAAGCATCCAACTCTTAATTTCCGCTCAGGTCATCATCTCACAGTTTGCGGGTTTGAGCCTGCTGGCAGTGCAGAGCCTACTTGGGATTCTCTCTCTCTCTCCTTCTCTCTCTGCCCATCCCATTCTCTCTCTTTCTCAAAATAAATAAAATAAAACTTAAAAAGAAAAAGAAATTATTCCATCAAAAAAAAAAAAGGAGAGAATAAAAAGAAACAAAACTTCAGAAACCTGTGGGGCAATATCAAAAGGTCTAACATACATGTATTGGCGTTCCAGAAGACAAGTGAGAGAAAGGGACGGAAGAAACACTTAAAGGAATAATGACTGCAAGCTCCCCAAATTTTGTTTAAAACATTAATTTATAGATCCCAGAAGCTCAACAAATACCAGGTAAGATAACCACACGTAGGCATACCATAGTCAGGCTTCTGAAAGTAAAAAATAAAATCGTGAAAGAAGATAAAAAGGGTGCATTACATCCAAGGGAACAATTGTATCAATGGCTAACTTCTCATCAGAAATAATGGAGTCCAGAAGACAACTGGAATGAGATATACGAACCATTAAAAGAAAAAAATAATTGTTAAGCAAGAATTCTATACTGGAGAAACTGTGCTTAGAAATCAAAGGGAGGGGCACCTGGCTGGCTCAGTTGGTAGAACGTGTGACTCTTGATCTCACGGTTATGGCTGGGGCCCCACACTGGGTACAGAAATTATTTCAGAATAAAGTTTAAAAAGAAAAGTGAAATAAAGAGATTTTCAGATAAATAAAAATGAAAGAATTTATTGCTAGCATGCCTGCACTATGGGAAGTAATGAAAGTTTTTTAGAATGAAAGAAAATAACATCACATGATGATTACTTAGGTATAAAAAATAGTAAATATGTAGACAAACATGAAAGACTAAATGTATGCATATTTTCCTTTTGCTCCTCTATATTCTTTGAATGACATATACTATTTAAAGCAAAAATCCTAACACATAATTCTGTATAATTTACAAAGATATGTAACAACAAAAACTAAGGAAACTATATTATCTTAAGGTTATATTTTATCTAAGGTAATTCTTATTAACTTTAAGTACATTGTGATAGGTTAAAGATGATGTTGTAATCTTTACAACAATAAAATGCAAAGACATACAACTAAAAAGCCAATAAAATAATTAGAAAGATATACTACAATTATTAGCACAAAAAAAGCAAGAAAGGCGAAATAAAGAGAAACAAAACATCTGAAACAATTAGAAAATGAATCACAAAATGGCTGAACTAACGCAACCATATCATTAGACACATTAAATATAAATAGAATAATGCTCCAATCAAAAGGCAAACACTGTCAAACTGGATAAAAAACCAATTTTCAGCAACATGCTACCTACAAGATCATACACTTTAAATGAGAAACAAAAGAGGTTAAAAAAAAAGATAGCAAAATGAGCCAAAAGATATGCCATTCAAACAGTAAACAAATCTAGAGTGATTATATGAGTATCAAAGAAAACAGACTTCAAAACAAGCAGTTTTACTATAGACAAAGAGGAATACATCATAATGATAAAAGAGTCAATACAATATAAATGTATGCCTAATCATAAAACTCTAATGTATACAAAGTAAAAACTAGCAGACTTAAAAGGAAAAATACACATATTAACAATCGTAGCTGGAGATTTCAACACCTCTTTTACTAATTGGTGGAGATAGAAATGAGCAGTCAGAAAAAGAGCACAACTACAGAAGATTTGCAACAGATAACCAAACCGACTCGACATTTATAGACCACTCCACCAACAACAGATTTCACATTCTTTTCATGCACTTCTGGAACATGTATCAATAATATTTAAGGGATGAAACCACATAGAGTATGTTCTCTGACCATGATGGGATTAAATTAGAAACCTGTAACTGAAAATATCTGGACAATCTAAAAACATTTGGAAATTAAACAACGTACTACTAAATAACACATGTGTCAAACAAAAAAAAATCATAATGGGAATTAGAAAATATTCTGTACTGATTATAAATGAAAACAAGACATAACAAAGCCTGTGGGAAAAGTTAAAGTGGTGCTTAGAGCAAATCTTACAGCTTTAAATGTTTATATTGGAAAAGAAGAAAAGTAAAAAACCAGTAATTTAAGCATCTACTTTAAGAAGTTAAAAAAGAAAAAAAGGAAATTAAGGTCACAGTAATTACAAGGAAGGAACTACTAAACATACGAGTGACAATCAGTGAAATATAAAATAGACAAACTATAGAGAAAAATCAATAAAATCAAAAGCTGATTCCTTGAAAAGATCAATAAAATAAACCTCTAGCTAAACTGTTCAAGAAAAAAGTGATAAAACACAAATTGCCAATATCAAGATTGAAACAGGGACATCACTATAGATCTTTTATACAAAAAAGGATAAGAAAATATCATAACCAACCTTATGCCAATAAATTTGACAACTTGGATAAAAATGGAGAAATTCCTTGAAAGACAGAAGTTATCAGATTCAAGAAGAAATAGAAAACTTGAATAGCACTACATTAAAGATACTAAATTCATAAATTAAAAACCTTTCCCAAAAGAAAACTCTAGGCCCAGATGACTCCACTGATAATTTTATCATACTTAAGGGAGAAATAATAAAAATAGGATACAAGTTCTTTCAGAAAAGAGAAGTGAAGAGAACACTCCAACTCATTTTATGAGATCAGTATTATCCTAATAACCAAACTTGAAGACAACATCATAGGAATAGGAAAGTAAAAACAAAAAACAAAAAACTAGTATCACTCATAAATACAAACAATCCTTAACAAAATACTAGCAAGTCAAATACATTAATATATAAAAAGAAGAATGCTTCATGACCAAGTGGAGTTTACCCTAGAAGACTGACTGGTATAACATTTGAAAAACCAATGTAATTTGTCATGCTGATAATATGGAGAAAGCCTATATCATTATCTCAATAGATGGAGAAAAAACATTTAACAAAATGCAACATCCATTCATTATAATAATTCAACAACTTAGAAACAGAAAATAACTTCTTTAACCTGAGAAAGGGCATTTATGAGAAACCAACCACTAACATTTTATACTTAATGGTTAAAGAATGAATGCTTTCCCCTTAAGATAGGGAAGAAGGCAAGGATATGTGTTCTCACCACTTCTAGTCAACATGAGGTCCTAAGGAGTGCAAAAAAGAAAGACAAAGAAATAAAAGGCATACATATTGGAAAGGAATCTAATAAGCAAAGAAAAATTATGTGAAAATAGCAAGGACACAGGAAACAAGGTCAACTGCAACAAATGAAGAAGTGGAAAAATTTTAAAAACCTACTTCCATTTATAACAGCATTTAAAAAAGCACTTAGGAATAAACTGAACAAAAGATATTCAATATCTGCATACTAAAACTATAAAACATTGTTGAGAGACATTAAAGAATTAAATAAATGGAGAGATATTTTGTAGTTATGGATTGGAAGACTTGTCATTGTTTAAAAAAAAAAAAAAGCAATTCTATCCAAATTGATATATCAGTTCAACACAATCCTAATAAAAGTTCCAGCAGTAATTTTGTAGAAGTAGTTATCTTTATTCTAAAATGGACAGGAAATGTAAACCACATAGAAATACAAAAATAATCTAAAAACAAAAGAACAATTTTGAAGGATTTCAAGAATCACTAAAAGCTACAAAAATTAAGATCATGTGGTACTGAAATACTGATGTAAAAGAGAGATAAGAATCGATGGAAGAGAACAAAGAGTTTAAAAATAGATTCAGTTGTAAACAATCAGTTGATTTTTTAACAAAAGCATCAAGGTAGTCCAATGGGGAAAGAACATTCTTTTCAACAAATAGTTCTGGAAAAACTGGCTATGCCTATAGGAAAACAAAGGGAAGCTCGACCCTTACCCTATAACATATACAAAAATTAACCTGGAAGGGATCATAAACTTAAACACAAAAGCTAAAATCATACAACTTCTAGAAGAAAATAGCAGAAAATCTTTGTGACCTTGGGGTAAACAAAGATTTCTTAAAGTATGAAACGCAGAAGGGAAACTATAATATTAGAGTTATGAAATTAAAAGCTTTTGTTCTTCAAAAGACATAATTTTTAAAAAATTTACTTAAGAGACGGAGAAAGAGTATGTGCACATGCGCAGGACAGGAATAGAAGAAAAGGGACAGAGAGCACCTGGGTGGCTCAGTTAAGCATCCAACTTCAGTCCAGATCGTGATCTCACAGTTTGTGGGTTCGAGCCCAGCTGTACTGACAGCTCAGAGCCTGGAGCCTACTTCGGAGCCTGCTCTCTGCCCCTCCCTTACTTGTGCCCTCTCTCTCTCTCCTCAAAAATAAACATTAAAAAAAAATTAAGAAAAAAAAGAAAAAGAAAAAGAAAAAGAACGGCTTGAAAAGGGAGAGAGAGAATCCCAAGCAGGCTCCATGCAGTTCCAACCCAGGACTGTGAGATCATCCCATGATCTCATGTTGGGCTCCATCCCACAACCCTGAGATCGTGACCTGAGCCAATACCAACAGTTGGATGCTTTCCCGACTTAGTGCCCCAAGCGCCCCCAAAAGACATCATTAATAAAATTAAAAGGCAAGCCACAAACCAGGGGCAAATATTTGCAAAATATATGGACTTGTATCCAAAAATATATAAGGAATGCTTGTAATTCAATAATGAGGCAAACGATCCAACTAAAAAATAGGTAAAAGATCATTTAAACAGACACTTCATGAAAAAGATATAAAAATGGCCAGTTAGCACATGAGAAGATGCCCAGAATTGTATGCCCACTAGAATGGCTAAAGTTAAAAAAAGTAGGAATAATACCAAATATTGGTAGAAACTTGTAGCAACTGGAACTCTCATACGTTGCTGGTGGGATGCAAAATGGTAGTCACTTTGCAAAACAGTTTGGCTGTTTCTTATAAAGTTAAACATAACACTCACCATATGACCCAGCAATCCCACTCCTACGTATCTACCCAAAAGGAATGAAAACATGTGTCCGCACAGACTTGTATGCAAATGATCATGACAGCATTATTTGTAATAGCCAAGAACTGGATCAAGCCGAATGTCCATGAAACGGTGAATGGATAAACAAATTATGATATATTCACACAATGGAATACATTTGTGCAGTAAAAAGAAACAGACTACTGATATACACAACAATATGGATGAATCTCAGAAGCATCATACTAAGTGAAAGAAGACACACACACAAAAGACTACGTATGACTCCACTTACATGAGACCTTAGAGGAGTGTAAAGGGGCAGGAGATAATGTTTTGGAGTGATGTTCTAGGTCTTGATTTTGGAGGTGGTTACCCAACTGTATGGCAAAACTCAGTATGTGCACTTAAAAATGAGTGAATTTTATTACATGTATAAATTCTACCCCAATCAACTGTAGGTAAAAAAGCCCACACAAAACACAGCAGCATTTTCTCCTTGACTAATTATAATTTAAAAATAATTGATAAAGGACTAGTTTTTAATAAGGGGATTGAACACATAAAGAAAAATTACACAAAAGTTGGAAAAAAGACAAAGGGAGGGTTGCATGTCCTTTTAGTGTCATATTGGAGGACTGTTTAAAAGGCCCATGTAAATCAAAGCCACACTGAGACACCACCTCACACCGGTCAGAGTGGCTAAAATTAACAACTCAGGAAACAACAGATGCGGGCAAGGATGTGGAGAAATGGGAACCCTCTTGCACTGTTGGTGGAAATGCAAACCGGTGCAGCTGCTCTGGAAAAGTGTGGAGGTTCCTCAAAAAATTAAAAATAGAACTACCCCATGACCCAGCAATAACACTACTAGGAATTTACCCAAGGGATAAAGGAGTGCTAAGTGCTAATGCACAGGAGCATGCGTGCCCCAATGTTTACATCAGCGCTTTCAACAACAGCCAAATTATGGAAAGAGGCTAAATGCCCATCAACTGATGAATGGATAAAGAAGATGTGGTTTATATATACAGTGGAATACTACTTGGCAGGGAGAAAGAATGAAATCAAGCCATCTGCAGCAACGTGGATGGAACAAGCCAACTGCAGCAATGTGGATGCTAAGTGAAATAAGTCAGTCAGAGAAGGACAGATATCATCTGTTTTCACTCATAGGTGGTTCCTGAGAAACTTAGCAGAAGACCATGGGGAAAAGAAAGGGGAAAAGAAAAGTTACAGAAAGGGAGGAAGGCAAACCATAAGAGACTCTTAAATACAGAGAACAAACTTAGGGTGGATGGGTGGGGTGAGGAGGGAAAATGGGTGATGGGCATTGAGGAGGGCACTCAGTGGGATGAGCACTGGGTGTTTTATGTAAGCCAATTTGAGAATAAATTATATTTTAAAAAAAGGCCCATGTAAGAATTATTTCTCAGAGAAAATGTCCTCGTGTCTGACTTTCCTATCTACTGTTGATTGAAGGCCCAGATGACACCCAGTTTTATGTTAACTTGCAGATTTTTGTGTCTAATAGAAATGTAAATGATTTCTTTTTAGAAGAAAAGATAACCTCAAGGATTATCAGTTACTGTCTCGTAGGACACAGTCTATCTTGCAATCCTTTTTAACATTCTTTTTCAAGTGCCTTAAATACCCAAGTCTTCAAATGCTCTTTGGACCAATTTTGCCTATTTCTCTCCCTAATGAGTTGAAAAATTTTGACACAAGTTCGTTCTATAGTTGTATAAAATTATGCTTTTAGTTTTTTAAAAATCATACTCTGATTAGTATTGTATAGTGCTTCATTTGAGTGTCGGTCAAATCATCTCTGGTACACTGATGTAAGTAAGTCACACATTTTGAGAAACCCCTTAGATTACACCTGAAATGAAAACTTGGAGGATTATTTCTCAGTACACTGAACTTTTGAAATAACTCTGTGATTATTCTGTGTTAGTGCCAGGGTTAGAGAATCTTGATGAAGCCTCCTTTATTTTTTTTCCATGTTGTAACCTACCATGTAGACTTACAAAGCTAATTCATCATCCCTTGCATTAAAGCCTTCAGAATGCAACCCCTTCATAAAAGTGAGACTTCATTTTATCTAAGAAACCAGTACTTTGTTTCTTGGATATTTCTTCTTCATCTCCAACTTCATCTTCAGTGACCTCAGACCCAGTGGTATATTCTTCTTCTTCCGAAAATAATGATTGTTGTTTCTGAATTAAAAACACACAAAACACATCCTTTTAAAAATATAAATATTAATATATCTCTAATGGACTCTTTCAAATTTATCTAAATTTAATGAGTCAAACAAGAGCTGATAAAATGATCAATACCTAATACAACATTCAGGAAATGGATGTAAGAAGTTCTACATTTAAGACAGGATCACATTATATTAAACATTTTTTACTTATTTTCTTCACATATTCTAGTAGAGTGATGGGCACATAATAGGTCGTCAGCATTTGTCAAACTGCACCTCTATCTCTCAACTGAATGTATGTTCCTTGATATTAGGTTTATGTTAAAATATAATAATTACTAATATTAAAGTAGTCCCATATGCAACCATATGTACACATTCCCTGGATAAACGTGGCCTTGGATTACTCAACCGTATCTGTATCAGCTTCCTGCATCTACCCACCCTGCTTTCTATCATCACTGATCCGAATTCCATTTCCATTCTTCTGAATATTGGTGGCACATGACAGAGTGATGGCAAAGAGGTAAAAAAAAAAAAAAATCAACCAACCAACCAACCAAACAACCAAATACCGGGAACTTAATACATTTGTTGCTTTGTTCCATGACCTAATGTGACTTAAAAGTGACTTCAAAAAAGTCATTAAAGAGACTTGAGGAGTATGTAACCAGATAATGGAGTATATGTCTATTTTAAACAATGGCATTTTTCAGTAAGTGCAAAATTGGAGAAGCTGAAAAAGATAACTGCAATGGACTAAAGTCTGTAAAACACGATACTGCTAGGATTCTATAAACTAAACTTTAATTTTGAAAGAAAGAGATCTGTGAAAGTAATGTTGCTTACTTACCAGTTGCAGAGTCCAATTTTTCAGTGACAAAAACTATAAGACAAAGGAATAAGAGATTAATAAATCTGTATCGACCCAGATTACAGCTCCTTATTTTCATGTGGATACTGTAAGAGTTGAAAAAAGCTGCAAGTATAGTTCCTTTCTAAGTTGAAACAACTTAAAACTCAGGCTGAAAATGATGTATTACAAGGTTTTTATATGAGCTGCCTAGAGGAAGATGTATATGTTTACAAAAAAAAAAAAAAGAAAGAAAAAGAAAATTGGGGCACCTGGGTTACTCAGTCTTAAGCGTTCAAAGATTTTGATTTGTGAGACGGAGCCCTGTATGGGGCTCTGTGCTGGCAGTATGAAGCCCGCTTGGGATTCTCACTTCCCTTCCCTTTCTGCTCACTCTCACTCTACTCCCTCTCTCTGCTCATGCTTGCTCACTCTCTCAAAATAAATAAATAAACATTAAAAAAAAAAGACAAAGAAAAAGAAAATCAACACTTCTAGGGCGTCTGGGTGGCTCAGGTGGTTAAACATTCAACTTCAGCTCAGGTCATGATCTCATGGTTCAAGAGTTCAAGTCCTGCAATGGCCTCTCTGCTTTCAGTGCAGAGCCCACTTTGGATCCTGTCTCCCTGTCTCTGCCTTCCCCCTTTCTCACTCTCTCTCTCTCAAAATAAACAAACATTAAAAACAAAAAAAAAAAAAGAAAATCAACACTTCCTAGTGTCATTTCCAAAGGATATGTAAACCACATGTAGAGACAATATGACTTATTTATATTGCTTTTAATGTTTACGCTTTATTATTAATTCAAAAACCAAGTTAAATATGGATATTCAAGAAATCTCACTTCCTATATTGTATATAATTCATCAAAGAATATTAATGATTGAATATTTGTAGGCATTTGGAGTTTACAATGCATTTTACATGGGATATTTCACTTTGTCAAGTAAATGATACCTTAGCCAATATAAAGCCAGGAAGGTCACAGGCAGAAATTCCCCAGATGTCAGTAATAAGAATCCACGGAATAGAAGCTATCTGGCCACATGAAAAATATTTCAGTTTTGAAACCCTGCAAAAACTAAAACTAAAAGCATTCCTGATTTCAATTAAAAAAATAATTTCATACCAAAAAAAGTTTATAGAACTAGGAGGGGACAAAATATCCCATTCATACTATCTTCAATCCCCAATCACTAACCTCTGAAGAACATGTTATATTTTCCCCCAAATTTAAGTTGATAAGTTATTAGTTGAGGGCAAGGAACATATCCTATTACTCTTACAGTCCTACTAATTCAGCATAATACCCTTGTTACGATCAGATAGTCAGTAAATGTTTATTAATTTCAGTTAATTAATGTAATTAATTTCAGTTTAAACCCATCACATTTCTGTCAAAGATTAAATGTCATCAGTTGTTCATAACAAAAAAAAAATAAGTGAAACAAACTACTCACAGCATTGAGCTCCCCACCTTTGGGGCCCCATGGCGTATTTGGCTCCAGTAAAACATCACAGTCTAGACCCTTTTCATCACAGGGACCAACCCCAGAATCACTTGAAAGAAAAAGACATTTTAGGGAGAAGTGTTCAATTTCAGAAGAAGTTGAATGCAAATGATATCTATTTTTATTGCAAATGTTTTATACATGTTCTTTAGAAACATCGTTCTTGAGTAAAAGGCACGCCACGTCAACATTTCCATTTCTTAATTCCTCCAGTGGTTTCCTTGAGCAGAAGGCAACCCATACAGGGGAGGCACCGCTGGATCCAATCATCCTACTCGCCAGGTGGTGAAACAGGCTGCTAGGACTGGTACTTCTGTGAGAACAGCCTTCACGAAAGGGTCCCCCTACCCCCAACCTGACAGCTTACTGCAATGGCAAAATGACAGAAGAGACTTATCTTCTATTATTAAATCAAGAAGAAATGATTAAATCAAGTAGTTCAAATTTATGCAAAGATAACCTTAACCAATTTTTTTCTAGTTGTATCAATCAAGCATTTAAGAACGGCTTAAGTAACTTGGGAAAAGGAAAAAAAACCTCAAAAACTGAATTGCAGGTCCCAGCCTTTCAATCACCAAACACTCTTTTTATTAGTTTTTCTTTCCCTTGGACCTCCCATATTTTTTTCTATCAAATAAACACTGGCTTGCTCTTACTCCAAGCTGACACAGAATCTCAGTAAGCTTTCTGGAATAATGTAAACTATGTAGGGACTGCCATTATTGGTTCGGGGAAGCAGACGGAATGGAGGATTCTGAGATGGGAAACACTGAATAAAGCTGTAGCAGAGTGTCCCCCCACCCCCTGCCTCACCTAACTGTATCTTTAGAAAAAGGCACAACAATGACATCTTTGTGTTTGTGCAGATCGTCCAGTATTCTAGTGGTTGGACACGACAGCAAATCTCCACCTTCACCTTGATCATGAAGCGCAACTACGTGGTCCTTCACTTTACAACCCTGTCATGTAAGAGACACTACATTAGAGAGGTTGGTTTGTAATAGAAATATTCCTTTAAAGACGACTCTATGTTTTTTTCTCTGCCCAGCCATAATGTCATATTAACCATTTTACAACTTTTTTCTCAAGAAAAAAAGAATGCAGTTGATTCCTGTATAACACAGGGCTTAGGGGTGCTGATCCCCTGCAGAGTCAAAAATCCACATAACTTTTGGTTCCCCGAAACTTAATTACTAAGAGCTTACTGTTGAATGGAAACCTTACTGATAAACAGCCGATTAACACATATTTTGTGTTATATGTATTATATACTGTATCCTTGGAATAAGGTAAGCTAAGGAAAGAAAATATAAGAAAACCATAAGGAAGAAAAAAAAACATTTATGGTACTATACTGTATTTATAAAAAAAAAAATCAACATATAAGTGGACCCATGCAGTTCAAACCTGTGTTGTTCAAAGGTTAACTGTGCCCATACAGAAAAGAGCATGAAATATAAATGTACACCTTAACAAATAGCCAAGAATATTCATGTAACCAAAATTCACTCCCATTAAGAAACAGTATATTGCTGGGGTGCCTGGGTGGCTCAATTGGTTGAGCATTCTCTCAGAAGCATATGAGTGTTATTATTCTCTATACTAACACTTAGTGAGGCATTTTAACCTTAATCATTCTGGTGAGCATGTAGTAATATCTCATTATATGTGTGGTTGTTTTTTTTTAGGATAAAACTGTAGATGGTATTTATTTTTTTAATTTACTTTTTTTTTTTTAATGTTTATTTATTTTTGAGACAGAGACAGAGCATGAGCAGGGGAGGGGCAGAGAGAGAGGGAGACACAGAATGTGAAGCAGGCTCCAGGCTCTGAGCTGTCAGCACAGAGCCCGACGCGGGGCTCGAACTCATGGACCGCGAGATCATGACCTGAGCCGAAGTCGGACGCCCAACCGACTGAGCCACCCAGGCGCCCCTTAATTTACTTTTTATTTTTTTTTATAAAAGTTTATTTTCAAATTGGTTTATATATAACACCCAGTGTTCATCCCAACATGTGCCCTCTTTAATGCCCGTCACCCCCTCTCCCCCCTCCCTCACCCCCCACGCCCTGAGTTTGTTCTTAGTCTTTGAGAGTCTCTTATGTTTTATCTCCCTCCCTCTCTGTGTCTTTTTTTCCTTTCCCCTCTTCCCCTCCCCCTGGTTTTTGCTTAGTCTCACACACAGGCATAAAGTGTTACCATCATTGTTTTATATAATCAATGTTCATTTAGATTTACCAATATATTAATTATTTTCTTTGATCTTCATTCCTTCCTGTATCTTGAGAACATCATAAGTATTTCCTTTAATGCAATTTGTTGGTTGCAAATTCCTTCCATTTGTCTTTGCCCAAAAATATTTTTGTCTTCATTCTTGAAGGATATTTAAGGAAGGCATAGATTTCTAGAATGTTAACTATTTCTTTTGGTACACTATAGACTGAACTACACTTTGGCTTCCATTGCCACCATTGAGATGTGAATTCTCATTATTGATGTTTTGAAGGGGAGGGATTCTACTTTTTCCATATGGCTGCTTTTATTTACTTAATTATTTATTTTTAAAATATAATTTATTGTCAAATTGGTTTCCATACAATACCCAGTGCTCATCCCAACAAGTGCCCTCCTCAATGCCCACTCTCCCCTCTCCCCCACCCCTCATCGACCCTCAGTTTGTTCTCAATATTTAAGAGTCTCTTATGTTTTGCCTCCCTCCCTCCCTCTGACTTTTTCTCCTTTGCCTCCCCCACGGTCTTCTGCTAAGTCTCTCAAAATCCACCTATGTGTGAAAACATATGGTATCTGTCTTTCTCTGCCTGACTTATTTCACTTAGCATAATACCCTCCAGTTCCACCCACGTTGCTACAAATGGCCACATTTCATTCTTTCTTACTGCCATGTAGTATTCCATTGTATATATATATATATATATATATACCACATCTTCTTTATCCATTCATCAGTTGATGGACACTTAGTCTCTTTCCATGATTTGGCTATTGTTGAAAGTGCTGCTATAAACATCGGGGTACATGTGCCCCTATGCATCAGCACTCCTGTGTCTCTTGGGTAAATTCCTAGCAGTGCTATTGCTTGGTCATAAGGTAGTTCTATTTTCATTTTTTTTAAATTTTTAATGTTTATTTATTCTTTGAGAGAGAGACAGAGACAGAGAGTGAGCAGGGGAGGGGCAGAGAGAGAGAGGGAGACACAGAATCCAAAGCAGGCTCCAGGCTCTGAGCTGTCAACACAGAGCCCAACGCGGGGCTCGAACTCACAACCGCGAGATCATGACCTGGGCCAAAATCAGACGTTTAAACTGACTGAGCCGCCCAGGTGCCCCTATTTTCATTTTTTTGAGGAACCTCCACACCGTTCTCCAGAGTGGCTGCACCAGTTTACATTCCCACCAACAGTGTAAGAGGGTGCCTGTTTCTCCAGATCCTCACCAGCATCTATTGTTTCCTGATTTGTTCATTTTAGCTACTCTGACTAGTGCGAGGAGGTATCTCACTGTGGTTCTGATTTGTATTTCCCTGATGATGAGTTGAGCATTGTTTCATGTGTCTGCTGGCCATCTGGAAGTCTTCTTCGGTTAAGTGTCTATTCATATCTTCTGCCCATTTCTTCACTGGATAATTTGTTTTTCGGGTGTGGAGCTTGGTGAGTTCTTTTCTATAGATTTTGGATACTAGCCCTTTATCCAATATGTCGTTTGCAACTATCTTTTCCCATTCCGTCGGTTGCCTATTAGTTCTGTTGATTATTTCCTTTGCAGTGCAGAAGCTTTTTATCTTGATGAGGTCCCAATAGTTCAGTTTTGCCTTCGGAGATGTGTCGAGTAAGAAATTGCTGCGACCTTAGTCGAAAAGGTTTTTTCCTGCTCTCTCCTCTAGGGTTTTGATGGTTTCTTGTCTCATATTCAGGTCCTTCATCATATGGCTACTTTTAAATGTTCTCTTGGGTAGATTCCTAGCAGTGCTATTGCTGGATCATAGGGTAGCTCTATTTTCATTTTTTTGAGGAACCTCCACACCGTTTTCCAGAGTGGCTGCACCAGTTTGCATTCCCACCAACAGTGTAGGAGGGTGCCTACTTCTCCACATCCTCGCCAGCATCTATAGTTTCCTGATTTGTTTATTTTAGCCACTCTGACTGGTGTGAGGTGGTATCGCAGTGTGGTTTTGATTTGTATTTCCCTGATGATGAGTGACATTGAACATCGTTTCAAGTGTCTATTGGCCATCTGAATGTCCTCTTTGGAGAAGTGTCTATTCATATCTTCCGCCCATTTCTTTACTGGGTTGTTTGTTTTTCGGGTGTGGAGTTTGGTAAGTTCTTTATAGATTTTAGATATTAGTCCTTTATCCGATATGTCATTTGCGATGATCTTTTCCCATTCCGTTGGTTGCCTATTCGTTTTGTTGGTTGTTTCTTTTGCTCTAGCCAAGAGACACAGGAATGCTGATGCATAGGAGCACCGTGTACCCCAATGTTCATAGCAGCACTTTCGACAATAGCCAAATCATGGAAAGAAACCAAGTGCCCATCAACTGACGAGTGGATAAAGAAGATGTGGTACATATATACAATGGACTACTATGTGGCAATGAGAAAAAATGAAATCTGGCCATGTGTGGCAACATGGATGGAACTGGAGGGTATTATGTTAAGTGAAATAAGTCAATCAGAAAAAAGACAGATACCATATATTTCCACGAATAGGTGGACTTTGTGAGACTAAGCAAAAACCAGCGGGAGGGGAAGAGGGGAAAGAAAAAAATGACACAGAGAGGGAGGGAGATAAAACATAAGAGACTCTCAAAGACTAAGAACTAACTGAGGGTGAGGGAGATGGGGGGGGAGAGGGGGTGATGGGCATTAAAAAAGGGCACATGTTGGGATGAACACTGGGTGTTTTATGTAAACCAATTTGAAAATAAACTATTATAAATGAAAAAAAAAACTAAAAAAAAAAAATGTTCTCTTGTTTTCTGCAGTTTTACTCCAATATGGGCAGGTATGGATTTCCTACTATTTTACTAGGAATCACTGGAATTTTTTTGTTTGTTTTTAATTCCAGTTAGTTAACACAGTTATATTAGTTTTAAGTGTACAATAGAGTGCTTCAACAATTCCATACAAGGGAATCACTGGAATTTATTTATTTATTCATTGAAAGAGAGAGAGAGAACAGGAGAGAAGGGCAGAGGGACAGAGAAAGAGAATCTTAAGTACGCTTCATGCTCAACACAAAGGCCAATGTGGGGCTGAGATCATGACCTGAGCTGAAATTAAGAGTCTGACACTCAACCAACTGAGCAACCCAGGCAGCCCTGAATTCCTGAATCTATAAATTAATACCTTTCAAGAATTCTGAAGTATCTCAGCTGTTATCTCTTCAAATTTTGCCTGGGATACATTCTCTTTTTATTTCTATTGGGAACCCCATTAAGTCCTTCTTACACAAAAAGATAAATAGTGTAGAATACCGCTCTATGAGGTACTTAAGAGAATTCAAATTTGTAGAGACAGAAAACAGAATGGGAGTTGCTAGGGGCTGAGGGGAGAGGGGATGGAAAATGTTGATTGGCTATAGATTTTCAGTTTTTGCAAGAGGAAAGAGTTCTGGACACTGGTTGCACAACACTGGTGAATATATTTAACACAACTGGGCTGTACACTTGAAAAACAGTTTAGACGGCAAACTTTATGTTTATTTTACCAGAATTTAAAAAAAGACATGTACTCTATAGGTTTCTTACTTTTATATTTCTCATCATTTTGTCTCTGTGCCTCATTCCAGATAGTTTTTTCAGACTTTTATCTTTCAGTTGTATCTAATCTCCTATTAAATTTAAATTTGCCACTGCACTTAAATTTAATGTTTTGTTTTATTTTTAGTTCTAGCATTTCTATTTGTTTTTATTTAAACCCTCTTTTTTATAGTTTATAATTCCTACCAAAAATTTCCAAGATTGGCTTCTATCAACTTAAACTAGTAATCTTATTTTATAGTATGTCAATAATTCCAATATTTATAGTGTCTATCATTTGTTTTGTGGCATAAATTCTGCTGTTCCCATTCTTGGTAGCTGACCATTTATGTCAGGTTATCTTTATATGGTGAATATTTTATTTAAAAAAATTGTTTTTAGAAATAATTTGAGGTATAGAAGACTGTTATTTTTCTCCAAAGAGAATTTTTACTGCTTTGCCAGGTGTGTGGGAATGACGGCAATCTAATAACCTTAATCCAAGTTCAGGACTTGAAATTTCCTAGGCCATGCAACTGAATCAAAGCCAGGCTGCTATCTAGGCAAGGAATGGCTTACTTCTGATTTAATCTTTGGATTAAACTCAAAGGATAACGATAGGAAAGCTTTTCATTACTAAACCGAACCATCCTCGGAGTAGGAAGACTTTAGACCCTGACTATTTCCTAAAATTCTGAAAGGGGACCTAATGCTCAGCCTAGCCTCTCAGCCATTTCTTTCAGACTGGTATTTATGCCTAGGGTGAAAATGGCCCAGAGTGCTGTCTCACTTAGGGTTTCCATCATTTCCTATATCTTAACACTAATTCCTCATTATCTTATTAGCTCTTTGAGGCTTTTAATACAATATTCATACTTATATTTCATCCACCTTTTTAGTTGTCTTTTGATGGGATGATTGTCTGAAATACCTGGCCTGCCATTACTGGAAATATAAATCACCTTATAAGCTATTTAGATAGATTTCACTTAGCCCAAGAAATCACTTTAATCAATATCCATGATGTCACAGACAAGACTTACCATACACTTTAATTACTAGTTTTTTCAACCCTCTCACAATGAATGGAATATAAAGGGTTAATGCAATCATTAAACAGATAGTTATAAGACAAAGAGTTACAACTCTTAGAAGTACTGCTTACAACAATGTGAATGTGATAGTTAAACAGAAACATCATAACCACAAAGAAATGCAATGACTAAAAACCATATTACTGTAAAACATAACATAACCATGAATTAACAAAATATCTTGGACCTATCAAAGCTAATTCCATTTCGCTTAAAGTGTCATACCCAATTTAAATAGCGATGTGCACAAAGCATCTACCTAAAACTTTAAATATGAACCTTATGTGGGTAATCTATTATCTTGCCAATAAAATTTCTGACTAAAGTTGGTAATTGATTGCAAATATAACAAACTACCTTCTAGCTTAACTCCCATGATCCATCATTTCGATAACATTCGTTGGCCCTAAATCTCATCATACCCATCTGGCCAAACCCCAACTCTGGATGCACTCAACTACCCATTCTCTCCATGTTTGCCCTCAACCAGCTTAGGGATGCTGGAAAGAGTGACATAAAAGACATGTTGGATTTCATTGTAAATTTATGATTACCCATCTCCAGTGGGTTCTCAAACTGCTTAGTAACCTACAGCCTTTCTCTGGAAAATTCACGCTCATGCTTTCCAAAAAGACTATCTCAAACCTTCGACACTTCCTTTCCTTGGAACCTTCCCTTTTCCCTCTCATTATTAGCAGCGGGCTTTGCCCCCTACTACATAGAGAACAGGAAAGGTATTAGATTGGAAAAACTTATGCAAATGACAAAAACAGAATTTTACTGATATCTGCAAGAAACTGAGTTATCCTCGACTCTTCCTTCCTCTGGGATATAATCCATCAAGACATTTCAGTTTTATCTCTTAAATACTGAATTCAGCTCTACGACCTTAGGCCAAACTATCATCTCTCTCTAAGACTACCAGGGTAACTTCCTCTTGTACCTGACTGCCCTTACTATTCCCAAGGCACTCTCCATCCACACTGTAAGTGATTTTCAAAATCCAAAATAAAGAAAAAACTGTAACATGGCCTACGAGGTCCTGCACCTCTTTACCTTGCCAGCCTTTTCTTAAACTATGTGTGTTTTCTACAACATGCAGCTTCTTTCAATCTCTCTCATTTGCTGTGTTCCTCTTGGCTTCGGTATTCAGATTGGAATGCTCTTTCTCTCCTCTTTGCCTCACATACTCCCAGATTATTCTCTGCCTTGTGGAGTGTGTGACATAGCTTTGACGGTTTATAAATAACTCTTGTATGGATGAGGAGGAGGAGGAGGAGGAGGAGGAGGGGGAGGAGGAGGGGGGAGGAGGAGGGGGAGGAGGGGGGAGGGGGGGGAGGGGGAGGAGGAGGGGGAGGGGGAGGGGGAGGAAGAGCTTTAGATACTTTGCCCCCATTCATGAAACCTAATTACATAACACTTTCAAAAGTGTTAGTGATCAAGGACTCTAAACTACAGCAATAGTCACATATTGTAGCACGATATATTGCAAGAATGTTCATTTGTTACTGTTATACCATCATTCTGGCAACAACTTAAATGTTGATCAACAGGAGGATGGTTAAATAAATTGTGATGTATGCGCAGCTTAGGATATTAAACAGCAGTAAAAGAAAATGACAGAAAGATAACCTAAGTATATTGTTGATCTAAAAGGGCAAGTTACGGAATAATATGAACAGTATGACCCTATGTCCAATACCAAAAAACTGCATACAACTTGTGCCTGAAATGTATAAAACGTCTGAAAGGAAACTGTTAACTGGTTACCTCTAAGAAGAGATGCAGAATAAGCAAGTAGTATAAAAAGGGACTTCTACTTTTTACTATACTTATTTTTGTATTGTTTAAAGTCTTTCCTACAGGAACCTATCACCTTTATACTTTATATTTTTGGGTCATGATCTCAGTTCATGGGTTCGAGCCCTGTATCGAGCTCTGGGGTGACAGTGCGGAGCCTGCTTGGCTTTCTCTCTCTTTCCCTTTCTCTCTGCTCCTTCCATGTGCACTCTCCCTCTCTCTCTCTCTCTCAAAACAAATAAACTTAGAAATTAAAATAAATAAATACATAAATAAATAAAATCTAAAAAAACCCCAAAACAACAAAAACCAAAATTTACCTTTGTTAGCTGAGTGGGATCAAACCGAAGAACCTTTTGGTTACAACAGGGATAAACACCAGTGCCGACAGCATTCAGTGAACTTGCTGCAGTTGGATAGACCACAGTTTCTGAGTGATACTGACAATGTGAAAATTCTATACAGAGAAAAGCCTGAATAAAAGAAACACATAAAAGCAATGATTATTCCCATAAAGAGATTATACATCTCAAAAGACTTTACCTAAGACTACATAATGTACGTTCCATTTACATCACACGTAGAGAAAATCCAATCTCTAGAGACACAAGGTAGATTAGAGGTTGCCTAGGATTGGAGACAGACTGGGAAACGGCAGCAAATGGAACAAGAGACCTTTTAGGAATGATGAAAATGTACCAAAATTGGATGGTGGTAATGGTTACACACTCTGTAAATTTACTGAAAATCATTGAATTGTACACTTAAAATGATTTAATTTTATGTCAGGTAATTATACTTCAATGAAGCTATTAAAAAACAAAAACAAAAATGCTGTATTCGAAATTCAAGTGCATTGAGTTGATCTTGATAACATCTAATTTTATAAATTGCTAATCACATAAAAAGTTTTCCAATAAAAAAATGAAATAAAATTTGCCTCATTTGATTATTCCTTGACATATTTTTTAAGATAAATATTTGTGAAAATTTCACCAATATTAGTGAAAACTATGGAATAATTTTGAATCATGGGTGAAAATTTAAAAATTAACAATGTTAAGCACTGATGCTGAATATTAGCAGTAAAAGATAGTCTATGATGAGGGAGCAAGGGGCGAGCTGAGGGCAAAGCACAGGCTAACAGCACACTCCCACAAGGTGGGCCATGTACGATGTTCCTTGGACACTACCAGCTACCCAAAAACAGGAAAAGAAAAAAAAACCCTAATGGTTGAACTAATAAAAGTCTCCACCAATTTACAGAAAAAGGCAATTCCATCAAGAGCCGATAGTCCAGGAACTCCCCAACTGTCTTAATGTTAATGCTTTGCTAGAGGGAAAAACAACCTTAGCTTGACATTAGCTAGGCCTCCAGTAAGTCTTTAGCATATGAAAGTCTCTTTGGAAACTTCCCTTTTGACTTTACTTATCCCAAGTCCACGGTATATAATCAGCCATTCTACACAACCCCAGTGCGGCTCTTCCCGCCCATGGGTCCTGTCCCCATGCTTTAATAAAATAACCTCTTTGGCACCAAAGACATCTTCAGGAATTCTTTCTTGGCCATCAGCTCCGAGCCCCATAATTGCCATCATCACACCAAAACTTTATCAGTCTATATTCAAAATTCTTTGCTGTTAATTCCATTATGATTTTCAAACGGTTTTTAATTAAAAATTTTTGAGTCTGGGGTGCCTGGGTAGCTGAGTTGGTTGAGTGTCCAACCAACTGATCTCACAGTTCGTGGGTTTGAGCCCTGCATTGGGCTCTGTGCTGACAGCTCAGAGTCTGGAGCCTGCTTCAGATTCTGTGTCTCCCTGTCTCTGCCTCTCTCTGCTCACACTCTGTCTCTCTCTCTCTCAAAAATAAATAAAACATTTTAAAAAAATTAAAAAATTTTGCGTCTGATAAAAGCTATAAGGTACAAATCATACACAAGATATTTAGCATATGAACTATTTTCTGAATTTATAAACTCTCCATAATACACATTTAAAAAAATTTTTTTTAATGTTTATTTAATTTTTGAGAGACAGAGCATGAGTGAGGGAGGAGCGGAGAGAGAGGGAGACAGAAACCGAAGCAGGCTCCAGGCTCCGAGCTGTCCGCACAGAGCCCCACACAGGGCTCGAACCCACGAACTATGAGATCGTGACCTGAGCCGAAGTCGATGCTTAACCTACTGAGCCACCCAGGTGCCCCCATAATACACATTTTAAAATGTTTATTTAAAAAAATTTTTTTGGCATTTATTTATTTTGAGAGAGAGAGAGAGAGAGAGAGAGAGAGCAGGGGAAGGGCAGAGAGAGGTAGACACAGAATCGGAAGCAGGCTCCAGGTTTTGAGCTGTCAGCATAGACCCTGACGCGGGGCCCAAACCCACGAGCGAGACTGTGACCTGAGCCGAGGTCAGACGCTCAACCGACTGAGCCACCCAGGTGCCCCTTATTTGTTTATTTTGAGAGGGGAAGAGGAGAAAGAGAAAGTCCTAAGCAGGCTCCATAGCGGCCCAGAACCCAATGCAGGGCTTGATCTACAGATCCTGAGATCGTGACCTGAGCCGAAATCAAGAGTCAGACACTTAACTGATTGAGCCACCCAGGCACCTCTAATTGGATTTACTGAAGTATAACATTCATATAGTAAAATTTATCCTTATACAGTAAAATGCATCCTTTTTACGAGGTTTGACAAATGTATTTAGTCTAGTCATATAACTACCACCATAGTCAAAGCCCAAGCCACTTCCATCAGCCTAAAAACTACCCTGGGTCCCTTTTGAGTTCCTTTTTCCACCCTAGCCTCTCGCAACACCCATCTGTTTACTCTTCCTATAGATTTGGCTTCTCTGGAATGTCATATAATTAGAATCATATAGCATTTAGTTTTTGAGTCTGGCTTCTTTTACTTAGCAAATGGATTTGAAATTTATCCACACCGTTTTATGTGTCAGTTTACTCCTTTTTAGTGCTGTGTAAAGGCATCACAGTATGTTTATCCACTCACCCATGAAGGACTTTACAGTGTCCTTACTTTGGGGCCGTTATGAAAAAAGCCACCATGAACATTTCCATATCGGTTTTCATGTGAACATACGTTTTTATTTCTCGAGTAATTACCTAGAAGTAGGATTGCTGAATTGTGTGGCTAATGTAACCTTAACATTTACCACGCCTAACAGTTTCCCAAAGTCCAGGAGTCACTCTGCACTCCTACCAGCTAGGGTATGAGAGCTCTAGTTGCCCCGCACCCTCACCAGCACTATTATGTGTTAGGCTGGTGTCTTCCCTACAATGGAGTATCACTAATAACCAAGGATATCAGGCTTCTAAAATCTAACTTATTTAGCATGTCAGAACACAGAAAATGTGAGGGAATTTTTTTTTTTTTACTTCTTGATAGCATATTGCAAAAGCGAGTTAACATTTTATTTATTTATTATGGGCGTGCCTGGGTAGCTCAGTTGGTTAAGTGTTCAACTCTTGATTTTGGCTCAGGTCATGATATTGAGGTTGATCCCTGTTTGGGATTCTCTCTCCCTCTTCCTCTGCCTCTCTCTCCAGCTCATGTTCTCATGTATGTGCTCTCTTTCTTAAAAAAATCCAATTAAAAAAATTGTGGGGACTAGGGAGTCCACTGGGTGAAAACTTACATAGTTTGAAAAAACTCACTCTGGGGCACTTGAGTGGAGCAGTGGGTTAAGTATCAGACTTCAGCTGAGGTCATGATCTCACTATTTGTGGATTCGAGCCCCGTATCGGGCTCTGTGCTGACAGCTCAGAGCTTGGAGCCTGCTTAGGATTCTGGGTCTCCCTCCTTCTCTACCCCTCCCCTGCTCGCACTCTGTGTGTGTGTCTCTCAAAAATAAATAAACATTAAGAAAAAAACTTACTCTGATGGTTGTGATAACCCGCTCTTCTTTCTATCTACCAAAAATTATTACTCAAGTGAGAGAGGAAAATTACTGGGGAAAGGACGACATTAGGTATTTATAAAAAATTTTATGTAGAACACTCTGGATTTATACCAAATACTAATTAGGAATGACTGTGACCTATAAAAATCTATTTACTCTATAAAAGTATTTATTATAGGTGCTTTCAAATAGCAACCTTTCTTGTGCTTTTAGTACAGACCTCATTTATTGAAAAAAAATGAACAAAATCTTTTAACCTTTTTGGGAACACAACTGCCACGATAAGAAGAGTAGGTATCAATAGTACCATGTCTACAAAGTGTTTCTGAATATCTAAAGAAATTAGTGTGCTGACAGAGAAAGTCTGGCTTAAAATGATTAGAGGTAGTAGGATTTTGTTGTTTTTTTTCCCTCACTGAAAGAATAGATTTGGCCACTTAAAACCTGTTGGTTTTCAAAAAATTAGGCAAGGTGTGACTGTTTCAGCAATGAAAGTAAAAAGGAGGACAAAGATACACAGTAAGAGAGAAGAAACCAGATGCAAGCAATGTTTAATAGTGTCATTGTTTTTGCCGCTAGTTTCTTTAAAAAGATGTCAGATATTGTCCAAACACATCCAAATGTACTAGTTAAACATCATGTATTAAAAGAGCCTGCTATGCGGGCTGCCTGGCTGGCTCCGTCAGTAGAGTATGCAACGCTCGATCCTGGGGTTGTAAATTTGATGTCCCACATTGGATGTAGAGATTACTTAAAAATAAAATCTTAAAAAACAAAACAAAACAAAAAACAAAAACAGAGAAAGCCTGCTGTGAATGTTTACAAAACAAGATATTAAAAAGAAAAAAACACCTCACCTGATAACATCTTGAACAAGTTAGCCAGTTGACTGTTCCCCACAAGCGCCAATACACATCTCTCCAAGATTTTAATTCTTCAAAAAGACTATTCAAATACTCATGAACATCCCAAGTCTTATCCCTGGGGAAAAGAACTTCGATTATTACATTACTTTACAAGTAAGTAATATAAACATTTGTTTTCAGTAAATATTTTTAAATTTGCGGCTTATTTCCAAGAACATTCCCCAAAGACTGGCTGGTGGGATGGACTACACTGAACAGCAGATAAAATTTCATTCGGGAATTTGTTTATTCTCTTTTTCTGAGGACAACAGTAAAAGATATGAAAGTCTGAATGCCGAATTATTTTGCTAAACTATATAAATTATTTTGCTAAGCTATATTAAATATGGTTTGAGCAGGTTAACAGTTGAGACTTAGGCATATGTTGCTAAATAGAACCTTTATTCTAACTGTACATGTTGTAAAATAAGTTGTTATTAATTATTGGTGATTCTAAACATTTCACTAATATATTAGTTCTTTATATTATTTTCAAAAGGCATTCTCCAATAATTGAGTAATATAGTAATATATAATCAGGTCTTAGTAACATATATTTTTAAGTAATAAAAACTTAAAAAATAGCAAAGGCTTAAAACCCTATTTGTTATGTCCGTATGTAACTCATGTTCCTATTTTTTCCAAGTCCCTTAATCATTTTGAATTTTTGCTATTTTTGTCCTTAGTTCAATAAATAACAAGATGTCATGATGTTATTACAAATCACATAGGCACATCTGTTTATTAGAGACAACTGAAAAACATCATCAACAGCTGACCTGCAGGGAAATGCTTTAAATAAATCAACAAAAATGGATGTTGAAGTCAATATCAATTTTTTTCAAATAGTTTAATAGTTATTGCTGTCAGAATGGAAATGCTTTCCAAAAGGTGAAATCAAGTCTCAAGACGAAAAAGTATAAAATCCCAGGTGCTTACAATAACTAATGAAGATTTCCCTGAGTATCACATGAAGAGAAAAATGAAATGTTTTAAACATGACTGTAAGGGGTGCCTGGCTGGCTCAGTTGGAGAAGCATGGGATTCTTTATCTTGGGGTCATGAGTTCAAGCCCTATGTTGAGTGTAGAGATTACTAAGAAAATAAAATTAAAAATTAGGGGCGCCTGGGTGGTTCAGCTGGTTAAGCGTCCAACTTTGATTCAGGTCATGATCTCACGGTTTGTGGGTTCGAGCTCTGCATCGGGTTCTGGGCTGACAGTCTGGAGCCTGGAGCCTGCTTCGGATTCTGTGTCTCCCTCTCTCTTTGCCCCTCCCCAACTCATGCTCTGTCTCCATCTCTCTCTCAAAAATAAATAAACTTAAAATAAATAAATAAAATAAAATAAAATAAAATAAAATAAACATGACTGTGCTTATATTAATACTAGGATCACATGTGTTTATTTATATTCGTTTTAATGTTTAAAATATGCTATTTAACATTTATAGTGAACAAAAGTGCTACATTTTCATCACAGAAGAAAGAACAAACAAAATGAAAAGCATCCATAATACTATCACTAAAGGTAACACCACAGTTTATATTTTGGTGAACGTTTCTAGTTGTATGAACTGCTTTTTTCCCCCCACTTAATTCACCACCAACAACTTGCTACGTAAGTGTATAGTCTTCTACATTATTCTCAAAGCTCGCACATTGAGAATTGATTAGATATGTTATATATAGATATACTACTACATGAATATGTTTTAGTTCACTTAATCGTTTGGATGTTTCCTTTTTTTTTCTATTTAAACGATACAGCAATGAATGTTTTTGTTGAGTGCTGAATGCTTTCACAAATCTAACGTTGCCTCTTTGGATAAATTCCTAGCAGGAAGATATTTTTAGAAAATATATACATTTCAGAATTTTTGCTTTTCTGAGATATTATACCAATTTACAATACTCTCTCCCCAACTTAAAATGAGAACTCGTTTTGAACCTACAGGGGAATAAGACAAGACTATGTAACTAATGAAATATTGACAAAGTATGAAGAATAAATAGATCATGGAAAATTCAATTTTAAAGATAATTTCCTCATTCATCAAAATTTACCTGAAAGTAAATTTGGTTCTCTGTCAAATTCAATATAACATTTGTATAAATAAAATCTGTCAGGGAAACAATTTTTAATGGTAGTGACCAGAATATCTTTCAAGGTAATGCACAATAATTTTTACTATTTTAAAGTTTAAAAAAATCACGAAATTTACTTAGTAAATAAAATATGGCTTTTGAAAAACTCTGTTTTGAAAGTAATATCTTTTCTTTTTTTTTTTTTATGATGTTTATGTATTTTTGAGAGAGACATAGAGACAGTGCAAGCAGGGAAGGGGCAGAGAAACACAATCTGAAGCAGGCTCCAGGCTCAGAGATGTCAGCACAGAGCCTGATGTGGGTCTCGAATTCATGAATCATGAGATCATGACCTGAGCCAAAGTTGGATGCTTAACCGACTGAGCCACCAAGGTACCCCAAAAGTAGCATCTTTCTAAGTGAAAGCTGGATCAAATTCAGAGAAAAATGTTATCCTATTCCTTACAAAACTAGTTATGTTTTTAGAAAAACACTAGTAATTCACATTTAAAAGCTGTATTTTATTGTTACTGCACCTTATGTGAATGTAGATAATATTTCCATGTTGATCCACATTGATTTTCCCAGGAATGCAAGGAATTCTTCTTTCTGTTTCTTTTGTTAAAAGTTTCTTACACAAACAGCATCTAAAACACAAAGAACATACAAAAATATCCAAGAAGAAAATTTTAAAACATAGTAAAATTAAAGAATTTAGCTGCACTGTATAGAATATCAAAGAAAAACACATTGCCATACCTGTATAATGTTGCTGCATTATTCCGAGAATCTGGATTCAAGTACTCAGGATCAAAAAGTCTTTCAATCTTCTTACAAAAAAGTTTACTATTAACAACAAATGACCGACAAATTAATTTTCTAGATTACATTACAAAAATTACTTGACAGTGATGAAAATAAATACTGATCTACCTGCATATGTAGAGAAAAAAATTAATAAACCCCTAGAGAGCCTCTCTGAGGTTTTATGATATATTTATAATGTTCTAAGTAAATAAACCTATTAATGAGAACTCCTTAATCAAGAATGTATTTTCAGGGGTGCCTGGTGGGTCAGTTGGTTAAATGTCTGACTTCAGCTCAGGTCATGATCTCAAGGTTTGTGGGTTCGAGTCCTGGGTTGAGCTCTGTGCTGACAGCTCAGAGCCTGGAGCCTACTTCAGATTCTGTGTCCTCTCTCCGCCCTCCCCGCCATCCCTCCCCATTTTTGTGTGTACACACGCACGCTCTCTCTCTCTCAAAAATAAACAAATATACATTAAAAAAAAGAATGTATTTTCACAAGAATATTTGCTCAGAATATTCAGGATTGAGGAACTTGAAAACTTAAGAATCCTGAGTTTACCAGTAACTTGGCATATGATCTTTGAACCTTGTTTTCTCATCTATAAAATGGGATTAATAGGGGTTGCCTGGGTGGCTCAGGTTACAGTGTCCATCTTTGGCTTAGGTCATGATCCCGTGGTTCAGGAGTTTGAGCCCCACGTCAGGCTCTGTGCTGAAAGCTCAGAACTTGGAGCCTGCTTCAGATTCTGTGTCTCCCTGTCTCTCAGTTCCTCCCCCACTTATACAGCCTCTCTCTCTCTCTCAAAAATAAAGATTTAAAAAAATAAAATAAAACAGGGTTAATAATCCCAATCTCACAAGGTTTTATGAGGGTTAAATGAATAGTGTTTTTAAAGAGTGCCAGATATAACATTAAGCAACTGATATATGTTAATAAAAACTTATTGATTATGCATAATATGAGTAAACTTTAAGTCTTATGTTGTTAATTCTAAGTGTATGTCATGAGGCCAGGTCTGATTTAGGATATTAATCCCATTTTCAAGTATTTAGTTCTCAGATAATTGCCCTCTGTCTCATTACCCTGAAGGACTAAACTCTTGTATAATCCCCTGTATTATCAATTTCTCCCTCCGGAATGAATCATTCTGATGAGCATATAAACATTAATCTACCTTAAAAAAAAAAATCCCCTCTTGGATCTACCTATCCCTAAAGGCTACTGCTAAAATTTTTAGTATTCATTTAGAGCAAAACATCTGGGAAAAAGTTGTCTGAATCCAATTGGTCACACTTCTGTTCTCATTTTACCCTACATGGTAGCAGCCTTCCATACATTTGATCACTTAATCACTTCCCCACTTCTTTTTGTTTTTTTAAGATATTATTTTTAAGTAATCTCTGCATCCAGTGTGGGGTTTGAACTCACAACCCTGAAATCAAGAGTTACATGCTCTACCGACTGAGCCAGCCAGGCGACTCAATCGCTTCCCCAATTTTGAAACTATCTTTCCTTATACTTTCGCTTTGACTCCCTGGCTCCTCCTTCTTAGGTCGCTAAATGACCACTCCTCTGTTGAACCTCTAAATACTGAACAGTCTTTATCAATACTCTCTTGCTAACAATTAGAAAATGAAATACATAAAAATGACATTTACGATAGCACCAAAAAGATTTTACCTAGGAATAAATTCAGTAAATATATATATAGATCTATATATCGATATCTATGTATATATCTATAGTGAAAACTAAAACACTGCTAAAATAAATGGAGGGTTATACCTGGATTAAAAGACTCAGTATTACTGAGCTCTCAAATCTTTTCAAAAAAAATTTTTTTTAATGTTTATTTATTTATTTATTTATTTTTATTGTTATTTTTTTTATTTTTTTTTATTATAATAGTTTATTTTCAAATTGGTTTACATATAACACCCAGTGTTCATCCCAACATGTGCCCTTTTTAATGCCCATCACCCCCTCTCCCCCCTCCCTCATCCCCCTTACCCTCAGTTTTTTCTTAGTCTTTGAGAGTCTCTTATGTTTTATCTCCCTCCCCCTCTGTGTCTTTTTTTCCTTTCCCCTCTTCCCCTCCCCCTGGTTTTTGCTTAGTTTCACAAAGTCCACCTATTCGTGGAAACATATGGTATCTGTCTTTTTCTAACTGACTTATTTCACTTAACATAATACCCTCCAGTTCCATCCATGTTGCTACACATGGCCAAATTTCAGAGCTACCCTATGACCCAGCAATAGCCCTGCTAGGAATCTACCCAAGAGACACAGGAATGCTGATGCATAGGAGCACGTGTACCCCAATGTTCATAGCAGCACTTTCGACAATAGCCAAATCATGGAAAGAGACCAAGTGCCCATCAACTGACGAATGGATAAAGAAGTTATGGTACTTATATACAATGGACTACTACGTGGCAATGAGAAAAAATGTTTATTTATTTTTGAGACAGAGAGAGATAGAGCATGAGTGGGGGAGGGGCAGAGAGAGAGGGAGACACAGAATGTGAAGCAGGCTCCAGGCTCTGAGCTGTCAGCACAGAGCCCGACGCAGGGTTTGAACTCACAGACTGCAAGATCATAACCTGAGCTGAAGTCAGACGCTCAAACGACTGTGCCACCCAGGCACCCCTCAAATCTTTTCAAATCCAAAGGTTCAATGTTAATCTCAAACTCCAGCAAGTTTGTGTGTGTGTGTGTGTGTGTGTGTGTGTGTGTGTGTGTGTGTGTCTATGAGAGAAAGAGAAAGAGAAAATAGGCAGGCTGATTCCATATAAATTACGCAGAAATGGGAAGGACTTAAGGTGGTTAAGTCAGTCATCTTGCAAAAAGGCAAAGCTGGAGAATTTAGATTACTACATACTAAAAAAGTATTACAAAGCCACTGTAATTAAGGCAGTGTGCTATTGATACCAGTATAGACAAAGAAGTCAACAAGACTAGACAACTACATGCAAAATAATGAAATTGGATTACTTTCTCACATGATTCACAAAAACCCCCTCAAAATAGATTAAAAATCTAACCGTGAGACTTGACACCATAAAATGCATAGAAGAAAACACAATTTCTTTGACACTGACCTTTGCAACTTTTTCCTAGATAGGTCTCATTAGGCAAAGAAAACAAAAGTGAAAATAAACTATCGTGACTACACCAAAATAAAAAACTTTTGCATGGCAAAGGAAATCAACAGCAGAGCAAAAAGGCAATCTATTGAATGGGAGAAGATATTTGAAGTGATATCCAATAAGGAGTTAATATCCGAAATATATAAAGAACTTACGAAACTCAACACCCCAAAAATCAATCCAATTAAAAAATGATTGGAAAATTGAATAGACAGTTTTCTGAAGAAGACCTACAAATGGCCAACAGACATGGAAAGATGTCAACATCATTAATCAGGAGGGAAATGCGAATCAAAACCAAAATAAGACATCATCTTACATGTCTCTGCATGGCTAGAATAAAAAAGATAAGAAATAACAAGTGAGAGCAAGGATGTGGAGAAAAAGGAACCCTTGTGCACTGCTAATGGGAACGTAACTTGGTGCAACCACTATGGAAAACAGATGGAAGTTCCTCAAAAGATTGAAAACAGAACGGCCATATGATCCAGTAATTCCAATACTGGGTATTTACTCAAAGAAAAGAAAAACACTAATTTGAAAACATATATGCGCTTGTATGTTTATCATAGCATTATTTACAATAGCCAAGATATGGAAGCAACCCAAGAGAGCACTGATACATGAATGGATAGAAAAGACATGGTATATGTGTATATACAGTGGAATATTACTTAGCCATAATAATATTGGATTATCCATCCATTTGTGTCGGATGGATCTAGAGGGTATAATGCTAAGTGAAATAAGTCAGAGAAAAACAAATCTCCTATGATTTCACTTAAATGTAGAATCTAAACAACAAATGAATAAACGAACAAACAAAAAGCAGAATCAGACCTATAAATGCAAAAAACAAACTGCTGGAGGGGAGGGAGGTAAGAGAATGGACAAAATGGGTGAAGGAGAGGGTGAAATACAGGCTTCCAGATGCAGAATGGAGTCATGGGATTGTGATGGTACTGTAAGGTGACAGATGGTAGCTACATTTGTGGTAAGCACAGCTTGATGCACATGGTTGTTAAATCACTATGCTATAACCTGAAACTAATGTAACATTGTGTGTCAACTATATTTCAATTTAAAGAAAAGGAGAAGAAACCAAAAGAGCAAAATGGAGAGTTGGCAAACACATGGTGCCACTGCAATTCAGTGGAGAAAGAATGGTCTTGCTAAGAAATCTCACCCAGTTCCATGGTTTCAAATCTAGCTACTCTTCTATTTCTATTTTAAGCTCTAATCTCTGACCTAAGCTTCAAACTTATATACCCACCCACCTCTGCTATCTTGCTGGATGTCCAAAAAGTATATTAAATATATTAAGTAATCTCATCAAGATCCAAATCTACCTCTTGAACCCCTTACCCCAATCTCTTCTCTATTAATGGCACGACCGTCCATTTAGTTGCTCAACCTTAAACCTCAACCTAGTAATTATCCTAGGATACGCTCTTTTCCCACATTATTCCGTTTGAAATCTGTCACTCTTTCTAATAACACGCTCTGCATCCATCTACTTCTTTCCAGCTCCACTGCTCCTAGCCTAGTCCGAACTTTCATTTCTCACCAGACAACCGCACTAGCCTCATCAGTCTCCTTGCTTCTTACATCCTTAGAGCCTATTCTCCACAGAGCAACAGGATGATCTCTTCAAAAACAGATCATGCCACTCCTCTATTCCCATTCATATTTAGAATAAAGTCTACCCCCTTGCTATGACTTAAACAGCACCTAAACTGCCGACCTTTGCCCATGCTACTCTTCCTCTTTATGATAAAGCCAGTTTTAATAATTTTAACGTAATTCACGAACACAATATGCTCATATGTACATTATACAAAATTAGATACTAATTTTTATCCAGACTCTTTGGCTCTGGATAAATTTTACTTCATTTAAAATAAAATACAGGGGCACTTGGGTGGCTGACTCTCGATTTTGGCTCAGGTCATGATCTCGCAGTTAATGGGATAGAGCCCCAAGTTGGACTCCACACTGACAGTGTGAAGCCTACTTGGGATTCTCTCTCTCCCCCTCTCTCTACCCCTCCCCTGCTCATGCTCTTTCTCAAAATAAATGAATAAACTTAAATAAAATAGAAATACTTCTAACTATGTTCTAAAAATAGAATATTTCACTAAAATGAAATAGAAATATATTTCTTCTGACAGGAACATTAGGTTAAAAATTAAATTTAAAAAATTACCTCCTAAACTTATCTTTCTTGTCCTTTAAATCATCAACTTCATTATGTGTAAACAGATCAGCTATACGTGTAAGAAGATTTGCATTAATACAGTTCATGTTGCATGGGGTAGCTACTATGGCATTCATATTTTTGTGGCAATACTGAATACATTGTTCAACCTGAAAAAACACAGAATGGAAATAATGTTGAAAAGAGTAGCATGAAGAATAATGTCATTTCAATACCTTTCAAAGATAAAATTCATTAAAAGCTTGATCCACCGATCGCTAGGCACTAACTGCATTTAGGTTAGCCTATACTGGGTTAATCTATACTGTCCAAAGTGAGCCAGCAGGCCGTATTTGTACAAATGCATACAGAGCTAGAAAAATAATCTTCAATTTTTAGCATGCTTTAAATAATAATGCAATGAACATCTTTCATGATTGTGGCAGGTGTATATCTTAGTCCATAAACTCGGGTATACAAGATACGTGACTTCCTAAAACTAGACTTAGTGGTAATTTTAAGCCTCTACTTCTCTGAGTGGCAGAAATAAAATTTTAGTCACTTTGGGGTTTTCTCAGTTGTGTTGTGCTTGCTTTCTGACTTTCTTCCCTTTTCTCCAACCTGAGGTATATTTATTTACTTTTTGAGGTAGCTTTAGGGCTTGGGGGAAAGTAGCTCTGGCTAATCCTGTATTCTTCCAAATATTTTTTTATGGGAAAAAAATTAGGCTTTAGGGCTTAGATTTCAAAACTAAAGGTTACAGATTCTTTTTACCTCTGCTTTTTTTCTATAATCCTTCCCTGAAGCAATTAATACCAGCAACTAAATAGGAAGGAACTAAAGAATACAGAGAACTAGCAAAACCTTAAACACTCAAATAAACAAACTTCACATCTGTTAATATAGCAAAGGACTACTCTGCCCTAACACAAACATATATAAACATGTGAATGATTAAGAAATCTATTAAATAAAAAGAAACAAATATATTTAATGTTAGAGCCTGATATGTATTTGTATATATTGCGCTTTTACGTTTTACCAACTACTCTTAAATAATGTTTATTGAGACACTAGTATCGGGTTTATACAGATACGATTATATTAGTAGCTGGATATTTGTTCTTAATTCACTGATTTACAAATGAAAGACGCAAATAACCAAACATGCTTAAAGAAATTACTCAAAAAGTGAAACAAATATATTCAAGTTAATTTTCATTTAATTTGGTTTTAGAGCAAAATCTCTTTTGGAGTAAAGCTAGTTCTGCTTTGTTTCATCTAATACACCAATAAGCTATTCCTTGAAGATAAATTGTTTGCTGTATAGGCATAATATACAAATGATACATACTAGTTTAACCCCTTCCCAACAGAACAAGAGCCATTTATTCTATGGAATTGTAAGCAGGAAGAGTTAGGAATCCCTAGAAAAAAGAAAGATGAGACAAAGCTTTCCTGACAAAAGAGAAGTCCTTTTAGGCCCCCAGCTATTTTCTGTCATCTGTGCCCCACTTGCCCAAGCACAATTCTTGTAGAACTTGCTAGGTGTCAGAGTTACAAAGAAATACAAAGACCTTAATAGTTAAGAATTTTAAGGGAACAAAGGGAATACAAAAACTAACAGTCTCCAGGCCTGGAAATAGTCTGACCAAAGTAGTGGTAAAAACTCTCATTGCGGTTTCCAAAGTAAGCAAGGCCCTGCACTCCTTGCCCCAGATAACAAACCTAAGACCCCATCCAGTTTAAACCACAGCCCCTTGCCCTCTTCCAGTTACCTCTGCTTCATTATAATATTGATGTCTCCACCCTAGGCGGAGCTCAAGCTTCGTCAACATAGCATAGGAGGCCTGTGCTTTATGCCTGCATTTACTTGCTATCACGGAGCCCTCCTTTACAAATGTTCATCCTAAACCCTAAATAAAAGAAACTGCTCACCCTTCCTTGGTGAGTCAAGGCTCTGGAAGCTATTCCCTGAGATCTCCTTATTTGCTGCAAATAGTTTCCTTTGTGTGACAACTCCACCTGTAACTCACTGCGGAGCGAACTCCTATTAGTTCACTTACAGAATCACACTCTTGATTTAACAACTATTTTAGTAAGATGTCTTAAAAATTTCTACACACTTGAAGGAAAAATCAAGTTGTATGTTAAATTAAGCATAGGTGAATAAAAGAGCTTGGATCTTTTACTAATACTTACCAACGAATCCATTTTCAAAAACTCTGAAGAAATAAGAATTGAAATGACATTTCCTGGCTCTAAAAAAAAAAGAAAAAAACCTTATTCTCCTTTCGATTTGTACCTCAGCCTCCTCAGGACACGGTCCTTCTCACCTTAAAAGAGGATGTTACATCCTAAGAGCAGTTTATTATAACATTACTATGTCATATGGCTTATATACATGAAAGAAAGAAAATGCAGCATGAAAATACAGAGTACAAAGAAAGCACAGAGTAAATCTGCCCTGGAATTAGATTCATATCTAAGTAAAAAGACGCCACCTAAAGATATGACACATGCAAACTTCTGCTTCACTAAATCAGAGAGAAAGATAATTAAAACTGAGACTAATTTATCACATAAAAAAGTCATAGTGAGATCTTTTAAACGATTAATGAAAGCGCTTGTTATTAGTGAAGTTATTTCAAAAGCTGTATAATGCTTGTTATGAACAAATATTTAATTAAAAGATTCAAAAAGATGATATAAAATTTACTACTGCAGAAGCGCTAAAGTTACTTCCTAAAGGCAGACAGAGGTGAGTCTTGGGAGGCATAACCAGGGAAGAGGAATGCTGGTTGACATTATGATTTTGCTAAACCTAAGTCATCTCCTGTGAGGTATATTTAAGGGAAAAAAAATTGTGATTTTTCCCATAATTGTACTAAGACAATCCTTCTAAATAAAGGACTATGCAGATAATGATTAAAATAAGTAATTCTAATCTTTGTTTAAATATTAATTCTAGGTTAAAGGCTCTCAAATAGAAATGGTGAAGGGAGCTGGTGAAAACTTCCTCAGGGAAGTGTAATATAGCTCATTCCAGCCAAGGCCCATTGTCTGCATTATTAGAGATGTAAGTAGGCATTCTGGCGGTTTTCCTGGTTAGAATAAAGATGCTTTTTATAAAAGTTTACATTTGTAGCTACCGATATAAGGTCGAAGATTACGGAGTGACTAGTTGTGCTCCGCTTCTTTTACCTTTACTATATGCATAAATATGCTGGATAAAACCACATTTTTTCTCCCTGCATACTCTGATTTTTTATTTATACATAACCATATCCGAGTGATCTGGAATCTATGGACTCTGACTGGCTGAAAAATTTTATTTAGCAACCTTGTAATTTTTATTTAAGAACCACCAGAAACTTTTCCCATTAATTTGATCCCTAAAATGTATTAATAGTAAGTTTCTTCAGAAATGTTTATACTATCTGGATAGATTTATTTACTAATAAGAGTTTAAAAATATTTCGGTACTGCTACAAACAGCAAATTCTAGGGCATGGCCTTTATTAAACCCCAAGTGTGATTTCCTATACAAGGCTATGCCAAGTAAAGATTACTTAGTAATTACTCTTCCTTTATTCTAGAACACCAGTTCTCAAATTTTTATTTTTTTAAATATTTTATCTGTAAGTAATCTCCACACCCAACATGGAGCTTGAACTCCAACCCTGAGACCAAGAGTCGCACACTCCACTGACTGAACCAGCCAGGTACCCCTGGTTCCCAAACTTTTGATCTTTAGACTCCTTTTTTGTTGAGTGGGTTAGAACTATCAGTATGACTGTATCATAAGTTAAAACAGGAAAAAAAGTTAAAATATTTAATTCCGTTTAAATAATCTCATTATATGTTAACATATTTTTATGAAAAATAACTATATTTTCCAAAATACAAATTGGCAATAACAGTAACGCTGACATTTTTTTTTGCAAATTTCCTCCAATATCTGACTTAATAGAAGACAGCCAGATTCTACATCTCTTTCTACATCCAGTTTGTGGGTGGTCTTCTCTGATGTTCTATCAAAACTCAACAATTGGTAGTTTCTTTTAAAGGTTAGGTGTAATAGAATCTGGAGTCATATCAATAAACTTTTCCTATTCTGTTATCTCAAAGTCAAATGATTTATCTTGCACTCTGAATGGATCTTTATTGAACCCATGCATGATTTTAACATTGCACACTGGTCATTTGAAAATATTGGTTCACTGAGCTATGTAGATCTTCCAAATGTTGAAACATTTCAACATTTCATTGTACAATATATATATAAGGGCTGCCTGGGTGGCTCAGTCCGTTGAGAGTCTGACTCTTGATTTCGGCTCAGATCATGAGATGGAGCCCAACACGGGGCTCATCACTGAGCATGGGGTCTGGTTAAGATTCTTTCTCTCTCTCCCTCTACCACTTCCTTGCATGCTCATTCTGCCTCTAATATATATATGTATATATATATTTAAACATATGAATCACATTTGCTAATATTACCACCAGTCTCATCAGAAAAGTCTTTTAAATATGGAGAAACTGTCATGTGGAAGCAGATACAAGTTTTCCATACTCTAATTCTCACTTGAAACCTTCAATTTTATTACCAAGAACAAATGCTGTCACTTGTTTCCTTCAGTTGATCAGCTTACTTAATTCATTTTCAAGAAAATATCTGCTCAATGCCTAAGTCTGAGTAACCATAATTTGCCTGTCATTCTTTCAAGTAAAAATGGTTTTCTCTTTTTAAAAAAGCAACTGGTTTAGCTTGCAGCTCAACCAACCACCCAAGTTCTTTTCCTCCAGACAGCCATCACACTCCAGCGTGCAGAAGTGCACTTCCCGTGTCATCACACAGAACATGGAAGAGGGGCACGCTCAAGGGTCAAGAGTTCATCAGATTACTCTTTGCTGCTTCATCAAGGACATTCTTAAAGTGAGACTGAATTTTTTCTTTTTTATCTTTTTAACTAGAAGCACATGGTATTCAAGAATAGGGTGCCCACTATAGTACATTTGGTGCCCCTGCCCTGATGTGGGCCCTCCATTGCTTCTGTACCATCTGAACAAATGGCAACAAAGAAGACCAGAAGATATTAGTATTATCATGTAAATTCTCCTGACTTCCAGAATCCTCTAAAAGATCTCCAGGACTCTGGGGCACCTGCGTGGCTCAGCTGGTTAAGTGTCTGACTCTTGATTTCGGCTCAGGTCATGATCTCACGGTTGTGAGACTGAGACCTACACTGGGCTCTGTGCTGAGCATGGAGCCTGCTTAGGATTCCTCAATCTCTCTCTCCACTCCCCTGCATCTCTCCCGCTCATGCTCTCTCTCTCTCTCTCAAAATAAAAAACAACAACGACAACAAAAACAAAACATCTCCAGGACTCCAGAGGTCTATAGACCATATGATGAGAACTGCTGATTTAGAGACCTGTCCACTTGCCATACGTTCACTATAATCTACTAAAAAATGAGGTATCAGTTTCCTAAAAGGTGATTACTAAATCTAGGCACAAATACTAACGTCCAAAAATTTTCCACATTTCATGTTTGGTCTGAAGCAACTACCAAGTGACACAAAAATTTCACTACAAAGTAAGCAATAGATTGTCTTTTACCTAAAGTGGGCATCTCACAATCTTTATTCTCCTTAGTGTTCCTTTTAACATATTTTATCAACCAGTTGAAAATGTGAACGTCACAATGAACTGAAATGTCCACCTCTTCCCAGCGCTGGGCATCCACAGATAAATATTCAGCAAAGTACTTCATTTCTGATATCAAAAGATCTCGTGGGCAAATAAAATCTTCTTTCAAGTTTTTTGCTTCATCACATACATGGATCACCATGTTTGGCCTTCATAAAAAATGTTACACAGAAATGAAATTATTAGAGTTTTAGAAGAGGAGCGGAGAATACTGACATTTATTGGAAGTACAAGAACAAGATGTTTTCAGAAGTTTTGACCATAAATCAATTTGATAGGGTTTGACATTCACAATATTTCATAAAAGTGTCGTGCTAACCTGATCTGTATCTTAGATGTTGACTAATTTTAGTTAAGCTATTGCCCTCATAGCGTAAGCTGTAAAGCTTATTAAGCCTAATAACTTAAGAGCTTAGAAAAACAAAAATATTTTTACTACAGGACTCAGAATTTACATGGTTTAAAGTTTATTTTTCAAGTTATAAATTAATAAATTTAAAAAAAATAATGCCAATTCACAAAGAAAAATTAAGTAACACATTCTAATTCTTGGGAGGAACATAAAACAGCACTTTTACATGGTTATGGGTATGAGGAGATAAAGGTTAAATATTAAAAGTTTTTATTATTAATAAATAAGAAAAACAGTTAAAATCATTCATTAAAGAATCAAAAAATTAGCATGGTCACTTAGTTATTTTTAACAGCAAGAAAGTTTGTTTCTAGGCATTCATCAAATATAAATTAGTAAATGTAGTTAAAAGGATTAAGATACAATGTGCTTATTAACATATTTTTAAAATAATTTAAGAATAAGTTTAGATGGTGCATCAGAAAGACTGTTTAAAAAGATATATAGTCCTTAAATTTACTTTCCCTTGAAAATTCTATCACTTCAAAAACAAATATCAGCATGATCCACAACTACTTTCATGTCATTATAAAAGAGAATAAATTGAAAGAGACACACTATCCTACAATATGAATTTACTGTGTTCAATGGAACTTCATAACTTTTTCATACAAAAGAATTACACTTGAAACAAAACTGGGCTACCAGTAAAAGGATTAACCAACATTCTTGTCAAAGTCAAAGGAATTTAAATAACTGTTTACATACTATCCTTCCAAAGAAATTATGGTCAAAATATGAACAGGTAATGGCTTGTATAATGAAGCATAATGTTTCTATGGCTTTTAGATCTACAATATGAAATACTAGACAATCCTGGCAAGAAAATAATCTGATAAATTTCTGTGCTACACAAACAAAACTATCAGTTAAAACTCTACATGAATACATTAAAAATCCCCAAACTATACACTTCAAAAGGGCGAAGTTTATTTATTGTGGTAGAATATACATAACATAAAATGTCATATTAGCCCTTTTTAAAGTGTACGGTCCAATGGCATTAAGTACATTCACACTGTCATGCAATCATCACCACCATCCATCTCCAGAACTGTCTTAAAATGGTCAATTTTATGGCATATGAATTATGTATGAATAAAGCTGTTACCCAAAAAAACAAAACTAACCTATCAGAACAGAAAATATAGAAAGGAACTCTCAGATATGATGAAAATGTTCTATATGTTCATTTGAGTGATGGTTACATGGTGTATCCATTTGTTAAAACTCATCAAGGTGAATACTTAAAATATATATTATTTTCTGTAAAATATACAAAACAATCAAAACTTGCAATATACTGAAAGGTATATTCTGATTTTTAATGTTTCTATAATGGGAATCATATTCCAATGGTTCTAAAATACACATCTAGTTTCTTTAATAAAATTGGAGAACTAATGGCAGAGATTTTCCTCTGGGTTTTAAAATTTGCTTTTCAAAGTTTTATATTAGTAGAGGCTATTCTTAATATTTATAAATATGAAAATGAATTTTTAAAATGAAAAATTGTAGTCCAATTTAATTATAACATGAATAAGCCATATGTTTAGCTATCAAGCAATTGTTATAGTTCAACACATGAACTATTCTGATTCCAACAGTTTCAACAATTGTGTAATGTGAAATTCCTAAGTTATGGTAAGTGATGTATATGATCACCAATCATATATTTTATAATTTTAAGTTGATATTCATATTAAATCTTATCTAGCAAAGAACCAGCCTCCTACCCTTCAGATTCTTCAGTCTTTTCTCCACCATTACGAGTAGTACAATTTTCACTTTCTGAAGAACAATTCCTTGTGGAAGCTATACTATGTCTTCCTTAAATACAGAAACAAACACATACAAAAACAAAGGGGGAGGTTAGCGTTTCTAGCTGAGAATGGGTTTTTACTTACTGAAAGGTTACACTGTAAATGCATGATTTACAAGGCTAAAAGAGGGCACTTTGTTAGGTGGCATTTCCCTTAGTATTTCTAAAGACATATGGAAAAAACAGTACAAAAATAGGTTGCTAACGTGACACTAAAGATTTAAAAAATGATATGGGGTGAATGGGCAGGGGTCAAACGTTCGAAAGCCAACAAGATAGTTCTCTCTTCCTGAAGCAAGTTTTTATATCAGTACTCTGCTGTTGCTGAGATTCAAATCATTTACTACACTCAGGATTTCTAGAATCAGTAATTATTTCCAACATAATTGCAGAAAAGGTCTTTTCTACCGTGCCATTAGGTCATTTGAAACTACTATAGACTATGATAAAAGGTAGCTGTAAAAGAAGATAACATGAGGAACAAGCAACATTTTCTCAGTAAAAAAATTAAGTAGAAGGTACAGGTCAACAAATCTTTTTGAAATTATGACACAACTAGGCCAATAGACTGGAGTAGTAAATTTTGATAAAGTAAATAGCTTTTTTTTTTTTTTTGGTAATAGTGTTTGACCTGTATGGTAATATTAAAACATTTTTCAAATATAACAAAGACAATTTTCTAAAATTCAGGAAGATACAAATACTAATAGCTTTTCCAGTAATGTTTATATTAGCCTTAAAGTAAATAGAATCGATTGAAATGAATATTTTGCAAAATTATCATAAGGACAAACACTGTAGTTTGCTTTCAAGCCTTACCTGTTTTGGAAACCGCATCTTGACCAGCTGGAGTCTCCTGAAACTCTCCCTGCATGTCAAGAAGCGAGGATTTGATATACGTGGCTAAGGTCTCCACAGGACTCTCTCCAGCAGCCACTAGAGGATTATACTGGTTGTCAACAGGTGAGCTTCCACTGCTCCTCAGCTCATCAAACCTTTTTGCACACTGTAAGGACATCAAAGGAAGGAAACGCAGGTCTGTCTTAACTAAAAAATAAGATTATTTTCTTGCCTTCTATTTGATGATTCTTTTCTATAATCATTTTTTACAAGTGAATGCTAATCTGCTGGGTAATACCTAGAAAATGAGCACACATTTCAATATACAAAAGCTTCAAACTTTTTTTTTTTAGAATTCAGGGAAGAACTTATTTTAATATACTTTAACGTGATGGCATAATATGTTTACGCTGTTACAGGAAAATGAAGAATGTCCTTATCAACCATATTTCCCTGTGGTCTGTATTTATTATCGGTTGACAATTTTAATAATTTAGTTAAAAACTTGGTTATTATTTTTACATTAACTGAGTTTCCACCAGGAATCAGACCAAATTTCAACCTTCGATGGAAAACAAACCAAAAAGAATCTAACTTGTGACATTAGATTTTCTTTATTAAAATAACGAAGACTTTGCTCTTATCAACAGTGAGGTTCGCCTTGCACAAAATAGAGTAGTAATACGTCATGGCCACATATTTGAGCACAGTTTGTTCTATCACAGTGTTTTCCCCTTAACCCATCAGTTAGTCAAGAAATAACTTAGAAGGCCTAGATTAGGGGCGCCTGGGTGGCTCAGTCGGTTAAGTGTTCAACTTCGGCTCAGGTCATGGTCTCACGGTTCTTGAGTTCAAGCCCAGAGCCTGGAGCCTGCTTCAGATTCTGTGTCTCCCTCTCTCTCTGCCCCTCCTCCACTCACACACTCTCTCTCAAAAATAAACATAAAAAAAAAAAAAATAGAAGGTCCAGATCAGCAATTGAAAAAAAAACAAAAGAAGTAAAATTTAATAGATTAGAAAATATCAAAAGTGCATTAAACATACTAGGCTAAGTACTCCTTCACGGAAATGTCATTTTTATGTGTGTCTCTTAGGTCACAGCATAAAATGCCTTCCTTAATGTGGATCTTGGTCAAACAACACTGCCATAGCATCCACTTTTAAATCTCCACTAACATCAACATGGATGGCAAATTCCATAGCAGACCAAGTAATCTGGGAGGTACAAAAGGAAAACATATATACGAACTAAACGTCTATATATTAAATGAATAAAGCACTGGGTATGGCATCACTCATGTATTACACAAATATTATCAAGTACCCACTGGACATTAAGCACTATTTTCAGTAAAGACTGTTTATATAGTTACTAACACATGAAATGCCTGTTCAAGGCTTAGCCTTTTGAAAAGTAAAAAAAATTTTTTTAAACAAGGCACTCAAAAAATATGTACGCGTAGATGGACATATTATGCAGTCAATATGCTCTGTCTTTGAACAAAGTCTTAAAATTAAATAAAAATAATATAAATGAGAAACAATGTTTTTTTATATGAAGACTGAAAAAAGTGGTGATGAATGTCTGGGCATATGAATATGTAAAATTCAAATTTTTTTCTCTCTTAGTAGCCGTTTCTTTCTTTTTTTTTTTTAAATTTTTTAACGTTTATTTATTTTTGAGAGACATAGAGACAGAGTATGAGCAGGGGAAGGGCAGAGAGAGAGGGAGACACAGAATCTGAAGCAGGCTCTGAGCTGTCGGCACAGAGCCCGACACGGGGCTCGAACTCACAGACCGCGAGATCATGACCTGAGCCGAAGTCGGACGCTCAACTGACTGAGCCACCCAGGCGCCCCTCTTTTTTTTTTTAAGTTACTTTATTTTTGAGAGAGACAGCAAGCAAGCTCACACATAAGCAGGGGAGGGGCAGAAAGAGAGGCAGAAAGAGGGCATGAAGCAGGCAGGCTCTGCACTGTCAGTGCTGTGGAGCCCCACATGGGGCTTAAACTCACAAACGAGGCTCAAACTCACCAACCTTGAGGTCACGGCATGGGGTGAAATCAAGAATCAGACCTTTAACTGACTGAACTACCCCTGTGATGCAGTAGTTTCTTTAAATTGGTCACTTTGCCTGATTTTTCTATGAGCTATCTAGGGGATGGTTATTTACCTCTTTGGGTGTTAACCCCGGCACAAGCCTTGCCACAGTTTCCCAGTTGATGGTCTGATGGATTCCAATTAATGGATAAAGGATCATGTCCAACACCATTTGGTTGTTATTGGTCAAGAAATTGTTGTTCTCTGAATATCCACGACTCATCTTTTGGAACTAGAAATAAAGAAAAATAGATTTATTTACATATGAAATCCAAGTGTTTTTAAAACATTATAAATCAGTTATAATTTATTCCTAAGAATTATATGCTACCTATAAAGGAAGAACAAAAGTGACCTAAAATACACATAGAATATATGGCTCAAATCTCTTCAAATATTACAGCATTTCAATATTATGGATTGGTGGATAAACAGACATACAGGATGGACAGATGGCTAAAGTATGTGATAAAAAAGTATAATAAAATATTAATGGTAGAATATAAGTGGTGGGCATACAGGTGTTCACTATAAGTCTTTTGACTTTGCTATGTTTAAAATTTTTCATAATAAAACACTGGGGGAAAAATTGAATACAATATACCTTCGTTAAAAAAAAATCCTTAAGTGTGCCTGATTTGTACCTTGATTAGCAATTCATGGGTGGTGGAGTTTAACTGTAAAAAAACAAATGACACATAAACACATACACAAAAACAAAAAAACAAAGCTCGTTAAAAGAATTATAATTTCATTCTAGTCCTCCGCAATATTTCCTTTATTCTACTGTGAATGTCCATGCTACAAACAATAAAGACTGAACATATTTAAATTGTACTAATGTAATGAAATTTAAAAACAAGTTAATCTGACATGACAGGATAAGCATAATCATTGTTACTGTGCTGTGTGATTATTAGCTATAAATGGTGGAGAGATTATAGCAACAATCGAAATTAGTATTATTTCTAGAAGTTTGAAGTTTTTTTGGAGTGTTCTTTTCTTCTTCCTTGTCTTCAGGAAAAACATGACAATTGGCCCGCTAAGGTTTAATCCTTATACACATCCAAACACACCCTACCACTCAAATATAAAAAGCCAAGGCACCTACACACACACACACACACACACACACACACACACACACACACACACTCCTGTACAGTGGTGGCTTCCCTTGCTTCTTCACCTGACTCCCCACCCATCTGTCCTCCCATCACATCCTCTAATTCAATCCAGGAGTCCCTGAATGAAATATCCAGTGACCAAGGGAGTCCAAGATCTTCAGGCAATACGATCACCAAGAAAAAGGGCTCTAGAAAGCTTCCCAAATAAATGCGGTTCAATAAACACTGAATCCCAACTATGTGCCAAATATTGCGGATACAAAAATAAATATGGCAGGGACTCTGTCCTCAAGGAATTTATGGTCTAGCAGACAAATAGATAATCTTGATATCATTTACTGAGAACCAAAGCAGAGGGGGAGCCATGGAGGAGCACAGAAAGAACACACATAGTAGTTGTTATTTACTGAGTCCAACTGGCCCTGAACAGCACAGGTTTGAGTGTACAGATCCACTTCCATCCAGACTTCCTTCAGGACAGTACAGGACTGTAAATGTATTTGCTCTTACTTATGATTTTCTTTTTTAAGAAAAAAATGTTTTTAATGTTTATCTTTGTGAGAGAGAGAGAGGGAGAGAGAGAGAGACCGAGTGTGAGCGGTGGAGGGGCAGAGAGAAACACAGAATCAGAAGGAGGCTCCGAGCTGTCAGCACAGAGCCTGATGTCGGGCTTGAACTCAGCAACTGAGAGATCATGACCTGAGGTGAAGTCGGACACTTAACCAACTGAGCCACCCAGGCGTCCCAGCTGACCTTATGATTCTCTTAATAATATTTTCTTCTCTTTAGCTTTCTTTATTGTGAGAATACTATATAGTACATATAAAAATACGTGTTAATAGACTATTTATGTTATCAGTAAGGTTTGTGGTCAACAGTGGGCTATTAGTGCTTAAGTTTTGGGGGAGTTGAAAGTTATATGAGTATTTTTGACTGGGGGGTGATCAGCGCTCCAATCTCTGCATTTTCAAGGGCTACCTGAAGTTTAATAATTATAAAACACTTCTTTGAGCCCAGCTGAACATAGACTTTACAGAGCTTTATTGCTCTCCACTTGTATGCCCAGCACATCATCACTTTTCATATGACACAATTTGAAATGTATGTTAGAACATAGGGTATTTCATTATAATTTGTTTGGATCTCAGTAGAAAACAGCCTAAACCAGAATTCAGGGCAAGAATTTGGGTCCTGTTTTTTTCTTCGCTTCCAAAAATATTCATTTAAAATCTCTAAAATATTTACTGTGGCCTGCTATGTGTTGGGACTTGTTGCCTAATAAAAAAATACTGTCCATATCAAATACTTAAAATTTTATGTATATATTTCAAATGTGATATTCACTTATATACGATATTCTCATAAATTCTCTTGTAATAGCTGTCACAGTGCACCAAACTGTTGAAAGAAAAGTACAGACTTACCAAAAACTGTGGCAATAAGGAACAATTTGAAGTTCAAATTACACTACTACAAAATCTAGTCCCACTCACGATAAAATATTTTTTAAATGTAAATTAATGCTTAAGGGCAAACGTGTTATTTACCAGAAACAAGCATTCTATTTAATGCACTACACTTTTTAAGAACACTCTTCATGTCCTACCCCCCCATTCCCACAATCTTGGTTTCTTTAAATGTTTTAATAAAACCAATCTAATTAGTTAATTAAGACCAAATATAAGTCCACCGCTGGCATCTGATTTTTTTTTTCTTTTTTCAAATAGAAAAAGGCTTTCGTAGGCAGAGACTTTTTTCTTTAGGTAGAGGAAAACGCTAAACGAAGGGGCGGGTGTGGTAGGTAGGTCAAAGGCCTTTGGCATAACTGAGGTTGGGAGATAACAGAGTCATCCCGCTCCAGGGGAGAAGCCTTGTGCCCAGACTTCCGGACCACAAATGAGAACCAAGGCCAATGGCTTTCACCGTGAACGAGAAAATAAAATCACATCTGCAACCCAGGACAAATAGATCAAAGCGGTGCAAACCTTGGGCGCAGAGGCTCACTGCGAGGAGCGTCCTCAGGGTCCCCAGCCGCTAGTGTCCCCGCCTTCCCCGTAGGGGCAGAAACTACCGGGGGCGGAGCAGGTTGGGGGCGGACAAAGACGCCTGGCACCGGGGCAAAGCTGAGGGAAGATGCTGGCAGAGACACAGGGCGCGGCCCGGCGGGCGGACGCCGGGGTTCCCTCAGCTGGTGGCGCGGGCGGGACAGGCGGCGGGGACGTGGGGCTGGGAAGGCCAGCAGGCTGCAGGCTGCGCGTGGGGACGTTCGGGGGGCGTTTGGGCTAGCGGACCCCGGCACCGCCCGGGGGAGGAGGAGGCCGCGGCGTGAAGCCGCTGACTGCCAGCGGTACCGCCCCTTGCCGCAATTCCCGCCCCCCGCCGGCACCCCAGGCCCCTCGACGTTTGGCTCACCTGCCCGCGGCCGTGGTGGCCCTCACTGCGCCTTCGTCACCTGCAGCGGCCGGCACAGCTAGCGCTCGCGCCATAAGCCCCAGCTACCCGACCCGCAAGCCTGGCCACGGTACTCACACACATCGCCCCTCCCGCTCGCAGGGTACCGCCAGCCCCCACACCGTCCAACCAATCACAGGCCAGCGCCGCAGCGGCGGAACCAATGAACAACGAACTCCTACAAGGATGGGGCGGGTGGCTAGAGAAGCCGCTGCGGCAAGTGGCCGCTGCGCCGAACCTTTTGCCTTCCCCTTCCCCCTCTCGCTTTCACTCCTGGGCTTGTCGCAGTGCAGCGTCCTCACCTTCCCAGCGTCTTGTTTCTTAGCAACCAGATCCTCCCGGCTGGATCTTAAGTGACCAACTCTTGACTCCAGAGGAAATAAGAACATGGGAGATAAAAGAACTCGGATCAAGAATGGATGAAATATTGGCGTTGTCCTAAGGTCACTTTGGTATACATGCTTAGGTTAGGTAGAATGGTAAAGTTGTATCATTTAAAGGACACCATAAGTACCTTAGGTGAAGAATTGTCATTATCAGGAGGCTCTGTCGGTTAGAAATTCAGTTTTCATTCACATTGAAAGGTTCCACGTGTGTTATTGTGGTGACTACTATTACTGGGAACCAACTAAGATATGTAAGGCTCAGTCTTCTAGGGTAAATACTACTATGGGTCTATTACTTTTTTTTTTAATTTATTTAAAATTTGAGAGAGACACAGAATCCCAAGCAGGTGCCACGCTGTCAGTGAAAGCCCATCATGGGCCTTGAGCTCATGAACCTAAGGGTGAGATCACGACCTGAGCCTTAATCAAGAGTCAGATGCTTAACAGTCCAAGCCACCCAGGTGCCTCCATGTCAATTACTTTTTTCATTTTTTAAATAAATGTTTTAATGTTTATTTGAGAGAGTGAGTGAGTGAGTAGGGGAGGGGCAGACAGAAAGGGAGACAGAGGATCCAAAGCAGGCTCTGCGCTGACAGCAGAGAGCCCAATGTGGTGCTTGAACCCACTAACTGTGAGATCATGACCTAAGCCCAAGTCAGAGGCCTAATGGACTGAGCCACTTAGGTGCCTCGTGACAATTACTTTTAATTTTCACTTGCAATGTGTCTGTCTGAGGACTAAAACTAAATGTTAGAAAGGACAGAAAAAATAAAGCTCTATCCAAATGAGTAAAGTACTATAAACGAGATCTGATGATTGAGTGGCTGTCAGTTTTTCCAATTGTATCAATTCTGACTTTTGGCTATTTTTACTATCAAATCTTCTACTATTTTTATTCCAGAGAGACACTGAAGTTAGGCAAGCTCTGTATTTAGTTACGGTAAATTCTTTTTTTAATGTTTATTTATTTTCGAGAGAGGAAGAGAGAGAGCATAAGGGGGAAAGGGGCAGAGAGAGAGGGAGACACAGAATCTGAAGCAGGCTCCAGGCTCAGAGCTGCCAGCACAGAGCCTGACGCGGGGCTTAAACTCAGGAATCATGAGATCATGACCTGAGCTGAAGTCAGACACTTAACTAACTGAGCCACCCAGGTGCCGCCTAGTTAGGTAAATTCTTAAAGAGAAGCTATTTGCTTCTCTCACCTGCCCTTGACTTTTCTTTCTCCTAGGCTTGAACTCAGTTGTGATGGTGGTGAGCCAGTTTAAACCATGAGGATTAGAAGGACCCATGAGAGGGGTGCCTGGGTGGCTCAGACAGTTGAGTGCCCGACCCTTGATTTCGGCTCAGGTCACAATCTCATGGTTTGCGAGTTTGGGCCTGCATCAGGCTCTGCACTGAGTGTGGAGCCTACTTGGGATTTTCTCTCTTTACCGCTCTTTCTAAAAAAAAAAAAAAAAAAAAAAAGTACATGTTATTTAGAAAAAAAAGAACTCATGAAATTTCAGGGCAATAACATAGAAGGAACCTTGGCCATGAACTTAATTACCTTGTGAAGAGAAGCTGCCTAACAGGCCCTAGACTGTTATATGAGAAAAAGCGTTTTTCTCTAGCTACTGTTATTTTTTTGGTCTGTTTGTTACAGAGGCTTAGTGTAGTCCCTAAAAGGGAAAACTTGGTCCCTGAAAGGGGTTTGCTATAATTACAAAGATCTAAGCAATGTATGGCATTGGCAGGTAGAAGCATATTGCAGACTGGAAGGCTGGTGACTCTTTCCAAATGTATTGAGAAGTGTCACTTGTGTTACCTTGGAAGGTAGATTATCAAGCCTACAGCTCTGAGGAAAGTAGTTTAGAAAAGGTCAGAATGTAAGTTTATATCGGCTGACACTCTGCTTTCAGCAAGGTTCAATAAAAAGAAATGAAGTCTGCAAGCAGAGATAGAATAGAGCTCTACTCCTGGACCCTATTCACATTTGCTTTTGCTGTTGATCCATCTAAATGATCAGTTCAGGAACTTCATGTTTGAAGCTTTCCTCCTCACTCTCTAGTCTTTTCAAGAACATATCCCTTTACAGAATGAAAGAGCAAGAAAGAATCCTTGATAGATGGACTTCTTCAATCTTTGTATTCCAAGGTAAGAGTAAGTTCAAGTGACTTGACCAAGGTCAAACAGTCAACTGTCAGGTTCAATGACAGTTAGTGCTCAAGGGACAGTCTTTGGTATTGTACGGATGTTTCTTCCTGAGGCCTTTTATGCAGAATGGTTAATTTTATCTAAGACTTCCATTTACTTCCCCTCTTCACCAAGTCTAACCCTTTTATGTCTATAACCTCATCCCTCTATCAGTTTTAGTATAGGCTAAGTTGCTTTAATAAAGAGACCCTAAATACAGTGGCTTAAACACAATGAAAGTTTATTTCTCTCTCAAAATTACAGTAAAGGTGGGTGCTCCAGAACTGGCATGGCTGCTTGCCAGTCTTGACACAAAACTTCCATCTCTGAGTCTGAAATGGTTGCATAGGAAACGTGGGATAGTAGTGTAAGTCAATTAAGTTCTCCACGGGGGGTGGGGAGGAAACAACCTCTAAAATTGGTAAGAAATACATGATGATCACGTTATTTAGAAATAAGGTAAAAACAGAGTACCAGGAAAGCTAAATGTGTTTGCTTCTGGGAATCTGGGAATCTGGAGTGGGGCAGAAGACTACTTTATTCCCCTTTTTTTTTAAAATCACAATTTGATTTTTTAAAACCATGACATTTTACTAGTTTCATAGTTAAAAATATAAGTGAATGTATAAAACATATATAGGAAGGAAAAATAGGAATTTCAAAAAAGTTATTTCTTCAACCAGGCAAACAGTAAATATGAAAAATTAACCACAACAATCTGGAATAAAACTTCAATTGATACCAACATTGGTGAAGGAATAATTGGACAGGGGACCAATACGGAGAAGTGTCTGGAGAAGAAAGCAGGGAGGATGATGGCATGCCAACATTCTTGTGTGGTTATAAAACTCCAATACTGAAAACTTTAAATACTCGTAGAGAAAAATAAACAAAATTAGGGGTTAGCGGTAACCACAAGAATAAAAATAGAAATGTATAGTTTTCAAACCTAAAGAGGCAATGCAGCTGGCGGTCCCCATGGTCTGTCTCTTGCTTCAACACTGTCTGGACGGAACAGTTGCAGGGACACCCCTTCTCCCAGCCTCCCGACCACCCTCCAACCTTTCCTTCAGTCACAACCTTCGGAGCCACCTTCTCGGCCATCCTCTGCCTCTGGGACTGGCCAACATCCTATTCTGAGCTTAGCTCCTTATTACGCATCAACCGTGAGCTCCCCGGATTCCTCAGAATTATTTCACCCAAGTGGAGGAGGCTGTCAGCCTCCTGGTCAACACGCATCTGCAGGCCTCCTACACCTACCTCTCCCTGGGCTTCTATTTCGACCGTGACGATGGGGCCCTGGAGGGCCTGTTGGCTGAGAAGTGCGAGGGCGCTGAGTGTCCGCAGAAGATGCAAAGTCATGGAGGCAGCCACACCATCTTCCAGGACCAGGACCAGGAGGAAGCTGTTCCAGGATGAGTGTAATAAAAGCCTGGACACCACAGAAGCCGCCCCAGTTCTGGAGAAGAACCTGAACCAGGCTCTTTTGGCTCTGCATGCCCTGGGTTCTGCCTGCCCAGACCCCCATCTCTGTGACTTCCTGGAGGACCAAGATGAGAAGGAGAGCAAGAAGATGGGTGACCACCTGACTCACCCCTGCAGGCGGGATGGCCCCCAGGCTGGGCTGGGCGAGTCTCTCTTCGAAAGGCTCACCCTCAAACACGACTAGGAGCCTCTGAAGCGTGGCAGCCCTTGAGGGGCCTCTCTGGCTTGCGACCCCCTGGACCAGGGCTTGTGCCTGAGCCTCTCCCTGCAGCCACTAGGGAGCTTTTTAACCACCCTGAGCCCTCCCCCAAGCCATGGACCAAATGAAACAATAAAGCTTTTTGCAGCAAAAAATTAAAACAAAACCTGAAGAAAAAAATGTAATCTATAAAAAAAGAAATGGTAAGTACAAAACTTGTAGTAAGGTAACAGAAATATATGAAATAAAAACTGTTAAAACCATGAGAAGCTATCAAATAGAGATTTTAAACATAGTCCACTTAGAAACAGCAAAGAGACAAAAATAAAAAAAAAAATTTATAAAGATAAATTTAAGTTCAGGAACACCTAGCTGGCTTAGTTGGTGGAATGTGGGACTCTTGATTTCTGGGTTGTAGGTTTAATCCCTACCTTGGGTGCAGAGACTACTCAAAAATTAAAAACAAAATAAAAATACAAGTTCAATCTAATGTACTTTTCAATCTAATATAATTCCCTGATCCATGTTTCCACATGGATTTCCAGTATTTTTCAAGAGTGGCACTTATTTTTTCCCACCTTCCCTCCCTCTCTCACTGCTTCTCAGGAAAGGAGTGTTAGCTGATTAGTGATTTTGTAAGAAAAAATTGCACACATGTAGTTTTCCAACCCCTATCCACTCTCACTGGATTGCCTATCTACAGTGAAAGTGCTTTCTGGTGTTTTCCTGAACATTCTGTAAGTTTGTTAGGTTACTCTGTCTGAGACTGGATGGATAGTTGAATTCAAAGAAATATGAGCAAATCCTATGCATACCCTCCAAACTAGCTTTAACCGAAAGTTCACAAACCAGCCCAATCTGCCTGCTCAAGGTCTTCAATCAGCCGTCCACTCTCTTATTATTATTATTTTTAGTAAGCCTAATATGGGGCTTGTACTCAGGATCCTGAGATCAAGAGTTGCATGCTCTACCGACTGAGGCAGCCAGATGGTCTCAAACATAAGCAGGCAACCAAAATTCAGCAGAAACCTGAGAAAAATACTTATCTTGAAAGACGAAGATATACAGCAGGGAGAAAGAAAGATCATGTAGGAAAATGGAAACCTTGAAACAAAGAGAACCACCAGTTCTCTTATGCAGAATGACTCAAGAGAAATACAGTGTTGCCTTCTGTTACAGCTCATTTTTAATGTGATACAGCCTGGCCTAGATTATTAGCTGTATGTGATTAGCTGAACGGCGTGGTGATGAAGACCACCAGTTGCTCTTTTGCTTCAAGCCCTGTTCCCTGGATCATTTGAGAACACATAAGTGACCAACTCCTGAGAGCTGAAGGATGGCCACAGGGAACTTAAAAGCAGAAAAGCCTAAGCAGCCCACCCCCCTGTACTGTGTTATAGGCAGATATTCAGTTCTAGTAGTTGGCACTTTCCAAAATACACTAACTGTGGATAACCCTAGGTTTCCCAAGATTTGCTCAGGACCTTCCCCAGTGACTTCTCCAGAAAAGGTTCTTGTAAATTCTCAGAGAAACTGAAGCCAGACTCTGATCCAGTGCCTGTTTTCAGCTTATCTTCTCCTGGGACGCCTCATCGAACAGCAGCAATACTGCCTTCTATATACGGCTAGATTTCTGCATGGTAGTACTTTTTTTTTCTTTTTTTAAGTAGGCCTCAGGCCCATCACAGAGCCCAAAGTGGGGCCTGAATGCACAACCCTGAGATCAAGACCTGAAATGAGATCAAGAGTCAGACACTGAACCAACTGAGCCACCCAGGTGCCCTGCTAATACCTCACTTTTATATTAATCATCTTTTACACACACACACACATATATATTTTTGGTAAAACAAATGATTTCACTGAAAAAAAAATAGTATCAAGCAGGAATTCAAGAGTGGTCTGATATTAAAATCAATGTTATTCATATTACTATTACTAGAGGTGAAAAATCAAAAGACAATCTAAACAAGTGCAGATTTAAAACAACAATAAAGGGAACTTCTTTGGATAAAAGACTAGCATAACTCACAGCAAAGATCACATTTAATAGAGCAACTTTGTAATCTGAGGTATAAAAAAATAAAATAAATCAAGGCACTGTCAAAAACAGATGGGCAACTTGGTCAAAATAAAGAGAATGATAAGTACAAGGACTGAAAAGAAAAAGATAAGACTGTCATTATTTGCATTTGCATTTTACATAGACAACCCAAGAGAATCAATATTAGAACTAATAAGCATTCTTCAAAGCTACAAATACAAGATCAACATGCCCAGTTCAGTACATTTCTCTGTACCAGAAATAATAGGACACCATTGTCAATGGCAACACAATTTATAAACTCTCTAATAGCCGAAACAATAAACAAAAAACCAACAAACACACATGACATAATGTCCTGAATAAATGGAGAAAGTATGTTCATGAATGGGATGATTTAACCTTGTATGTAAATTTTTTTCTAAATTAACCTCTAAATTCAGTGTATTTCTGATCAAAATCTCAGCAAGCTTTTTTTTTTTAAAAGGGGAACTTGATAAACTGATACTATAACTTAAACAGAATAAAAATACACAAATAGCTAAGGTAATTTTCACAAAGTCGGACACAATAGATTCATCTATCATATATTAGGACATATTCCAAAGTAACATTAAGTAAGACAGTGTTGTACTGGGAAAGAAAAGAACTGATGTATATCAATAGAAGATAGAGAGCCTCAAAGTTTCATGTTTACAGGAACTTGGTATGTAATGAAATGGCGGAAAATATGGATTATTAAGTAATGGTTAGAAAAATGGACTACAATCCTACTCTGCATGCCTAGTAGACATTCACACTCACAAGACCCAAAAGGATATAGCCCAGCACAAAGGTCACTTAGCTTGGCAGGATATATCACAGTAAATAGATCATGGAGAGGAGGGCATTCATGTGCCACAGGAACCACTATCTTGTAAAAATCCCTGATGGTATGTTCCAGGGCTCTGCAATGAGGAACAAGCTCAGTTACAGTCTTCCCTTACTCAGAGAATTCTCAAGTCTTGTGTTTTTTTGTTTTTGGTACAATACAAATGCTAGTACAATACAGCTGCTGGGTAAGCAGCTGGCATTCCATATTTATCTTAAAGATTTCCAAGGAAATTGTGGTAGGAGAAGGTAAAACCAAAATCATTTCCCCATACTAGAGAGAAGGGGTTTTGTTCACCTGTTCCCTTTTATGACTAGCTGGAGAAAAAGTTGGATTCATACCACATACTATATCCAAAAATAAATTCCAATTAAAGACCTAAATGTAAATGATGAAACTATAAAACTGAAAAGAACAAGACCTAAAAGGCACAGTTGGGAAAATCAAAAGATTTCTATTCCATGAAGGACACCAAAGACAAGAATAAAGAAATGACAAGACTAAATTATTTCCAGTGTTTGAACCTGACAATAACATGTCTAGAATCTATTAAAAATTTCTTGTATATATAATCAGCCAGAAGATAAACACCTAATAGAAAAAAAAAAGGGCAAATTATAAGTGCAAAGAACGGAAAACCAGAATGACTAAAAAGCATATCCCCACCTTCATTAGTAATCAGACGATGCAGATTAATACAAAAACACAGTTTCACATATATCAGACTCATAAAAAATCAAATATATCAAGCGCTGCTGAGGGTGTAGATAAAACGTAACCCTCAAGTCTTGCTGGTCTAAGTGTAAAATAGTGCAACCATTCCTGAGAACAATTAAACATTACTTAACTGAAATTAAATATGCATATACCCCCAACCCAAGGCATTCTACTCTAGGACATGTATCCCATGCAGACTACAGGGCAGTTTCACAGGAAGACACGTACAAGTTTGTAGGAGGAGGAACAGCTGAGAACAACTTACGTGTCTGTGACTAGAGGAGAAGCTCAGCTGTGGTATGTGGATGCAGTGGAATAATATGCACCAATCAGAACCATGTTATATAAGGTAACAAAAACAGGTCAGAAAACCTAATATTGTACGAAAGTTAGAAGCAAAAAGAAGATTCATACCACATTATCATTTATATAGAACACATATTAAATATATAGTTTTTTAAAAAGACATATAAAGTTTTTCAAGGAAATATACCCAAAATTTGGAAAATGGCTTGGAAGGATAAACATTAAATATTGTAAGGAATAAGGAGTATGGAATCGCAAGTAGGAGAGGAAAAAAAAAAGATGAAACAAAACAGAACAAAAGCATAGCCTTTCTAGACCAACAATATTGGTGTCATTAATAAAGGGCATGATCAATGACTGACTCACTTCTGAACACCTGAGATCCTTACAAGCCAAAACACTTACTTTATATGAGCAGAAACATTAAGACTTAGGTTAAACATTTCTTTAAATGTGAAAAACTATTCATGAAGCATAATATAAGAACCCCACAGGATTCATGCATTTGCTGAATTTAAAAGAAACAGTTCATTCTCCCAGGTAAGCTCAATAAAAAACTAAAATGAAAGAACATTTCAAGGCAAGGCTGAAAAACCAAAATTTCCTAATTTTAATAAATATTCCAATGTGTTTTTCTAAGTTAGGCCGTTCTAGTATTCAGCAAAATAATTTTAAATCGCATTTTAGCAAAGTTATAAGTACAGGGAATTTTGATTTTTAATTAAGGATATGGGATTTGGAAACTCTAGATGGATATAAATCCTTTGTGACATTTTTACAAATGTAAAAAGTTTCAATATACACAGAAAAATTTACAAAATACATACTTGCTGTAATATCGTACTTTTGATTTTGCTTTACATTTTTTTTAAATGTTTATTTTTGAGAGGGAGAGACAGAGTGTGAGCAGGGTAGGGGCAGAGCGAGAGGGAGACACAGAATCCAAAGCCGTCTCCAGGCTCTGAGTCAGCACGGAGCACAATGTGGGACTCAAACCCACTAACTGGGAGATCGTGACCTGAGCCGAAATCGGATGCCTAACTGACCGAGCCGCCACCGAGGCGCCCCTGCTTTACATTTTTTAAAGAGTACTCTCATGTGAGACAGATGTAGCAACTCTCTCTCAACTTTACAGTGAGGGAACTGAAAAATAATGCGAGTTAAATCTTACAGTAAGTTCATAGTGGTAACCAGACTAGCAAATAGATCTCCTCAAACCTAGATTTGTGGTCTTGTATTTATAACCTTTTAGGTGTTTTTTTATACAAATGTAAATCTGGTATTTTTCTTTAAATCACAAGGAAATAGAACAAATCGGTTTACAGTAGTTAATATACACAATATGAAGAAAAATAGAGACTTTTTATATTAATTTCAACCTGCAAAGAGTTAACAGTTTATCTTCAAAAAATGTCAACCATGTTTAATATATTTTTATTTGTCCAGTAAAAGTAACTTCACAATCTATTAAAAATGAAGTTTTAACTGAAGAACAATTTCTCTTCTTTTTTTCATCAAAGAAAGCAGAAGATAAAGGACAATTATATTCAAGTAAACATATGACATAATGACAGACTGAATCAAGTACCTAAATAAAATGTTAAAACATTAAAATTTATAGTCCTCTTACCTTTTCCTTTCTAAACTGATAAAATACAATCAGAAAAAAATTTTAAATGAAATCTGTTTCTTACGTAACTTGTGATTTCTAGTTCTATTTAATTGAACATGTTTTGGTTTCAGTTAGTAACTTCTGTAAAGTAGTACTCCTTAAATAAGTTCCTAAAAATAACAATATTAGATCTGTGAACATTACATTTAATCTCAACTAAATAATTATACTAAAACTGTCATGATAAAAAAGGCTACAAAAATTCTCTGCTTATTCTCTTAAATTCCTTTTACAGAATTCTAATTGAAAAGAAATTTTCAGACACAAATAATTACCAGTCAGATAATGTATATTGCAATTTTGCAATTTAGCATACTTAACCAAAAAACAAACACCTTAAGAAAAGTGAAATTGTTTTTGTCATTCATTCTGTCCTATACTCTTCTTCTTATGCACCTATAATGGTCACAAACTCTATCCTAATGCTGACTCAACATTCACCCCTACTTGACTTACAGCAATCAATTTAGATGTTTCTTTAAAAAAATTTTTTTTAATGTTTATTTTTGTGTGTGTGAGAGAGAGAGAGAGAAAGCGAGCAAGCAAGTGAACAGGGGAGGAGCAGAGAGAGAGCAGGACAGAGGATCCAAAGTAGGCTCTGTGCTGAAAGCAGAGAACCCGATGCAGGGCTGGAGCTCATGAACCGTAAGATAGTGATCTGAGCCAAAGTTGGACGCTTAACAGACTGAGCCACCCAAAGCACCCCCCAATTTAGATGCTTCAACACCAAATTTAATAATTTGTCTTATCAAAAATTGTTTCAAGGACAAAATCTCCATAAATTACTCTAACAATAGCAGAACCTCTAATTGTAGAACAGAAATGGAAAATAATATACAAGGAACTTTATCTCAACTTAAAGACTAAACAGTATCTCAGTGTTTAAAAAATTGGCCTAAGATTAATCAATTTTACTATTATTTTTTTCTGCACAGGGTAAATATTTGTATTTTAAATTATATGTTTAAACTATATGTTACTTATTATATTGTCATTTCAAAAGAGAGGCTTCCAAAAAGACTTTAATAAAGTTCTATGCTGAATATGTATTTGGATCTTGTATGTTTTAGCGTGAACTGTTCTAGAATTACTTGATGAACATAAAGTCTGTAATAAGATGAAAATACTAAACCAAATTCTTTATCAAATGGTCCCAGGTTTTCAGCAAATATCTGTAAATATATTTTTGTATACCTGTATTCCTGAAAGTATTATTTTGTAGTATGATCACAGCATTTGGATTTTCCAATTTTGTATGGATTTTCCAATTTTGTGGGGAAATATTCAGTGTACTGAAATTTAACTGCATTTAAAGTCATTATTAAACACAAAACAAGTATTATCATATGCTAAATGGCATTGCAATTATAGTCTCAGTAGTAAAAACTAAACCTAGAAGAATGTGTAACACGTTTTCAATGTTTCCAGAACAGTCTGAATATGGATTTTAAAAGTAATTATACAAAGGAAAAGCAGAGTCTATGAAAAGATTTAAATCTTTACTGCTGGAAGTGATTATATTGTAAAGTGTAAATTCGAAGGATTTGAGTCTTGGCTGGAGAAAAAGAAAGTGAATTTCTTTCATATATTCTGGCTTATCCAGGATGAAAATTAGTCATATTGTAAAGGGATAAAACGTTCTGTGATTCTCAGAAGAAATGGAAATAATCTGTAAGAAAGAGAAATTTCAGCCTTTTTTACTAGCAGGAAAAACTATAAGGGCTAAATATCACTCTAGAACCATGCTTCTAGTGACCTTTCCAAGACCTTTTCAAGATGAATTTTTAAAAATACGATAAAAGGTAAAAGTATCTATTGTTAGTAGGTAAAAATAAATTACTGCCTAAAGCAAACCCAAGACTGGATATAACACAGATCAGAACATTTTTATTATTCAGTTTAATTAAAGTTGTAAAAAAAATTAGCCTTTTAGCTGTTCTCATATTTATATGTTATCACTCAGTATCTGAGGATTCCAAATCAGTTCCAAATCTCTAACTTTAAAAAGCATTAATGATCCCTACTGTAGCAAACAGTATATTCTATAGTTCACCAATCTTACTCTTTCAATAAACATAGGATTTTAAATAAGATGAAAATGATAGCAGTCTCCATAATCTTAAAATCTAGGTGAAACAAATATCCTCATGGTCTAAGAACTCGTAAAATGTAACCAGGTCACTAGACCAACATACTAGTGTACAACTTTAATAATTTCTAGCAGCAAAACACCTGGAATAACCATTAACAACTGTGTTCATTGGATTGTAGATTAATTTCTTTGTAAGAAGTAATTTTTAAAAAGTGAAAGTGTAGTTCAATTGCAGGCAAACATGAAAGATATTAAAGATCTTGTTTATCTCCACCTTTCCCAGTGGAATCAGGTACAACTGGAACCTTATTAGTTTCAACAAAAACAGATTCAAAGGCAGCTTCCTGTTCATCCAAAGAATCAGCAGCCGTGGCTCCTTTAATTAGTGTGGTGTTGGTAAAAGATTGTTGCTGCTTGGAAATTTTACTGGATTCCACTGCTTTTCTACCTCTTCTTTTACCAAGAATTTTGACGTAATTAGCAGGTATAAGTCCTGTTGTTTGACCATCAAGACTAGCCAGAAGCCAACCACGCACTTTGGGTTGCTGTTCTGATGGAAGAAAAGACAGCCTTGTAATTATAACACATTTTGGAGTCCAACAAAACATTAATAATAAAACATTAAGTAAAATCTGTGTTACACAATAAAATACATAAACAAATACATATATTGAAAATCAAGTGATGAGTAGGCTTAACAGTTCCAGGGTCCCTTCTTATAATTTATACTTTTTATTTTATACTTACTATATTTTCAACCTTGAAGAACATGAAGTTTATTCAGTTGGTCCATTTGTAGAGTAAGGAGATTCAGTTCTCCCAAAAGCTAAAACTAACATCACTGTCCTTCATATTTTAAATTGAAATTTAGGAAGTGAATTTCTCAGTCCTCCTCAGTAGAAGTTACAAGGAAGTATAGAAAATATATACCTTTACATAAGCCAAATTTCTTTACGTAACTTTTGGCCAAAATATAAAATGAATTCTATGTGATTGTGATGAATAATTCTGAAGATACTGAATGCTAACTTTAATCCAAGTTGGGCAAAAATAAAGACCTCAGCTATCTCTAGCCACATGACAAAAAGGTAAGGCAATACTCTAAGCTTAAAGTAGGAAAGATTTACTTAATATATTCAACTTTGTACTTTGGTATTTTAAAGATTATTCATATCTTTAAAAAGGTGTTTAACTGTTAAAGTTTTAGTTCAACACTGTAAGTTAGGCACAATATAACATTTTTATGTTTAATTCTCTACGATAGAGAAAATAATAAAATACTTAAAATCAACCATGTCTGTGACTGACTTTGTTCTAAATGCTCAAATGTACTTTGGGCAATGGAGGAACACAAAGAAGGAAAGCTACAGTGTTAAGAGGCATCATTAGTGGAAGACTAATATGAGATATAAAATTTTCTTGAAATATTATAATGTAATTGAAAGAAACCACACTTGATATTCTTTTACTTTATTTAGATTAATTAAAACTAATTATTTGTATGGGTCCTAGCTCTGATAATAAATCTTAAAAAGAAATCAGTCTGTTGTAATCCAAAAAAGAAAAGTGCTATTTTCACTAGAAGAAAAATACAAATATAATACTTAGAAGTCTAGGTTTTGTATATGAGGGATGAAGCAGAGATTCAGCAAATTTGATCCAAATTTTTCAATTATTTATACAATAAACATATTATGTGAAGGTATTTTTTTCCCTACATAAAGAATGACTAGAACTAATTAAAGGTTCAAGTTTCCATTAATAGATCACAGGGAAAACGCTGAAGTGGTTACAAGTACAGGTTCTTAACTCAGACAAACCTAGGTTCATAGTCCAGCTCTATCACACCTTAGCTTTCCGATCCCATTTAGTCATTCTGAGTGTCAGTTTTCTCTTAAGTAAAACATAGTCAGGATCATAATAGTACCTACATCACAGCATTACTATAAGAGTTAAACGAAAGATGTATAGTGCCTTATACTATAACTGATAGCTGTTACTATTGTCACGAGTATTTTTACCATTTTAACAAAATGTTACTTTTCCTAGTAAACCTGAATTCCTGCAAACACATAAAAATCTTTTTTTTTTTTTTTTTTTGGTAAAGCCATAGAAATTCTGATCATCATTACTGAGGAAACCTAAGGGAAAAGGCCATTTTGCCTGAAGCCATTAAAAACTATTAGTGACCTGGTCCAAAAATAAACCTGTGATGTGTATAAATTTCTTGCTGAGGTTCTTTAATACTTCATGACAGATATTCCCAAAATATTCATTTTGGAATTTCTGAAGTAAACATTATTCAAATAAAAAAAGAAAGCAAGCCAGCCCGAGCAATTAAAGACTGACAGGGACACTTGTGTGACAGGAGAATTTCTTTGGGTTGTTAGATTTGTTACATGTAGTGTTAACCTCAGGTTTTTGTGTGGGGATTAACAGAGTTTAGAATTCACGTTGTGACTTTATAAGTGATTATATAAACAAAATCTTTCCTTATCTCAGTGAAATACTATTGGAACAACCCTCCTGGACATTTATCTTCCACATCCCCAGATCTGGAAGTTCTAAACTGACACAAAAGAAAAATCTTAGCAACTACTAAGTTAACTAACAATGACCAATATCTTTTGTTGCCATTTTTAATACTACATTTACAAATTCAAAAAATTCATAGGTAATTCTAATTTATTCATGTTTTGTTACCTTTGAGAGCTAAGTTTAGCATATCACCAGCACGGAAAGAAATTTCTTCTTCAGATACAGCAGCAAAATCATATTCTGCTCTGGCAACTACATGGTCATCCTCACCGCTTGCCCAGTTGGTGTTGTCTACAAACCAAATTAAGAATTAAGAATTAAGATTAGGGTTAGTGTTCACTGGCTATGGTGTAAACTGTATAAATCTATTTGCCAAGAGCAAACCACCAGCCTCCACCAAAGTAAATTTTATAATTAACACTATGTAAAATCCAAGAATATCTATTATGAACTTTCTCCTTTTTTTCAAGGTCAAAATTACAATTACCTGTATATTGTCTTATTTACTTCCCTACCAATAAGTTTTAGAAAGATAAGGAAATTATGTCCTATGTATCTTTGTATCCTCTACAGCATCAAGTTCAGAACCTTGTAAACAGTAGTCAGGCAATATGTACTGTTATGTTAAACAAACAATAAACAAATTAGTAAGCCTGTGTTTGCTATATATTCATTTTCCAGGTTTCAACTTCTTAGCTGAAAATACAACTGGGTCAAAATATTAAATACAAATGAATATAAAGAATGTTAATTTAACAAATCTATTCTTGAAATTCAAGATTGTGATGTGGTTTTTGAACCGATTCAATTACTCTTACCTGTGACTTCATCATTATGGGTAGACAGCAGTTTCCAGATGAGGTAAGGACCACCAAGGATAACAGCAAAGAACAAGAATATTGGCCAAGATTTGGCTGAGTTAGCTGCTCTGTCCTCGGCACCAAGGCAAGCCACAGTTCCTTCACTTTCTGCCCACAGGTCCTCATTCTCAGAGCCTCTTCTCAAACCGATCATCCACTGTAACCGTCTGTAAAGATACCTTATAGTCCTAACTAACGCAAAAGCTGAAAAAACCTTTGTGAAATGTATTTTTAATCGGGAAAAGTGATTTGCTACATCCAATACAGCCCTGAAACTGTTATAGACAGCTGAAAAGGTAGCATCCATCATCATACTGACAGAGGCAAATGCATGCACAATACTTTCAATGGACTGAAATGCACCTCTGCTGCTTTCTTCAGCTTGCTGAACAAATCTGCTGGGTGGCAGATCATCTACACGGAGGCGGTTATAGCCCAACCCATTATATCCATAACTATAAGGGCTATAGCTCCCATAAAATGAATTTCCATAGGCACCATATCCTGAAGAAAATGAACTGTACGCAGGTCTGAAAGTATTCACATTGGTGCTTCCTGTCTGCTGTGATGGCCTTGGAAGAATAGGTGGGGGCACTCTGGTAAGTGTTGGTTGTCCAGGTCTTGTCAATAAACTAGGACCCAAATCAGCAGCTCTAAAAAAAAAAAAAAAATTAAAAAAAAGATTCAGTAAGTAACTTAAGTGCATAATAAATTCGATTCAAAGTAACTATTAAATACCTCTTACAAAGCTAATGTTAATGACAGATCTACAGAAGATATGGCAAGAATAACGATTATTCTCTTAATATCCACAGGCTTCCTCAATGTTAAAACAAACAAGATAAAATAGCTGACTAAACTCTGCTATTTTCTTGTTTACTTATGCTGGCATTATTAACAGTATCTTCAATCTATTTTCTCAGGGTTAGTTACAACTAGGTATTTGTCCATCCTTGCCCCTAAATGGCACTATCTTAATCACTATGGTTTTATAATAGGTCTTAGTAGTATTCAATAAAACACGTCCTCCTCCAATGTTCTTCATCTTCAAGAATATTTTAGCTATTTGACCCTCTGAATTTCCATATACATTTTAGAATCAGAGCTTGAAGTTCCACACCCTGTCCCTCAAAAAGGGGCACCTGGGTGGCTCAGGTTATGCTCTCACGGTTTGTGAATTCAAGCCACACTGACAGCACAGAACCTGCTGGGGATTCTCCCTCTTTCTCTGCCCCTCCTACACTAGTGTGCATACAAGCACATGCGCTCTCTTTCTCTCTCTCTCTCAAAATAAATAAGCATTAAAAAAATACTTATAAAAAACCCTATTGAGATTGTTTCGTATTACAATCAATCTATAGGTTAATTTGAGATAAACCACATCTTTAATAATAGAGTTTCAACTCACATTTATTAAGTTTTTGTTTTTGTTTGTCTGTTCTGAGAGAGACAGAGTGTGAGTGTGCAGGGGAAGGAAAGGGGAGAAAGAGACTCTCGAGCAGGCTCTGTGGGGGTCCAAATGCAGGGCTGGATCTAAAACCTCAGCTGAAATCAAGAAATCAAGAATTGGAAACTAAACCAACTGAGCCATTCAGCTGGCCCGATTAGATCTTTTAAAGATTTTTCTGAATAATGGTTTTTAAAAATAACTTGAATTTCTATAATGTTTTATGGTTTCCTTTTGGCAGATTTTCTTTAGATTCCTGTATATTTGATATTTTTTGATGCTACTGTAAATGGTGTCTTCTAAAATTTCACTTTGATAGTGTTATGTAGAAATAATGGATTTTTCGATTATGGTCCTTGTATCCAACAATCTTGTTTTTGATTCTTTTGGATTTTCAATTAAGGATTTGCAGTCATTTTGTATGTGGATAATGAAAGGTTTATTTCTTCTTCGATGCTTACAGGTTTGATTATTAAGGAAGGTATTGCACCCAGGACATGTCATACAGTCTTGAATAGAAGTGGTTAACAGGCATTCTTATCTCATTCCTGATCTCAAAGGGAAAGTTCTCAACATGTCACGATTGATTATTATGTTTACTGTAGAATTATTGTAAATTTAGTAGTTTTCTATTTCTATTTGCTAAGTTTTAACTATGAATGAACACTGAATTTTATCAAATGATTTCTCACCATCAAGATGATTATGATTTTAATTACAAATTCAATTTCTTTAGTATATTTTAGTATACTTAAAATATGGTTTGTGGACCAGTGCTAATTTATGAGTCATATGTACCAATCTATAATGAGAAAAGTACAACAAATGAGACTGCTTAAGTAATCTGACATTGCTATATTTTTACTGTATTTTGTAAAGGTATTAGCTATCAGCACAAATATTTTGAGAAGCACTGCTTTATAATTATAGGACTATTCATCTTTTCTATTTAAAATAAAATTTTTTTAATGTTTATTTTTGAAAGAGAGAGAGAGGTAGACCCAGAATCTGAAGGAGGCTCCAGGCTCTGAACTGTCAGCACAGAGCCCGATGCAGGACTCAAATCCACGAACTCTGAGATCATGACCTGAGTTGAAATCAGGGGGTGTCTGCTTCTTTTATACCCTCATATCAAGATAGATGTATCTTTCTAGGGTCATGACACAAAGTATGGGTAATGTATCAGCATCTCATCTTGAAGGACTACTAGACTCTAACCATGCTCCAAGAGTCCATCAAAAGTGCTCTTCAACTAGCTTCCCATCATCTAAACTGCTTCTTTTGGCATCAGCAGCAGCTTCTACGAGAATCTGCTCTCACCTTTGTGGATTTTCATCTTTCTCTGGATCTAGGCTCCATAAATCTTTATTTTATTTATTCTATAAGGCATTCAAGCAGATGTTTTTATATTCTGCTTAGCTTTTCCCTTTGTCCTTAAGAGGTTTTCTATTTTTGTTTTTTTTACTGCAACGATTGTGCGGCATCAGAAGTCCTTCTCACAATTCTTTGACCCTCACTGTCCAGTATCTTACATTTGTACACATGTCTGCCTCTTCTACAAGGTGAACTCCTCACAGATATAGGAGTTATCCTTGCTTCTCCATCACCGACTACAGTGCTTAGCTTATGAAAGGTACTGATACAAACAGTATGCTAACGCCTCTTTTAGTGAATATTTAAAACATATATGTCACACAGACTATTAATACAGATTATTTTTTCTTTATATATCCTTTCATTTTATAAATTTTGATGAATATGTTAGTTTAAAAATTCTAAGGAATTAAATGTAAATATTTAATAAAAAAAGAAAGTTTCCTCTTACTCTTCTCTGGTTTTAATGCTATTTTTGGCATATACAAGTACATTCAGTGTCCACATTCAGTCTGGCTTTCTGTTACAACCAGCAAAATAAGAACCAAACACGCCCACCAGTTAGAATAACAAAAGATGTATATTCTGTACTGAAAGTGCCAAAAGTCTCCCCAACCCAACTTTTTGTTTTGAAAAAATTCAAGCAGAAAAAAAAAGTTGAAAGTACCCACATTCCTTCTGTCTAGATTTAACAACTACTATTGTTTTGCCACATTAACATTCTTTCTCTCACTTTTAAACAGTCTTGAACCATTTGAAATGGTTAACTTTGAAATTAACTTGCAGACTTGAAACATTACTCCTAAATACCTCAGCATGGATTTCCTAAGAGCAATGATATTTCATACACAACATAATACCATTTTCACATCTCTAAAAATTAATAATTCCATATCATTATCCAATTAATATTCAACACACATCCATTACCCTCCAGTGTCTTTAAACAGTTTTATTGAGATACCAGAGGTGTACAACTATCAACCTATGTAATTCCAGAACATTTTCATCATCCCTCCCAGGAAAAAATCCCATATTCATTAGCAGTCGCTACCCATTTCCTGCTCTATTCCCTATGCTAGGCAATGACTAATTTAATTCTGTCTCTATAGGTTTGTATATTCTAGTTTTCTCACATATAGTTGATTCTTTGCAATAGTCATACTCTATAAAGTTGCTATAACAAATACAGAATCACTGCTCCTGGGGGAAACAATGCACTTCAGTATTATACTTAGAGGCTGTTTTAAAATAGCGAAATCACTGACAAAAATATGAAAAATATGGCATCCATTTGATTGTTAAAAGGACACCTGTTTAGGGGCGCCTGGGTGGCTCAGTCGGTTGAGAGTTCGACTTCAGCTCATGGCATGCTTTTGCAGTTCATGGGTTTGAGCCCTGCATCAGGCTCTGTGCTGACAGCTCAGAGCCTGGAGCCTGCTTCGGATTCTGTGTCTCCCTCTCTCTCTGCTCCTTCTCCGCTCATGCTCTGTCTCTCTCTGTCTCAAAAATAAACATTAAAAAAAAAATTAAAAAAAAAGGACACCTGTTTGAAGCTTAAAACTAAAACAAGAAGCCAGAGTGTTGCTTTGTTCAACCTCATGAGGTGAGCTCATCTCATCTGAGATGACTCCAATCTTTTGCCACTCTATTCACGTCTGTGAAGGATCTTGAAAGTGCCATGAGCACTGATTTTGGGATTACAATAAATTTTAGTGGGTAAGAGAATTTGCAAATTTGGCATGTGCAAATAATGAAAATCTACTGTAAATGAATCATAAATATAAGGTATTTTGTGACCGGCTATTTTTACTTAACATAAAGTTTTGAAGTTTCATTCATGTTGTAGCATTTATCAGTACTTCATTCCTGTTTACTGCTGAGTTGTATTTACCCATGCATCAGTTGATGGACATTAGTGTTGTTTCCACTTTTTGGCTTTTATGACTAATGTTATCATACACATTTATACAATTTTTTGTGTGGCATATGTTTTCACATCTCTTGGGTATATATACCTATGCATGGGATTGTTGGGTCATACAGTAACTATGCTGAATCTTCTATGGCACGGTCAGACTGTTTTCCAAAGCAACTGTACCATTTTATGTTCCTGCCAGCAGTGCATGAGGGTTCCAATTCCTCCACATCTTTGCCAGTCCTTGCTATTATTTATCTTTTTCATTAGAGCCAAGCTAGTGGGTAAGAAGTGGTATGTCACTGTGGTTTTGTTTTGCATTTCCCTGACAGTTAATGATGTTGAGTATCTTTTCAAGTGCTTATTTGCCAGTTTTAGATCTTCTCTGGAGAAATGTCTATTCAGATATTTCGCCCATTTGAAAAATTAGGGTATTTGCCTTCTTATCATTGAGTTGTAAGACTCAAATGTCTTTTAGGATGTTGTGGGTTTTTTGAACAAAAATTCAAAAATGCATTTGGTTGGTTGTCTCCTCATTTCTTCTGAATTAGAATCACCCCATTTTTTGAAACGCCCTGGACTTTTTGAAGAGTCCAGGCAGTTTTCTTTTTCAGGATGTCTTACATTCTGGATCTGTGTTTTCCCAAAATGTTGTTTAAATATATCTCTATCCTCTACAATTCCAGTTAAATTAAACATTGCATCTGAAGGTTTAATTAGAGTCATGTTAACATTTTTGGCAAGAATAATTCATGAGTTATATTTACTTCATACTGTATCACATCACAAAAAGAACCAAACTTTAAAAAGGGTCAGCTAACTACCAGCGTAGTATTTCCTGGTTTTCATAAAAGTAGCTCTGCTCTAAAGTAGGGGCAATAATAGACAAAACTAAGAGAACAAATAGGCATATCTAGATTTACAGAAAGGAAACAGAAATGTAAAACAACTGGACGGGTGAAGCTCCAGGCCTACTCAATTCTGGGTCTGAAATCAGGCAGTGGCAACCAGGACTCAGGCTTCTAGAAAGTAACCAGAACTAACAGTGCTCCATTCTAATGGAATTAATTCATTGCTTGAAGTTGTGGGCTAGGATGCACCACTTTGCCTTCTAAAAAGAGAGTATGAAACTTGCTGACAACAGTCTAGGATTTTTAGAAAGCTACAGAACTAAGAAGGGTAGGACTCTGACAAGGCCTCAAGTCCAGAAAGTGAAACAAGTTAACTACTGACTAAGTGACTTAATCTTTGATATCCTTAATCTAAGCCACCATTTTTACACCCGATTCTTACATGGGAGGGTGCATGATGAAGCAGCAGGGAGAGGCAACAGGAAACCTATTAGACAGAGAGATAAACGTAGAAGGGAAAGAAGAGGAAATAGAATTCAAAAATGCGTATTCAAAACAAACATGTCAAAAACGCCAGACACAAGAAGAAAAAAAACAAAACAAAACACTAAGAAACCAAACTAACAAAAATCAACAATTAGGATGAAAATTCATTCAAGCAAAAATAAATTTTATATAGGAACTCAAGGAGGATTGCAAATATGTTTAAAATAGACAGCAATAACATCTGTGAAATAAAAATTGAAATGAAATAAAAACATGCAAATATGAAAAAAAAAACTGTTACAAATCTTAGACATGATGCTCACAGCCACAGGGATTATCTTCCAACTATGAGGCAAGAAAAAAATTAGTTGTAGACTAAGGAACACAGTGAAAACATAGATAGAACTTGGGGAATTCCACTTCAAGTAATGGCATTCTAGATAATCAGACTAATCCTCCTACTAAGAAACTAGAAAAGCTAAAAACATACATTACCTGTTTAAAACATGAGAGAACAAGGCACTGAGGGATTATAAAGTCAATATCCAGGAGAAAGAAAACTCAGAGTCCGTTTTGAAATGTTTCTCAAGGGACAAGGATCAATTCTGGTAGAGATGGCTGACAGGAAGAGAAGCTGAGGAGAGCTTTAAATAGACACCTTGTGCTAAGGAGACAAAAACTAGAGCTTGGAACCCCTAAAGAGGAGGGCCACAGTAAAACCCCACACTTCAGATTGGGACCTTAAAGGGCTATCTGCTAGGAATAAGGGTGAAATGGTGTACAGGAAATAGCCTACCCTTATCGGCACTAAAACCATAGCTTCGACCTGGCTCAATTCTTGACTGGATTTTTTTTTTTATGTTTATTTTTGAGACAGAGACAGAGCATGAGTGGGGGAGGGGCAGAGAGAGAGGGAGACACAGAATCCGAAGCAGGCTCCAGGCTCTGAGCTGTTAGCACAGAGCCCGACGGGGCTCCAACTCACAGACGGCGAGATCATGACCTTGAGCTGAAGTCGGACGCTCAACTGACTGAGCCAACCAGGATGACCCTAGACTGCTAGCGGCAAAAGATGCCTGTCAAAAGTCAAATTCTCAAGAGAAAGATAGCATCCTAGGCCTCAAATTGCCTTAAATTATTTACATACAATGTCCAGCTCTCATTAAAAAATAACTGGGCTTATATGAAGACTAAACTACATGTTAAAAAAAATAGAACATTAGATAATCCAAAGAGATTCATAGATGTACAGATAATGGAGTTACTAGGCAGAGACTTTAAACAACTAAGACAAAAATATTCAAAGAAAAAAAGACAAGATTGAGATTTTTTGGCAGAGAACAGAAGTACAAACAGAGCCAAATAGAAATTCTAAAACTAAAAATTAAAATAATTGCAACTATGAACTTAATGACTGGTTCAATACCTGATTAGACATTTTAAAAGAAAAACATCAGTGAACTAGAAGAGAATTCCGAAGAAAATACCCAGAATGATGTATGAGTAACAAAAGGATATACACAGAAAGGAGAATGAGGTATGGGTGATACAGTGAAATACAGAGGATATGCGCTGTTGGAGTCAAAAGGCGAAAAGATGATGGGAGAAGCAATATTTGAAGAGATAATGGATGGGACTTTTCTGAAATTAATGAAAGATATCACGTCAGATTCAAGTATCTGTATGAATCCCACCCAAAATAACACAAACAAAACCGTTTACACTGAGGCCCAACAAAGTATAATCGCCTAAAACCAAAAACAAAGAGAAAAATCTTTAAAGCACTGGAGGAAAAAAAGAGATCCCTTTTAAAGAAGAAAGACTAATACAGAAATGGCCCAAACCCTCAGAAAGTTTACAGAAAAAAAAAAAAAACAACAAAAAAACGGAAGCCGGAAAAACATAGGTCCCTAATGACAATGTTGAATTAGGGGATCGCTAGACTTTTTGTTAAGGAAACAAGAAATGTCTTTATAGTCCAAAACTCAGTAAGTTAGATAGTTACTTGTAGTGGAAACTATTCCTGATACAATGTTTATTAGGAGTCCCCCAGAAGAAGAGATAAGGAGGAATACTGCTTGAACAATAGAGATATAATCAGTGAAAATTTTCCTGAATCAAAAGAAAGACTGAATCCTTACAGTGAACATTATGAGTGAGCAGGAACACTGTAGCTACTGAGCAGAAGGAAAAAATATACATGTCTGTATATTCATACCTGAACAGAGCATAATAATGTTGCAGAGGACCAAGGCATCAGGTAAAATCTTAAAGGCTACTAAGGAAAAAACAGTCTACCTATAAAGGAATAAGACTTAATCGAAAAATTTCTGTACCTATGAAACCTGGATATAAAGTCAAAAAAGGATAGTACAAAGAAAGAAAACTACAGGATAATTTCACCTAGAAATATATATGCAAAGATCTTAAAATATTAGAAAAGAATTCAGCATTGTATTTTACAAATAATCACAATTAAGCACTTCATCCAGAAATTTAAGGATACTCAACGATAGAAAGTTAACTGAAGTAAATAAACCACATTTCAAATTTTAAAAAATACATATGAGGGGCGCCTGGGTGGCTCAGTTGGTTAAGCATCTGACTTCGGCTCAGGTCATGATCCCGTGCTTCATGGGTTCGAGCCCCGTGTCAGGCTCTGTGCTGCCGGCTCAGAGCCTGGAGCCTGCTTTGAATTCTGTGTCTCCCTCTCTCTCTGCCCCTCCCCTGCTTGCACTCTGTCTCTCTGTCTCCCAAAAATAAATAAATATTAAAAAAAATACTAATAAAAGGGGAAACCCCTACTTTAAAAAAATACATACGATTCTCAAAAAAGGCATAAAAGTCATTCATAAAGTGTAATATTCCTTCATAATAAAAATTTGAGCAAGAGAAGGAAGTTCAAAAGCAGAACTATCAAAACCAAAAAGTAAGCATCATACTTAATAGTGAGACTTGAGAAGCATTCCAATGAAAGTCAAGAGCAATACGAGATTGTTGGTTATCTACGCTGGCTTATTTGTAAATGACAGGACTGTCAACATGGAACACAAGAGAATTTCAACTAAACCACCAGAACAAATTAAAAGTCTGAATTATGCTAGATATAAAAAATGGAAAAGTATTGCATGAAGACAGTCAAAATACATTGTTAAAGGCAAAAAGGTCTAAATTCTCATAAAATATAAAGTTTCAATAAAAATCACAGTAAGTCTTTTTATAAAGTCTAAATGTAATAAAGGCAATTTTGAAGAACAGCAATGTGTGGAGGTTACTGACATACCAGATACCAAACCTTATTAAAAAGTGAGTGCTAGCATTAGAAAGACCAATAGAACATATCAGAAAGTCCCCCAAACAGAACCACGCATTTAGGAAAACCTAATGTGATGTAGATGACATTATAAACTAGCATGGAATATATACATTAATAGTACTGCGACAGTTATCCACATGGGAAAAAAAACTAGATTCTCTATTTCGCATTGATTTTGTACAACACAGTCAGTTCCAGGTGGATTAAAGATATGAATATGAAATGAAGAACATTAAAAAAAAATATAGAAGGGGTGCCCGGGTGGCTTACTCGGTTAAAGGTCATGATCTTGTGATTTGTGAGATGCACACTCCCTCCCCCCATATGCCCTCCCGCAGGGCTCTGTGTTGACAGTGTGGAGCTTGCGTCGGATTCTGTCTCTGTCTCTCTCCCTCTCAAAATAAACAAACTTACAAAAATAAAGAAGAAAAGAAAACAGAGAAAAATTTTCTTGATCTGAGACAGAAAGGGTTTCTCAGTCAAGACACAAAAAACATGAACAATAAAATATGAAAATTTTGACTATACTGAAATTAAAAAGTGGTTATACAACAAAAATGAACATGAGTATAAAGTAAAAAGACAAGCCGCACCTGAAAGATATTAGAAACAAACAAAATAGAATTAGTAGGAATAAAGGACTCTTAACAAGAAGCAAACAAACGGCCAATTAAAAAGTGAGCTAAAGATATCAACAGAAAAATCTCAAACAGCTAATTAACTTTCAAAAAGACATTCAATCTTATCAGAGAAGTGCAAATTAAAGATGAAAACATTTCACATCCATTAGATTGGCAAATACACAACTAAAAAATATAAAAATACCATCAAGTGTGAGAAAGAACATAGAAATAGAATACCTTGCTAGTGAAAAGGTAAAAACTGGTATAAAACCACTTTGGGGAGCAACTTGACAATAGTTAATACTTAAAGATAAGCATACCTTCTACCAAGCAATTCTATTCCCACTAACATTATTAGAAAGCCTCTTGGAAATGTGGACAAGGAGAAAGGCACAAGAATGGTCACTGGAGCAGTTTTTAATACATAACTAACACTTTAATACCTACGACAGAATAGTTTGTTCTTATATAATAGAATATCCTATGGCAATTAAAATGGACTACAGCTATATGTATGAACAAGATACATCTGAAAATCAATAATATTTAAGGGGAAAACATTTTGCAAAATGATATACAGTTTGAAGATATTTATTTAAAGTTTAAAAACTTACTGCACACTGTACACACACATACATATAACACACAAACTTAGGTACTAAAGTATCAGATAAAGTATAAAAACACAATTGAGGACACTAAACACCAAATAGGGACAGTAGTTATAGCAGGAAAGAAGAATGGGAGGCTTAACCATTTCTGTAATTTTTATTTTTTAAAAAATACGAAAAAAAAATCTGAGGCAAATCTGGAAAAATGTTAACATCTCTTAAAGCTAGGAGTAAATATACAAGTATTATCATACTCTCTACTGGTCTCTACATGTTTAAAATTCACAATGAAAAAAAGTAGTTAATTTTACATAAACATAAGTTTAACAAGCTGTCAAGTATAAAATCTCTGTCTTCCAAGTAGCTGTCTAAAGTTTTAAAAAAAGTCAAATCACTCATAAAATGGGTAACAGAAAGTGTCGCCCCGGTTTAACAGTATAATTAAGGTTTATTACTTGTTATGTATCTATCATTATTAAGTGGCTAATAATGTTCAAGCATCGTAACGTTTAAATAAGGATTACATGATTTTAGAACGCGGTAGAAACACATCCCAGTATACTGGGGATTTTTAGGTGTTAGGTAAATCTACTGTGTGATAGGTGATGGCTTTCGAATGTCATCCAACACAAACAAGGCTGTGAAACTCTTCTTACATTCGATTTTAACCTTTTATCCATTTAACACTGATTAAAAACAAATACAAAGCACATAGGCCTTAGAAAAACAACACTTTTGCATACAAAGGCCATCCATCGGCCTTGGATTTAGAACTCCCTTTGAAAGTTCCTTCTCCAAATCTTTATCCAAAACTTTGCTGAGTTATGCTAGAAAACAACGCAAAGTGCACAGGCTTGGGTTCCAGTTGCGTAAAAGCGACCTTTCGGGCTTTCACCAACTTCTCGAGAGGTTGTTAAAAGCTTTGGAGAGACTTTGTTCCCAGTCAAGCCACTCTCATCTGCGGAAGACCGAAAGTCTAACGCTTTAAAGAGGGTCTGGCAGTTTTGTCACGGCGTCCCGCTAACAGGAAGGGGCAGGAAGCCGCCCCCTTTCTTCCAAGCACCGGGACCCAGAGAGGCTCCCAGAGGCCCCCTGCAGAGTGTCCCTGTCAAGAGCCCATCAAGTCAGAAACAGCTGTTTGACACTGAAATTCACCACATAGACGCCCCGTCCTCACCCTGATACCCTCAACGTCGGAGGGGGGGGGAGGGGACATCTCAGCCCAACAACGGCCTCAACCGTCTCCTGCCAAGTTCCCGCTCCAACCCACCAAACCCGCGGCCTGAAGAATCCCACACTCACTGGAAAGTGGGGCCGGGTCCTGGTCCCGGCCCGGCCCCCGGAATTCGGCGGGTCTCCCAAGGTTTGGGGGGAGGCGGCGGCTGAGAAGCCATCTCCTCCGCCTCCGCTCGACTCCTGGTCGGCCCTGGGACGCTCCAGGCCCGGGTACACCGGCACCTCGCGCGCCAGGCGCAACGGGCAGAATACCGAGCCCTCCACCCCGCCCACCCTTGCAGACAGGACGTCGCTTGTGGTGCTTTACTAGCTGGGCAAATAGGAGGATAGGAGGATAGGAGGATGCCGCTAATCCATGGGGGAGGGAAACACTCTCTTTTTATTTGTCTTAGCAAGAATTTCCAGTCTAAACCTGAGGCTAAGGGCTCATCGATATTTCTGACAGCAACTACAAATTCCTAGATGTCGGAGTCCACGGAGGCTTCTTTGGGACTAGTCCTGCTCTGGCGGGGTGTTCGGTCCGCCGACTCCTACCCTAGCAGGGGTGGGGATGGGGTGAGGGGTTGTGGCGGCGCACTGGGCAATTTTTCTGGTTTCCCCGCAAACAAGAAGCGGAGAGAGTTCATTCAGGCCCTGCGAGAGGGCCTGGTACTTTCGTCCTAAAGCTCTCGTTTCCTCGGGGAACAGAATTGCTACACGCAGTAGGTGCGTTGTCGTTAGTCTTCCCCGTTCCCTCTGGGGGCCGGAAGGGGTTAAACTTCAGGCTTCGGCGTCGCGGGAGAAGGTGAGGCTGGAAGGTCCGAAGGGTGGGAATGCGGCCTGGGCGCTGGAGAGGTTTGGATGGAGGGGGTCGTTTCCTTTCTGCTGGAGCGGCCTTGTTAGCAAGGAGGGTTGAGTGGGAAGTTTCTTGGACCTGACCGAAGCGGGTAAGAGCTTGCTTGGTCAAAGGAGAGACTCGAGGTTAGATCTTGAATGGGTTTCTAGAGTCTGGATTCTACCGCTGAGTGTAACGGTAGCGCAATGAAGTTCTAAAAATCCACTCCTTCGCTCCCCCACAAGACGAATGACACCCTTCTCTATGGAAATGAGTATTATAAGATCACGCGATGTGAGACTCAGTCTGGCCATTTTGGTGTTTTTTCACTTGCCCTTGCTTCTTCTCTGTTTGCAACGAATGGTTTCAGTTATCGTCCAAGAGGTGAAAATAAAGTCCATCGTCCCCTCCAGGTATTATTGGTTTGTGAAGAAGGGACCCTAACCCGGTAGGGACGCTGACACGTGGGAGCAGGTTCTGTTGCAATGACTCGTTCCGATTCTTTCTGTAAAACAAGCACTTAAACGAAAACCAAAAATGTTAACAAAGGCAACCAACAATGAAAACCTTACAGTATGGGATGCATTTCTCAGGGCTTGCTTTCAAAGATAATAAACCTTATATGGAACAACTTATTTCTGATGTCTTATGAAATCCTCCAGGACCGTACATCAAATGAAATAGCCAAATTTAAGGCGTAATACATTTCCTCGTTTAATATGCTCGAGAAGTCGCTAGATTGTTGCTAAATGAAAATAATCTTGAGAGGGTTTGGAAAACCGCTCCATTACTAACATATAAACGCTAAAGAGAGACTTTTGTTTTCTCTTTTAAGGCCTTTTCAAATTAGGTGGGGCGGGAGGTTTCCTAATCTCCGCCAGATTTGGAACTTCTCAGAGCTAAAAGATTGTAGTGTGTCATTTATTGACTTTGCATGCTACCTTTATTTTAAGTGTGCTTATTGGAGAAATAAACATTCAGTCTTTGAGCCAAAGGAAAGAAAGCATCCTTTTTTTTTAAATTAAAAAGTTGTTTTTACTTTAGTGTACTTGACATGCAGTGTTACATTGGTTTCAGGTGTAAAACACCGAGATTCAACTTCTCTACCTTGATACTCTGTTCTCACAAGAGTAGCTACCCTCTGTCACCCTACAACCTGTTACAATATCGCTGCCTTTTATTCCGTGACTTATTCCATAACTGGAAGTCTGTATTTCTCACTCCCCTTCCATCTGGCAACCATCAATTTGTTCTTTGTATTTACAGAGATTCTTCCTTTTTTTTTCATTTTGTTTCTGTTTAAAAAATTTTTTTTAATTTCACATATATGTGAAATCTTATGGTATTTATCTTTCTCAGTCTGACTTATTTTACTTAGCATAATAATCTCTTAGGTCTGTCCATCTTGTTGCAAATGGAACCATCTTATCCTTAGAATGCATCCATTTTTTTTAAGTTTATTTATTTATTTTGAGAGAAAGAGAATCAATCCCAAGCAGGCTCCTCACTGTCAGCAAGGAGCCCCACACAGGGCTCAGTCCACAAACCATGAGATCATGACCTGGGCAGAAATCAAGAGTCAGATACTTAACAGAATGAACCACCCAGGTGCCCCAAGAAAGCATCCATTTTAATAAAAATATTTTACTTAAGTCCCTAGCGAAATCTTTGATACAAAGTGTCCTTTTAAAGAATTTACTCATCCGCTTATTTACCAGGGGGTAGGGTTTATTTCTCTTTCTGAGTTAAAGATTAATTCTGAATTAAATGAAATCTTTGGCCTTAACTAATGGAAAGGAGAAGAAAAGATGGAGTGAGACAGAAATAGTTTCTCTGGGAGGGGAGTGCAATCAGGGACATACTTTAAATGCTGGTAATCAGCCCCTCAGTAAATGCCAACCCCTTCTCAGTATCAAACTAGCAGATTAAACGGACTGGCGGAAGGAATTCCTATCGCTTGTATATGATGATGACCACACAGAGCTTCTCTATGTACAAAGTGTGCTCCAAATATTCTGTGTCATTTCATGAACATGGTCTTGAGCCCAAGTGTGCTTAGGCAACCGTAAATCAGAGCTTCAATCCCAGTGTCTCAAAGTTCTCACTGGCGTATCCAGGCGTGTCTGAGTTTCTTCTCTTCCTATGTACCAGCTCCCAGACTGTTTTCACCTGAATTAGAACTCATCCAGAGAGAGTCTGTTTTTTGTAGTCCTGGCTGCTGAACTGATACTTATGGTGAAGGGTTCTGTATAAGTATACACTGTACCTGGCTTCCTCATTATTTGTGTGAAGGGTATACTCTTTTTCTTTTTTTAACTTTTTAACATTTATTATTGAGAGACAGAGAGAGACAGAGCATGAGCATGGGAGGGGCAGAGAGCAGGGAGACCCAGAATCTGAAGCAGGCTCCAGGCTCTGAGCTGTCAGCACAGAGCCCAATGCGGGGCTCAAAGTAACAAACTGCAAGGTCATGAGCTGAGCTGAAGCCAGATGCTTAACCGACTGAGCCACCCAGGCGCCCCTTAAAAAATGCCACTGTTTTTATATGCATGATTGTAAGTTATACCATACTGCAATACTCCCATGCAATTATTGTTTTATAAAATATTGCTGGTTCCTCATTTTAAGGTCATATGAGATGAGACAATAGTCAGAATGTCTATATTTGAAAAACAGAGTGATTATGTAATTTAATTTTGGTACCACTCCTTCTTGGCAATAAGAGAGTTTTATATTGGATTTTACCCCATTCTCTAGTGTTTGTTTCTAAGGGAGTTTATTCAAATTGCAAAAAGTAACAACTTTTTTAGATAATACTCTAAATTATTTTGTATGTAATTTGTGGGGTTTTTTGTTGGCGGAGGGAGGTTTTACTTGTGCATCAAAGTAGCATATTTTTCTCATTTTGCTAATAGTTGGTTGTCATTTAGTTATTTCATCAAACTATAATTGATGCTTTTAGATCTACTGATCAATTTTTTTAAAGACTTGACTGCTTAACTATCAGTAAGGCTAGTAAAATTTTATATAGACTGCTCTGATTATTTTTTCCTGGTAAACTCATTTTTAATTTCTAATAGGAAATGTTTATTGAATTTACTACTCTCTGTTCTCAAACAGCCCTGAATGGTATAAAATAACAAAATTTCACTCCCATATTATTTGTTTCTATTACCCTCCTCAGAGACCATCATTCTTGATTATTTTTACTTTTATTTCTTCCGATCGATTTGGTTATATTGACATATTTATCAATAATCCAGAATGCTACGCTAAATTCCTTGATAATTAGAAACTTTTACCTGATCCATCTAATAAATGTCCTTCAAGTTTATGTTAAAATATGCATAAAATGGGAGGGATATTATTGGAGAGTATGAAATAGTGTTTTCAAATCAAAGCTAGTTTTTATCCCTAAAGGCGATGACATATTTGTCTGTGAAAGTAAAACACAAACTATATTCACTACTTTTTCTTTCCTTCTAGTTATAATTATTCAATATGTTTCCCCTGACTGAGGAAAATAAGCATGTGGCCCGGTTGTTGCTCAGTACTGGCACCTGTCCAAGGTGTATCTTCCGATTCTGTGCTGTGGATTTTCATGCACCTTACAAACTTCCCTACAAGGTACTTTGATTTTGTTTCTAAAGAAAGTTTCTCTATTCTAAAATGAATACCTATACATTTGAGGGCAAGTATCTATCCTTAGCTCTTCATTAAATTAAAAAAAAAACTATAACAAAATAATTACTGATAATGGTAATTATGGAATTTCCACTAGTACCATAAAAGCCTAAGTTCCTTCTTAAGCGATCATATCTAACACCGAATGTGGTGGGATCTCTGTGCAGCGCGTCCCCAGTGTATGTAATGTTTGTCCGTACTTCTCCTCAAGAGTAGACAGATATCAAAAAATAGTACTTGTAACCAGCTGTTAGTAATATGTGACAGGAGGAGGAGGACAGTCCTGAGATCTATTAAGTGTGGATTTGGCTGCATTTTCCTTTTTCTGTTTTCTGTATTACCATTTGTACTTACAAATCAGTATTTGTAACCCTCCAGAAGTAAATGCTTACCATCATCATTATTTACTGCTATTAATAACAATGAAAATAATATACAGGGATCTTTGACATTTATGGTAATATACAGAGAGATTTGACTAGCAATACTTTAACATAAAATATGTAACATATTTTGTGAAATACACTTGATTCTAATAGTGATGTTCTTTTTAGAGACAATAATTATATATATGTGACTATATACTTATATAAACAGTATATATGGACACACACACTCAGTTTCTTACAATTTTTAAATTTTTTTAATGTTTATTTTTGAGAGAGAGACAGAGAGAGTGGGGGATGGGACGAGAGAGGGCGGACAGAGGATCTGAAACAGGCTGTATGCCGACAGCACAGAGCCTGATACAGGTCTCGTGCTCACAAACCGGGAGATCATGTCCTGGCCCGAAGTCAGACGCTTAACTAACCGAGCTGCGCAGGGACCCCATTTTACAGTTTTTAAAAATTGCTTAGGAGTTAGAAATATCAGTCATTTTCCCTATGTTTTAGTTGTTTCTATTATTTTGGAAATAATAAATATATCCAGTGTTCATATAACATTATTATGTCAAGCTCTCATTTAATCCCAATAATAACCTATTAGGTAAGTACATACTATGATTGTCTCTATTTTCAGATGAAGAAACTGAGGCACAGAGAGGTTAAACAACCTGCCCAATTTACACAGCTATTAAGTGAGCAAGCTAGGATATGAACTATCTGTCTGAATCCAAAGCCTAGAATTTGGAGCTAGAAGACATGGATTTGAATCCCAGTTCCAGCTTCAGTTTTCTCCTCTCTAAATGGCAGTGATGATAACATCTACCTCACAGGATTTTAAGGGACAATATCTAATAAAGTATGTGAAAACACTTTGAAAATGGTACATATGCTATGATGGTTAATATATATGTGTATATCCATTTATACACACTATGGCTGTAAAGTAATAAGTCTGGTTTTGTGTAACTCTCCTTACACATTTTTTCAGACACATTATTTTATCATTCCATGCATTTGTTGTAAGACTTAAAAAGTATATTTTGTAAAGAGACTTAGTGTTACCAACTTTTATTTGTATCATTTTATGTTAATATAAAAATATTTGAAGACAAGTTTTTTGGTAAATGTACTTAAGTTTTGATCTGTTCTACTCATATTACTATTTATGTACACACACACATGTACTATGTTATACTGACATTATTGAACTTAGGTAATAAACATATTTGTGTGGGTCACAACATTCCTTTATGTGTATGTATATATGAATATTTCTGTTAAAGATGAAATAGGAGAGCTGATGTCTTAATAAAATGAATTAGATTTGTTTGAGTGAAAGATTTTTTATTCTTTAGAGTCAGTAAATCATAATCTGAGTGAATTTCAAAAGTGTATTTATTCAACAACTGAATAATAAAATCTGTCTAATTCAGGCAAAACAGAAAAAAAGCCCTCTGAGATTTTAGATGAATGGAATGTCTGAAATATGAGAATGGTTTCAAAGGAATGCAAGTTTTAACATTCTCCTACAAAAGGTGACAGAAATTAGGCAAACCAGAAAGGAGTAGAAGGCTTCTTTCACTTAATGTATATATGGTTTTTGTAATTATGGTGCCAAATTTCAGCATTGCCTGTGTCTGTTTACCTTTGTTTAGTAACTCATCTTGAAATTATTGTTACTTAATAGACGTATAGTCTCTAATTTTTCAGAATTCATATTAAATGAAAATTGTACAAATGAGATTTTAGTGCTTGTGAGATTATTAAATAACCTAGCAAGGATAGAATTCAGTTTGTACTTCTGTTCGTTAATAATTAGAAGTGAAGCTTTTTTAAATATAAAATTAGCAAGTGAATGATCCTCATGACATAACTATAAACCAAATTACAGGCACACTTTGGAGATACTAGAGGTTTGGTTCCAGATTACCATAATAAAATGACTATCAGAATGAAGTGAGTCAGATTAATTTTTTGGCTTCCCAGTGCATATGAAACTTATGTTTACACTCTACTGTAGTCTTTTAAGCGTGTAATAGCATTATGTCTGAAGTGCGCATAGTTAAAAAATAATCTATTGCTAAACAATGCTAACCATCATCTGAGCTTCCAGAGAGTCATAATCCCAGGTCACAGATCACTATAAAAAATATAATAATGGAAAGGTTTGAAATATTGTGAGAATTAATAAAATGTGACACAGAGACACAAAGTGAGCAAATGTTGGAAAAATGGTGCTGATAGACTTGCTTGATGCAAGGTTGCCACAAAACCTCAATTTGTAAAGACACAGTGTCGGCAAAGCAGAATAAACTGAAGTGCAGTAAAATGAGTTACACCTGTAGTAAATTTGTTAATGGAACCTTTCTGCCTCAGATTTCGGACTTTACCTTCACTAATATATGAAAATTATTTTATTATTTTGGAAAAATATTCACACATATACTGCAGGAGTTAGGTAATTCTCTTTTAAAAGCCCCAGAAAGCCAATGCTGGCTAGTAAGATTAATTTATTTCTCCAAAATTGATATAAATCAACATCGTGTAAGTCTGTATATATTAGTAACTTCACTCCTATTTTCATCTTAACCTTAAGGGCATTGTCAAAGGGTTATTACTTTTTTCAAATTAACTTTCCAGGAGTTGCTCAATGAACTACAGAGATTCTTGGAAACTGAAAAAGAGGAATTAATTTTGGATGTTCCAAACCCACCTCCCAAGAAAATTCGACTGCAAGAACTAGAAGATGGGATTGATGGGATGGACAATCTGAGTCACAATGGAGAGGGGAGGGTCTCCGTTATGGAAGATGGTAGCATTGCTTCTAAGAACTCAAATTTAAATGTATGCAATGTATGTCTAGGAATTCTTCAAGAATTCTGTGAAAAAGAGTTCATTAAAAAGGTAAATAATCTATTTTTTATTATATGTGCAATTCTGTAGAAATTTTCAGTCTTAAGGCCTAGAATTCTTGTATCTCAAGGAGTAGTACCATTCACTTCAACTTGTTTAACACCAAAGGATTATTAGAACATTTTTAAATTAAAAAAAAAAACAAGCCTACTCTTTTCAAATTACTTTTTTATTAACAAGGTGTCTGAAAATTAATGAAATATGTGTCCTTGTATTTCAGTCACGAGTGCTACTCAACTGAAGAGAAATATAGCAGTTTTCCCTCTACCATTTAACACTGCTAAGGAGTTAGAGAAAAGCTCTGAGTCATACCTATTAGTGTCTTGAAATGACAAGTGTTACAGTCTTGCAGAAGGTACACGATTGAATGTGGGACGCCCTTTTGTTTCTAGCTGTCAGGAGTGCCAAATTTGGCTTTATTTTGCTTAAAAATCTTTTTTAAATTAGGAGGTGGTCTAAGAAAACTATTTTGACATTCAACAGATTGTTCTGCTAGTGAGTCCTGGGTGTTTTGGCACCTTGTGATATCAGATGTTCAGGGTTATAGTTTAGCAAATATTTGATTTCAGCATGTTTATGAGAATTCCCACAGGTGAAAGTTTAGAAGTGTAGTGTCATCTCCTAGCCCAAAAATCCATGTTATGAAGATGAGTGTGAAACTTGCAGCAATTCCTGAGAATTTATATAATACTGTTTTATGTAATAAAAAATTATTTTATGTAATACTTTTTTAGGTGTGCCAAAAAGTTGAGGCCTCTGGTTTTGAATTTACCAACTTGGTATTTTCAGTCTCCTTCCCACCACAGCTATCTGTAAGAGAGGTAAGGTCATTTAAATGCATAAAACTATACGTGAAATGCATGCTAGAAATTTCTCAAAAAATCGAGATATAAAAATATGCCTTATCATATTTTCTACATTTTGTGGGCTTATTGAATAATTGATGATTGAAAGCATGGCATTATTATAGCTGCTTAATAATGTTGAATGGATGGATGCAAAAAGGAATTATTGATGAAGTTAGTTTATCACAAGACTGTCTTTTATTTATTTTTTTAGTTTTTAATATTTATTGTGTCAGCAGAACTGAGAATATCACATGGTTCAGTCTTCTGCGGGAAGTTATATAATAAAAGCCTAGCACCTTTGAACATGAAAAACATCCCACAGGCCAGGAGTTCTCTCTCTAAAGGAGTTGAAAGGTAGAGATTTCAGAGAATTTCTCCCATTTTCAATACGTAAAGTGACTAGTTTAAGTCACTTTTTGAAGACTTAGTGAAGAAAAGTGTTCCTTATGCCATTAAAAGGACTTTTTTTTTTTTTTAAGGCCCTCATTCTATAGCAGATATTCATTAAGCTTTAGATCTGTGTAAGACCTGTTGATCAGAGAAAGAGAGCTGACCAGGACCTCAGAGATGTTTGGGGGCAGATGTATACATTTTATAATGATCCTGGGGTGAGGTCATTTCAGTTATGATGAACCTTCTAATTTTCTGGAGTCCGTGGAAAAAGGGAGAGAAATGGCCTCATGTTTATTTTAACTTTTTTCCTTTAAGTGAAAGGAAATAGTCATTACTGTAACATTCTTGTGTGTCAACACTGGCATGAAAACATAAAACTATCTTTGTTAATACTGTTAAATGAATTGTAGGGAGAATGACCCCTATAATCTCAGATTACAACAATGAGTTCTAAACATACCCATTTATTGTGGAAGTATCTTTTCCCTAAGAATCTAAAAGCGTCACCAGAACATTATATCTTATACCAGCACTCTCTTTGGGTGAGCAAAATATGTTGTAGCAAATTATATGTTTATTAGCCTCCAAAAGGCTGAAGATTAACTGAAGCAGGATGAATGATAAAGAGCTGGGAAGTGAAAAAGAGTAGAATGGTTTTAGGTAGGATCTGTGTCGAAGACAAGATGACTGAACTAATAGAATAAAGGGGTTGATGATGAGGTACAGAGGTTTAGAAACACATTAAATCATTTTCTAGTGAATCATCAAAGCGTTTTTCACGGACAGGTCATTTTCAGAATCCAGTTTTGGTAGCGAGAAACTGACTTCCGAAAGCAAAGTGACTCATAAAAAGTTGCAGTGTTTGAGTAATAAAAATAGAAATAAGCATATTTTCTAAGGGCAGTTATATATCATATCACCAAGTTCTTCATCTCAAAGTTTATATTTTGACATTAAAATTTGCATTTTCCATTTTTATCACTTAAGTGATCATTTTAATGTATCCATTTAATAGTTATCGAATACTTGTATTTATATTCCATATTAGAAATAGAAAATGCTTTTTTAAAAAATAGAATTATTCTGCTTAAACTTTATTTACTTTTTAAAAAATATTTATTCATTTTTGAGAGAGAGAGAGAGAGAGAGAGAGAGAGAGCATGAGTGGAGGAAGGGCAGAGAGAGAGGGGAACAGAGGATCCAAAGTGGACTCTGCCTTGATAGGAGAGAGCCTAATGTAGGGCTTGAACTCATGAACTGCAAGATTGTGACCTGAACTGAAGTCGGATGCTTAACTCAGGAGCCCCTCTATTTACCTTTTATAACTGATTTTAACCACGAAAGTATTTAGCAGAAATATGTGACTATTATAGTTATTGGGGAATTAATACGTTTCTACAGTATAGTGTGTTCAGTGACTCACTGTTTTCCTTTATATTGAGTAATACATTTTTATCCATTCTTTTTTAAAGAATATTAATTATTCAAGAAGTATGCAGTATTGTGCAGTATACTATTCAGGTTTCTTCAGCAAATTGTGTTTATGGTTCATTTTGTGATTTTCTTTCATTATTATGTTTTGTTACTTTCTTTTATTGCTGTCTTTTATTACTTCTTTGGAGTTGAGATATGATATGTACGCCAGAGTGGTTGGGACAGTTTTAGACTGAATAGTGCTAAAGAGGAGGCAAACAAGCAGATTAACTGGAAACACCCTGTTAGACATCAAGTAAGACATGGTAAGCAGAATAAATGGAAGCAGTATTCAGGGACTCATAAAAGACAAATCTTGAACTTAGCTGGATATAATACTTAGAGGCTCCAAAATCTTTATAACAGTATATGATATCAAATGATAAAATAAAGTTGAGATTATAAGGGATAGCATATCATGTATATCATTTATAAGTATGCCATGACCATGATGATGACTTTCTGGATTTGGGTTCACCACTTGAATGTAACAAAGGAAGGATGTGTTTTTATTGAGAATCAGATTTGGTAAAAGAGCTGGTGCGATATAGCAAGAAATTATTTATCTACATGGAGATCAGAGATCCTGTGAGTGGTAGGATGCTGAACACCATCCAGAGGAGAATAAAAGGAGAGAGATGGGATCGATACAGGCATGGAAGTGTGTTGTACGACCTTTGGCTGAAGGAAGAGGTGATGAGTTGCAGACATAAGATAGTCATGGAGGTTAGTGTTTACAGCAGTATCAGGGACTCCCGGTGTCTAGGCACTTGATGAAATCACATTTGGTTAAAAGCACATTGATGGCTTTTGAATTGGTAGTGGTTTTCAAACTGTAATATGCACAGGACTCATTCGGAGAGTTTTCTAGGCCCTATCCTTAGAGATTGTGATGAGTAGTCAGTGGAACCCATGAATTTGTGTTTCTAACAGGCTCATGGGTGATGTTGGTGCTGCTACCAAGGACCACACCATGAGAACCACTGTCCTAAAGGATAATGGCAGAAATAATGTAGTCTGATAATGAACTGAGAACTTTTTAAAATTTATGTTCCTGATAGGAACAAAGAAACAAGCTTAATGAGAATATATCCTGCACTTTTTTTTATCCTATACTTTTGATAGGTAGATGTCAAACAGTCCAAAGAAAAGGCACTCGAAGAAAAATGGCAGAGGAATCTAGGCTGAAAGATAAAAGGATTGGGAGGTTTAAAGAAAGTGCAATTCAGACTTCAATTAAAACCAAATTATCCCAACCAGTAGAGTTTAAGGATAAAAATACATCTCAATGAAGAAGAAATTGGGGCATCTCTTTTTCTCTGTATTTATATAAACATCTTTATTTATTCGGTCTTTTATTTTAGAAAATTTCAAAAGTAGTAAGGCTAGCCTAATAAGCCCCTAAGTATATATCATCCAACTCCAATTGTAATTCTTTTTGCCAAACTGAAGTCAGTTTCCAAAAACAGATATGGGAAAGGTAAAGTCAGAGTAATGCAAATGTAAGAAGAAGGCTTGGCTCTGTAATAGCAACTGGAAAATAAAATCTCTAATGGGTAGAAGCTTGCAAGAATTGCTAAGGAAGACCTGGGGTACTTTAAGTTAGATTATAGGAAGAAAGAGGTGGAAAGGGGATAGGTCTGCTATTTGGAACCGATGATATATTGCTGATGGATGATACAGAGAAAGTGGAACTTCTGAAAATCTTATTCTGCTTCTGTCCTTTCTGTCAAGGAAAATGATGTCCCACCTAGATGGGTAGAATGACCATTGATTGGTGAGGAAGAGTGAGAGTTCGACATGGTGAGGCTTCTCTGAGCGGGTTCGGGTATTTGGGCCTGGGTAGATGACATTCCAGGGATGGATTCAGAAAGAACTTGGAGTTGTCCATGATCTTTGAGACCTTTTGAAAGATAGCAGATTTTCCAAATGACTGGAGTCAGGGAAGGACAGCTCCAAGTTTTCTAAAGGTGGTTTCATTAACTACCAACTGGTAAGCTTGACCCTAAACGCCTGTCAGTATTCTAGATCAAGAGTTAACAAGTAAATTGTGGGCACTGAGGGTAAGGAAAACGTGGTGAACACCCCAAACACATTCGTTAAGAACAAATTCTGTCTGTATCATTTCTTCCTTATGTAGGCTAGCAGTACTGGTAGAGCAGGGAAATACAAATACAGTAGCACCAGTGTGACTGGGATTTAGCTAGTCATTTCACCAGGTTTCTTTCTCCCGATAACTTCCTATGGCAGGAAACATGAGCAGAATGTGAAGACAACTGGGCGGGTTGTACCTGGTTGGACATAACCCAAAAGGAACTGATTAATTACTGATTTCCAACTGGACAGTGTTTCTCCAAGTGTACTCTGCAGATTAAAACTCATATGGAGAAAGGTGTTGAAAGCAGATTGCCCGGTCTTGTCTTAAGCCTCCTAGATCAGAATCTCTAGATAAAGGGCATAGAAGTCCTTCTGCAGTTAAAATACACAACGAAATTCAAGAATCACACAACTTCAGAGACATTTCTCATGCGCTGCAGTCATCTTATTCATGATTTCTACCCGTGACGATATAATGGCAATACTCCCTACAGATGTGCATGACTCAGAGTTAAAAATACAGCAGAGAGGCTGAGTGTTAGAATTGAGATCCAAAAGATCTCAAGAATAGGGAAAATCTAACAAGCTGAAATTTAACAGGAGTAAACATAAGTTCTTCTACATGGGTTTAGAAAACAACTGCCAAGTAAAGGACAGAACAGGAATGGTTTAAGTGCTGTGTTTATAGACAAGGTGTGGGTGTCTTAGTTAATAGCCCAGTAAGAATTAGGGAACTGATGTGGATAACCTCTTTGGACTTTAGTCCAGATATTAAAAGTATAGCATCTGGAAAGATGAAGGTGATGGTCCGTCCGGTTTTACCCAGTGCTGGCCATTCATGGACTGCCATATACAGATGGAATATACTACTTTAGAAGGAACAAGGACAAATGGAAAGGCATTATGTGATAGTCTACATCCTAATCCTTGAAACTTGGGAATATGTTACTTTATGTGGAAAAAAAAAGGGGGGGGATTTCATGTATGTAATTAAGGTTAAGGATCCTGAGATGGAGAAATTATTCTGAATTATCTGGATGAGCTCAACCTAATTATAGGAGTCCTTAAAAGTACCCGTCTTGGCTGAGGTCAGGGTCAGAGGAAGAGATGATTATGAAAGAATGGTCAGATGCAATGTTGCTCGCTTTGTAGATAGTGGAAAGGAACCAAGGAATATGGGTGGCCTTTAGAAGCTAGAAAAGGCAAGGAAGTGGATTCTCCTAGTCTACATTCTCCAGAAAGGAACGCAGCCCTGTTGACAGCTTGATTTTAGCCCAGTGAGACCCATGTTGGACTTCTGACCTAAAGAACTGTAAGATAATAAATTTGTATTGCTTTAAACCACTTCGTTTGCAGTGAATTGTTATAGTAGCAAAAGAAAACAAATACCCATTAAGAGGAATGCATTCCGAATAGTGGACACATCTGAAACCTGGTCGAGGAGCCACTGCTGAAGGAACTCGGTCATTTAATTTGGAGAATGTATGAGTAGTGGGATGAGTTTGCTCTTCTTAAATATTTGAGGGGTTTCCTTTTACAAGAATGGAATCAGGAGGGAAATAATTTTCAGCTACAAGGAATTATCCAGTATAGGATAGACCGTTTTCAGAGATGGTGTATTTCCTATCACCAGAATATTTAAGCCAAGCCTGGGCAACTACTTGGCAGAGATATATAGAAGGGAAGTGTACACTGTATAGATGGTTAGACTAGAAGCTTTGTTCAGCCTTTTCGATTCCAAGATCCTATATAGTTTTAAGAAAAATATTTATTAGTTATTTTTTTGTTACCTTTCATTCATGATTGAGTCCTCTAAACTTCTTCACCACATTAAAATTAGTGCCACACTGAAATTATCACAGAACAAATGATCCAGACTTATGCTAATATTAGGCTAAACTTACATTTATGGGAAAAGTCATTCCATTAAATCCTTTTAAAAGTAAACACTTTAAAATTTTGTTCTTTTAGGTTTATCTTTACTAGTGTGGTCCAGTAGAGGGCAATATTGTACTATCAGTTTGGTTTTTTGGTAGTGTGTGGAAACAATTTGCTCACTTTATGGACTCTTGTGCAACTTGTTGGGAGTTGCATTTGTCAAGTCAAAACTTTTACTTTCATTTATTTTTATTTTTATTTTTTTGAGAGAGAGAGGGGAGGGGGAGACAGAGCATAAGTGGGGGGCATAGTGGCGGGACAGAGAGAGGGAGACAGAGAATCGAAGCAGGCTCCAGGCTCCGAACTGTCAGCACAGAGCCTGATGTGGGGCTCGAACTCACAAACCGCCAGATCATGACCTGAGCTGAAGTTGGACATTTAACCATTTGAGCTGCCCAGGCACCCCCACCTTTCATTTTTATACTTGTAATATCTTCATGCTTTGCACTAAGTACTATAAATTATACACAGCCTAGAAAACTAACCAAAAATAAAAGCAGTACCATTTCTGTGGTGGCAGTTTATATTTACAATATTTTTTCTTAAATTCTGACAAATGGATATTCGAAAGATTGGATTTTTACTTATATCTGTGGGTTCATAACCAGTTTGGGACCATCATCTCATTGAGAATCTAAAGAAAGCAATTGAATCCCTTTCTTAAACATGTATATATTCAAAAATTTGCACGTACTTATAGAGCCTCTTAAACTCCCAGCTATTAATCTAGGATCTTTCTTAATTGAATACTCTAGAACCTCCCCCCTCCAACTGATTGATGCACTTACTTTTTCTAAAGAGCAATATTTTTCTAATCATGTTGAAATCATACAACAGAATTTGTTGAAATACAGAGACTATGCTTTCAAATTCATATTATGTATGCAGCCTCATTCATTAACCTGACTCTGATTTAGCATGTGTCGTTTCAGCTTTTCATTCATGTTCCATGGCTTCTCACATTCTTATTTTGCATGACAAGCACTTTGCCTAAATCAGTTTGTGTTCTCTCTCACCTACCATTTAAGAGCAACTCAAGGTTCACTTTGACTAACAAACTTTTTCTGAGCTTACTAAAGAGCTTTCAGAATTTGTAGCCCTATTTTTCATTAGGTTAGTTGGTCAGAACTTGCTTCAATCCCTGTGTGGTCGACTAAATCATGCAAAATGTGTTTTTATAAGGTTGCTGCATGAGACACTGAAAAACATACAAAATTATAGAAATCACTATCTCTGCTCCTTAAGTATCTTTCAATAGACTCTTCATGGATGGATTGGGGGGATAGTAACCTTGCTATGTTTTGGATATACAGTCTGCAACTTTAAAAACTCTTCAGAGGATATGCAGCAACTTAAACCTATCTACTTATAAAAAGTAACTCCCAAAGCATGTCCCTGTCAGCACAACAAGGAAGTGTATAAAGGTCTGCGTCATTAGAATCACAGAATTATAGATCCGTAGGAGAGTTTGGTGAACTAGAACAAAGCTCCCAGGTTTTTATGGTACTCACTGAAAAATGATGATGTGTATATGGCTGTGACTTGTCAGAGCTCTGACCATGCCCCACCGTCAGTGTAAATAAATCTATTTAGAATCCAGGAGTTCCCAACCTTTGTGTATAAGGTGATCCCCTTTTAATCTCTCACAGTTCAACGAATCCCCTATATCTGTGATTAGAAAAAAATATATGCTTGGATGATTTTTTCAGCCTCACAGATTGGGACTGCTTCACTAATCATCTCACTCATCCTCGTTTGAAGAGGGGAACACCAAAGGTTGCCTGATGTGGTGTATTTATTGGAATTTGGGGTGCCTCCCTGATTTGTGCTGTTTTTCTGTTTTTAGACCATGCCATCTTTTCATCTTGTTATATTCAGGTGTGTTTATTTATTTAACTACTGTGGCTCTATGGGCATTGCCTTTTTTAAACCACTCCACTTATTAAGCCATACATTCAAGGACATAAAGAAGGATCAAGGGCTCATCGGAGTGATGAGTCTAGTCAAAGGTGCTGTGTTAGGGGGAACATGGGACTAGACATGGTAGTAAGTTCAGGATTCCGTTACTCAATACATAACTGGGACATGTGTTCCAAGGGAGAAAGGTTGAGTAATACGCAATTAGTCAAAGTCTATACAGAACCCCAGTCCTGGTCAGGATGGGCAATCAGAAGTCCAGCTGTCAAGGACTGGACATACATCCAGCTAATCTCTGACACACTAATTGTTAAACCAAAAGATAGAAGCAGTAAAAAGGAAATAGTACTGAAAACTGCCAATCCAGTGTTCAACTAAATTCTTTTACATGAGAGTTTTATAAATGATTAGAGTATCCAAATTGGTCCTTGACCTATTGAAGAGGTCTAATAGCCCATTATTAGGGGTGCTGGCACAGGGGAGCCCAACATATAAAACAAAAACTTACTCCATTGCAGCATGTAGCAAAGAGGAATGAATCCTATTCCTGGGAATGAGATGCCATGGTGAAGCAGGACTAGAAACAAGGCTAATTCTAAAGGCCACCACAGTAATATGTATATTGAATTCAAGAATGTAGTTGGCAGGGTGCCTGGGCGGCACAGTCGGGTGAGCATGCGACTCTTGTTTTCAGCTCAGGTCATAATCCCATGGTCATGGGATCTAGCCCCAAGTTAGGCTCCATGGTGAGCATGGAGCCTGCTTAAGATTGTCTTCCTCTCTCTTTTCTCCCCCCTGGGTATGCACACTCTCTCTCTAAAATAAAATTAATTAATTAAAAAAAAAGGGAATGCAGTTGGCAGGGTATTCAGATATATGTTTAAATACTTGAATATGCATATGTTGACGTCCTAGTCTTATTTTTTTTTCTTGCCCTGAACTAGCTAAGTATAGGAGGAAAAGGCAGCAGGAGAGAAGAGTTGCTAAGGCTTATCAACCCATGCGGGTAGTTGAGAGGTAGTGGGGTGCAGTAAGAACATGAGCCAGCATTTAAATTTTGAAGTTTATTGTTTTAATTTGTATGGTCCCATTCTTATGAATTGTTACACTTTTGCATCTTTAAAATTTACAAGAAGAAATATAAGAAATAAATACAATAAGGAATATAAGATAAAGCAAATTGTTTTTCTTTAAAACCCAATTTCCTCATCAAATGCAATATATTATCACATTGCTACTTACCTAAGCTGTTGAGTTCCTTATCAAACTTTTTTTTTTTTTCATTAATTTTAGGACTTTGTGGCCTAGTAAACTACGTTTCAGAAAAAGGGAACTTCTAATTTAGGCTCTGCCTATTTCAGATTTGGGTTTCTTTTGTTACATAGAGGAGTCATGTCAACTGTCCTTTTTTTCTGATGTCACCACCATGTTTTAGACTTATTAATTCTAACCTATGAAATTGTTATTTTTGATATATATATAATTTGATATATATTTTTTGATACATGTAATACACATAATTTAATCACCACAACCCCTTGAAGTAGATGCTGTTATTATCTGTATTATACAGATGATGAAATTGAAACTCAAGGTCACATTGCTAATAAATAACAGAGCTAGGATTTGAATGCTCATCTGTCCACTCTAAGGTTCATGCTTTGGATTATTGCTGTATCCTACTGCCTAGATTGTGATTTGGTAAGATTTCAAAAGTGGGTTATTGTGTTGCTGTGTTTATAGGAGAGACTTAACCTAGGTTTTGACCTTCACTGGTACTTTGTTTCTTCAGAGGGTGCAATATCTTCAAAGTTAGAGAAAAGATACTTGGAAAAAACAAACAAACAAAAATATATATGTGTATACACACACACACACACACACACACACACACAACCAGAACTCATAATATTTTAACAAGAATGAGGATAAATCACCAGTTTATTTGGTGATTTTCTAAAAATATGTTTTTAAAAATAAAATTAAAATTACATTTGTTAAGACTCCACAGTTGGTTTCAAGTTTTGTTACCTGATGACTGCAGTAGGTGGAGAAGAAGTTTTGAATTGAATATTTTATTACAGCAGATATCTTAAAATAGAGGAATTTCCAGTCATTTTTGTGAAGGGCTACTTTTGATTTTCCTTTGATCTTAGAACGATTGGTACGTGTGTGTGTGTGTGACATGATGAATTATGATGTTACGGTCCCTTAATTGGAGGCGGGTATGCCAGTAAAATGTTCAGCCAAGTCACACATATGTCCAAATGTACAAGAAGAGGGGCTGGGTGCAGGTGCCATGCTGAAGTCAGACTCATCCAACTTCATTACCGACTTGCCAGAAACCTCTTACTTAAGAAATACTACCGGTACTTTCTTTTCTTTTAGAAAAAAGGAAAGGTCAACGAAATGGTTTTAGACTAGGTCAGTCAGTTAAAAAGTGTTGATTAATGGAAGTGCTGCAGCTGTTCCTACTTCTTTTTTAAGAATGAGGTTGGGGTGACCGGGTGGGTCAGTTGGTTAAGCATCTGACTCTTGATTTTGGTTCAGTTCATGATCTCATGGTTCATGAGTTTGAGCCTTGTGTCCGGCTGTCTGCTGTCAGCACAGAGCCTGCTTCAGATCCTCTGCCCCCTCTCTGCCCCTCCCCTGCACACACACACACACACACACACACACACACACACATAGTCTCTCTCTCTCACTCTCAAAAATAAATAAACATTCAAAAATTAGTTTGTGCTGCTTAAAATATTGGAAGTTATCTTTACAAATCTTCCCTTTTAAGTAAAACCTGCTGTTTTTCTTCACTGTTACTATTACAGGATCAATACTAATGGAATTCATTTTCTAGAGTAGATACCATTCAAGGCCCTCATGGGAATGTTTATCTGAGAAATTGTTTTATAAGAAAAACTGTTTCTCTTTGCCATTATTTTTTTCTTAATTTTAATTCCAGTATAGTTAACAAATAGTGTATGTTAGTTTCAGGTGCACAAAACAGTGATTCAGCAATTCCATACATCACCCAGCGCTCATCACAACAAGTGCATTCCGCAATCCCGGTCACGTATTTCACCCATCCCCCACCCACGTCCCCTCTGGGAACCATCAGTCTGTTCTCTAGAGATAAGTGTCTCGTTTCTTGGTTTGTCTTTTTTTTCCCCTTTGCTTGTTTGTTTTGTTTCTTAAATTTCGCATATGAATGAAATCCTTGCCACTATTTTTATTATGCATAGTTATTCAGTTTTTTTTAACGCTATAAATATTTTCAACCAATTTGGATACTCTAATCATTTATAAAACTCTCATGTAAAAGACTTTAGTTGAACACTGGATTGGCAGTTTTCAGTACTGCTTCCTTTTTACTGCTTGTATCTTTTGGTTTAACAATTAGTGTGTCAGAGATTAGCGGGATGTATGGCAGTCTGTACAGTCGCGGCAAAAGTCCTCAGAGCAGGCACTAGCAGAAAGAAGAGTTTAGGTTTTTTATTAAAAAAAAATCTCAAATATATATATATATGTGTGTGTGTGTCTGTATAGATATATATATAAAAAACCCAAAATATATATATATCAAATTAAAAAGTCATATATTGTTTTCATTACATCATAATTTAAAAGCTATCCATGTAAGTAACTGTTGAAATATTGCTATGATTGAAATTCTTGATGATTTTTTCTGCTGGGATCTCAGTTTGCCTCTGAAGTGATTGTTAAAATGTTGCTGTATCTGGACAGAGATAATGTAAGGGGAACTAACCTGGGTGGGGAAAAAGAAAATGGATTTTATTTAAATGTAGTCATGAAACATGCAAAAGGAAATGAAATCATGAAATAGATGTCAAGGTGTCAACATAGGTAGCCCTTTTATGCTTATATTAAGATTCATAATCTTTTTAGAATTCAGTTCATATCTAGGATTTAAATTTTCTTGGGGGCACCCGGGTGGCTGAGTCATTTAAGCACCTGACTCTTGATCTCCGCTCAGGTCATGATTTCCGGGTTCGTGAGATCAACTCCTGCATTGCGGTCTGTGCTGACAGCACAGAGCGTGTGTGGGATTCTCTGTCTCCCCCTCTCTCTCTCTCCTCCCTGTAGGCATGTGTGTGCACACACACACGTGTGCTTTTACTCTCACTCAAAGTAAATAAACTTTAAATTTTCTCTGAAGCTAGGCTGTTATGATGTATAATGAATATATGATATTCATTTGGTATTATCACTATAAATTCATGTTAGAAACGAGATAGTGGGGCACCTGGGTGGCTCTCTCAGTTAAGCCTCCAACTTAGGCTCAGTTCTCACAGTTTGTCAGTTTGAGCCCTGCATGGGTCTCTGTGCTGACAGCATGCAGCCTGCTTGGGATTCTGTCTCCCTCTCTATGCCCTCCCCCCCTCACTGTCTCTCAAAAATAAATAAACATTTAAAACAAAAAGAAACCATGAGATAGTGATTTTAGTGAGATTTTGGATCGTAGTTCTGACAGCATCACAGAAATCCTCTACTTATCAAGGAATTAGACACATGTATTCCAAGCCTATTTAGTAAATCAGTAACCAGGCATGAATGGTAAATTAATATTCCAAAAGATTTTTTTAAATGCATGTATGTATTAGGACACTTCTGTCAGACAACATTTTTATTCATGATGTAACCTGACTTATTTTGCAATTAAGATGTACCACATGTGTCTTTTTGTTTGTTTGTTTGTTTTTGAGAGTGAATGAGAGTGAGTGTGGGGGAGGGGCGGAGAGGGAAGGGACAGAAGATCCAAAGTGGGCTCTATGCTGACAGCAGAGAGCCAGATGTGGGGCTCCACCTCATGAACCATGAGACCATGACCTGACCTGAAGTCAGACACTTAACCAACTGAGCCACCCAGGTGTTCTCAGATAAGCAATATTCTGTTAGCACATAGACTTTTTTTCCCCCTGAATTTGGCGATACAGTATGTCCGTTGGTTAGCTTGCTGGACATCTTAGGTAAAGTCTCATTCCAGTTTGATTAGTCTTGCATTTCTCATATTTAAGTAAAGGCCTTATAGAAAACACAGATTACATGGCGAGTCCTCGAAGTTGAACTCTAGCCTCTATTCTAGAATAGAAATATTTTCATTTTCATTATAATAAGTTTTGTTTTTATATTCATCGGTAGTTATCCCCTGTCTTTGCCCCTAAAAGTAGAGTTTAAATGTGCCTGATTTTGATCTATATAAAATAGAATCATAACATAATATATCTTTTGTGTCTGGCTTCTTTCATTTGATATTATTTTTAAGAGATGCATCTATATTGCTATATGGAGCTATAATTTGTTCATTTTCATTGTTATACAGTTTTCAGTTGCATGAGTATACTATAGCTTATTTATACTGTTATAAATGGATATTAAGTTCATTTCTGGTTTTTGGCAACTTCCAACAGTAAAACCATAAGCATTTTTGTAGCAGTATTCTAGTGCACATATGCAAGAGTTTATCTAAGCTATATGCCTGTGAGTGAAATTGCTGAGTCATAAGAAATACATTCAAACAATATAATCTGAATTAACACTACAGTTTACAGCCTATTAATCAGCTTTATTAGCTCATTCCTCCTAAATCAACTTAATGACAGTAGCCTTAACTTTTCACTAATATTTTCTGACTCCCTGTCAGTGCCCTTATTAACATTAACGACATGACTTCTTCCACTAATACCCATAGCCAGTCAGTTTCATCTATCACTAGATGAAAGAATCACCAACCTTCCTTAAAAGCTATATATTACGATACTAGTTATGCTACAAATATTCTTAATTACAACTTTTACTGCTATAGAACAAATCTTATTTTATATTTTATTTGAAGCAACATTAATTCCAACCCTAATCATCGTCACCCGCTAAGGAAACCAAACAGAATGATTAAAAGCAGGACTTTATTTTATATGCAAGTAAGATCACTCCCACTTCTCATTGCCCTAATCTTTATCCAAAATCTTATAGGTTCCTTAAACTTTCTAATAATTCATTACTGAACTGAAACAGTATTTAGTTCTTAATGTAATATTTTCCTATGACTAGCATGCATAATAGTATTTATAGTAAAAATACTTCTTTATGGCCTATACCTCTGATTACCAAAAGCATGTTTCAAACCCTCCACTACCGGGTCCAGAGTGCTTGCGGCCATACCACTCCAACCAGGTGGCTATGGAGTGTTATGAGTTATAGTACTAAACCCCCTAACAAATTACATGCATATCTTTTTCTTACATTATCCTTATAAGGAATACTTATAACAGCTTCATCTGTCCACAGAAAACGGACTTAAAATCACTCATTGCAGGGGTACCTGGGTGGTTCAGTCAGTTTAGCACTGACGTCAGCTCAGGTCATGATCTCACAGTTAGTGGGTTTGAGCCCCGTGTCCGGCTCTGTGCTGGCAGCTGGGAGCCTGGAGTCTGTTTTGGATCCTCTGTCTCCCTCTCTGCCCTTCCCCTGCTCACACTCTGTCTCTGTCTCAAAAATAAAAAACATTAAAAAAAATCACTCTTTGCATATTCCTTTCTCAGCCACATAGTGCTAATAATGGTAGCCATTCTTATCTAAACACCATGAAGCTATATAGGAGCTACAGCCCTAATAAGTGCCCACATCCTTATATCACCACTGTTTTGCCTAGCAAATTCAAACTGTGAACAGATTCCCAGCTGAACTATAACTCTAGCTCAGGGATTACAGATTCTCCTACTAACAGCAGCATGAGGACTTCTAGTGAGCCTTACCAATTTGGCCTTACCCCCAACAATTAGCCTAATTAGAGAACTATTTGTAATTACATCATCATTTTTGTGATCTAACTTTACCATTATCCTAATAGGAATTAACATTGTTATTACTACTCTATATTCCCTTTATATATTGATCAAAACACAATGAGGCAAATATATGTACCATATCAAAAATTTTAACCATCATTCACATGAGAAAATGCTCTCATGGTCCCACATTTACTACCCTGTTCCTTATATCAGTTAACCCCCAAATTATTTTGACATCTATCTATTGTATATATAGGTCAATAAAAATATTAAATGGTGAATCTAATAATAGAAACTCAAAACTTTTTTTTTTCCAAAACTTCTTATTTACTGAGAAAATATGCAAGAATTAATTCATGCCTCCAGGTATAATAATATAGCCTTTCCAAACTTTTAATGGATAGAAGTAATAATCCATTGATCTCAGGAACCAAAAAATTGGTAAAACTCCAAATAAAGGTAATAAATCTATTCACCTCTTCTATGCTAATTTTACTATTTATGGTAACTTTATCAATCATAATAATCACTTGTAAGATCTACAAAAGCAATCTATATCTATACTGCGTAAAAACTATTATCTCATATGCCTTCGTCTCATAGTATTTGTTTATTGGGCCAAGAGAAAATTATTTCAAACTGACACTGAATAACCATTCAAACCCTAAAGTTATTGTTTAGCTTTAAACCAGATTATTTCTCAGGTGCCTGGGTAGCTGAGTTGGTTAAGAGACCGACTCATGACTTGGCTCAGGTCATGTACTCGTGGTTCATGAGTTCGAGCCTTGCATTAGGCTCTGCGCTGATAGTGCTGAGCCTGCTTGGGATTCCTTGCCCTCTCTCTCTGCTACTCCCCCACTTGCTCTCTCTCTCAAAATAAATAAAAATAAACTTAAAATAAACTAGATTATTTCTCAATAATATTTCTGCTAGTACATTTTGTTACATGGTTAATTATAGAATTCTTGATATGATATATACATTCAGATCACAATGTTATCCAAATTTTTCAAATACTTATATTCCTTATTACTATTCTAATCTTTGTCACTGCCAACAACCCCTTCCAACTTTCACCAGATGAGGAGTAGGAATTATGTCATTTCTGCTAATCAGATAATAAAATGGCTGAGCAGATGCAAGCACCGTTGCCCTTTGAACGATTCTATATAAATGCCCCAGAGATGTTGGATTTATTATGTCAATAGCATGATTGCTATTCAACCTAAAGTCACAAGATTTCCTTTTTTTTATTAAAAAAATTTTTTTTAGGGTTTATTCATTTTTGAGAGACAGAGCGCAAGTGGTGGGTGGGGCAGAGAGAGAGGGAGACACAGAATCGGAAGCAGGCTCTGGGCTCTGAGCTGTTAGCACAGAGCCCGATGCAAGGCTTGAACTCACTGTAAGATCATGGCCTGAGCCGAATTTGGACGCTTAACTGACTGAGCCACCCAGGCGCCCCTAAAGTCATGAGATTTTCAAGAAATTTTTAAATTCAACTTTAACCATGTTAATCAATTAATTGGACTTTTTTAGCTGCAACTGGCAAATTTGCCCAATTTGGCCTTCACCCATGACTCCCTGAGCCATGGATGGCCCTTCACGTGTCTCAGCCGTACTTCATTCAAGTACAATAGTTGCAGCAGGTAAAAAGTAATCCCTTTCCACCCATTAATAGAAGACAACAAAGCCATTCAAACATTAATATTTGGAGTATTAATGTTTGGAATTATCACCTAGGAGCTATCACCACACTATTTATGTATTGCTATATATATATATAGCAAATAGCAATCTGTGCTTTTACTCAAAATGGTATTTAAAAGATTGTTGCTTTAAAAAAAAAAAAGGAGGGGCGCCTGGGTGACTCAGTCAGTTGAGCAACTGACTCTTGACTTTGGCTCAGGTCATGAACTATGGTTTGTGAGTTTGAGCCCCATATTGGGCTCTGTGCTGACAGCTCAGAGCCTGGAGCCTGCTTCAGATTCTGTGTCTCCCTCTCTCTGTGCCCCTCCCCTGCTCACACACACTCTCTCTTTCTCTCTCTCTCTCTCTCAAAAATAAATAAACATTAAAAAAAAAAAGAGTGTTGCCTTTTCCACCTCAAGCCAGTTAGGCCTAACAATATTAACTATCGTAACAGTATTAATCAACCATATCTTAACATTGCTACACATCTGGACATTCATGTGTTACAGTTTTTGGCTATTATGAATAAAGCTGGTGTATACAGACTTTTATGTATAATTATTTGTGTGTATATTTGTTTTCATTTTTCTTGGGTAAATACCTTAGAGTGGAATATCTCAGTCATATGGTAGGTATGTGTTTAACCTTTTGAGAAGCTGCCATGCAATTTTCCCAAGTAGATTTTCCAGTTTATGTTTATAATCCATGAGCAGTATGTGAGCGTCCTAGTTGCTTCACATTCTTGGCAACACTTGGTAACGTCACTTTCTTTCATTTGAGCCATTCTAATGGGTGTGTAGAGATTGTATATTTATTTTCCTAATGACTAATGTTGAGGATCTTTCCATGTAGTTACTTAAAATTCATATATCTTTGTGAAGTCTCTTCACATTTGACTTTGTCAAATCTTTTGCCCTGTTAAAAGATTTGGTTTGTCTTCTTTTCACTGAGTTGTAACAGTTCTTAATATAGTCCAGATCCGCATCTGTATTATGTATATATGTGTTGCAAATATTATCTCCCATGTTGTGGGTTGTTCTTTAATTTTCTTAATGATAAGTTCCTACTTTTGATAAAGTCCAATTCATCAGCTTTTTATTCTTATGGTTCATGTTATTCGTGTCCTAGGTAACAAATTTTTATACCCTGCAAGTTTACAAAGATTTTCTCCTATGTTTTGTTACAAAAGTTTTCATGGATGCCTGGGTGGCTCAGTTGGTTGAGCATATGACTCTTAATTTCAGCTCAGGTTATGATCCCAGGATCATGGGATCAAGCCTCATGTTGGGTTCTGTGCTAAGCATGGAGACTTGCTTGGGATATTCTCTCTCTCTCTCTCCCACTCTCCCCCTCCCTCTGCCCATTCCCCTGCTCCTGCTCTCTCTCTAAAATTTAAAATAAATAAATAAATAAATAAATAAAAAACAAATAAAATAAAAATTTTCTTCTTTTTAGCTTTTATGTTTGTATCTCTGATCCATTCTGAGTTAATTTTTAAAATACACTATGAGATAAAGGTTGATGTTTTTCTTTTCAGTATCATCTGATGAAAGTGGCTTGGTTTTCTCATTGATTTCCTTGCTAACTTGCAGGAAATAAATGACCGTGTGTGTGTGTGTGTGTATATATATATGTGTATTTGTCCCATGACCTATCAGTTTTGTTGGAGATTCCTTAGAATATTTTGCAACATGATCATATCCAACACGATATTGGGTCATATATCAATACTACACCATCTTGATTGATCTACCATTGTTGTGTGTCTTGAAAACAGCCGATCTTTCAACTTTATTCTCTTTAAAATTTGCTTCGGTGATTCTAGGCCCTTTGCATTTCCATACAGATTTTCGAATCTGCTTGTCAATTTACTTTTTATTAATTTGGCTTAAATTTTGACTGGGATTGCATTGAATTTATAGGTAAACTTGATAAGAATTGGCATCGGGGTAGTATTGGATTTCCTAATGCATGAATGTGGTATATTTCTTATTTTGCTCTTTAATTTCCTTTAGCAATGCTTTATAGTTCAGTGTACGGATTTCACACATATTTTAAAAGTTCATCCCTAAGAAGTTCATTGTTTTGGGTGGTATTATAAATGGAATTGTGTTTATATTGCATTTTTTAATTTTTCATTGCTTGTCTATAGGAATATAGTTGGTGTTTTATAACATTGTAACCTCCAATCCTGCCTAGCGCTTTTTTATAGTTGTAATAGTTTTGTTGGAGATTCCTTAGGATATTTTACAATGTGATCATATTTTTTTTTTGTTACGAATTCAGTTTCTTCAGTTGATACTGATCTATTTAGTTTCCTACTGTTTCTTCTGTCAGTTTCGATAGTTTGTATCTTTGAAGGAAATGTTTCTTCTGAGTTGTCAGATATATTGACATAAAGTTTTTCATAATATTTCTTTATTATGAATTAATATTTTATTCCCTAACAATGGTAATTTATGTCTTTTTTTTTCTTTTCTGCAATCAGTCCAGCTAGAGATTTACCAATATGAATGACTTTTTCGAAGAACCAGTATTTGGTTTCATTGATTTACTTTTTTTTTTTTTTAATGTTTGTTTATTTACTTTGAGAGAGGGAGAGCATGGGAGGGGTAGAGAGAGAGGGAGAGAGAGAGAATCTTAAGCAGGCTCCATGCTGATGGCATGGAGCCTGACATGGGGCTCAATCCCACGACCCTGGGATCATGACCTGAGCTGAAATCAAGAGTTGGAGGCTTAATTGACTGAGCCACCCAGGTACCCCTTGATTTACTCTTTCTATATATTTATTTTGTATTTCATTGACTTCTGTTCCTTATTATTTCCTTCCTTTTACTGGTTTGGCTTTAATTTGCTCTTTTCATTCTATCTTCCTGCAGTGGGAGCTTTGTTTAATTTAGGCTTTTCTTTCATACTGCAATAGAGAGTTGAGTAGGTGTGCTAGGATGTTCTGGCCAGCAAATCCTAAGATATGTACTATCTGGCCCTTTACAGAAAATTTGGCCAACCCTTGCTCTAGGGGCTATAATAAACATCTTTATCTTTATCACGTAAAATATAGTAAGTAATCTTAAAACATTATATTTCTATTTATCGTCCTTAGTACAATTGTTGTATATCTGTTACGTTTGTATACCTTATATCCCAGCAATGCGGTGTTATAACATTTGCCTTAAACAGTCGTATATCTTTTTAAAAGAGAAGAAAACAGTATACATATCCATTATGTTTACCTACAAATTTACCATTCCTGATATTCTTCATTCTAACTGGTGGATCCAAGTTGCCATCTGGTGTCATTTCTCTTCTTCCTAAAGAGCTTAAGGTTTTTGGTTTTGTTTTTAATATAGATCTCCTGGTGTTGAATCCTCTGAGTTTTTGCTTATTCAAAAATCTTTATTTCTCCTTCAATTTTGTAGTATAGTTTCGCTGGATATAGAATATTTGGTTGACAAAATTTTTTCCTTTCAGCCCTTTGAATATGTTGTTCCAGTATCTTTTGTTCTTTTTTTCTGATGAGAAGCTTGTGATTAATTATACTGTTGGTTCCTTTTTATGCAACAGATTGTTTTCTGTGACTTCTTTCAATTCTGCAAGCTCTTTCTGCTAAATTGAATTTCTGGGCCCACTCAGAGTCAGTTTCTGCTGACTGCCATTTTCTTCAAAATGAGTCACTTTCTTGTCTCCTTTTGTCTAGTAATTTTTGTTGAAAATTACCTATTGTCTTGACCCTCAATAATAGGGATATTTCTAGAATTTTAATATTAAGTATGTTGTTAACTCTTTTCTAATAGATACTCTTTATTTAAGAAAGTTTGCTTCTATTGCGAGTTTAGTAAGTTTTTTTTTTTTTAATGTTTATTTATTTGAGAGAGGTAGGGGTAGAGGGAGAGATGCAGAGCTCGAACTTACAAGCTGTGAGATTGTGACCTGAGGCAAAGTCAGATGCTTAACCCACTGAGCCATCCAGGCGTCCCCAAGGTTAGAGTGTGAGCAGGGTAGGGGCAGAGAGAGAGAGAGAGAGAGGGAGAGAGAGAGAATCCCAAGCAGGCTCTCCGCCATCAGCACAGAGCCTGATGCAGGCCTTGAACCATGAACCATGAGACCATGACCTGAGCTGAAATCAAGAGTTGGATGCTTAACCGACTGAGCTACCCAGGCGCCCCTAAAAATAGCACTTTTACACATGAATAAGTACAGTGTAATTCAATGTATGATTATCTGCTCTATTTTTATGCCATCTTTGGGTTGGGTATTAAATTATTTATTAGATTATTTATTAGATTATGGTTTGTGTACTAGATTATGTAAGTGTTGGTAATTGTCAGTCTTTCTATCTTTTGTGCTTGGAAAATTTTAACAACAAAGGAATAATCTGTTTTTGTTTCTTGAAGTTTTGTAGACTTTGCTTACAAAACCATTTTAGAGGGTACTAAGGGTAGATCTTTATTACTTTCTCAATTTCTTGTATTGAAAATTATTCTATTGAAAGTTATTTGTTCCTTCTTCTTGAGTCACACTTTAATTATTCGCATTTTCCTTAAATGTCCATTACATTCAGATAAGTAGTTTTCATAATGTGGTTCAGGGCCCTAGGGGTCCTTGCAAGAGGTCCATGGGGTCAAAGGCATTTTCATAATGATATATAACTGCCTTCTAGAGGCTACATGATATGTACCGTTGCAGCAAATTGAATGTAGAAGCAGATATGAAAATCCAATGATCTTTTATTAAGACATACGGTAAAGAGAATTGCAAAAGTGTACCTGTGTCACTGTTCTCACTAAATTATTTTGTCTGAAAAATACAGTATTTTTTCATGTTTATGTTAATATGTAATGAATTTATGACTTTTGTTAATTTTAAATGAATTAATACATATTTTTAAACATTCATTGTTTTAATTGCTAATATTATAATTATTCATAGATATAACCAGCATAAACAAAGCTATTTGGGGTCTTCAAAAAATTTTAAGAAGGTAAAGAGTCTTGAAACTAAACTGTTTGAGAACCACTGATCTAGATTTAACAATTTAATTTTTTTGAAAATAAATGTACTCTTCTATAATTCTTGAAATCTTCTTTGAGTAGAATATTCTCCTGTACAAGTATATATATCCGCATCTGTATGTACACATACCTAGTGCATACATTTTTGTTTTTACATATTTGTTGTGTCTCTTTGTGCGACTATGACCAGAACCCCAACTTGGATGAAAGAACTGAGCTTGTTGGCGTTTGGGTTTTTCTTTGTGGCTGATTTTGTCCACAGGCCACGTTTATAGAAGTGGTTTAGACTTGCGAGCTGGCAGACTTCAGATAGTAGGCCTAGATGAAAAGCATAGAGTTTCCTAGCCCCAGAAGGAGGGGTGAGAGGCCCCCTAGGGAAGCTGCTCTCATAGTCCAACCTCATCCTCTGATGGTTGTGCTGGATATCTTGAAACCCATATTGTGCCCCCAAAGTAAGAATCCAGAGGTGTTCCTAGATTAAGGCTTCGTGGTACAGGGTTTTGGCCGCTGTAACTCCCATGCTCCGTATGTTTTGAGGGCCGGCAATCTATGCATACCAGCCATCTGTCCTCAGTGCACTCCCTTCTCCGATTCCACTGAGCTGGACTGTTTGATCTTCTTACCTGTAATGACTGTTCAGAAGCCTCCAGCTCTCGGGGCACCTGGGTGGCTCAGTTGGTTAAGCGTCCGACTTCAGCTCAGGTCACGATCTCACGGTTCTTGAGTTTGAGCCCTGCATTGAGCTCTGTGCTGACAGCTCAGAGCCTGGAGCCTGCTTCAGATTCTGTGTCTCCCTCTCTCTCTCTCCCCCCCACTATGTCTCTTTCTCTCTTTCTCTCTCTCTCTCTCTCAAAAATAAATAAATATCTTCAAAAAATTTTTTTAATTAAAAAAAAAAAAAAAAGGAAGCCTCTGGCTCTAAAGGCCAGTGCCCATGGAGACTATCGCAGGGCACAAATGCCTGGGCCAAGTACCTCCTTCCTGCCTCCTGTGCACCAGAAGGTCCTTCTTGGAAGGGAATCCAGTACAGTGTGAGGCCTAGAGCTACAGCCCAAGACCTGGACCAAAAACAGCATTAGAGCTTGGGAAAGCCTCAGCTCATTCTTTTAGGAAATGGGTTGACGACTGTTGACAAAAGTTAGTTAGTGAGATCCCAGACTAGAAAAGACCCCAATTCTCCCTGCTGTAGTTTTCAAAATCGTTTCCTTGATCCTGAAGTGGAGGGCGCACAGACAGGTTGAGCAGTCACCTGGATTTTAACAATAGCCCCCTAACTGCTGTCTCTGTTTCCATGTTTGTCTCCTATCACTTTAAAAGGTAAGTCAGTCGTATCCTTCCTATGCTCACTCTCCTATCGTCCCCATCTCCCGCAGAGGAAAATCAAAGTCCTTTAATTGCCTGCAAGGGCCGATGGCAGTCCTGCCCTAGCACTGCATCTCATCAGTTCTTTGACCTCATACCTGTTTCTGTCTTCTTTGACCGTTCAGTCACATCGGCCGCCTTACTGCTTATTCACTGGACATACGAGGCACAGCTTCTGCCTCAGGGCCTTTGCTTGCTGTTCCTTCTGCATGAAAGGTTTCTTCCTCAGATACATTCATGGCTCCTTCCCTCTCCGCCTTCATATCTTTTCCCAAGTGTTGCCTCATAGTGAGGCTCTCCTTGACCACCCTATTTGAAATTGCAGGTCACTTCTCCATTCCCCATTCCTCTTTCACTTTTCTCCTCTGTCTTTATCACTCCACATTGCATTTAGCACAGAAAGTAGTGAGTGATTTCTTTGTTTGTTTTGCGATTCTTGGCCATCAGTTTTACAAAGGCAAGGGTTTCTGTCTGTTTGCTAATATATACCTGACACACGTGGGCGTACAGCAGTATCTTGTCATTGGCTGTGGCCACTCTGGACCATGTTCAGCACGTCCCCCCCAAGTCCCCAGCAGCAGCAGTGCAGTTTACGTCTGTCCAAAGGTCAGGTTAAAAGGAAGAAACGGGGAGTAGGAGGAAGGAGGTCCTGTGTTCTCCCCTACCCGCCCCCCACCGGGGGCCCTCCTACTTTCTTTCTTTGCCGAAGAAACAGAGAGCCTTTGAAGTTGAGATAATATACAGTGGAGAAAGAGACAGAGAAAATCATGTTCCAAAATAAATGACAGTGTATTCTGTACTTTTTAACATGTTATTTAAAAAGAATAAAAGAAAATGAGGGGGGGAAAACCCCAAACCTTCTCCAAATATGTGGTTCTAGTCCCTTTTTCATTTCTGTTATGTGCTTATACTAAGGTGCAGTAAGTGATTTTCAGACTTTTTTGCTTATATACCCTTCTCCTGCCCCAAAAGAAGTTTGAGAAACTATGTACTCCCTCACATATTTTGAAATCAACATCTAAAATGTTTCATTAATAAGTTTAATTTGTAGTAAAGAATATTACTTTTAAAAATGTTTCCATCGGACAGTATTCACAGGTGAAACGATTTGTCTTGGATTTTCTTTAAAAAAAAAAAAACAAAAAAAATCTTGATGGGACGTCTGGGCGGCTCAGTTGGTTAAGTCTCCGACTTCAGCTCAGGTCATGATCTCTCGGTTTGTGGGTTCGAGCCCCGTGTCGGGCTCTGTGCTGACCGCTCAGGGCCTGGAGCCTGCTTCGGATTCTTAGTCTTCCCCTCTCTCTCTGCCTCTCCTTTACTCGTACTCTGTGTCTCTGTCTCTCAAAAATAAACATTAAAAAATTTTTTTTAATAAAAAAATAAAAAATAAAAAACTCGAGGCCATTTCTCTACCAAAAAAAAAAAAAAAAGGTAATGAAGATAGATACAACTAGATTGGCAAAATGTTGGTACCTTGAAGCTGGCTCAAAGGGCACATGGGAATTAATGTATTATTCTTTCTACTTATGTCTACTTTTGTGTTTGTTTTATTTTCTTCCTTTCATGTTGGAGATTTTCTCTAAATGAATAAGTGATCTTTGTTCATTCATTAAGCCTAGGGCACTTAAACAGCGATTGAAAGTTATGTCCGTATAGAGCAGGATAGTGGTGCTTGTGGACCAGGTTTTATTGGAGGAAAACAGGAGGTAGCAAACTGACTTTTTCACATGGAGAGGCCATATATCACTTTCTGAAACTTTCCCCTCAGAAACCATCTAGTTCATCCAACGATGAATCCTCTAATCTTCTGTCCAGAGAGGTGTAAGTTTGGCTGCCTCAGTACCCAGAGCAGGGTGGGAGAGGGAGCTGCAGGTCTCCCTGCAGACTGTAAGCTCTCACTGAACACTCCTGTTTTCCTTGCAGGGCCTCACTTGAGCCGTCCTCTTTCCAGGGACTTCTGAGTGCTGATACCTCTAGTTTGGTACCCAGAGTATAAATCTGCTCTTGCTTGGTGCCAGGGAGAGGGCCTGGGGGTCTGTTCATTCCTTATACAAGCTGTTAGCTGTTTCTCCTGTTAGCCAATTTCACGCTCTCCTGTCTTACACCTCTAGTCCTCCATTTTGCCGGGTTTGGAGGGGCAAGTGTCTCCTTTTGCCAGCACTTAAGAATCAGCTTCCTGGGGCGCCTGGGTGGCTCAGTGGGTTGGGCGGCCGACTTCGGCTCAGGTCATGATCTCGCGGTCTGTGAGTTCGAGCCTCACATCGGGCTCTGTGCTGATGGCTCAGAGCCTGGAGCCTGTTTCGGATTCTGTGTCTCCCTCTCTCTCTGCCCTTCCCCTCCTCATGCTCTGTCTCTCAAAAATAAATAAATGTTAAAAAATATTAAAAAAAAAAAAAAAAAAAAGAATCAGCTTCCTACGTTCTGCTGCTTTCCGCTCCTGCATTCCCTTTTTGTCTTCATGTATGCAGACTTGGGGTGATGAGTTATTTTTTTGTTCCATTGTAGATCGAGTTTCTTTTTCCGTTTCTTATTCTCCATCTTATGTTGAGATGATTTTCCAAAGGAGAAGCAGACAGAAAGGGCTTTATTCCACCACCTTGAAGCCCTAAGTCTTTATTTTATAGTAACAAATTATGTCGGCATATTTATAAAGTAATACCTAAATGCTTGAAAATTATTTTTAAAGTTTATTTATTTTGAGAGAGAGAGCATGAGCAGGGGAGGGGCATAGTGAGAGGGAGAGAGAATCCTGAGCAGCCTCTGTGCTGTCAGGACAGAACCTGACTTAAGGCTCAATCCCATAAACTGTGAGATCATGACCTGAGCTGAAACCAAGGGTCAGACGCTTAACCAGCTGAGCCACCCAGGCATGCCCTAAATTTTTAAAATCCAGTCTTTATCCCTAAGAATATATCTAGTACAAATCAAGTTCAACACACAGAGTGACTTCAGTCTTGTAATTTTCCTGCGATAACTTGGAATAATTTTTAATAGTTCTCTTCATAGAGTTTCTTGAGTTCTCCATTGAAGAGACCTTTTTTCAACATTTAATAGATTCCCAGCAATTAACAATTAATTTGTCTCTTTGGTATTCTAAAACTTAGCATTTAATATTAAAAATTGTTTCTCTTGGTAGTAATTTTGAGGTAAAATTGTATTTATGTCTTGAAATTGGCTACATTTGATACGTTGAAGTCTCTTGAATATACAAGTTCACTTTTTGTTAACTGATATTTCAGTGAGGATGCTAGTTCTCTAAAATCACATTCTAGGAGGAAACATATTTGCATCCCCTCAGTCACACCCCAGGTGCTAACAGATACTTGTTGAGATAGCTTTGCTTCACTGATAATAACTTCAGAGTTACCTGAAATTCAGTTGCCAAGTTATCCTCTCATTAGCCTATGACACTCAAGGACAAGACTGAACCATATCTGTCTTTTTTTTTTTTCAGTTAAAAATTTAAATTTGAGTATAGTTGACACGTAATGTCACAGTAGTTTTAGGTGTGCAACGTAGTGATTAGAAAGATTATACATTATGCTGTGTTTAACACCACAAGTGTAGCTGCCGTCTGTTGCCATACATCACTCTTACAATATCGTCGACTGTGTTCCTTGTGCTGTGTTTTTATTCCCGTGACTTGTTCATTCCATAACTAGGAAGCTGTATCTCACACTACTCTTCGTCCATTTTATCAGTCCCTTGCCCTCCTCCCCTCTGGCAGCCACCAGTTTGTCTTCTGTGTTCTTAGGTCTGGTTCTGCTTTTTGTTTGTTTATTCATATGGTTTCGTGGTTCTTTTTTAGATTCCACATGACTGATATCTGTCTTTATGTGTGTCCCAGAGCCTTTCATTCATTGCCAACTCTTGTGTCTTTTCTGATCCCCCTTCCCACCTTCACTCCTACCTTCCCACCCCCATAGAACCGCCTCTGGTGGTTATTTCCAGTTAAGTCTTTCAGAGCCATGCAAACATCAGCACCTAGAATGTTGAAAAACGCAATAAAAATCTCCTTCTTAAAATTCAGAACTTAGAAATAGAATTCTCCTGGGAACTGGGTCAGTAGAGCTGTACGCTCTAATTTTGCCCTGCAGATTCTGGGGCATTCTGTCTTTGCTGATTTGTCCTTGCTTTTTCCCTCTTGTCAAAAATAAAAAGTTCAATCTTTTTAATGCTATCCAAAGGTTGTATTGCCAATAATAGTAGGAAGAGCTGAAACGAGAAGGTTTTATGTCCCACTTCATTTTTTTTTCTCCCTCAACCCTGTAGGGAAAGATAATGTAGAGGATATGAGTGGGTTTTCAAACATATTGGCTTAAGTTTTATTAATCAAAAGAGACACCCAGACTCATTCTGTTAGTCATTACATCATGGGTGTTAGAGACTTGGGAAAAGAAGAATAAGGTTGAGGCAGGGAGGTGGTAGAGGTGAGGAGACACGGGCGAGGAGTCTTTACCTCAGCCAGGTGCTGGAGCCCAGCAGTGGCTCTAGGAATGTATTCTCTTGCCTCCTCTCTTACCTTCCTCTTTCAGCTACTACGCCTGACACCAAACCTGTCGCCAAGTGAGGAGCAGGCCCCGGTGAGGTCGGCGCTCATGGCTGTAGCAAGCTGGGGATTGGGGAGGAGGAGAAGGAAAGGTTAGGCAGGCATGCTGGAAGAGGAGAGAAGAGTTACTCTTGTTACTGACCTTGTTGTTGGACCTAATGCAGGTAGAATCCATAAACGTATGTGTGCGTGCACGTGTGTGTGTGTGTTGGGAGAGGGGATGAGGGTAATACCTCTAGCTTTCCACACAGCTATTGGCACTTTCCTGTTGGTACATTATCTTTGTTATTATAAATGAGTCCAGGAAATGTGTAGGATTCAAAAGATTTTTAGAGTTTTATAAAGGGCATTAGTGGTAATTTAGAACCCTAGTATCACTGCTGGTCACCAAGTCCTGCCAGTCTCTCCATCGTCTCGAAAGCTGCTTACTCCTCTCCATTCCCACACATATTTTCCCATGTATGATAATGAGGCCTTTTGGTATAAGAACTCTTATTTTCTTAAGCTACCATGTAAGAAAAATAATAGTATGCAAATGATGGGTATTGTGACTTAATGAATTAAAGAAGATCAAATATTGTCCATTCTCTAGCACGTTTATTTAGCACACTGCCATGGGACTTTGTATATATGTAAACGTGTCTCTTCTTCTGTTATGGTTTCATTCTTTGGAGTCATGCCCTAGCATGGCACTTAAAACCTGCCGACCTTTCCAGTTTCACCTCTAGTTGTTGAATCCCTGCTCAGAGTTATGCACACATATACATATAACCTAAGCACCAGTTTTACTGAATTGTTGCTCCCCAACATGCCATTTTTAAAGCCTGTCTTTCTTTCTGCCCTTCCCGCCTGCCACTTCTACTTAAATCGGTGTTGGTTTGGCCCTACTATTATCAACTCTCACTGTTTGGTGCTATATGAACCCCCAGCTCAGAACCCTAAGCTCAAAAGCCATCCCCAGGCATAGACTTTCCATGGTGTGTGTGTGTGTGTGTGTGTGTGTGTGTGTGTGTGTGTGTGTGTGTGTGTGTTACCAGAGTACATAAGCACTTTAGCAAGCATGTTATACTGCGGCTTCATTTCACACTTGCCTCGAATTCTCTAATACAGTTAAAGCAGAGTCCAGGATTAAGTCGTGTGGTTCCTGAATTTTCAGGAGATGACATACTGCCTTTGGTACCAAATTTGATTAAGCTTGATAACTTTAATGCCATTTGGTTCTGTTGGGGAGGACGAATTAAATTGCTTACTCTAGAGAATGATTTTTTCTCCACTGACTAAGAACTAGAACATTTATTAAGATTATCTTGGTGACCTGAAAGAAAAATGTACTTTTCTTCCTCAGCAGAAGCAGGTCCAGGGCATTATTAGCATGTAGTAAAAATTGAATAATTGAGCAACACTGCCTCTTTGGGATTCAGTCTTCCAGCCCCTGCTGTGTGATTAGTTCTGTCCAACCTGCCGCATTGCTTGAGCAGGAAACCTGCAGAGGATTAGGAAGGAAACACCCTCTAGCAAATCTCAGGTACTAAAGACTTTTGATTTAATTTTATATGTTACACATGGTAATCTGGTTTCCCTTGGCAACCTCCAGTTCTGCCCTACTTTATAATCAGAGAATGGCAGGACATATTGCAGATTTGATGGCATCACCTGAAAGTGAGTGTAGAAAACAGGATTTGCTTCAAAAGCAGAGATGAAAAGGTCACTAAAAAAGGACAGAAGACGGGCACCTGGATGGGTGAGCATCCAATTCTTGATTTCGGCTCAGGTCATGATCCCAGGGTCATGGGATCGAGCCCTGTGTCAGGCTCCATGCTGAGTGTGGAGGCTTCTTAGGGTTCTGTCTGTCTTTCTCTCTTCCCTTCTCCCTCTCCTTCTCTCCCCGACTCATGCTGTCTTTCTCTCTCAAACAAAAGGCACAAGAGTCTGAGTCCCCTTAAAGAAGGGACAGATAGTTCTCAATAGCTTAGATACCCATGATGAGAGAAGTTCTAGAACTGCCTACAGCAGAGCAGTTTGGGATGTGAGGGAAAGGAATCAAGTCTTGGAAATCTTTTAAGGGATAATAATTTTATTATTTGTGAATTGCAGTTAAGGTTTTAATTCAAAAATGACAATAATAGTTACTGTCTATTAAGTACATGCCAAGAATCTTGCTTGGTTCTTTACATACACAACTTCATTAAATTCCCACAGTGTCCCTTGAAAGGCAGTATTAATATATCCTGTTATGGATGAAAAAACAAGTATTTATTGATCTCTTAAAACATGAAGGCTGAGGAAGGTGGGGCAATATTGACTGCAAGGTGCCAGCTTTGGGAGACCATTATTTACTTTTTTTCTATGATCTTAGAGTCCTTTAAGTCTTAATAGCCTCTCTTACAAAACAGTATACTAACTAATGCCCATTAATGATGACGTTTAGCCGTCCAGAAAAGTTTAAATTCCATTCATCTTAGTCTAAATCTTTCATTTGACACATTCGGAAACTGAGGGTCAGAAATTTAGTAACGCCTAAAGCCAGGTCTCCAGACTCCGAGTAATTCGTGTATTACACCGTGCCCACGTTCTCTGAAAGAGGGCCTGAGTAGATGAAGGAAAGAAGGATGAGGACTTGTAGAGCTATCAGCGGTGTTAGATTGAGCCAGCCAAGTAAATAAACTACCGGATCAGAAGGTACCAATGAGATGTTCAGGCACTGACGACAGCTCTAGTTCTTCCTGGGCCAGTCATTAATTTATTCTGCTCGGTTCATGTCTGAACCAAGTAAGTCACCTAAGATTTCTGAATGATTGTAAGTCTTTAAAAGTATCCAGGGTCCCTCTGGTCTTTTGAAGTTTAAAAGGACAGGATTCCACATACGAACCATGATGTGTGTAGGGGCGGGCAGGTCTAATATTCAAATAGCGATAATGGCCATTCCTGTGACGTGTGGATGCAGAGACTACATATGGTATTTTGTTGACTTATACACGTGAGCTCCTGTCATGTTCACAAAATGCTATATGCTGAGGTAGGACATGTCGTTAGCTTTCTGTAAGGTAACAGCTGTGGCATCTTAATGGCAAACCGAGAAATCTTAGTGTCACATTCTTACTGTGTAAAGCATTTTCCATGAATTTAATCCTTATAACAACCATGATTGTGAATGTTATTATCTCCATTTTCGCAACTTTTTCAGTTTTTATTAATTCTTCCCAGAACATTTTTTCTAACATTTTATTATGAGCATTTTTTGAGGTTTTATTTTTAAGAAATCTCTACACCCGACATAGGGCTCGAACTTAGAACCCCAAGATCAAAAGTCGCACACTTCACCAACTGAGCCAGCCAGGCACCCCTAGTATGAGAATTTTTAAATGTTCAGTAAGGTTGAAAGAATTACACAGTGAACACCCGTATACCTACCTAGATTCTATCACTATTATTCTTTTTCTATATCTTCTTTATTTTCTTTCTAGTCATCAATTAATCCGTTCACCCATTGTAGTTTTATGTGTATTCCAAAGTGACTTACAGATGTTGGTATACTTACATAGGGATATTATTAATTAAATAGAGTTAAAAATGTGGTAGCCCTATTATAAAACAAAACAAAACAAAAAACCTGAGGCCTTTAATTCTGTTTGGGGGACATAGTACGTACTCTGTCACTTTGGGCCTTCTGTGAAAAAGTAAGATATTTTAAGAAAAAAAAGCAAACTACTTACGTTAAACACTTGTACCTCATTCACGAGAGAGGAATGTGTAGGGAGGAGGGAGATACCCCGGTTGAATTCCTAGGCCACGGTAACCCAGCACTGCAAAGTGGCGTCTTACCTCATTTCTGACTTTAAATGAGATTCGAGGTCATTGCTACATTTCTGAACACTCAGTACTCCCCAAAAAGGAGTTTGATTAGCAAATTAGTTAAGCACTTTAGTAATGATATTGGAACTTCGTTTCAATGAACATTTTTCCCCTTTTCTCTTCTTCTGGGTGTGACTAAATTGCCTACAGCACGCTGCATGGTTGCTGGTAAAACAGGAAATGGGGTAAGTAATTTAGGTAGGGAATTTTTTCTACCATTTAAATATAAGCTACCTGATTCTTTTTTTTTTCTGAATGTTTATTTAAGCTACCTGATTCTTAAAGTACTTTTACTACTACTACCTCCTTTTTTAGAGTGAGTTCACTAGCTCCTAGAGAAATTAACAGAAAGAAAAAAATTTTAGGGTATGAATTAGGTGTCAACCTTGTTTAATTAGTTTATTTGCATGGCATCTTTCTAGCGCCCATTAAAATGGATTCATTTTTTCATATATTTAACAAGAATATAAATACATATTTTACATGTATATATAAGGCACTTATATAATGTAGTTTGGCAAGCTGTTATAAAAGAATAAATTTTATACTTGACTTAGAAACTAAATTATACAACCATACTATAAAAGATACAAAGTAAAATCCTAATTAAAGCAGAAAAACAGTTGAGTTTATACATAGATAAAACATACAAAACACAGGTCCACAGTCCTTTATCCGAAACCCTTAGGGACCAAACGTGTTTTGGAATTTAGAATTTTTTAGATTTTAGAAATGTCATATGGTACTTAATACCATATATAACATGCCCCACCCCTCCATGGTCTGAGGTGGTACTCCGTAATCAAACACATTAATATTTCTGCAGTGAAACACGAATATTCACACTAAGTTTGATACACAAAGTCTCCAGACAGCCTCACGTGTTCAAGTTGGTGTTTGCTTACCAACTGAGTTAAGAAAAAAATCTTTCATTTTCCAGACCCTCTTGGATTTTGAAACTAAAAATTTTATACCAATATAAAAACGGCCATGTGACTGCTAGAGGTTCCTGTGTACTCTGGAGAGAAAAGCACAGAGAGAAGTATAGGTTTCTGTATTAGAATCTTATACTTGGTTAAGTGGTTTGTTAAAAAAAAAATTGATTTGACTTTTTTATTAATTTATCTGCCTTTCTGGAAGGCCAATAACATTTTATCTGTCAAAGGTTTTGGGATTTAGTTTGTGTTAAATTAGTCTCAAATGCTTGTGGTTCTGGCATAATAAAATTTGATCCTATGTTTGAGAAATTTTTTAGCACAGTCAGAGCATGCTATTTTCTTAATATTTCCAGTTTTCATTCACACTGGTTGTGAGCGGCTGTGTTATTCTTCATTGAAGGATTTTAAACTAAGCTTAGCTCTTCAAAAGATCCTGTTCAATATAGAGTTACTAGAACAGAAAAAATAGAAACTACTAATCTTTTCCTTCAGTGTCCATAGTTCATTCTACATTCAAAATATTGTAGAGGAATTGCCATTAAAGAATTGAGTCAAGGAATTCAGAAAGATTAATTGTGCTTGGATATTTTGGTTCATCTTCCCTCCGGAATGGCTGTCATGTTGTATCTATAGCAAAAGTGATTGTAGTTGAAAGCCTCATCAGTAGGTATCTGACACAGGAGAAGGGGAAATGTGGTTACTAAGTACTAAATTGGGATTGAATTTACCTTAGTGACTACTAATTCCTCTCAAGGACCACCAGGCATGTGCTAAGGACTTCTATGAAAACATTTACCCTAAATTATTTTTAAAAAGTTATGTGGTGCCTGGGTGGCTTAGTTGATTAAGCTTCCAATTCCTGATTTTGGCTCAAGTCATGATGTCACAGTTTGTGAGTTCAAGCCTTGTGTCGGGCTCTGTGCTGATAGCGTGAAGCCTGCTTGGGATTCTCTCTCAAAAGAACCCCTTTCCCTGCCCCTCCCCAACTTTCTTCCTCTTTCACTCTCTCAAAAAAATAAACTTAAGAAAAAGTTATTAGACACATTCAAGTGGCAGAAAGTGAAATCTGGCATTTTAAGTGTTAATTATTTGCCTTATATACAAAGGTAAGGGTTCAGAGATGTCTGTTAACCCTTTCTACTAGCTCTTTAATCTAGAAGGAAAAAAATATCAAATAGTCTTCTAAAAGACTTAAAATGTTTCTAATATTCAGAGAATTAGGAACAATTTATGAAGCTCAAACACTTACTGTTTCACTAAGTTCTTAAATGTAGAGAAATAATTTGATTGTTTATCAGATACAGGGTTTATCTGAGTATTTCATTGTTAAAACCCAATCTGAAAGCATATGAAAGCCTTGTGTTATCAGTTATACTTTCAACTGGATATAGAATGGGTACATCAATAATTTCTTAATTTTATTTTTAGAGGAGAGTTGTCTTTACATATTTTTTAGATCAATTAAATTTAGCCACTAGCTAAATTATTTTTGTTTTCTATCTGGAGTTAATAGTGTCTTTTGGTGTTCAAGAATTAAATTACAATGAATATTTGATATAAGTAGTCATTTTCTATCAGTGAAAATTGGACATTAGAAGAAATAATTCACAAGTTGGCACTATCATCTCTTTTGTTAAAAGCAGCCCTGTATATAGCCATAAGACTCACTTGTAGTTTTATGAATGAAGTGGACTTGTTACTGTATTAGTGATATCATAGTATGCTCGGCATAACAAAGCAGTTTTAATAATGTCATAACATAACATGCATGTTTTTCTTTCTTTTCACTTCAGTTCCTTTCTCTTCTTCCTTCCTCCCTCTCTCTTCCTTCCTTCCTCGCTTTCTCTCTTTTTATTTTTTAAGTAGTTTCCTTCCATGCCCACTGTGAGACTTGAACTCATGATCCTGAGATCTAGAGTCTCATGCTCTACTGATTGAGCCAGCCAGGCCCTCGCTTCAGTTACTTTCTATAACAATTTTAGGTTACAAACTAAAAGCTAGAAATCATAATTGGGACTTCCCCAAATCTATTTATTGGCTCATGAGTAGATTTGGGGGGAATGTTAGATTTTTATTCAGGTATTTTTTTGATATTAAATTGACAAGCGTTTCATCACATTGATATTTTAGGATTTAATGTTTCTTCTTCAGCAGTAAAATACAGCTTTTACACTGATTTCCCAAAAGTAAGCCCCATTATCAAGAAGACAGTAGATGCAAACATTTTTAGTCTGGATGAGGTTATCCTAATACACAGTTTTGTTGTTTCTGAGCAATAAACAATCTCTTCTATTACATCTTTTTGTCTTCTGATGTATAAATCCGGGAATCTGGCAAAGATAGCTCAGAAAAGGCCATTAGTATATGTTTGTCATTGAAGCTTAAAAACTATCGTCTATACCATTTTATTTATTTATTTTCTTATATACCATTTTAAAAGGTTATTTTTTATTCTACTAGATGATTAGGTCCATGAGCTGAGGCATTTTTGTCTGTTTGTTCTCTACTTTCTATCTAATGTGTAAAGTAGTGCCTGGCACATAGTAGGCACTAAATAAATATTTTTAAATAATTGCATAAATTTTTGCCTTTAGTTGAAAAAGTGAAATTTTTCGTGTCAGTGAATTAATTTTTATGTTATTCAGAAAGCAGAATCTGTCACTGGGAAGAAATGATATAGTTCAGCTAAAAGAAGCCTACAAATGGATAACTCACCCCCTGTTTTCAGAGGAACTGGGTGTTCCCGTTGATGGAAAGGTATTTGATCATCAGCGTTGTTAATATCGTTCACTGGTTTTACTTCATTATATGGCAAAGTTTTGATTAGTCAAAATAATCTCTTTAAATAATTGAGATTTTTAAACCTTTAACATATTAATTTCTAAGTCTTTTATTTTTTAAGACTTCTTTGTGATCTAAGACATTTATATGTATGACAAGTATAGTGTACCCTAATTGACTTTAAAAGTTAGAAATTAATCTATGCCTTTAATATATTTATAGTTTAATTGGAGAGACACATACCGATACAGAGCAATACATAAGTAACTATGAGTAACTTATGTAACTTAAATAGTCACCCCTGGTTATCTGTGGCTAATCTTGTTTCCAGATATAATCAATCAACTGAAGTGAGCATGGATCCAATCTATCCCACCTTGTTGGTATCTCAAGTTCCTCCTTTTGAATTTTAGGTAGACACCGCCTTCGAAACCAGAACACTTAGCCATCTTCTCTATTCCAGAACAGACCTTGCCTCAGTCTCCAGAATGGGCTGAGTTTTAGGGAAGAGCTCAACAGGTTTCCAAATGTGGAAACAGGACCTACTCCCAGCTTCTCTGAAATTAGGTTTTAATAGTATGGCCTCATAGCTTTATCATTTTGCTTGAAGGAAATTCCCTGAATATCTGATACACCGCTACTCAAGTAAAATCACAAAACCATCTTTCAAAGCTAAGTAGTTAAAAAACTTTTTTCACCATTCAGAAAAATTCATAGCTCTGTTTCCCTCCCTTAGTATGAATAAACTCTGTCCTTTAAACTGAATACTGATAGAATAGAGAATAAAACCACTTCACACATACACGGAGAGGAAATGAGGTAATGAAAGTACTTTGGAAATTAGAGAAGTTATTGATGCAAAATATTTTTACCTCAAACTTCAGTTTTGAAGCATAAGTAATTTTACATGTTGAACCAGTGAGAACAGAAAATAGAAAACAAAAAGATGCAAGTGTTCTAATAGATTCAGAATGAGTGAAGTTTTCTTGAGTAAAAGGAATGTCTTGTAATTTTAATTTTACTTTGTAGATTACAGAGTAAAAAGCACCCTAGCTATTCGTTATTGTGATTCTAGAGTAGCTAGTGTGCTTGCTGATGATCCAGTGCAATCAAAAAATATAGAAATAATGAAGATTAAATTGTTACAGAGTATGACATTTATCGTTTTTCTCAATGTGGAATTTTGTTCTCTTTGGAGGTTAATGTATGTAGAGTATGAAATTGTGCTTGTTTTGTATGCAAGGATGTTCATCGTAGCATTTTTTAATAACAGAAAAGCTTACAACTTAATTGTCCAGCAGTCCTTAAAGTTGAAAAGATGTCCATGACATATTAATTAAATTAAATAATTTTACAAAAGTATGTTTAATATCCCAAGAAGTGTGTACATTTATGTTTATATTATAAAAATAACTAGAAGGAAACACGCCAAACTGTTACTACATTCTACCTCAGTGGTGTGGGGTTAAAAATCCATTCTGTGTTTGATTATTTTATAATTTGTATGTATCATTTTTGTAATAAAAACTAAGATCTCTCTTTTAAAATTTAAATACATTAAGAAGTTTGAGCACTTAAAGCCTTACACCAAAAAATAATAAAAAAATAAAGCCTTATACAGAGATTTTAAACATGTGAGTAAAATGTTCTTGCCTAGCTAATAATTCTAGTCATAATATTGACAGAAACAATTATTTCAGTTATCTCTTTCCAGTTCCCTGAAATCTCTTTCATGTTTACATCGAATTTATGTACATGCACAAAAATCATACAAATTTATTTTAAAATTTGTTTAAAAATTTTTTTTGGTAGAATCACTAGTATTGAGCTTTGAAGTGAAAAAAACAAAAAACAAAAAACACCAAAATTATTTCCTTTCCAGCTGCTCTGTGAACAAGCTGATTTGAGAACAGTAGGATTCCAGTTTTCCTTCTCATTCGTTTTCTGAGCCAGTCTTTGAGAGTTAATTTCTATTTCCATTCATAAGTGGTTAGATGTTGGTTTCCTTTTGCTCATTTTTAAACTGTCTTTATAATTTTTAGAGCTTGTTTGAAGTGAGTGTGATCTTTGCTCACCCAGAAACAGTTGAGGATTGCCACTTCCTGTAAGTTGCTACGTAAACAACACTGTCAATTGTGTAACATTGTGAATGCTTTTTGGTTTTCATGAAACAGTCCTCTTTGTAACTTGTCATGTTTTAGTAGATTAAACCAATACAGCTGGTGTAGAGATTCATTTTGTCTGCTCCTGATATCCCGAGTTTAGCAGCGATAATATATAAAATATATTTGAGTTATATTCACCCCAAAATAAACTCATTAACTTTTTTATGTTAACTTGAATTTTACTTAGACGTGTGATATGCCCAGATTGCTTCAAGCCAGCCAAAAACAAACAGGTAAGGATTCCTCCTTTTTATTCTTTATTGAGTTTTGTCTGAGCTGAATATTCAAATTAACAACAAAATGATATGTGTTAGAAATGTTGGCAATGAATCTTTAAATCATTCTTTAAATGTTTCCATTTGCTACAGTTATTTTTATTTTTTTAAACTCTGAACACCTTTGCCTCTAGCTAGGAAGTCATAACACAAACATTCCCATATTTGTGTCACTGTCTGGGTTGTCTCCCTGGTGTTGTTAAATTTAGAACAGTGTTTCAATCATGTTACTGTTACCCATTTGAGGAAATTGACTTTTAGGTTTTATTCCCAAAATTACATCACTGGGGAAAATCCGTGTTAATTAATAGCATTCCAAACTTTTGTCTAATACTCATTTTCTAGAAGTTAGCGTTTAAGAAATATAATCCAAAATAAATTATTTTACTTAGGACAATCCGAATTAATAGCCTGTTTCAGGCTACATTTGCAAAAGGGCATTTTATACAAACTTCCCTTTATTTGATGTGAGCTGGTTTTCATGTTAATGAGCAAATTAGTTAGCATGCATTTTTAGTTTCTGCTGTGCCAGGATAGAATGGCAAGGCAGTGATATTGGCAAGCTTTCATGCCACAGATACTTAGGTGGTTTTATGCAGAGACTCAGGCATTACTTTTAATAACATCTATTTCGCTGTTATGGTTGTTAAAAAAGAATATAAGTTTGGGGCTAGGTGGCTCAGTCGGGTAAATGTCCGAATTTTTGATTTTGGCCCAGGTCATGGTCCCAGGGCCGTGGGGTGGAGCCCCACATTGGGCTTCATGCTGAGCATGGAGCCTGCTTAAGATTCTCTCTCCTGGGGCCTCTGGGTAATGTAGTCGGTTAAGTGTCTGACTCTTGATTTCAGCTCAGGCCATGATCTCAAGGTTTGTGGGTTCAAGCTCCATGTAGGGCTCTGCACTGACTGTGCGGATCCTGCTTGGAATTCTCTCTCTCTTCCCCCTCTGCCCCTCCCCTGCTCACATGCGTGCTCGCACATGCTCTAAAAAAAAAAAGAATATAAGTTTATTGCCAAAGATAGGTGTGTTAGTCCTTACTCTTGCTTTGACTGGTTGCTGAGCCTTTTGGAAACAGGTGGGGGTGAGTGGGGAGGGAGGCAGCGTTGAGGTACAGGAGACAGAGTTGGCACCGTTTGTCAAATTCCCTGTGCAGAAATAATTACAAACGCATAGAAAGTCTAAAGCACCGCTTCCCACCTTTCTCACGTCATGGTACACCTAGAATATTACCATGTTTGTTCAGCACCCTGAGGTTAACAAGTTTCTCTAATTTGGAGGCAATTGGCCTGGGGATTCTTCGGCCCTTGTGAATTCAAGGGCTTGACATCTTGGCATAATTGTAGCTCATTGCTTTGCTATACTAGTTGGAGAGCTCTGTACACATGACCTGTAGTCATGTTTATACTGAAGATCTCATTTTATTGTTTGTTGTTTTTGAGGAAATATACAGGTACCAGCACCAAATTGTAGAACAGGGAAATTTTTGTCAAAGCATCATAGATACCACATCATTTGGCCATTGGAATAGTGTATGTAGTTTTCCCACCTTATTGCTGAGAGCAAATTAAATGACCTTTTGAAATTCTTTCAAGCTTAAGGTTTCATATCTTAACAGTCACTTAATTTTGAGTTTTCACCTTATACTTCAGGGTTCTCCAAAACATGGTTTAGAAAATCATTGATTTGATGATAAACTGTTGAGAAGCATATATTGTGCCTCTTTTTAGTCCAGTGTAATTTCACAAACAGAAGAGATAATTGTGATTATCTCTTTATCACGGAAGCCTTGTATATATACACTAATTTGTTCTAGTATATCTACCATATGGTTTGGCTTTTCTTATTTAAAAAAACCAAAGGAGGACATTTGTTGTAGATGCCCTTCTGTTACAATGGATTTGTTTACTTTCTCTGTGGCCGGTAAGTGATTTGAGTTGTTAGATGCCAGGGCGGGCTAGTTGGCTCTACTTACCCCTTAGCCTGACAACCAACTGCCTAATTGCTCTGCTAGATCTACCCGGTGTAATGGACACAGACTAGATTGAAAAGAAGGGTTGCGGGGAGAACTGACGGTATGAATGCTTATGTTTTACTTTCTTGAAACTATTAAGTATTTCTCTCCTTTAAAATGATGTAATTTCTCCAACCATGTTCTGTGTTTCACCTCTGATGTTTTCTTGTCTGAGTGATAAAATGTCTTTTCTTTTCATTTTACCTCATATAGTCAGTGTTCACTAGAATGGCAGTTATGAAAGCGTTGAATAAGATAAAAGAAGAGGATTTCCGCAAGTGAGTAGAAGTATAGAAACATGGCGGCATCATGGAATCTTAGAATAAAGGGAATGTTAGAGATAATCTACCCTCCCGTCTGTAAAACAAGACTGGATGTATTTCAGGGATGATGATTGTGTCATAGTCATTATTATATCCCCAAATCCCTGGCTCAGTACATGGTATGTACTAGTGTTCAGTAAATGTTTACTGAACTGGTATTTGAAATTATGAATCAAATCCAACTTCTTTATCTTTAGAAGAGGATTTTGAGGGAGCTGACTTGCCTACGATTTCAAGTGGGTCACAGAGCAGGCTTCAAGCCAGGGTTCCTGCCTCCCCAGCCCAGAGCTGGTCCCATCACACCCCTCATCCTGCACTTTGAGTATTGTCCGTCTGCAGAAGAGGGAGAAAAGGGCCCTTCACTTGTTAAAATAGGTTGAAATACAATAAACCTTGTATTTAATTCTCTTCATATTTGTGTTATTTAATAAAATATTATTGTGGTTATCTTTCCAGATTATCCTTGAATACATTTCAAACAATAAAGTTCTGAGGAAGGTTTTGTCTATTTTAATTGACTAAAAGTGAGTCTCAGAAAATGGAAATACTTATACTAAATCTTAGAAAGTAAACTCAGCCTCTCTTTACAAGCAATAGTTCCTGAGTTTCTAAGTGATTGTTTTGTTAAGACATCTTAGGAAACTGTATGAAATTTTCAAGCCAAGCATTTGGAGTCAGTCCACATCAAGTCATTTACAGGTAGACTCCAGTCCACGGCTTTGGAAGTTCCCAGATGGTAGACGGAAAAGAAAGCCATATATTGCTCTTTCCTGTCCTCAGATTGAAGTTTCTTAGTTAAAAGGGCAGAGTCTGCCGCATTCCACTTTTTCGGGCCCTGTGATCTAGTTCCTGAGGCCATAGTTGGAATGAGAAAGAGAAAGAGAGAAACCTGGTGGAGACCCTCCCCACAGGTGGGACTTACCAGCTTTACCCAAATGATTAAGGATTTTTTAAGCTGGTGCCAAGTGTTCATGGATAGCAAAATGGCTAAAGAACCTGGAGAGGCTTCCACTTCATACGTACGGGTTTTTCTCTCAGACCCCAAGGCTGTTAGAAATTATCACCTGGGAGCGTGCAGCCTCCTGAGGGAAAGGTGGTAGCAGAGCCCCGATTTACTTCGCGTCACTCTCACGTATTAAAGTGTACTTGAGGCCTAAAAGATCCTTATGATTTCGAAACTTGAAGTTAGGGAGTGGCTTAGTCCATGAGAGACTCAGGTTCCGTGTGTCTCAGACAATGCTGATTCATCCTAGTTATGTGGTTCAATATCTTTTCTGGAAAATAGTAGCTGTAAAATTTATTTTGTTTTGCAGGCAGTTTCCTTGTCCTCCAAACTCACCAAAGGCTGTATGCACTGTTCTTGAAATTGAGTGTGCTCATGGTGCTGTTTTTGTGGCTGGTAAAATATTTAGTCTAGAATATACTTACACTATCAACTTACTCTCCTTTCTGAAAACTCAAGTCACTCCTCCTCTGTTTCCTTTTTATTTTCGTTACCAGGTTCTGATTAATTAACTCTTTTGAGAACTAGGACTGATAGTCAAGCTTATTTTAGGTTCTATAGGTATTCTCAAAGTCCACTCAGATTGGTTATTTTAGATACCATGCCAAAGGGAAATTACACTTGTTAAGTTTTAATAGTTTCCATCAGAGGTGGCCGATACCCATAGAAATACGGGTAGATGCACAGACCCAGAACTGATCGGGAGAAACATAGCCACAGAGAGCATAAAAGCATACTGGAAAAAATAATTTTATTATCTGCATAATGACTGAAGATTGAGCTTCTGCTTAAAAATAAAAAATTTTTTCACTGACCCTCCCACAAGGTAATCTAGCAGATAGTTTTTGTTTTGAAAGCTACATCTATTTCATAGTAATGGCTGAAATGAAATTGCTCCGTAGTCTTAACTGCAATGCCCTGCCCTGTGGTAAGGAGAGCTGCTTGCCATAGTGCAGCTTTCTTCATAAAGCAGTGAGTCATTTTCTGTTAGGGTGTTTTTTTGTTTTGTTTTGTTTTTTCATTAAAAAACTTCAAAATTTCCCGCATTTGAACTCTTTGGAATATATTATCACCAATGAGTATTGCATTAAAAGTATTATTAATCAGGCATAAAAGCAGTAGTTAGTTGCTGGGTTTTTTTGGTAATAATCCTTGGTGTGTTCCATAATATAACTTGTTCAGTCAGCCAATCGGATTAATAAATATATTGAATAATCCTTTAGAGCTCATTCGATGATTCATATCATGTCTTTAGCCATCTCTTCTATTGTTACCTTAAACCTTTTAATTTAATTATTTATGTGTCTATGTGCCGACTCCCCAAAATTAGATTGTAAGTTAGTTGAAGGGTAAGCCTTGCTTTGTATCATGGCACCTAGGATATTGGCACTCCATATGCAATTGTTTTATCCTATTGTGTTAATTATACCATTCCATCGAGGCTACCTTATGTTTCTTTGGCAGGGAGGTATAATAAATATTCCAGAAATCTACCACAAACTCCTTGGATAATTGATGGAGAAAGGAAGCTGGAATCTTCTGTAGAAGAATTAATTTCAGATCATCTTTTGGCAATGTTCAAAGCAGAGAGTAAGTGTTATAATATTCATATTTTAAATACATTTTCATTCATGAATAGATTTCTTCGAGGTGGCAGGAAAGATTTCTAAAGTTTGTAAATCGCCAGATCTGGACTCCTTGCCTGACAGCTTCCCCTGAGCAGCAGTCACTATGTCCTCAGCATCTCCGACTTGGGCCGGATTCAAGCCGAGGATGTCTTTCCTCTCTCAAGATGACTGTTCTTTCCTGGGCAAATTCAAAACCACTGAAACTATTTTAAGTGAATGCACTTAAGTTCTGACTTTGGGGACACCTCAAACTTGGCCTCTTTTGGGGGGATATGAGGAAATTAAAACACAACTTGCATATCCAGTTCTTGTTCAAGAATAATCACTGGCAAATGCCTAGCTTCCACCTTAACTGCAAAAATGTCCTGAGATGAAGTTCAAGCCTCGAGAAAACAGGTCAACAGCTACCATTTTATGAAGACTTCATGATAGTTACGTTGTATTTTAGTTTTCCAGGTATAAATGGGCCCAGGTTTGTGGGATGAGTCAGTTCCTGCCAGGTTTATGTTTCCTCTGTCAGGTCACAGACCACACAGAGCCTGTGATTTCACCTAGGATTAGACTAGAGGGAAGGGGCTAAGATTTCAATTGCAGGAAGTCATGTTGTACATCAGGAAAAACCGTAGGCAGTAAGTAATGATTGATTTACTTTAAAGTGGGTCTCCTCCTGTAATTAGAACACCTTTTTTGAGGAACCAACTGGACATCTACTCTTCTCTCTGAAAAACCGTAAGACAAGCCTGCTTTAGGAAGGGCAAGCAGATGGTTGAGATGAGATATGGCTGTTCCTTCCACCTCTCTGGCTTGTCAATAAGGAAGACAAGCACATTAAACCACATCCTTCTTATAATTCGTTGCCTCTCAGGTAGGTGGAGTCTCTTTTTAAGGGTCTTTAAATTTAACGAATGAAGAAGAAATTAACCTAGCAACCTAATGCTTTCCAGAATCTCAGCAGTAAAGACTCTGGGATATAGGGACATCTGGGTGGCTCAGTCAGTTAAGTTTCTGACTCTTGATCTCGGCTCAGGTGATGAGCTCACAGTCTGAGTTTAAGCCCCATGTGGGGCTCTGGACTGACAGGGTGGAGCCTGCTTGGGAGTCTCCGTCTCCATCTCCCTCTGCCCCTCCTCTGCTTGCGTGTGCATGTATTCTCTGTCTCTCAAAATAAATAAATAAAATATTTTTTTAAAAGGCTCTGGAAAAAAAAAAAGGCTCTGGGATATTGCCATGAGCTTTTTACCTACTTAATATTTACATACTGGTTACCTCGTAAGATTTATCCAAGTTATAAAGAAGTGAAAATCAAGCTTTAGTACAAAAAGTCTCTTTCAAACTCTTTTTGGAATCACCTTACTCTCTTTCTATAAGATGATTCAAGAAACTTTCAGTTTTGGTTATTTGGGTCCCAGGAAGGCCCCACTGCCAACAGGGCTGTCAGGAGGTTCCGAAACAGCTACATGTTTCCCCCTTGCAGTCTTTCATGAAGTTAGCTTGGTTTCATTTTCCATTTGAGGGGGGGAAATTATCCCCAATCTGAAAATGAAGCAAATGGGTGTTTAGCATCTGTAATTGTGTCCTAAGGAAATTTATTGAGAGCTGCTTGAGAAAAAGTAGACCTTTGGGCCGTGGTGCTAACTGGCTCCTTGTCAGGGGATAAAACCCGTTGTTAGAAATGCCTGATTGATCACATCAATTTGCTAAACCTGTGTATCTCAGATATATTACTGGTTATTTCTGCAGTTCACGTGTGACAACTCTGGGAAGATGGTTCTGACTGATGTACCCTGTTTTACAACTCTATGAAAATAAGCGATATTCTATGAGGCAGTTGAGCTACTCCTATAAAGGTCCCTTCCCTAACTGGGAGATACAAACTTTCTCAGTCACTTCAGACTGGCACATCATTTTATCAATTTGCTAATCCCCTGGTTGATGAGTAGTAAACTTTGGCACTCTCTCAAAGTCACTGCGTATAAGAAACTTTCCCCTAATACATTTATTATCTCACTTATTAAATATATATCTGTCATGTTATTTCCCTACTGAAAACCCGTCGATGACTATATGCAGGATAAAATGCCAACTACTGAACTTGATCTTCTGAGGCCTTCATCGTCTGGCCTCTGCCCATTTTTCAGTCCCATCATCTGTGTGCCCTGGGTATGAGGGCCACTGCATACTAGCTGAACTGCTGATAGTTCCTGGTCATCCTTGCCCTTGGTTTTGTTTCTGTTTTTGAAATATCTGTTCCTTTGAGCAAAAGGAACTCACAGGATCATAGGGGTAAGGCAAAGCATAATGTGAATTTAGAAAACTCAACCAGAGTGCCTGATTGGTCCAGTCAGCGAAGCATAAGACTCAGGGTTGTAAGTTTGAATCCCACATTGGGTGTAGAGATTACTTAACAACAAAATCTTTAAAAAGAAAGAAAGAAAGAAAGGAAAGGAAAGAAAAAAGAAAAGAAAAGAAAAGGCACCTGGGTGGCTCAGTTGGGTAAGCATCTGACTCTTGGTTTTGGCTCAGGTTATGATCTCGCAGTTCGTGGGTTTGAGCCCCACGTCAGGTTCTCTGCTGGCAGTGCGGAGCCTGCTTGGGATTCTCTCTCTCTCCCTCTCTCTCTGCCCTTCTCTCACTTGTGCTGTCTCTGTCACTCTCAAAATAAGTAAATAAACTTAACTTTTTTTTAGGGTGGCTCAGTCGGTTAAGCGTCCAACTTTATAGCTCAGGTCATGATCTAACAGTCCGTGGGTTCAGGCTCTGTGCTGACGGCTCAGAGCTTGGGGCCTTCTTCAGATTCTGTGTCTCCCTTTCTCTCTGCCTCTCCACCTCTCATGCTCTGTCTCTCTCTGTCTCAAAAATAAAAAACATTAAAAAAATTTTTTTTAATTTTTTTAATAAATAGAGAAAAGAAAAATGAAAACTCAGGCAAATTTTAAACATGTATTTCTTAATACTTAGAGTATTAAGGTATTAAGTAGTGAGTTAATACTTAATTCCTTTTCTTTTTGTTGTTAGCTATTACTCATAATTGCATATGAATAAAGTTTCAAAAGTTACCCCCAACAGTATTTTTTAAGTGAGCTTTCTATTACTTACTTATCTATCTATCTGTTTATTTTTAGAGACAGAGAAAGAGAGAGATAAAGAGTATGCAAGCAGGGGAGAGGAGCAGAAGGACAGAGAGAGAGAGAGAGAGAGAGAGAGAGAGAATTTTAAGCATGCTCCATGCTCAGCACAGAGCCTGACGCAGGGCTCAGTCCCACAATCCTGGGATCATGACCTGAGCCAAAATCAAGAATCTGATGCTTAACTGAGCCACCTAGGCATGCTGTCCTCAAAAGTATTTCTTAATGTATTGTCCAAATTTGAGATATTTTTCTATAAGATATAATAAATATCGCTTCTTCCTTTGTCTGGATTTAATGTTTCTCTGGACTTCTTAAGAGCCTAGCTTTCTACACCTCTTCCTTATTAATGGGCTGGAACTTGTGGAAGTTTTATGGGCTAATTTATGAATTGGAGATTTCTGGTCTCATTTGGCTGTCACTGGTAGACTTACCTCTCTGCGTCCTGTTCTTTCCCTTGTCCCCCATCAGTCACATGTTATGGCTCAGTCACTATGGATCCCCTGGTTCCCCGGCACTATGGCTGGTTTGGAGATGGAGGTGGGCAGGTATAAGACAGATCACACCCCCAGGGAGTCAATATCTTTCAGCTCCTACATGCCATTCTGAATTCCCCATTTAGCTATCCACCCCTAGTTAGTACTACTCTTGAGTCTGTTGATTCTGTCTAGAAGCTACTGATGTTACCATGGGTTTTATTAACAATGGAGTGCAAACATGGAATGGAGAGTTCTTTGGGACTTAATGGCCCACAGAATCCTACTCCTTGCCTGGCCTAGATTCTCCACCTCAAGAAGAGCCTGACCCTGTGGCTGTCATAGCTGCTTACTTGGCCAGTTCTTAGGTGTTAACACAGCACAAGTTACCCAAGCTTCTTTTTATTTTTACTTATTTATATTTATTTTTTTAAGCGTGGCGCCTAACATGGGGCTTGAATTCACGACCTTGAGAACAAGACCTGGATGTTTAACGAATCGAGCCACCCAGGCACCCCAGCAAGTTACCCAGACTTTAAATCTTTTTTATGTTTATTTATTTTGAGAGAGAGAGAGAGCACAAGTGAGAAGGGGCAAAGAGAGAGAGAGAGAGAGAGAGAGAGAATATCCTAAGCAGGCTCCATGCTGCCAGTGCAGAGCCCAATGTGGGGCTTGATACCATGAACCACAAGATCATGACCTGAGCAGAAATCAAGAGTCCGATGCTCAACTGACTGAGTCACCCAGGTGACCCAACTTACCCAGACTTCTGAGCCTAACTAGCAGCCTAAGTTCTAGGCCTACCTTGGCTCTCTGGCCCTGTGGGAGAGAGGAGCCCACTTTACCCTGGCAGTACATGTCAAACAACAGCTCAGAACCTATGTTCTCTAAAGTGTTGACCTTGGCTTGCCAAAGGGATCTCTTAGATGTGAAGAAAGGGTGAAATCCTACTTTCTTCAGAGCTAAGTATCTTTGAAAAGAGATAATCTTCAGTGTAGTTTTCATAAAACTTTTCAAGCCTTTTAAGCTTCCTTTTTTCTAAAATCTACGTGGGACCTTTACATATAGACTCTTTCCTGGGAAAAAAGTGACTGTCAAAATGATGTTCACCCTCCTCCCACCTTTCCCATTTGCTCTTCCCAGCTATCTTGTTCTTCCTTATCTTGTGCTCTCTGAAGTGGCTGGCCCATTGAGGAATAAATGCAAATCTCATAGTTCCTGTTGCAGCTGTACTCTTAGTGCAGGAATTTTCCTGTGTGTTTCCTGTCATAGCCCTGCCCACTATATTACAGTCCCTATCCCTCCACAAACAGTAAGCCCTGTGAGGATAAGGACCGTGTCCAGCTTCTTTATCTCCCTGGTACCTAGCACAGTGCCTTGCACATATCTGCTGTAGATATTTGTTCCTGAATCAATAAATCAGCGTGTGAGTCTGAGTTCTAGCCTCTAATAGATATGTCCAGAGATCTTAAACTTTACCAAACTAATGACTGACTAGAGTTCTCCAAACGTCCCAGCCTTTTCTAATCCCTGGTCCAAGAAGACCGGTCTTGCTTTCCCTGTGGGCATAAGTGTGAACTGTTGTGCCTGTCTTTTGGTGGTGTTGTATAGACAGTGGTTAAGAGACTATAGAGTCAGTCAACTTAGTTCAAATCCTGGCCCTACCACTTACCAGTAATGTGATCTTAGGCAACTTACCTATCCTGTCTGTGTCATTTTCCTTGTAAGCAAAATGATGATAATGATAGGCCCTACCTTATAGTGTTAACGTCTATGAAAAATTTAGAATAATGCCTATGGTAATGTTTGCTGTAGTGATGATGGTGAAATCATCAGTTTTGTATCAAGAAAGTTATGTTGCAACATCTCCCCTCCCTTTTTTTTTTTTTTTTTTACACCATTTCCCATTCTAATATTTGCAGCTTTTAGTCTAGGAAGATCCATTTATCTAAGAATGAACACTAGTTTTGTTGTCAGCTTAGGTTTGCTTTTAACCTCTTTTTCCCCTCCTCTTCCTTTCACAGAATTTGTCTCAAATAAATGTTTTTGCTTTGTTTTGTTTCAAGAAAAAAAAAGAAAGAAAATGACAGATTTTTCACCATAAGCTTGTGACCTGGGTTATTGTGGAGGCTTCCCCTAAAAAGCGCTCTGCCTTTGGTTTCCCATGGGATGGTGGCATAAGATGATAGTTAAGATCTGGCTTTGACATCAGAAGTGTCCAGCTCTGCCACTTCATCATGCGACCTTGGGAAAAGGACTTAACCCTTTAGAAGCTTGGCGCTCTTTTATTTAAAACCTACATCATAAGGTTCTAATAAGGACTGAATGAAATAATGTATGCAAAATTTTAGCTCAATGCCCAGCATGTAAGTGCCCAATAAATGGTGCTTCTTATTATCATTGCTATTTTTATTAGAGATTGGGGTTAGAGGTGGGATGACAACTATCCCTTGGAGTTCTCCTGTAGATTGTTTAAGACAAATGGGGTTTCTACCAAAGGGTGGGGATGGAAGTCTGAGGACTATTGTGTTTCTGATTATTTTTCTTTATCTCCTTTGCAAAGGTTTCAATTTTTCCTCCTCTGGAAGAGAAGATGTAGATGTGAGAACGTTGGGAAATGGTAAGATTGCAACAGCATCCCTTGACTAGAACTAACTTTCAGACCATCACCCTTCTCAGACAGGAGGTTCGCTCTAGTTGCTTAGTTAAAACCAAAGTGGCCATAGGCCAGAGCTTCTCCCAGTGAGGAGGCTTTGTGAACTATGGAGCTACCTTTATGAATTATATGATTGTGTCTTAACAGGAATCATTTGTTCAGAAGCCATCCTTATTGCATACCTGTAGGTTCTACGGGAATTTTATGTGCATTAACAAGGAGGTGGCTGAGTTTTTCCAAACATTTGATTATTAACTGTTCCGTCCGATAACATTTCAGCTGTACCAGTACAGTTTTCAAAATGCACATCTTCCTTTGAAAAGCGATTCTGCTCTCTTAGCCTTCATTTCTCTCATTTTGCATTGTTGCATTATAAGAAAGATGATGAGAGTTAACAGTCCCTTCCTCTTATGGAATCACAGCTTTTCCATTTCACTAGTGGATTAGGCTGGGAGAATGGATTTCAGCTTGGTATACCTGGGCATCACTGTGTGTGATAACATTACCTTCGTGTAACCAAATCAATTAGCAGTTGTTTGGATTTTATTTCGTAATTAACACAGGCTTGTTCCTGGACCTTTGGGAAAGCAGTCATTTTCACATATTGCCTGTCCTGGGGTTTAGCAGCCCCCCAAAAAGCCCCTCGATTCTTTTCACACATTCTTCCCTCCCCCAGATGTAGTCATGTCACTAAACTTTCAGTCCTCTAGAGCTCAACTCATTTTTTCACACCTCCTAACCCTCTTGCATTAGCCCAAATGTTAACTCCATCAACACGTTTCTGTTTCATGACGGGGTGTGTGCTGCCAGGAAGGCCCTTTGCAATTGAGCTGGTGAATCCTCATAGAGTACATTTCACTTCACAAGAAATTAAGGAACTTCAGCAGGTAAACCACTTCATGACATGGAAATCGTCATGTTTCTGCAACTCTATAACTGAAAGAGAGTTGCTAATTGTTTTTCTTTTTCTGCTACTACAGAAAATTAACAATTCTTCTAACAAAATCCAAGTCCGTGACTTGCAGCTTGTCACAAGGTAAGGGTAGACTCACTGGAGATGAATTCAAAAGGGAAGTTTTGGTTGTAGATCATGTATCTGTTAAGGGAATTGTATCCAGAATATATAAAGAACTTTTACAACTGAAGAATAAGAAAACAACCCACTTAAAAATGGGGAAGATGATTAAGTGGACATTTCTCCAAAGAGGATATACAGTTAATGCATGAATACATGAAAAAAATGCTCAATATCATTTGCCATGAGGGAAGGCCAAGTCAAAACCTCAGTTGATATCCCACTGTACCCTCACTAGGATGGCTATAATCAAAAAGACAGGAAAAAAACAGATGCTGGCAAAGATGTGGAGAAATTGGAACCCTCCGGTATTGCCATAAGATTGTGAGTGTGGCCACCTTGGAAGACAGTTTGGCAGTTTCTCACAAGGTTAAACGTAGAGTTACCCTTATGGCCCGGCAATTCCACTTCTAGATATATACCCAACGGAAATGAAAACGTACATCCACACAAAGACTTCTTCATGAATGTTCATAGTAGCATTATTCATAATAGCCAAAAAGTAGAAACAACCCAATTGTCCATGGATAAAATATGGTATCTCTATATAACAGAATATTATTCAGTAATAAAAAGGAATAAAGTTCTGATACATGCACCAACATAGATGAACCTTGAAAACATTATGAGGTAAAAGAAGCCAGATACCACACACCAGTATTATATGATTCCAATTTATATGAAATATTCAGAGTAGGGAAATCTATGGAGACAGAAAGTCAATTAGGGATAGGGAAACAGGAAATGGGAAGCGACTGCAAATAGGTACAGAGTTTCTTTTTTCTTTTTTAATTTTTTTTAATGTTTATTCATTTTTTTTTGAGAGAGAGAGAGAGAGAGACAGAGCATGAGTGGGGGAAGGGCAGAGAGTGAGGGAGACACAGAATCTGAGGCAGGCTCCAGGCTCCAAGCTGTCAGCGCAAAGCCCGATGCGGGGCTTGAACTCATGGAACCATGAGATCATGACCTGGCCGAAGTCGGACACTTAACCGACTGAGCCCCCCAGGCGCCCCTGGAGTTTCTTTTTTGGGCGTGATGAAGTATTCTAAAATTAGATTGGTGATAGCTACACAACTCTCTAAACATGCTAAAAACCACTGAATCGTACAGTTAAAATGGGAATTGTATGTAAATTTTATCTTGACAAAGCTATTTTTAAAGAAAGGGAAGTTGGGGCAAGATCTGTATTTTATGTATTTAGACAAACTTTCTTTTCTTGTTTCTGTTTAGAGAGGCAATAGGACACATGAAAGAAGGTGAAGAAGAAAAGACCAAATCCTATAGTGCCTTAATATGGACGAATAAAGCCATACAGAAGACAGACATTGAGTTCCTAAATGACATAAAGGTAGTTAAGTGCTCTCTATTTTTCTTTCGATTGCCTATAAAAGACTCCTTTGTCTCTTAGTTTGTCAGTAGCAAGTCATAGAGTGTGGGCTTGGGGGAATGTGAGACCTGCTTTCAAATCCTGGTGTTGTCATTTACTGGCTGAATGACTGGGCAATTCATCGAACCTGTTCCGAGAGGCAGCATTGCCAGTGATTAAGATCCTGCCTCTGGGCACAGATTGCTTGAGTGCAAATCCAGAATCTGCATTTCCTAGTTGTGTGACTTTGGACTAGTTGCTTGGCCTCTTTATGCTTTGGTTCCTTCATCTGTAAAATTAGAAGAATGAAATGAGTTGTCATGGGAAGCACTTAGGACAGTATCTGGTACGTAGAAAACGCGAGCAATGCTATCATTATATTCGGCTGTCTGTAAAAAGGAAATACGAAATGGAATTTTCTAATAGAATTGATGCTAAGATTAAGTGCATAAATAAAATGTTGTAAATTTGTTTTAATGTTTATTTTCGAGGGAGAGAGAGAGTGAGACAGAACGCAAGTGGGGGAGGGGCAGAGAGAGAGGGAGACAGAATCTGAAGCAGGCTCCAGGCTCTGAGCTGTCAGCACAGAGCCCGACAGTGGCTCAAACCCACGAACTGCAAGATCACAACCTGAGCCAAAGCTGGATGCTTAACCGACTGAGCCACCCAGGCTCCCCAACGTGTTATAAATTTTGAAGAAGGATAATATATGTACAGCCCAAATATTCTGGCACATGCTAGCTTTTCCTTCACATGAGCTTGGCCCTGTAGAGGGTCTGCCTGTTCCTTTGCATGTTTCTTCCTACCTATGCCCACCTCTTCCTTTAAGGATAATTTACTCTCAAATGCAAGGAATGAGCATAAATGGGTATAGAGATCTGTATAGTTATCACAGCATTGTTTAAATGGACAGTATTTGGTAATAATCTAGATGACCTACTAGAGAGACTGACTTCATCTTATGGTTTATCTGTATGATGGACTACTGCTAACCAGCTGTTAGAAATTATGTGGTAGATGACTATTGACGAAGGAAAATGTTCCTGACAAATGCCCAGGGGAAGAAAACAAGCTACAAGAGTATTTATCGGGTGATACATGGTGACTTAAAGATACACATGAGTCGGTTAAGCCTCTGACTTTGGCTCAGATCATTATCTCACAGTTCGTGGGTTCAAGCCCCGCTTTTGGGCTCTGTGCTGACAGCTCAGAGCCTGGAGCCTGCTTCAGATTCTGTGTCTCCCTCTCTCTCTGCCCCTCCCCCACTCATGCCCTCTCTCTCTCTCTCTCAAAAAAAAAAAAAAAAAATTTAAGTAAGTAAACATATACACGAATGTGTGTTTCTGTATACACATATATGCAACTACGTAGAAAACAAATCGAATGGCAAAAAATACCATAGATGAGATTTCTCCTTAGGAAAAATACAAACACCTAATAGAGAAAAATAGACAAAGAAGAAAGCAGCTGAAAAAGAGCAACTGCAAATGGCCAAGAATCATCTGAAAAGATGTTCCACTTTTGGATTAAAGTAGCAATAAGACATCACTTAAGTCCTTTGAGACTAACAACACCTATTGGTTGGTGTGGAGAAGACTCGTTGCGTACTTTGTCGGTAGAAATGTAAAGTGTCAGCCTTTTTGGAAAACACTATAGCAATGAATATAAAAACTAAAAACATACTGGTCTTCTATCCAGCACTTCTATACTGGCAATCTGTCCTGAAGAAATAAAACTCCAGGGCTTAAGAATTTGTGCACAAAGATGTTACTGATTTTATTCAAAGTGGCAAAATCAACAACAACACAGCTAGAAACAAAGTGAACTTCCTGCAAAAAGGAAATGGCAGAACAAGCTGGAATATTATAAAGCTATTAAAAAAAAAACTAAAGCAGCATGTGATCCCATTTATGTTCAATATGCCTAAAATTGTTGGAAAAAAGGATAGAAGTAGGTCTACACCTATGGCTTATAGAAACACACATGACATTATGAGAAAGAAAGTTGAAGTGCAGATTAATGTTTATAGTATGAGTGTTTTGGTGAAAACATACGAGTCATTCACCTGCTTAGACAAGTTCATCTCTAACATCGCGGGGTGGGGGGTGGTTGACTAGATCACCCCCAGTGGGGCTCCAGATCTCAGGTTCTGTGAGTCTATAGCAAAAGCCATTTGGTTTTTAGCCCATTATCTGGAGCCTTTAGAATGATAGTTTAACTCTAGACAGATATCCTTAAGATTGCAAAACAAATTTCTAAACCTCTATTTCATCACATATATAAATCATTCAGAATTCTGGAGGGAAAATAAACTCATTTAAAAAATAGATTCAGGGCACCTGGATGGCTCAGTCGGTAGAGCATATGACTCTTGATCTTGGGGTTGTGAGTTCAAGCCCCATGTTGGGTATAGAGATTACTTTAAAAAAAAAATAGATGCATAGTTTGAAGGTAGCCCAATCCAGAGCTAATTTAGAAGTAATGCTGAATAACGTGAAAGATGATTTTTGTAGGTACAGAGTAAGCAGTGAAAAGGTCTATTTTAATGGTTCATAGTTCAAATGGACTCATGGGACTAGCTGACTTCTAATAATTTTTGTGTGTGTTGGGGTTAAAACTATTTTCAAATATTCCTATTGTCATCAGGAATAGAAAAACTAAGGGGCGCCTGGGTGGCTCAGTTGGTTGAGGGTCTGACTTCGGCTCAAGTCATGATCTCATGGTTCATGAGTTCGAGCCCCACTGTGCTGTCAGCACAGAGCCGGATTTGGATCCTCTGTCTCCTCTCTCTGCCCCTCCCCTGCTCTTGCTCTCTCTCCCAAAAATAAATAAACAGTAAAAAAAAAAAAAATAGAAAAACCGAGTTACTGCCTCATTTTGAGAAAAAGTCACTTGGAATTTACCACTTGTCTCTTTTTTTTAAGAGTAACCTATGTCTAGGGGGAAGAAAAAAGTTGTTTGTGTATGTGTGTGTGTTTCTGAAAATTCAGCAGAATGGGGCCAGAAGAATGCAATGTAAAGTAAATGGTTCCCTTTTGTCTACTGAAAACAAGCAGACACAAAACACACAGGAGTGTGTGCTGATCAAGTGTTATGTCAGAAGTGGGTCTCCCAGGTCAGTCAGTACTCCCACTGACTAGTACTGGGAGTATACTCGCCCAGGGGGGAAGAAGAGTACTTACTTCCTAGTCACTCACTGAGACGCCAGCTATTTCTGTATTCTACAATGGAGCCCGTAGCTGTACAAATTCCTTAACAGTTCTGCCGTGTCCTTTTTTTTTTTTTATTTAGCTTTTTGGCCAGAGAAATGTCAGACCTTATGTAGACAGCCTATCTCTGCGGAACAAAGTCCTTCTAAAATCAAAGAATTACCGAATCATAAACCCACGAATCAGGATGGGCCATTGACTCACTGCTATGATGAAAACAGTCACACCATTTCAAGCGCAGTCTTTGTCAGAACTTGCTCTTTCTTTCTGGGTGGAAAACTTGATAGAGGGGAGACCAGACAGAAATCTTTGTTCTCTTAGCATGGCCTCAGGCGCTCCCAAATCATGTAAATTAGGAAGGAATTGTTCCAGCAAGAAATGGCAGAAGAGTCAAAGTTCTCATGAACCTACATTTCTGGTTATGTCCAGTATCTATTTTTAAAAGTTAGAATTAGTTGACCTTTTACCATATTAATGTCTATTTCTTAATTTATATCTTGTGACAAAAAGAACTCTCTAATTAAGGAAAAACAAGCCTATGCCCCTAATAAATCTAAATTGTCAAAAGGCATGCAGTATTGTCATTCTCAAGTAACTCGAACTGGGCTTACAAATACCGAGAGGTCCTGGTTTATTGTACACACTTCTTCATAATTATTATATTGAAAATACGGCCCTCGACAGTGATGCACCTGTTAATTTTCCAGATATATCTTTTCATAAAACCAAAAAATAACCTCGTGAGTAAGTATATGGTTGTCCTTAAACCTTGCACACTGCCCATACACACAAGTGATGCCAAAGTCTCACCTTCTACAAAAAGCCGTTTCTCACCTCAGCCATTCACCCCACTGTTAGATCATCTGTTGGGTTGGGGGAAAAAGGTAAGAACAGGTCTTCTAGAAGAGCTCTGTTAAAGTGAAGGGCAGACTGGTACTCCAGGGTCCTAATCGATTTGTTAAATATTAGAGTAAAAGAGACCTTGGGGATGATTTACTTCAAAGCATTTTTTTAAAAAATGTTCATTCATTTATTTTTGAGAGAGCACAAGTGTACACACGCAGGGGAGGGGCAGAGAGGGAGAGAGAGGGAGAGAGAATCCCAGGCACGCTCTGCACTGTCAACACAGAGCCCAAGGTGGGTCTAGATCCCACCAACTGTGAGATCATGACCAAGAGCCGAAATCAAGAGTCAGAAGCTTAACTGACTGAGCCACCCAGGTGCCCCATTTAAGGCCTTTTTTTTTAATGGCACACCGAGGCCCAGAAAATGAGTAATTATGGACTAGGTTATGAGAAGTTCCACAGAGCCCGAACCTTAGGGAATACGGTTATTATAGCCCTAGTATCTACCCTGATAGTGATATACGGGGTCCACCAAAGAAGACCTCTGTGGTGAGCCATGGATGACAAAGAAGGTACTGAGGTGGGCTTCCCTGGGCAGCACAGCCGACTCCGTGGTTGTGTAACATCTCCTCCTCTAGGACTTGAAGATTGACCAGAAAACACCCCTCCGAGTCCTGCATCGGAGGCCCCTGGCTGTGAGAACTCGCATCATTCACTCCATGGAGACGCGCTACGTGGACGAACATCATTTCCACCTGTACCTGAAGACGCAAGCTGGCACGTATCCTTTCGCCTTCCGCCCTCCGCCCAGCAGTAATCTGAGCAGAACCTTAGTGGAAGAGTTCCCGCTGCCCCAGAAGATAGGTTCAACTTGATCTAGGAACAATTAGGGTAAGGATTAGGTTGGCGAAGAATTGTTTTTGGGGGGGTCGGGGGAGGAGTTCCCATTTAATTTGTCTTTTTCAAAATGACTTTTTAAACCATGAGGCAGCAGCCAACAGAGTGTGAATTTTGAAATAGTCACAGTGTCTCACACAATGCCGACTGCCTAGTAAGTACTCAGGAAACACTTCTGATTGATTCATTTATTGATTTGTGTCTTCATACATTTCGCACGTCACGTTTTCATAATGACATTTGGGTCCTTTCAGCATTTGGAGCATTGGCCCCAGATCATTAAACACCGATGGGAGTGGTCCTACTTTACATACTGATTTACACTTTATTTGGCCACTAGCCCCAAACAAGAGAACAGTCCCCAAATGCTCACTTGTCCGTATTGTGCCCTGCCTTGTGTGGTTTTGTATTAGCTCAGAGTTGCTGGTTAAAATACATCAGGGGGTTACCATAGTCCTAGTTCTAGTTTACTTTTCAAAGGTGCTCCTGATATTTGTGTTTGTTTCTTGTTTTTATATATTTAGTGATCCAATAGGAAGAAGTGATAAAACACTTAACTAGAATTAAACTAATGATCTACTTATGGTTCGAAGGGAAAAAAAGGGAAAAAAAAAGTCATTTTAATCACCCAGTAGCATTGTCACCATATTGCTGTAATTAGTCTTTCTCTCTTTCCCCACCAACCTCCTCCCCCACCCCACCCCACCCCACCCCACCCCACCCCACCCCACCCCTTGCCATCCAGAAGCAACCAGAATTTGTGAAGCTGCAATAGGTGTATGTTATTTACTCTTAAAATCTCTTCAACTTTTGGTTTGGATCATGGGATGATCTGTTTAGAACAAAGAAGGCAGACTTTTGTAACTCTGTTTTTTGGAGCACATTTGCCTACTGTAGGTGGAATGTGAATGGAATGTCAGAGAAATCAGGTGTTTTGTTTTCGGGTTTTTTTTTTCCATTCTTCTTACCTAATTCCAGCTTTTGGTTTAGTGTGCTAAGGTGAAATGCAGTGGTATTTTGAAGAAATGAATATCTTTTCAATCTTATTAAAACATTGTTAGGACTAGCCATGTACCTGAACTTAAGGGATTAGCCAAGAAAGACTATTTGGTAGAGCTTTAGATACCATGTGGTTATACACAGAAGTATGTGAATTTTTCACATATATTGCTCAGTACATGAACTAGTTCATTTGACTTACACCTCACTTTCTGGCTATGAATAAGAATCATTCTGGCCCTTCCAGCTGGTTATTCTGGGGCTTTTTGGTCATGTCCCCTCATCATTGCTACTCAGAATTGGCATTCTCTAAAGAAAGTGAGAGAAAAAGAATGATAACTGTTGTGTAACTATGTGTTTAGTAAAGAAGGCAGTTACTAGGATAATGACATGTTTTATCTTTGAGTCAAAACATTTGGTGAAAGTCGAGTGAATAAACTTTCAGGAAGTGGGAAGGATATCCTTTCAGCATGTTAATGGTGGAAGTGTTTTATTTATCATCTAAGAATAAACTTACTTTTCCTATTCAAATTATATTGTTTTTATATAAGTGCTGGTTTATAGAACACAACATAATGCCAAATGCGTTTTTACTGAATCTAGCAAAATTAAATCTTTCAGATAAATATTTTCAAGGCTGTAGTAGAGTCTTGTGTAAGGAATATTAATGTAATCTTAATAATTCTAGGATTAACTATCGACTTCAAAATTTGAAGACCTATGAAGGAAATACAAAATTGCCCCTTTAAAGAAGAATTAACCTAATTCTCTTGTTAACTATGCAAGAGTTGCAAGCAAGAACTTAGGTCCTTTGATAATCCTTCTGAAGGGGCTTTATCAAGACTAAATTAATATTCTCATTGTCCCTCCCATCCTACTCCTGTTGGGTCACATTACCAGGAAAGCCATCATCGAGGTCACTCTGTGTGTGACTCTGTGAAAACTCATCATCTGGCAAATGCCAACTGACATTATTGAAAAATGGGACCGAAAATATGACAAAATGGAATCAGGGGCAGAGAAAAAATAGTTGAGGTTTTGTTTTGTTTATTTAGCATTGAACTACAGTTAATTTTAAAAATCCATATCCAGGGGTGCCTGGGTGGCTCAGTCGGTTAAGCGTCCAACTCTTGATTTCAGCTCAGGTCATGACCTCACAGTTTGTGAGTTGCAGGCCCTGCCTGGGGCTCGCGCTGACAACGCACATGCCCTCTCTCCCTCTCTCTCAAAATAAATAAATAAAATCTACATCCAGGGTCGCCTGGCCAGCTCAGTCAGTGAAGCGTGCAACTCTTGATCTCGGGGTTGTGGGTTCAAGCTCCACACTGAGTGTAGAGATTACTTAAAAATTTTTTTAAAAATCTTAAAAAAAAAATGCATAGCTAAGCTCTGGCACTTGGAGATGAACTAAAGAAAAAAGAAAGTCATGACTCTTAGTGCCAAGTCCTGCTGTTGGCTGCCAGGCTGGTGGGAACCAGTTTGCCAGAGCTTATTTTCTAAGACACACCTCACTGGTCACATCTCGGAAATAACCTCTCCCTTGTACCATTTCTGCTTTTGTCTGTCATTTCCCTTTCACCTCTCAAGTCTCACCAAACAGTGGGTGCTGCATGGCTATCTCCATTGTTTCCTTAAACAAATCCCAGCTACATTAAAGAGTTTGTACATGGAGACTTTGGGAGAACCAAGCCGAACATTGGCTCTCTAATGAATATGACTGCAGACATTCTTGAGCTGGATGTTGAGGTAAACCATTTTATTGTGGAAATGCCTGTTTGTACATTGAGTTCAACCAAGGTTATGCTTTTTTGGGGCATTAAGTCAAGCAGGTATCTATCTCTATTCACCTTAGTAGTTTGAAAATGGCCAAAGTCTCACAGTAGCATTGTATTGCAGGGAGGGACTCTTTGGAGTGTATTTTAAAAAAAATACAAGGTCTCACTTACGATCCTTGCAGATATACAGGTAATTTACTAACTGCGTTGCTTTACATGCAGCATGAGAAGAGCCCTTCTTATGTCCTTTGGACTCTAGAGCATTCATTCCCATACCTATTTTGTTTCAAAGAAAATTTAAGGCAACTGCTCAGAAACATACATTCTGCACAGGGATAGGAACTGGGATGAGCCAACGGTTATGAATAAAAGCAGTTCTGTACAGGACGCCTAGGATGTGCTACACATTCTCCGCTCTTATAGTCTGAGTCGGAACTAAGTATTTACAAGAATGAATAGGTCTTTCAGGTATTTCTCCATAAATGTCTTTTGTCATTTGAGCCTCAGTAGGTATAGGGTCACAGGTTGTGTCCTTGACAAATACCTGATGAGGAAGGAGGTCCCTCTCCCAACACACCCCCCAACAAAAATAATTTCAGGAGGCTAGCATTTTGCACTTGGGATTAATGTTATAAAAAGAAGTGGGTATAATTAACGAATGTGAAGACAGCTGTGGTCATCACATGACCCCTGGAGCATTATCACCTCCCTGGAGGTTTTCTTCAGTGCTCTCTGATTAGATTGTATACAGCTCCTGCAGTACAGCCAGTGACAGCACCTTCAAGGCTGCAGGGAGCCTTCTGGCGAGACTTAGTTTGAGGAAGACAACCTTTTGTTAAAGAAAATCTCAACCTCATTCATCTTCTTTGATCTTAATTCTTAGAACAGTTTAGGAATATCAGAGTCACAGGCCAATGTTTCTCATCCCTATTTGTCCTAGAAAGCTTTTTAAACCTCCCCCACCTTCAACACATAGAAGATCGTGATCTGAAATGTTTAATTTTCAGGCACTAGAAACAACCCATAAACTTAGATATGCGTGTTAGGTACATGGCTGTGTTCTGAAACAGAACCAAAGTATCCTGGGATTTCTAAAAAATACACACGTGCACACACACACACAATTTTCCTGATTCTGATAGTAACTCATAGATTAATTTTAAAAATCACTTCTGGTAAATCAAATTGGGTTTTATTTTTTTATTTATTTTTTTTTTGGAGTGGTTTATTATTTTTTTATAATAGTTTATTTTCAAATTGGTTTACGTATAACACCCAGTGTTCATCCTAACACGTGCCCTCTTTAATGCCCATCACCCCCTCTCCCCCCTCCCCATATTGGGTTTTAAAATTTAAGTCTCAAAAAAAGAAAAATAAACAAAATGAAACAAGATGGGTACAGTGAACTTTTTTTTTTTTAACTTTTCTCTCAAATTAGGCCCTCTAGGGTCGTTAAGACGAGGTGCAATTTCATACTTGTAAAGCCTAGGACTTGACTGTTTATGTGGAGAAAAAAATAGTCTGCTACTGTAATTTCATTATGACATAAAGGTTTTGTTCTAGAAGAGCCAAACCAGGTGAGTAGAGATAGATAAATCTGATTTTACAAGAAGCAAAAATTCTGAAATGAAACCCAGTGATCAATTATTCTTTTCTGGAAAGAGTTCCAGGCGCTCTTTCACATTCATTTATTTTTCATTTGGTTGCTAGGTTACAAATAACACTATAAGTGTATAAACTGCTTGAGTATTTGTTAAATGCAGATGGGAAAATGAAAATGATCCGAAGAGTGAAAGTTGCTGAGACTTCTGAGGGAGCGTTGGTCTTGCTCCCTGAATTTGTTTGCTACATTACCCATAAATAACATTTACAAAATTGAGAGGTACTCTAGTCTCTTATTGTTCAAAAGTTACAGTTAATAACTGGCTGCCAACCAAATACTCTGTGAATTCAGAAACAGATCTTGGACGCAAGAATCTCAAGGCCTAATATGGATTTCAGAGTGTGTCGAATTGTGGTATTTAATGACTGTTCTTCAAATGCAGTTTCTTCTGTTGCGTTATATTAAAACTATGAAGTTTGGAACTGGAACAATAATATATCTTAATGTCTCGTTTTCTTCCTTCTAGTCTGTAGATGTTGACTGGCCCCCTGCTCTGGCTGACTAGCTTTCAAACTTGGAAACACAGAGTAGGGTTTTCGTGGCATGATGCGGACACCCATTCGGCACACACTGTGTAATGGCTGTTTACTCACCGTAACAGTGTCTCGGAAACCAGTTGGATCATGTTGATCTATAGATTTTAAAATCTGTTGTAACATCTCAGGATCTCTATATGTGTATATTTTGTGTTAAATGTTCTAAGGACGTCTTATGATTTTTCTTGTTCCCTCTCCAACCCCCACAAGCCAAACTATGAATAGTGAAAACACTCTTAATTATTCCATTCAGAGAAGTACACAAACAAGATCCATTCTGATAATCTGAGGAGCTGTCATTTCTTTGAGCACAATTTCCCTGAACAAGACATACCGCCTTCAAAATCATGTTCTCAATTTGTTAATCATGTTCTAAATTTGTTAAATGATCTTGATAAAAGATCGAGATTTATATCCTCTAACATATCCTATAATATCCTAAGATATCAAATGTAAATCTGACATCATTAATATTTTTCCCGGTAAACTTCAAGCAAGCTATGACCGACAGAAGTACTCTTTGGTATCATCTGTCACAAATCTTAATGACTTCGAGTTACTATTTTGACAACCTAAAAATATCAATACGTTTCCTGGAGAGGGAAAGTGAAACCTTAGGAACTGAGGTATACCCTGGTAAGAGACTTCCATAAATCTTTTAAATTAAGGAGACACAAGTGCCTTCAGTAATTTCAAACCCAGGGATAAGATTTTGAAAAATTAAGATTGCTAAACGATCTGATATTATTCCAGAGTGCTTCAATATATTATCCAATTTCACACATCTGCATCAGGTGGACAGGATTTCATCGTTTCCATTTTATAAATATGAAAACCAAAGAACAAAAGTTAAACGATTTGTCTGAAACTCTTAGTTACTTTCTTATCAGGGGCTAAAACTAAAGTTTCCTGGTCTGTAAGGTCCTTTCTTAATAAACCTTGTTATTGAGCATCCACTGTGTGAAGGAGGCACCTACGAATGTCATTTAAATGCACTAACCATGAGAAATAACTTTTAGAATTTAGATACCAAATCATGGAGCTTACCAAAAAAAACAGCCCAAGTATATTTCATATGATCTCATATGGTGACCATTTGTGAGTAAGTTGGTACTATGAAGAGAGAACAGGAAATAAGCCAAACCCTAAAGAAAATGGATGAATCGTTAAGAGGAACGTTTCAGCAATCTCATTAAAATTTGAGATTTAAATATAATTTGTCACCCTGATTCAACTATCTGAGCTTATTTTAAAACACATGCGACTTGGATGGTATTGGATTATTGTTTTCCATCTCTTCATTAAACCTACTTCATAGATACTAAGATGTATTATTCATTTTTAGAAATCAGGAAAATTATTTGACATGAAGTTTCATATGTGAATACTAGCACAAACTTTTTTCACTATTTTCAATGCCAGAAAATGAGAAAGGGATAATGGAAATAAACTTCTGATAAACAGGTAAGAATTTTGGGGTGTTTCTTCATTTCTGGGGAGGCTTTGCTACCAAAAGTTTAAATAATTTGGGAGATAGTCTTTTGTATGTTTTCTTTTGTCTTAGCTTTGAATTTAGCGGAATCTCCAAAATGGAAAAATTAAGAACTTCCTTAACAGAAGATTTCTATTTCTTCAATATATATTCCTGACATCCAAAGTTCTAAGCAAAAACATTGGCTGTCTATACTTTATTCCATATCTTCATATATTATGAGACACAGGTTGTTAAAAATTCATGTTAGGTGTTTGTTTTATGCAGAACCGGGAACATTAAGTAATAAGAGTGCTATAGTTTCACTTTTGCCTATATAAAATTATTTTTAAAATAGTTTCGCGATCTTCTCTCATAGTTTTGTTTAAATTATGTCTTTAATAACACTTAGAGAAAAGGCCTATTGTACTTCTTAGTATTCCTTTGTCCCAAATATAGTCTGTGATTTTAGTTTAGGAAAAACAACTGACCTGGAAAAGTAAAAAAAAAGAAAAAAAAAATTTCCCAAGTTAGATAACTGGTGACCTTAACAAGTTATATGAAATAAACTTAGAAGTTAAATTCCATTTCCAAAGAGACAAACATTTTACTTAGGCTGATCTTTTCTTTTGGAGCTTTATCCTTGATTAGTAAGCCCACATAAAGAGAAAGAGCTTTGATGCAAGCTTTTTGGATTTTTTGAAACGGTACTTTTTTTTTTTTTAAGTTTTTTATTTTGAGAGAGAGGAAGCACACACAGGAGGGGCAGAGAGAGAGATGGAGAGAGAGAGAATCCCAAGCAGGCTCTGCACTGTTAGCACAGAGCTCAACATGGGGCTCAAACTCAAGAACTGTGAGATCATGACCTGAGCAGAAATCAAGAGTCAAACGCTTCACTGACTGAGCCCCCTAGGCGCTGCCTTTTTTATTACGGGAAAAAAAAAATACTGCTTTTGATACTCCTTTACTTTTCTCATCTTGAGATAATTTTAAGCTTACAGCAAAGTTGCAAGAAAAGTACAAAGAACCTTTTTCCCCTAAACCATTGAGCCAGTGATGCTCCATCACTCCTAATACTTTAGTGTGGAATTTCTAGAAACAATGACCTTCTTCGCCACAACATAACTATCAACTCAGAAGTTAACATGGATATTACGACTACGTAATCCACAGACCCCACTTGAGTCTCACCAGTTGTCCCAACGGTCACTTTCACAGGCAAGGGATCACGCTTTGCACCTGTTATATGTTTCTTTAGTCTCCACTAATCTAAAACAGTTTGTCTTTCCTTGAATTTAATTAATATTTTTGAAGATTTCGGGTCAGTTATTTTGTAGATTGCTCCTCAATTTGGGTTTGCCTCATGCTTCCTTATTATTAGACTCAGGTTGTAACTTTCTGGCAAGAATACCATATGAGATTATTATCTTCATGGATCTTATCAGGTATCATACAATTTTGATTTGTGCAGTTGCTGATGACTGGATTTTAATCACTTAATGAAGGTAGTGTCTGCCGGCCTCCTCTACTTTTATAGTTACCCTTTTATCCCTTTAATTAACGAGTATCTTATAAGGAGACTATCAAACTTTCATCTATTAGTTTTAGCTTTTACTGAAGATTTGTCAAATACTGATATTCTAATTCCACCATTACATTTATTGGTTAGCATTCCACTGGAAGGTAGAACTTTCCCTTCTTGTGGATTTGTGGCTTCCTGTTGGATCCGGCAGCTAATAATTGGTTACATACAAATGCAAATGCATACACGCACATACATGTTACTTTACACATCTTGAAAACTGGGAGTTGTATACCAGTACTTCCAATTCCAACCTCATTCAAATTTTCTCCCTTTTCATATTTGTAATCCCTTTCTCTGACAGAAATCTGGCTCCCATTAGCCTTATTTATTTACTTGATACATCAGCCCCCTCCTAAATAACCAATCTCCTATTCCTTATTCCAGATCCCAGAAAGTCTCCTCCCTACCACCCTCAACTGTTCTCCTTAGGCTCCACCCAGCAGTCCCACGCTGGGGCACCACCTTTGCCTCCTGTGGCAAAGGACCTACCTGTCATACCTTGCTAAGAATAAGCGAATGACTTTTGTCCTGAACTATACAGGAAGGGAGGCAGGAAATAAGTCAGGAAGGCAGAAAATGAAAATCTTTTAAAAATGCATTTTAGTACTCTACAAAAATTATCATTTCAAAGAACAGTTACATATGCAGGTATATTCAGCTATAACTTTCCATAAAAATGCCTAATGCTTCTAAGCAACCAAACTACCTTTCCTAGGAGGATGCTATAAATAACAAAATCTCATTGACCTTTTTAAAATCAATTCACAACAAAATTTTAAGACTTTGAGTTTTTACCATTTATTAATAACCACGAAAAAAAATCACTGTATACAACGATATTACAAAGGTAATAAAATATTCTGTACAACAAAAAGCATTTTGACATTTTACAAATGATTACAACTTGAAGTCCCATTTAACATAAATAATTGAATACCTGAGAACTTAAAAAAACCACATTTTACAGTTCCTTCAAATTTATTATAGTCCCTAAGAAGGGTAGTTCATTAGTTAACAGCATTTTTAAGTACATTTTTTAAAGTCATTTTATTATTTTTTTACTTGAGAAAGAGCACAAGCAGGGGAGGGGCAGAGGGAGAGAGAAGCTTAGGCAGGCTCCGTGCTTAACAGGGAGCTTGACGAGGGGCTCAGTCCCATGACCGTGGGATCATTACCAGAACCAAAATCGAGAGTCAGATGCTCAACTGACTGAGCCACCCAGGCACCCCTTTAAGTACATTCTTTTAAAACATGAGACGTCTAAAGGGTTCATCTAGTGTGCACCATGTTTCCAGTGAAGTCTCCTGAGATTAAATTCCATAAATAGATCCCCAAATACTACATCTTCTGTTACTACATTTATGTAAAGCTATACTGTTTTGATTAGATAATAAAGAAGAAAAACAGGCAAGATGTTTACTTTTATCAAAAACACATTTTATTTACTCTATCCCTGAAAACTCGATTTATTAAAGCACCATAATTATTTCCTAATTATTGTTTTACTGTTCACACATAGCTGCTTAAAGAAAATTTTTAAATTCTTTCGATTCTTTAAAAATTTAAGATTCTTTAAATTTTTGAAAGTCCAATAGTAAACTGAAGTAGAAATGAGTGGTAAGTGACAAATGATAAGTTCTACCCTCTTTAAATAGATAATTACTAGCAGGTGGTATTTTTTTCCTAAAGCTATAGACATTTTGAATTGAAAAATATTTAGAAAATCTTTAGGAGAAATGAATGTTTAAACTTTTTATCTGTATTTTATTTATTAGTGACAGTAGTGGGGACATAATGGTTTTTTTCTTAACGTATACTTTTGTATCATGAAAAAAATAGTTACTTTTGCGATTCAATCTTATCCAGTGATTTTAGGTTTGTGCTTTAAATTCTGCTGAGATATATTAGTTAAGATAGTAATATGACTAAGTCTTAGACAAAGGCAAAAAACTGGACACAGGCCATACATGTATCTCTCATTAGCTGCCCACTCCTGTGCTTATAAATGTTAACCAGCATAACTTTTAATTCTGTGTACTACAAAAAGCATCCTAATTTTGCCCTTTTCATACTCAACCCCTGAAAAAAGAAACGGGATCAGAAATCTTTCAGTGGCAACTTTGTTAGCTATGACGAGGCTCCCTTTTAGGAAGACCGCGCTAGAGCTCCCAACCATAATCAACTCTGGCAAAGAAATGAAGGGTCCTAGAATTCCAGAACTGGAACATGACCTTATGTTTGCTATATAATAGAATATAGTAGAAAATGGTTCTGTAAAAAGCAAGGCCAAACGAAGGGCCTCCAGATCTGGGCAAAACAGCCACTCTAACGAGCAACCCATCTCGGGCTTCCTCCTAAGGAATCTACTCCGTGGTGATGTTTCTCCCTCTGCCATCTATTAGACAGCAGGAGTGTTTGGATTGAGAGATGACTCAGGGCCACAGGATGCACACAGATGTTGGTTTGTTAGGATTTCATTAGCACTACTTACGGTTTCTTGTGCATTATCTTATGTGACACAACACATCTTGTGAGGTAGGTAAGCAGGGTATTATCCGCATTTTATATCTGAAGAGAGGCCCACAGAAGGCGTGATTTGTTAAATATTACATAACATGTAAGTTGCAGAGCTTTAGATTCAAACTTAGATGTTCTGACAGAAAAACCCCTACTCTCTCCGTTTCTCCCACGCTCTTTAACATCGCATGGCGGTTTCTTTACTCCCCCAATATATCGACTTATTATCTAACAACATTTGGTGCTACTGGGCAGCCTAGATCACCAATTCCAAGTCTCTCTTGACATGGACAGTCAAAATTTTTTCTGAAACATTTGGTTAAAAACGGTCTTTTAGAGAAACCCAATTACCAATTTAAAAGGCCATTATGACAGTAGGTTCTGATGGCAGAAATAAGAATAGTGGTTTTGAGGTACAGGTATACTGGCAAGGGCATGGAGGAAACTTCTGGGGTGCTGGAAATGATTGTTTACATATGTAAAAATTCATCTAGCTGTACTTAAAACTTGTCCACTTTCTGGACTTTGTGGAGTATCTTACCTCTTAAAAGAAAAAGACTGACATCTATGAGAGCAAGAGTTTTATCTCTTGTCACCTCTGTTTCATTTCTAGCACCTAACATTGTGCTTTGCACATCAGACATACAAAAATGTGCTATGTAAGAAAAAAAAAATAGGGGAGCTTAGGTGGCTCAGTTGGTTAAGCATCTGACTCCGGATTTTGGCTCAGGTCATGATCTCATGATTCATGAGTTCGAGTGCAGAGCCTGCTTGGGATTCTCCCTTCCTCTCTCCCTTCACTCCCTCCCCAAATAAATAAAGTTTTTAAAACGTGCTGTGTGATTTCTTACATTAATACTAGAGTGTCTGTGCAAGGGTAATGTTAAAGAATGCATAGAAAAGGAGAAGATGAAAACTGCCACAGACAGCAGAGAAAAGGAGCAAGGTCAGAGATGTGAAACAATCCTAATAACTATTAACACGCCTGCCTAACACAGGTGACAGTACAGGAACAGAGAGTCAAGTATTTCACAAGCTGGGTCATCTTGGCATCAGTGCTTTTTCTGCCCGCTTAAGTCCCTTTCCCTTTAAAAATCGTATCTTTGGGGCACCTGGGTGACTCAGTCGGTTGAGCGTCCAACTTCGGCTCAGGTCATGATCTCGCGGTCTGTGAGTTCGAGCCCCGCGTCGGGCTCTGTGCTGACGGCTCAGAGCCTGGAGCCTGCTTCGGCTTCTGTGTCTCCCTCTCTCTGCTCCTCCCCCACTCATGCTCTGTTTATCTGTCTCAAAAATAAATAAACTTAAAAAAAAAAACCATATCCTTGTCCACATTTTTACAATCCTCTGTCAGTTTTACCCTTCCCTCTTTAATGAATAGCTACCATGTATTCAGCACCACCAATGCCATGGATGGTGCTACGTGATGGAGTCCAAAAGACGAAGGAGACAAACCTTAAAGGACTGCACCTGCGTGAGAGGAGCACGGCAGCAGGTGCGCGCACAGAGCTGCGCCTCAACCGGGGAAGGAGTCAGCTTCGCGGAGGAGAAGTCCAGTCTTAAAGGATACGTGTTGCTTAGTTTCCGGTGAGAAGTTTATTAGTGTAAATGCCTTTTCAAATTCCAAAATAAGCTCGATTCTGAAATTTACCGTATAATAAAAATCTAGGCCAACTGACATAATGAACAGGTTATAGGCTCCGACGGAAAGATTAGGCCTGTCTAAAAAAGGATATCATTACAAATTTTTATTTTATTTTAAATTAGCAAAGCACATCACTTATGTTTTCTAATGAGGATGAACATTTGAATGGTAGAGCACTTATGATTTAATGTACCCAGTATAAACATGAGAAGCATCATACTCATTAACAGATAGAATCTCTCACTTTTCTACTCTGAGACCTACAAAAACATGCTTAAATAGATATAGCTATATAATATGACATATTTATGTAAGCGTTCTCCACATTTTTATTAAAATTAAGGTTAGGACATCAATCATATCCTTTACCCATTACTATTTCAAAAAATAAAAAACCCTAGCTATATGCTTTTTTAAAAAAAGTTTATTTATTTATTTGAGAGAGCCCGCATGGTAGAGGGGCAAAGAGAGAGAGAACCCCAAGCAGGCTCTGCACTGTCAGCGTGGAGACTGACATAGGGTTCAAACTCACCAACCCATGACATCATGACCTGAGCCGGACACCACCTGGTCTGCTGAGCCACCCAGGTACCCCTATATGCTTTTAAATTTTAAAGTGTCCTCTTTATCTTTGTGAGCTAATTACCTACTACAAGGCGTTAGTAATTCCTTTCTTTCAACTTCTTGTAACTTGCTGTTTTCCTTTGCCCTCTTGGCTGTGAATCCAGGTACTTGTTCTTTAGCAGGGTGTTTCTGCTGCAAGTTCGGCTGCTACTGCATTAGGCAGTGAAGTCAGAAGCCTGAGCTTGTGACATCAATATACGTTGCTATGGTAACACTTTCCATAAGTATCACAGGTTCTTCCTTGTAGGCTCAAGAGGACTTCAGCACAGTAGCGAAATAGCTGATGTTATTCAGCCTAAATAACAATAACTGATGCAAAAAAATGTTTTATGCTAGCTATAATAAATACAGATTTTTCTATTAAAAAAAAAAAAAAGGATACGTGTTGTTGCCCAAGAGCCGAGGCCGAGTGAATAACACGTGAAAGGCATGGAGACCTGGCAGCCCGAGAGATTTTTCAAGGAATACCAGCTACGTAATAGGGCTTATGGAGAACGTAGTATTATTTTTAATCAAAGCATGTAGAAGATTCTCGCTGGGGAAAAAGAATGAAGGCCTATACTAAGAAAGCGCTAAGAAGGAAGGAGGGACAAGTGTAAGACATTTTTATGAGACAAAATTAAAAAGAGTTGATAACTAAGTATGAGTTTGAGGGAGAAAAGGAATAAAATGTGACTTCGAAGTTCCTATTAACTATTCAGGGTGGCAGGGCAAATGGCAATCCCATTAATGAAAGCAGAGAATCCAAAGGGGGAGCCAGTTTATAAAGGTAAGTGTGGGTAGCATGAGAGAAAGCTGAAACTGTGGGCATTGATGAGGCCACCCAGGGGGGAATAATAGCACCAAATGAGGGCTGGGGATGAGACTCTGGAAAAAATGTCACCCTCAGAGAGGAATCTTGTGTACCACAGAAGGAGCATCCAGGGAGGGAGTGGCCACTAGGGAAGAAGGTTATGGATAGGTCAGGCGGAGTGAGGACTGATGATAAGGACACCAGATTTGACAAGGAGAGTGCCTCTGGCCCTTTCCCTAGAATATTCGAAGAGAACCATAGGAGGTGAAAGATGAAAAAGTCTAAGAATGACTGGGAGCTGAGGAAACGGAGGCTGAAAGCATTTCCCAAGTCCAGATGTGAAGGAAAGAGCACGAAGTTGGTAGGAAAGATTTTTGTTTCCTTTCTTTTTAGACTAGAGAAGACATTTACTGCATTTATACAAAGAAAACTGGCACTAACTGGTGATGTGAGGACATAAAAACAAGGTGGGAAAGAAAGGTCGGTCCAGGGTACAAGCAGAGTTTATTTAGAAAGGCAGAAGGGCACTTTTTCCTTGGAAACTAAGTGTGAGAGCATAAATACATTAGAGATAGAGGAGAAGCAGGCTGCCAAATTCTTTTTAAATTATAAAATAAGTTCTACGATCAATAAATAGCACCTGAAAAATGAGAAATCCATTGGAAATACTCTAAACACAAATGTAGCGGTACCTTAATGTGGCTTACACCAAGAAAATATATATTATATATCGAACCCGCAAAACAAGTCAATTGCTTAATGGAAAACAATCCACTTAGATATTCTTAGAGTCTGTGCTTAAGCTTGCCAGTGCTAATTAATATAAAGTTATAGGATTCTGTATTAAAAAAAATGGGAGGTTCTGGTTGTAAAAAAGACTAAGTCTTTGACAAGCTATTTACTTAGCATCATGACAATTCCATCACAACTACTATTACTGCCTAAATTCTACAATCATTTTGCCACTGGGATTGCTTTGCTTTCAAACAATTTGGATTCCCAGTATTAATCCATGACCTGAAGGTACATGATTCTGACATAAACCCAATGTCACATTAAATGGAATTGTAAAAATCACAAGCATCTGATAATTAGAGCTAGTCTTTCAAAAAACAGAGTTCTGTTAGTAGTACTTTGAACATTCTATTAGTACTACTTTGAAAGTTCTATTAGTAGTACTTTGAAATATTTATTTGGTGCTTAATAGGAGACAGACACTGTTCTACAAACTGGGGATTCAATAAACAAATGCTTAGTAAAGTTGGATCTTGGTAAGTGCTCTAGACCAATATAAGGGAGAGGGGGCATGGGGTGCTGATCTGTAGACAGTTGGGTAAGGCCTTGATCAGTAACAGCTGAGTGAATCTGAAGGATGTTAAGAAGTGAGCTATGCATGTATCTGAGGCACGAGTACACTTGGTGTTTTTGGAGAGAGGGTCCAAGTGCCTGGAACCGAATAAGGAAAAGAAAACGGTAAGAGATGAGGCAGGAGAGGGAGTGTGGGCCTGCTAATTTCAAGGACTTTGGTCTTAACTCTGTGTGGGAGTAGGGAGCCACTGGATGGTTTGAGCAGATGAATGATACAATTTGACTTGTTTTAAAAATAATTATTTTGGCTACTTTTGGGAGAACAGACAGTAGGGGCATTTTTGGAGGCTATAGCTTCAATCTAGGCAAGAGATGATATTATAGTGGCTTAGAACAGGAAGTTGATAGTAGAGGTCAAAAGAGGTGGTAAGCTCTGGATATATTCTGAATGCAGGGCCTACCAGGCGATGGATTGGATTTGGAGATAAAGAAGGAAGGATGACTCCATAGTTTTGGACATGAGCAACTTTAGGAGCATGGCATTGCCATTACTAAGTTGGGGAAGACTGAAGGAGAACCAAGTTTGGGAGGGAAGATCAAGAACTCAGTTTTATTAGGTTCTGAGTAGAGATTTCAAATAAGCAGTTTTACATACATATGTAAGCTCCAAGTGTGGAAGTCAGGGGATGGGTGTAAAGGTACAATTTAGGAAGTGAGCATGAAACTGGATGAGATCACACTGAGTCAGGAAACATAAGAAAGAAGAGAGGTCTAAGAAAACTTCTTCACTTTAAAGACATGGATGTAAAGCTAAAATCACAAGCAGTTCTAAAGGTAAGGACTTAAGCTCACTTCAACTCTCTTCTGTCCAAGTTAAATTTTTAAAGATTTTTGATTTACATATAAACCTAAGAAACTTAGGTTGCCTGGGAGGTTTAGTCGGTTAGGCATCCCGACTCTTGATTTCAGCTCAGCTCATGATCCCAGGGTTATGGGATCGACCTCTGCATTGGGCTCTGCCATGAGTGTGGAGTCTGCTTAAGATTCTCTTTCCTTCTGCTCCTTTCCCAGCTCACACTCACTCTCTTAAAAAAAAAAAAAAAAAAAAATCTAAGAAACTCCAGAAAACCCCTTAGGGGTCACCTTGGCCCATGGGTCTCAAAGATAATAAGTAATTCATTTTTCCAATGACATAGTCATTACAGGTTTTACCTTAAATTTGCTTAAAAGCAAATATCAGTTAATTCATTTAGCTAAGAATACATTAATACAATATAAAAGAAGTATAAAAAAGTATATTTGTCCTGCTCTATAGGAAGTTACTGCCCTTTGGGACGGTGGTTGATTGTTGAAACTCAGGTGTGAAGACTTTGACAGTGGGGTGTGAGAGTGTTCAACATAAATATGAACTACCCGCAGGTGCACTCAAAGACCAAAGAAAAAGTATATTTGGAAAAACTGGAGCCTTGCTCACACCTTCTCCTCATTCTGTCCTGGGGAAACGGGGTAGGACGCTAAAGACAGAATTCCCACCGCACAGGTATCAGGTCACATGTTTCAAATGAAGAAACAGTAAGGCCCTTTTGAATTTCTATTTCAGAATTTTCCTTTTATGGTACTTTCTAGCTTTATATTCAATATACCCAAAGTTGGGGGGGGTTAATGGGAAAATTGGTTTGATTCAGTGTTTAACAGGTCATTGATTTATTATATACTTCTTATGGTCAAATAATGATTTAATCTATGCTGAAGTATGCTCGTTTAATAAACCTTCAGTGGATGTCAGATCCTACAAGGCATCCTAGCCTAGAAGTTCAGTCTGTGTAGATTGATCTACTCTTTGAAGCAAAAGTCTTCTGTAAATGCTGGACTTTTTCTTCCTCTTCCTGAAGTTAGGAAATGAGTTCATCCCTCTCTTTCAAGCTGTAGCTTCAGCACTGAAGATTCATCTTTCATTATATCCTTGACAAATTCTCTGCCAGCTAAACAAGGAGCTCCAGAGCCAAGACTGCCTGTTAGAGGAATGCCCTACATACCCAAAGTTTTATACTTCTCTCTGATAAAGAAGTTTTGAACTGTCATCTCTTAAATGAAAAACAAAACCAAACCAAACCCTATGTTATAGTCCCAGTCAGAGAAATATAAAATACTGCATCTATATGGGAAACACAGAAATGGTTACAAACATTTCAAAGGATTTAAATCTTGAGTAACCATTTAAATCGCACAAGTTACCTTAAAAAATATTCAAACCCAAATGAGCTGCTCAATTGCTCATTTTGCATAGTGCCAATACCCGAATACGGACTGTGAACAAAGCCATGACTGTTTGGATTAGTACCATTTGGTGGCCCTGACTCATTTATCATGCTGTTATCTGTACAGTTGAAGTCAGGTCCCTCAAATGGCTCGGACTGTGGAACAAAAGCAGCAGTACTGGAACTGGCGCCTGCTGACATACTGGAAGAGGACATCTGATGGAGCTGTCTCAAGTCTCTTGGGTCTAACACTGAATTACATGAGGGGTTTTCAAGATTCATGCTCACAAGTCTTGGGTTATCAGACTCCCTCATGCTGTCATTCATATTCACAGGGCAATTCGGGAGCATGCTGGCATCAGAAATACCATATAAATCAGATGACATGGACGATGCTTCCATTCTGCCTATGTCATTGGTGCTGTTATAAATGCAATCATTAGAGGCATTCAAATCACTCACCAGATAGGGTGAGAGAGCTTGTGAGTTAGAGGGAAGGCTCCCTGTTGAAAAACTACTCAGTGGGTTTGTACTGACTGGGCGTGAGGTGGCGTGGGCCCCCGAAGACCAGCTTGAAGGCTGAGACACCATTGCAGGTATGGCTGGAGTATGATGTGACAATGCACTGGAGATGGACGCGGACGAAGAATAGTAGGAATCTGCTTGACTTGAAACGCCTGAGGTCCTGGGCAGATCTGTCAAAACGGCACCATGAGAAAAGTTGGATTCTGTGGGGAGGAAAATATATTTTGACAAAACTGAAATAAGAGTATAAAAAATATTATCTCTAAATTAAAACTACATAAACATACTAATAGAGAAAATTTTCAAGGAAACTGATGTAGCAGTTTAGATAAAAATATTAAATTGCACTAAAATTATTACATGAGTCTAAAGCTGCATTCTGTAACACTTACTGTTTTACAAACACCTTTGATTTTGTAAGTTATTTTGGCATAGTTAACTTCACTCCAGTTAAAGAGGAAAGTCTAGCTTCTGAGGCCCTATAAAGGTATTTTTGAAAAGTGAAAAATAAGTCCCAGAATTTCAGGGGCTGGCCCAGTTGGTAGAGTGTGCAACTCTTGATCTCAGAGTTGTGAGTTCAAGCCCCAACATTGGGCATAGAGATTACTTTAAAAAAAAGGCGTTTAAAAAAATCAGAATTTCAGGTAATGGGAATCTAAACAGCCAAAACCATTTCATATTTGCTATTTTTTGGAGAAAATGGAGGGATGGAGGAAACACTCACGAGGGATGATTGAAAAATCCACCTAACTTGCTAAGATATATTAAACTAGCAAAATTCCCAGTCAGAAAAAATTAAGGAGTCTGTATTTATTTATGTAGTATATGCCTGCTGTACATACTAAACCAGGAAAAAGCACTGATTTAAGAATGTTAAGAGGAACTAAAGACTTCTAGTTAAATAATCCTGGCTGAATGATCTAAACCAGAGGTTCGCAACTTTTTTTCTATAAACGGCCAAATATTTTAGCCTCTGTGGGCCACACAGCCTCTGTTGGAGCTACTCACTTGTGCCACTAGAGTGCAAACACAGCAGCCACAGACAATACGTCATCAAATGAGCATGGCTCTGTTCCAGTAAAACTTTATTTTTAAAGATAAGCGACTGGCCAGATCCAAACCACTTCTTCCATGATACACCATAATTAAGTAAAATTACCACCATATGAACAAATGTAATTTCTCAAACAATGAATCCCAAAAACATAATCATAGTTTTCAATAGGACCTTAAACTGAGATCAATTCATTTAATATTCAAAGCATGAAAAAATTTGTGGGAATGGAAAATAGCAAAGAAGCAGTTTTCATTCTTACGAATGGAATTCCAATGATACTGTGTAAAGCACTGGTCTTTTGACCGTAAGGAATAGTCTACGGGGTGAAAGTACCTTTTTTGATGAATCTTCCTTCTCCAGTTGATCCTAGACCAGATCTAGGTCTTTCAGGAAAATTAACTGTTGTGATAAAGTTTTTCCATTATTAAAATACAATTTTAAAAATAACATTAGTTAAAATTTGGAAAATGGAATAAAGTAAAAACCCCAAAATCTATTTAAATACAAATCAATCCAAAATACTCTTACCACAATCTTGCCACAGTTTCTGGAAAAGTAGGGTGGTTTTTTGTTTCTTTGCTTTGTAGCAATGAGTATCTGGTTAGAAAGAGAGCAGGAAAGTATGTGACTCATCACAGGATTACGCTGCTTCTCTCTCAACAACTAAATAGGTGTTTTATTTCCATACAGAAGATGCTTTAAACAAGTATATATAATATGGATTTAGTAAGTGTTGCAGAATGTGTCCCAAGTCAGCAGTAAAAGATGTAATACTCCTCTTGTTTTCTTGTAACACCTATAAGTCAACAGTGTCAACTAACACAATAAGGGCAGAGTAAGGACCAAACCAAAACGGAGACTAGTCTCTGAGTGGCAAGTTTTCCATCTATAAAAAGGGCACAGTAAGGATAGAACCTCAAATATAGAATAAATTCTGATGAACAGTTCAGATACCTTGAAACTATTCCAGATTCCTTTCTAAAGAAAGAGATGCAAAGAGCATAAAGATCAATTGGTAAAAAATCAGCTGAAGACTCTCAGGAAATAAAATGTAAAATCATGAATAAACATAGCTGTATTCAAATGTATCTAATAAGAAAATGTTATTAGGAGAACTAACTTGAAGGAATATATATTGGTGTGACTGGGTAGCTCAGTTGGTTAAGCGTCCAACTTCGGTTCAAGTCATGATCTCACGGTTTGTGAGTTTGAGCCCCGCTTTGGGCTCTGGGCTGTCAGTGTGGAGCTGCTTTGGCTCCTCTGGCCCTCTCTCTCTGCCCCTCCCCCGCCCACCTGCATGTTCATGCTCATATTTTACTTAAAAATAAGGAAATGTTAAAAAAAAATGAAAGAAATATATAAAAAATCGTACCTTTTTCATCCGGCAGATATCTAAAATCCATAGATTCACTAACTTCCTGGTCAGAAGGTCTCCGCAACTGCATTTTGACTGTTACTGGTTCCGTTATAGCTCTGCAGTATGGTGGAGTCTTAAAAACAATGGCTACTTGACGGTGTACATCAGCTTGTGAAAAGATACCTTTTGCTTCCCAGTCGTTCAACACAAACCGCACTTCTATGTCATCTAGTGGATACAAAAGCAAAGAAATAGCAGTGGGAAAACAAAATCCATCCATTAATCTAAAATACAGATTGGGGGTGCCTGGGTGGCTCAGTCCGTTGAGCTTAAGTCATGATTTCATAGTTTATGAGTTCAAGCCCCACGTTGGGCTCTGTGCTGACAGTGCAGGGCCTGCTTGGGATTCTCTGTTTCTACTCCTACCCTGCTTGCCCACGCACGCTCTTTCTCTCTAAACAAATAAACATAAAATAAAATAAAATGGTCCCCAACTTACAATGGTTCAACTTCACAATTTCGTGACTTTACGATGGTGTGAAAGCAATACGCATTCAGTAGAAAGTGCTTCCGACTGTGATCTTTCCCTGGGCTAGCAATATGCAGCACAATACTCTGAAGACGCTGGGCAGCGGCCGCAAGCCACGCCAGCCACCTGATCAGGAGGGTAAACAACTGACACAGCCGTTCTGTTTTTCTCTTTCAGCACAGTTTTCAATAAATTACAGGAGATGTTCAATACTAGGCTTTGTGTTAGATCATTTTGCCCAACAGCAGGCTAACGTGAGCATTCTGGGCATGTTTAAGGTAGGCTAAGCAAAGCTATGATGTTTGGCAGGTTAGGTGTATTGACTGCATTTTCGATTTAAGATTATTTTCAATTTGTAGTTTATCATAGTGTAACCTCCCTGTAAGCCGAGGAAGAGCTGTATATTCTAAATTCAATGAAACAAATAAGTACCTTTCTGGACTTTGTCGCATAGTAGAAATATTTCATCTCCTCCTCTGACACTTCCACAGTTCTTGTTGACACGACAAATCCTTAATTCTGCAGTATTTGGAGCACCTAAACGTAAAGAATTCTTTTTAATTAGCAATATTTTTTATTCCTTTTTTACGGTGAGAATTCTCGGAAAACAACTGACAGATAAAAGTGTACAAATAAATTAAGAACACTAAAAACATTAATAATCTACATCTGTCCTTTTTCCTTTTTAACCACATTGTCCCATCTGGTTTAGAGCCTCGTGACTTCATTTCTCGGCAATAACGGGTCCTCTAGTTAAATCTCCCTGTTTCCAAATTCGGATTCTTACAATCCTTCCTGCACGCTGTCACCAGATCAATCTCTTCAGTCAGGACTGTAACTCTACAGCAATACGATTTCATGCTTCCTACTATCAGGACTACAATTTCAGTGACTCTCCCTGGCAACCCACAGTTCTCCATGCCGAGGACCCTCCGATCCACCTGTGTAGGCCGACGTCCGTCCCACCATGCTTCCATGTGCGATACAGGCAGTCATACCCCATGCGTGCATGCATATACCAGCAAATACACACACGCGCACATAAAAACTCGAGGGCAATTTCGTAATCTTCTAAAACGTTAATATCCATATCCTTTAGTCTAGCATTTGCCAACATTTCTACTTCTGTAAAATGATGCTAGAGATGCATCTGCACAAAATACGCACATACAGGATATTTACTAACGCAGTTTGTTAGCGAAAAAAGTCAGAAGGGAAGCAAACCAAAAGTCTTGTAATAAGGTAATGATTTAACAAAATCGTGATACAGCCATATAAAGAAATATACAGTTACTGGAAAGAATAAGGTACCTGAAGGGGAAAAAGACTCAAGATATATTGCTAAGAGGGAAAAAAAAAATATTTTTAAAGGATCTGTGATGATTTTTTTTAAAGTTGCTGAAAGTGTATTACATAAAAATGATGATTTGTTTTTCTATACGAAGAAACCGGTTAAATATGTACCTGAGGATAGTGATGATCTCTGGAGGAGGAGATTAAAGATTGCTCTTATTACTTTAGTAATGCTTGAGTTTTTCTTATAATGATCATACTTTTTCTAACTGCCAAAATACTTATAAACAAATTGAACTAAAAAAAAAAACCTAAAAAAAAAATCAGGTAATGTTACAAATAGAATAAAGTACTCACGGTTGTCATAAATTGGGTTGGAGACGACAGGAGGTAGAGCAGTTGTCAAATTACCATGTTCATCAGGAAGGAAAACTTGAAAACATAATCTCACCACGTTGAGGTCGCAGTCTTCAATATCAAGCAGTTGTTGTTCAGGAACTAAATATAAATAGTGCATTTTTTTTTTAAGAATGTAAAACAGTCACATAGAACTAAAATCCTGCTAGATCCTCCTCCCTGCTCAATATATCCAATAACCCTAAGCAGGATTCAATCTGTGCTAACAAAATAGAATGGCACACAATCCAAGAATGCCTTTTATCATTACCATCCTGTAGTCAGTCACTAACAGTAGTCATTAAGTTATAACCATGGTCAGGAAAGAACTTTCCTATGTTATCTGAAATTGAGAGCAGAACCTCAAAATGACATTAAAAATGGACAAGTTTTTACATGAATGGTTGCAGGTTATACAGAACAGAGAAAAAGAAGAATATATAAGAGAATATAAATCTCCAGAAGAATTACTATCATCCCTACTTCATAGATGAAGAATTTTATTTTTTAATGGTTATTCATTTTTGAGAGACAGAGACAGAGTGTGAGCAGGGGAGGGGCAGAGAGAGGGAGACACAGAAACCAAAGCAGGCTCTGAGCTGTCAGCACAGAGCCTGACGTGGGGCTCGAACTCATGAACTGCAAGATCATGAGCTGAGCCAAAGTCGGACGATTAACTGACTGAGCCACTCAGATGCCCCAAGAACTGATGTTAAAGAGATGAAATTACTTCTCCAAAGTTTCACAGATAGGGAATGGTAGAGAACGAATTCAAACTAGGAAGTCATTGAATCCTGAACCTATGCTCTTAAGACTGAACTCTATTAGAAAGCTTTACATATGTTTTACATAAAAGTAACATACATAGAAATAACTACTCAAATTCAGAACAATATGTTAGTGATTAAAGACGATGAAGAAAATAGATGATATAACTAGCTACCTTCCATTAGGAATTTGATGTACAAATTAGGTTTGCTTTAAAAGAAACAAAAACTAGCAGGAAAATTTTGCAGTTCTTAAAAAACATAAAAACCTATTCTTTATGACAGAATATATGTACTAATAGTTTGTTAAACTGATATTTGAAAAGAACTCCAGTTCAATAAAAAAATACTAACTGCATTTTCAAATAACATTAGCTATAGCAATAAATCATAACAGCCATATTTTTTAAAGCATGAAATACACAATGTGAAAATTTTTATGCAATTTTATTTTTCAGAAAGTGTTAAAATTTGAAAACATAGTTAAATACCAAATTCTTTGGTCCTTACACGAAATAACTAATAAAATGACAATGCAATTTTGACTGTTTTTATTTAAACTATGCTCGCAGTCTTAATAGCTATCGGAACATTTAAAACACTCCCATTAGTGCTCACTGCTATCAGCATGGAGCCCGCTTGGGATCCTCTGTCCTCTTCTCACTCTGCCCCTCCCCTGCTCATTCTCTCTCTGTCAAAAATAAACAGTAAAAATTTTGAAATATTCCCATTAGTATTTTTTTAAGTTAGCTTTATTCATTCATTTATTTATTTAGAGAGACCGTGAGCAGGAGAGGGGATGAGAGAGAGGGAAAGCGATGAAAGAATCCCAAGCAGCTTCCTGCTGCCAGCGCAGAGCCCCATGCAGGGCTCGAACTCAGCCGCTGCGAGTTCATGACCTGAGCAGAAATGAAGAGTTGGCTACAACCGACGGAGTCACCAGGCACCCCTCTCATTTGTATTCTTAAGCCAAGCATTTGAAGGAGTCTACAAGAACTTATCTGTAAAACTAAAAAGTGAAAATATTATTATATGAACACCTAACATGCAGGTGTTCATACCATAACATAATATGACATAACAGGAGTGGCTGAAAAAAGCTTATTAGAAACAACAGAAGACACTCCTTTCACTTTTTTTTGCTGTTATCGCTTAGGAAAGGTTTTAGGAGCTCTATGTCAGGAATGGGATGAAGACCAAATATATATTTATTATAAATCACAATAGGTGATTTAAGAGCAGAGGTAAGTTCAGAATGAAAGGCCTCTTCTTTTTCCAGATATAGCCTGCCGATTTTCTAAGAGGTAGCTAAGAAAGTGAGAAGTTAAGATAAACTCTCAGTAGCCCGTAGGGGAAAAATAAAGGAGTTGAGGGTATATCGAGGATGAAGGATCTAAAAAATGCCCACTGCTTTGGTTGGGGCCCTGGAGGAGCTATACTTCAGGAGTTAAGAATGAACTAGAAAGGTACCAGATCCACAGAGATGAAATCCACCTTCAAATAATCGAAATCCTTCATCGATCTGAGGTGATCTGAGATTGCTAGTGACTAGCCACCTACCATAAAAAAATCTTCTGAAGGCAGATAACAACATCCTAGACCTAAAATCTTTAGAATTTTTCATATACGATGACTGGTATTCTATTTTGAATAACCAGGCATATGAGGAGACAAAATAAAGTGATTAAAAAAAAAGAAGAAAAACAATAGTCTATAGAAATAGCCCACAAACAATTCAAATAGTGAAGTCTTCAGATACGTGATTTAAAATAACGATACTCAGGAGTGCCTAGGTGGCTCAGTCAGTTAAGCATCCGACTCTTGACTTCTGCTCAAGTCATGATCTTACGGTTTGGGAGTTCGAGCCCTGCATTGGGCTCTGTGCCAACAGTGTGGGGCCTGCTTGGGATTCTTTCTCTCACCCTCTTTCTGCCCCTCCCCTGCTCACAGTCTCTATCTCAAAATAAATAAATAAAATTATTAAATTAAAAAATATTTAAAATAACTATATTTAATGTATTCAAGGAGTTAAAAGACAAGATTGAACTTAGTACAGAACTTGAAACTATTAGGAAAGAAACCAAATTCTAGAACTGAAAAATACAATAAACTGAAATTAAGAATACCATCAAATGTATCAGCTGCTTTATAAGACTTTGTTTTGTGTCTTCTCTTTCTATATGCCAAGGACTAAAATCTGTTTACCAAGATTTTCTACCAAGAGTTTTTAAAAGTGTTGCTTTACACTAAATTTTGTAACCCATTTTCAGCTGATTTTTATATATAGCAAGAGGTAGAAAAATCCAACTTAAGTCTCATATTTTCTTAAGTCTGTTTCTGGGGTCACAATTCTACTCCACTGGACAATCTGTCTATTGCTACCTCAATACTACACTGCCTTCATTCATACTTCTCTTTATAACAAATTCTAATATCTGAGAAAGCCAGCTTCTCATCGCTATTTCTCTTCTATAGAGTATCCTCCCTTTTTGGCTCAGAATAATTTTATCATATTTAATGAAAAATCTCAAAGAGTTTGGAATTGCATCGAATCTATACATCAATCTGGGAGAAAATGCCATCTTTATAATATTCATCTTAGTGAATATGTCCTAGCTCTCCCTCAGTTTAGGTGTTCTCTACCCTCTCATAATGAAATTTTACAATTTTCCCTAAAGAAATCTTCACTGTCACTTCTTAGATTTGTTGCCACATACTTTATATTTTCTGACAATATTTCCTTTAATTACTTACTGCTGATATATAGAATGCAACAGACATTTATATATTAATTTTACATCCATTCACCTTTAAGTTAGTATGTTCGTAATCTATTTGTATGTCCTTCTGAGTTTTCACCATAAAGAATAGCTTCCGATAATTACAGTTTTATTTCTGTGTTTTCAATCAGGTGTCCCTGCACTGGCTACACTCTCCACTACAATGCAGAACAGAAGTAGTAAGAATATACATTTTTTTCCTCATTTCCTAACTTCAAAGCCAATGCTTCTGACGTCTCCTTCATTTAGGATAATGCTTGCTATAGGTTTTAAATATATGCGTATCATTCTATAATACAAAATACAGTATTTTGCTCTGTAATGTGAAGAATGCTTCTCGGCTTTTAAAAATACGCAAAATCTGAAGCAGGAGAACAATCAAATTCTCTTAAATTCCTCTTAAACTAGTTTAAAATTTCCCTTTTACTTGATCAAAAGGCAACAAGGTAACAATTGTTCTTAATCTGTCTTTAGAAATAAATATTACTCTTTGGTCCTAAAAGCAGTATGTACAAGAATTTAATTTTTATTGGAAAGATATTACCATGTTGTTTTTCTCTTGGAATTATGGATTCAAAATTTTAAAGTCAATCATAGTATCTAGTAGGTCTAGAGATGTGATATTTCCAAAATTCCAACGCAGTTAAATATTACTGTGATACAAGTAAACACCAGGACAAAAATACACAGTATTATAGACTAATAAAAACTCATTTCATTTAAAAGTCATGTTTAAAAAAGCTCATTTCATTCAAGTCTCATTTCAGAAAAAAAAATGAAGCTTAGTTATAATTCATTTAATTTGCTATGTAAAATGTATAGAGGGGCGATGGGGTGGCTCAGTTGCTTAAGTGTCTAGCTCTCTTTTATTTTTTAATGTTTATTTTTGAGAGAGAGAGAGAGAGAGAGAGAGTGTGTGTGTGTGTGTGCTCTTGAGTGGGGGAGGGGCAGAGAGAGAGGGAGACACAGACTCTGAAGCAGCCTCCAGGCTGTCAGCACAGAGCCCAATGTGGGGTTCAAACTCACAAACTGAGAGATCATGATCTGAGCCGAAGTCACACACTTAACCAACTGAGCCACCCAGGCGCCCGTAAGCATCTGACTCTTGATTTTGATTCAGGCCCTTGTGTCAGGCTCTGTGCTGAACATGGAGCCTGCCTGGGATTCTCCCCTCTCTCTTGCCCCTCCCCAGCTCACCCATGCATGCATTTTAGCTCTCAAAATAAATAAAAATTTTTAAAAAGTATATAGATTAATCCATGATGTATAACATAAGGAAAGCTAACATTTAAAGTGCTTATGTGGCCAGGCAACAGGTAAATGGTCACAGTCATCTATCATTAATTTATTCATTCTTTCAAGATTATTTATTGAGCTTCTATTATGTGCTGTGCACTAAAATAAATGCCAGAAACAGATATGAAAAGACCATGCCTGCTCTTAGTGAGATTGTGACTTCATGAGTCACAAAATTACATAACATGGAAAGTGTTATAATGGAAGTATATTCAGGAGGCCAGAAGGCATAAAAGAAGTGCCTTAAGTTCTGCCTATGATAATCAGTAAGGCTTGAAAAACTAAAGTAAATGCAGTAAAGAAAGGATAATGAAATACTCAAGAGGCTTTTTTTCTTCTTGCCTTTAAAAAAAAAGAAAAAATTATTTACTTAAGTAATCTCAATACCCAATGTGGGGCTCAAACTCATGGCCCCAAGACTGAGGAAACTAACAAGTTGCACAGTCCATGGACTGAGCTAGCCACGTGCCCCAATTCTTGCTCTTTAAGCTTAAAGTTGTGAAGGCTCTTATAAAGATTGGACTATAAAGACTGAATGAGGTAAAAGCCTATTGAAGGAATGAATGCATAACCTACTGTATATAAATAGGAAACTTTTACCTCAAGGCACTTAGTTGTGAAGATATTTGTTATAACAGTAATATACATATACGGTTTAGGTACCAGAGTGAAATATAAGCAAGTTCCATCATAGATTCTGTCCACAATGAGCATAAAATTCATCTTATAAAACAACTGCTGGAGAATTAAATAATCCAACAAATGTCGCAAAGCTTTTCATGACCAATTGCTGAGTGACTGGTATAATTACAGAGATATTACCTTGGGCTCAAGACAGCTGAAAACGCTGTCAGGGCATTTCAGGTAAGGAAAACAACTTGAATATTTCGGGGAGACAAGTACAAACAAGGTGTGTTCACGCATTCATTTGTTCATTTTCTCTTGCAACAAATTTTAATTAAGCCCCTACCATGTTCTAGACACTAGGCTGTGTGTTAGAGATATATAGAAGACAGTCCTTCAGAGCTTCAGGAATTAGTGAGGGAGAAACATACAAACAAAGCATACATATAGCAAATCATATTGGAAGGATGTACAACATTTCAGAAAACAATATTTGCTCTGTGGCAATGTCACAGAGAGCTTCCAAGAGGTAACCCTTAACCTTGAAGGTTGAGCAGGAAGAATTCACCAGGTAGATCAGGGCATTCCATGTAAGGACTTTGTGGATATGAAGGCACAGTAACAAGAAAGAATGTTGCTCTTCTAACATGGCAAAATAGTTCAGATGGCAAAAACAAAGCACATAAGTGTGCACTCAGTGTGAAAGGAAGGAGGGACAGGAAGTCAAGGCAGAGGATGCAAGCTAGAGGTGAAGCTGGAATGGAAAACAAGGATCAGATTATCAAAGGCTTTGAATGCTATGACTGAGAAGTAATCTAACAAGCAGATCAGAGTCTCTCAAAATGTGGTCCGTGGGTGATCTGCATCAGAATCATCTATGAACATATTCCTTAAATTTACTTCATATCCCTTAAGTTATTTTTATACATCCAGGAAAAACACAAAATAAGGACGTCTTTTTTTTTTTAAGTTCACTTATTTATTTTAAGAAATTTATTTACAATTTATTTATTTTATTTATTTATTTTATCATGAGCCCAGGAGGGGCAGACAGAGAGGGAGAGAGGGAATCCCAAGCATGGGGCTCAATCCGAGCCGGAACCAAGAGTCGGGACACGTAACCAACTGAGCTACCCAGGCGCCCCAACAACATAAGGATATCTTAAATATGACAAAGACATCTATTTTTGAAAATTTTATAATCATTCAATTCCTGAATTATGCTTGCTTAAGTAGCTGCAGTAGCAATTAAGTAGCAATGGAGACTAACTATAGTGTAGGAAGCCAGCATTTAGCTTGGCATAGTCATTTATCTACCCAAACGACACAGAGTGCTTACACTTGCCAGGCACTACACCAGGTCACTCCATCCCTAACAAAATCCACTAACCAGTAAATATCTAGCCTTATACATAAACACACTATGAGACGATTTTGTAGAGCTACTACTATTTCTATACGTCTTCTTCCACATTGGGATTAATTTAAGTTTCTCTGTTGAATATGGCCTTGATTCAAATGCACTTCAGGACCTTATAACCACAGTGCCTGTTCAACATTCAGAGAAGATAATGTATACTATCCGCTGGGGTGGCAAAAGGAAGGCCACATTCAAAAGGAATCAGAACATTTTTGAGGTTTTCTTATAGAAAACAATGGTACTTTCCACTGATACCAGAAAGCCTTGTCTGCCAAAGAATGTTTTTTCCAACACTATGAAAGATTTTAAATATTCTTCATTCCTCAGATACAGGTATGGCTAACAAGCAAAAAAAAGTGAACATGGAACTTTAAGATAGCTCTTAAAGCATAGGTTTGAGATACAAATAGAATTCACTAACACAAACACATCAATACCCAAATAACAGAAATGATTACATTAAACATACTTACCATTGAAAGGGTTGATTCCTGCCCTTATTCTTGATATAATAGCTTCTTTTACTTCTTTTTTCTTTACACATCGAATACCCAAATTTTGAAAACTAGAAGGAAAAAAGAACTTTCAAACTGCTTTACAGTTAAATACTAGGACATATAAATGAGGTCTTACCAAAGAATACTGCAAAAATCAGGCATATATTCTATACCTATGTCAAATACACCCAAATAGATGAAGATTGACAGGAAAGTGACACTGCGAAGCTAAAACTGATCTCCCAAACAAAAAAGTTGTAAAAAGATGTCCTTAGGCTGAAGCCCACAGGTATGTTTTGCTGAGCCCATAAAAGTGTGGCTTACCTTAAAAAAAAAAAATGCGCACATGCTACTAACATTTAACAATCAAGTTAACTGCATATAAACCTGTGGATTTCTGGCTTGCTTGAACATTCTGAAGGTCTGGCAACAGTGGACTGGCCCAGAAACCCCTGGCCGGAGCGGAGCGCCTGCAGCCCACTGGTGCAGGGCTCTCCGATTCGCCACAGTGCCTGCTCGTCCTCCCACCCCTGACGCATTCCACACACACCTGATTTCCGAGCCCGGACTTCACGGTGAGTAGCAAGGGAATATGTCTTAGGCTATAGTACGTGAAGTTATAATAATCATTCATAAGAAAACACTGAAATGTTTTAAATTAGAAAGATGTTTAATATGAACAATAATATTTAATAAAAGTTTCAAAATGTCATTTATGGAAAACGTCTCAATAGCTACAAATATTACTAATTTGCATAATGTAGCACAGATGATGGAGGGGGAACTCCCCTACCACCACCAGTCATGCTTGTTCCCACATGGAAAAACCATGACATCATTAAAGCTGGGGGGGTGTGAATAAGGAAGCAAAACTTGGTTACAATAACATTGCTACTTATTCAAACTTCCTAACAGCACTTTGCAACAGGAGGCTGCCTGCCTCGTGTGCTCTTCTCCAAGCTCCTGCTGTTTTCTGTCCATGCTCTTCACCTTCGCCATACTTGTGATTTTGTTAGCACCTGAGATATCTTTGACATTTCTTTCCTTTGCTTCCAATAATTAAAAAATATAAAAAATAAAACTTGAATCCATAATCCTTTCTCAAAAGCCTGAAACCATAATCCTCTTCCTCAAAAGTATTCTACTTCTTTGAAAGATTCATAGCTCGGTTCTCACTTTTTCTCTGACAAAAAAATTCTAGTGACTGAAATTTGAGATTTCTACTCTGTACCAAAAACTCTGGAAGGTAATGAGGACATATAATCTCTCCTCTCATACAGCTTACAGTCTAGTGCAGGGGCTGACAAACTCTCGCCCCCAGACCATATCTGGCCTGCCACCTGTTTTTGCAAATACAGATTTTCTGGAACACGGCCAAGCCAATTTGTTTACATATTGTCTAGGCGCGCTTTCATGCCACAACAGAACTGAGCCGTTTCAACAGAGACCATATGGCCTGCAAAGCCTACGCTACTTACTATCTGGTTCTTTACAGAAAATTTGCTGACCTCTAGTCTAGTGAAGCAGATAGAGCAGTATTAAATAATCATATGCAAAAGACAAATGCTGGGGCACCTGGGTGGCCCAGTCGGTTACATGTTCGACTTTGGCTCAGGTCATGACCTCACAGTTCACGAGTTTAAGCCCCGTGTTGGGCTCTGTGCTGACAGCTCCGAACCTGGAGCCTGCTTCAGATTCTGTGTCTCCCTCTCTCTCTGCGCCTCCTCTGCTCGCACTCTGTCTCTCTCTCTCTCTCAAATAAATACAAACATTAAAAATAGTAACAGTAATAAAAAAAAATAAAAACCAAAAGACAAATGCTAAACTGAAATCCTGACAAATTTTATAAAGGAGACATACTATGTCATAGGAGCCTTTGATGGGAGAGACTTGATCAATTCTGGCAAGACAGACAGGTTTATTGTACGAAGTAATACTTAATTTAAACAGAAACGAAGTCGGGGAAGAGAAAAGTGACTTCAGGCAGAAGGAACAAAGCAAAGGTACCCACAGAAGAGCACTGTGAGCACAGTAAACTAAAGAAGGCCTCTGTGACTGGCGTATAAAGTTCAGGGAAGCACAGTATAACGGCAGGCTAGAAACACAAGCAGACCATGCGGACCTCATAGGCCAACAAGGAATGCTGTCCTTATTCCGAGAGCCCCATAAAGCCATTAAAATGTTTTAAATGGGGATTTAACATTCAGATTTGTATTTGAAAAGCTCACTCTGAATAACTTAATTTTTACAAAAGATGACTTTGGCTAAAGTGGAGGACAGATTTGGGGGGCGGGGGGGGGGGGGCGGTGTGTGAATACAAAAAGATGCCAGAAGACCAGTCTGGAGGCTGTTTGGGCGGCCTGCATTTAGATTACAGGTAGTGTGGCGGTGATGGAGGTCACTGAGGAAAGCGCCTAGATTCGAGAACTATTTAAGAAGTACTTGTTAATGAATTCAACATGTGCATCTGTGGGAGGGGTGTCATGGATGATACCCAAGTCTGGGGCTTTTATAGCAACCACCGAGATAAGGCACATCGGAAGATGCACTGAGAAAAAACAAGTATCATGGTAAAATCAGGGCTTAGGGAATACTCTATTTGAGATGCTTTTGATATTTAAGAGAATATGTCAAAAAGACAATGGGACTAAATACCATTCTCTGCTGAAAGGAATCAGGGTTCCTTACAAAAAAAAAAAAACTGATTTCAGAGCTGGGGCAAGAAAAGTACAAGTCAGTCTTGAACATATTGGTGTGTCAGAAAGTAAAGAAGTGCCCACAGAAAGATGGGAGAGTATCAAAAGGACACAGGAAGCAGGTTGAAGGGGGCTGCATTGGTCAAATATGGGTCAATGTCAAAACAATAATGCCAGAAATGGACTACAGTACACTGAATATACGATCCAAGGGACTACATTCGTAGCTTTTATTTTTTTTAATGGGGAAGGGGAAAAATTTTCCAAAGCTTTTCTTTACAAAAGAATGCCAATTAACATATCACCAATGGAAAACGCTAATATCCCATGTCTCCTGAAGGGATATTTTGAGGACAACATAGCACCGCCTCTGTAGCTTTCTCATCCAAATTGTTTTGTGTTAACATGAACATATTATTCATGAATATAATGAATATAAACTAGCAACCATTCAGACTAATCCACACTGAACAACAATCTTCAAAACAAATAGCCCGGACTCTTCAAAAATGTTACTGTCATAAAAGACTAAAAAAGACTGGGAAACTGTTCTAAATTAAGGGAGACTTAAATAATCATGACAGCTTAAACAAGCATGACAAGTAAATACAATGTGTGATCCTTAACAGAAACCTGGACTGGGGGGAGAAACAGGGCAGCCATGAAGGGCACTGTTGGATATAACCAAGGTAGTCCAAATATTTAACTGCCTGTAACTAAGATTGAGAAAAGTAGGAAGTAAAACAGGAGAGTTTCTTCTCACAGAAATCAGGAAATAAGAACGTTCCAAGAAAGGAGGAGTCCGCAGTGTAAAACGGTGTTGGGAGGTCAAATACTATAAATAGGAAATATTTCTTGCCACATGCATATTACTAGATACTATTTGTTTTATGTTGTTATTTTAAGGGGAATATTTTTAAAGTATATTTTCTAAATAGTCACTACTAACATAGAAGAAGGCTATATTTTCCCTGTTGTAATTAGGTTCATTTTTTTCCAAAGGCAATATATGTTCATTACAAAAATGAATTATAGAAAAAACACAAGTTAAAAGAAAAATATAAAACCCCACAACCTTACCCGCCAAGAGACAACTACTATTAATATCAAGTATATGTCCACATATATTTTTTAAAAAGATTTTTAATCACCTATTGTTTTAAAACCTAGTCATCTGACGCAGTATGAATATCTTTCTATACAAAGAGATATTTGCAATGTTATGTTTAATGCGTGGGTGCACCAGTTTATTTAACTAGTCCCTCTTTGTTTATTATTTTGGTTGCTTCAAACTTTTTGATATTACTAACAGAGTTGCAATGAACATCACTATAGTTAAATGTCTGAACATGCTTAATGGTTTCCTAAGGATAAATTCCTAGAAAGGGAATTGCTGGTCCAGGAGACATTCATATTTTCCAGGCTTTTCCTATGTAGTTGTTAAAGTGCCTACCAGAAGGCTTTTATTAATTTGTACTATCACCAACATGATGAATGGACCCATCCTGGGCTGGCCTCACCAACACCAAAGTGTTACATGATTTTTTTTTTTCTTAGAACTACTACTGTATGTTATTTTATAACCTGTCCTTTTCTAAATAATAATTCCAGTTTTCTAGTTGGTTTTCTCATATCTGGCAATTTTTAACTATTAATGAAAGAACCAAGTAAAAGGTAAGAAAGAAAATCTTTTACAAATTGTTCGAACTAAGAAAGAAAATCACTAAGTTTATGTATACCTTGAGTAACAATAAGTATTTCTGCTACCATCATGGGCTGCGCCCACTAATAAAGAATAAAAGAACAGTTCTAAGCAAATGGCAAGAAAATTCAAATGTACACGATAATAAATAAATGTAGAACGAGAAGTTACTTTATTCTGCTAAAAAATAACAGATGTACATAGATAGTAAACAGAGCATCCTATGCTTATCCTATTCCTAAAGATATCTGTGACTGTGTACTTACAACAAGGGTCTGCGTTCTTGTCCAAACTCTGCTTCATAGTAGCCATCTCTGCAGTCTTTTCCTACTAGATCATGAGGATGAGGTTTATATGGGTCGTTCTTTGTTACTAATGTAATTCTCACTTTTCCCTTTCCATAATAGTTCATAATCTGAAAAAGGGGGAAATTAAATATGGGATCCATAAATTTATGTCATTAAGAATTGATCTACTAAATGAGAGTTCAATTTATACAATGTAGTTAGCAGCAGATAAATAAAGTCCAGTTGACTGGCAAATGCAGTTTGGATGAAACTTTCCAGAGAATACCAGAAGGGAAGAATTTACCTCTCGGTTCTTTCCTGCATTAATTTCAACTGGTCATATAATCTGATTCTGCCTATTTTCTTTTTAAAACAAGTTGTACCATCATATTATCATGGAGCATGAGAAAATACCCGAATGTCAGGCCACTGCATGCCAGGCTCTTATATTCACTGTCGTCCCATAAATACCCCCTTGAAAGTGTATATTTAAGCCACAGTGGAAATGACAGCACATTGTGAAGAAACTGGGTCTTTAGTGTAATTGCTAGAACTAAAATATGAGGCAATTAGGAGTTACGTACACACAGGAAAGTGGTCTATTACCTGGATAGATGGGTACGTTCGGTTGTTGTCTGTGCTGTGCTCCCCCGGAATGCTGCCTGCTGATCGCCCTTCACATTTGTATCTAAAACGCATTCCCCTCTGCCTGGGCTGTTCGATTATCTCTATACATGGGTTATACCCACCTGGAAATTTGAAAAAAGGGGAGAGTGAGATTAGGATAGCAGTAATAATGGTTTAACCATTTTGTTTCTTTCAAAACAGCAGACTAAAAATGTTTCCCTCCCAATATTAAATAATAAGGTTGAAATGCATTAATCAAGATTGAATGGTAAAGGCACCTTCTTCTCTCAATCATAATGAGCCTATACAGTATTAACACAAGTCACTCAAATCATATTTATTGGGTAGCACTTTATCGCTTAATATCTACAGCTAAGGCCAGGGTGAAGTTCTGAGGTACCCACTTCAGAGATATCCACTTCTTACATAAGAACAAGCAGAAGGGTTTCCCTCAAGATTCCCACAGAAGGGTCAAGAAGATAGTCTTCAGAAGTACAATATCATACTCCAAAAGTGAATTTAACTGCTTGATTTTACATTAAACTCCTAACAGTGGGCTAAAAGACTGTTAATTGAAAATGAAAATACTGGTGTGCCTGGGTGGCTCAGTCGGTTAAACGTTCAACTTCAGCTCAAGTCATGAGTGCACGGTTTTGAGTTCCAGCCCTGTGTTGGGCTCTGTGCTGACAGCTCAGAGTCTGGAGCCCACTTCAGATTCTGGGTCTCCTCTCTCTGCCCCTCACCCACTCTCTCTCTCTCTCTCAAAAATAAACATTAAAAAGAAAGACAAGAAAGAAACTGAAAATCCATTTAGATCCTTGCAGAAGGGTATGTTTTTTTTAATATCTCCATTGGAATCTGAAAGGATTGATAAATAGTATATCCAAACAAGTTCCAGAAGTGATTTTAAGTCCACTAGAATTTTCAATCAGTTCCATCTAAACCTTTACTAAAGTATGAGACCCAACAGAGGAAAAGAAAATAATTACTTACTTTCTATAACAAATGTAATTTAAAACATGCAACTTTATGCTGACTGAAAGAAACCAGACCAAAAGAGCACAATGTAGGATTCCATTTATATAAAACTCTAGAATATGTAAACTAACTATAATCAAAGAAAGCAGAACACTGATCGCCTGAGAACCGGGGTGTGGAATGGATGGGGAAATTCGGGGTATGATGGATATGTTAATTATCTTGACTGTGATAATGATTCTTAGAGTTGTATTTGCATGTCAAAAGTTATCAAACTGCCTACTTTAAACATGTATAATTGTATAATAAACATGTATAATTTATTATACATTCGCTATATGTCAGTAAAGCTGCCTAAAACATATGCCTCCTTACCCCTCCTTATGATCCATATTCTGGAAATGAATGCTCAATGGAGACGCTCTGGTGTGCTCACAAGTAGGGTACTTAGCAATGCGTCTTTATTTCAGGGGTGTAAAGATGTCTTCCATTAAAAAAAATTTCCTCAATCAGCTTAGTGATTTTTAAATTCCCACAATTAGATAATCAATTTCTCTGACTAAAGACTTAACCTCTGTTAGAATGCAAGAAAACCCTTCGAAAGGGTAACACAATGGGTCTTACCAGTGCAGTATGAGGAAGAGGTCTTGTGAGTCCTACTTAGTCATATCTTAATAGCAAAGACCTGGAAACGTTGTATCTTATAAGTCTCCTACTCTATAAACTGTAAATAATAATAATAGCACCCACCTCATAGGGTTGTTGTGAGGATTAGAGGTAATGTGTGTTCAGTTCTTACCAAGTATGACACCTATAAGAAATACTCAACACGTGTTGTCTATTTTTTATTTCAAATGCTTTCTTGAAAACAATGATTTATTGTGATACCATGATGTTATAACAATTGGTACTTTCAAGACTTTACAAAACAATGAGGCAAACAACACAAATTATTAGACTACAGGAGAGTCCAACAAAACAGTTTATGCTAGCACAATTGTGCATAAAATGATAGTAAGAGCAAGAGTCAGACATCCCTGTGTTAAAGGAAAAAGAGTTCTTAATGAAGCAAAAGGGTGGAAAGAGCAGAGGGGGAAGGGAGAAAGGTAGGCATTCAGCACTGAGTCCAAAGTTGTGGCAGCACACACAAAAAAAGTTTAAGAATCATCAACATAACCATAATGAAAGTGGAATACACTTTCACCCTTAGAACCAAAAGCCAGAGTACATTGGGGATTTGGATTTCATTCTAAGAGTGACAAAGAATCAATGAATGGTTTTGTGCGGGGGAACCATATGATCAGATTGACATTTTAGAGGAAGAATTCTGATGTCCGTGGACAGACTGGAAAGAAAGGAGAATGCATGATGTCAGTTCAGAGGCTGTTATGATACTGAGCCCGATGATGAAGGTGTGTCTGACATATGGTAGTGATAACAAGAATGAAGGATTATTTAAAATATAAAATTAACACTTCCTGGTGACTGAACGTTAGAGTTAAGAGCAAGTTTCTACTTTGGGTTACTGAATGAAGTGTTAATACTGCCTTTAATTTAATTCTCTTTGGTTCAGACTCCTCCTGTTTGAATTGACTACCTATTTGTTTAGGCAAGACAAAGTCAGGGAAAACTGACTGTAACCTAATCTGTTCATAATACTTCAATTTTACTGAAAAATGTAAGGCATGCAGATGAGTATTCCAACTTCACATACTTCTAACATATCCTTGTATATTTCAAACAACTCACATTCACATTTCAGCTTCAAATATTTCATATCCTTACATATCACTGAAGGAGTATTTAAAGTACATTTTCCTCTCAATACTCAACGATATTTTAAAGTGATATCTTAAATAATTTATGTGGCTGAACTAAAGGTCAAATAAATCCCTGCCCACTACTTATATCTAAAGGTGTCTTGGTGGGAAGTTGATATAGAATTACATCATTAATGGTAAGTGGCTAACTTTTGGGGGATGAATGTGAGCAAATTAGGCTCATAGTGATTTTTCAAATATTTCATTGGTTACACAACGCTACCTTAAACTAGAAAGTGTTTTTGAAAAAAGTCTATAGACAAGTGAGGAGCAGTTGTTGAAAGATTAAAATAATTTTTAAAGATGCAAAATTATAAAAATGAAAAATATTAGTTATAACATCAAGTACTTAAAAACCATTGAAATCTACTCTTCCTATTGCAGAAGCTCTTTGTTGGTTAAAAAAAGAATCTCATGAGCAACTGATAGTTTATTATAAAATTCTACATTCCCCTAGCTGGAAATAATCTCCCCCTCCTCTAGTTTACCATGGTATTTTGTTTATGACAATTATTCCAAATTACTATAATTAAGGGAAGACTCCCTGTTTTATTTCTTCTTGAAAAAAAGCAACTTGTCTTATTTCATCAAGTTACTGGTCTTATTTCTTTTCAAGCTACTTGAAGGCAGGAATTGTGACATAGTCATCAGCGCCTTACACACTGGTATCCGGTACACATCTGGGGCCTGGATAACTGAAAATCTAAAATCCTTTTTGTTTGTGTAGTTATACAAACACCGAAGGCTCATACTGATGATGAATCCAATTTTCCTTACGAGGTTTCCCTACTAAGGGAAAAAACTATTTGCAGGTACCAGAATTGCTACACTTTTCTCATCTTCATACTTACTTATAGTCTGATTTACTTGTATTTACGATTTAAAAATACTTGCCAACTATAAATTACTTAAACATGCATCAGTACAGTGTACCAGTTACTTCCTCCCTCAGCGCTCTGTCTTAAAATGCCACTCTTCCTGAACATAGTGCTGAACTGCAGTCATCTACGGAGTGGAAGAAGGTAAAATGTCACAGAGGGAATTGTAGGGAAAACAAGTACTAAGATTACCTCAAATCACTACAGCTTTGAAAAGCCGAAATTTCTTTTAAGTAGTTCTAAACAAGTTGATTAATGTACTTTTCTTTAACCAATACCATGCAAAGTTAGGGTTGACCCCCGCATTTTTAACAATATTGTAAAATATTTGAAATACAGCCAAAATATTTGCAAGATATACTTCTGTTTTTATTTGCACTTAGGCAAAAAAGAGTGCTACTTGAGTTTTTAAGATTAAAAAAATCACATCGAGGGGCATCTGAGTGGGTCACTGAAGCGGCCGACTCCTGATTTCACCTCAGGTCATGATATGTTTCGTGGGTTCCAGTCCCTCATGGGGCTCTGCGCTGGCAGTGAGGAACCTGCTTGAGATTCTCTCTCCCTCTTTCTCTCTCTGCCCCTCCCCCACTTGTACACACACTTTCTCTCAAAAATAAAGTTAAAAAAATTTTTTTGATGATGTTGAAATAAAAGTTAAAACTGGAGCTTTGTCAGAAATAGACACATTAATTAAAACCTTATAGCCAGCACTAGGAACCCGCATTAACTGTTCAGTGAAAAGTTAACTACGGTAATTATAACACTGTTTTAAAGTACTTTTATATGCACTCTCATTTGATCCTCTCAACTTTAATCTTCATAAAAAAATAGGAATTATTATCCCCTTTTATAGATGATAAAGCTCCACATTATGAAGTTATAAGAAAAAGAAATTATGAATGACATTCGCTAGCTGGGATCCCAAGGGATCAAATTAAAAAAGCAAACGAACAAAAACCCAAGCATAAAAACCACTAGGGATAAAGTCACAATAACTGATTACAGCGAATAACCTAAAATGAATGCAACTTAATTTAAGAAGATAATGCATCTTGGTAGGGAAGTCAGTATTTAGATCCAGTGAAATTCCTGGAACAGAGTTCACAGTAGGGGTATGTATCAGAATTACCTAGGAAGCTTTTTCATAAAACATACACGCCCTGATCCCACCTGTGATCTGCTGAACAGAAATAGAGATCTTTAAAGCCCCAACATATTTCTGAAAAAGCCTTCCAAACCATTCTAACACACTTCTGATGAAGAACCACTGCCCTAAGACCTAAAGAAGCAGAAACAATGCACGTATCTAGAGAAGCAGTCCAAAAATTCACGTACAAGTGTGAGCTGGGTGATAGACAAACTAGGCAGAGGAATTCTGACAACTTTTAAGTCTTCTTTCTCTCCCAGTCTAAGAAGCTTAGCCAAATGTAAGCAAGGGAAAAACGCATTATGATGGCATAGTCTCCAATCACAGCGATCTCTTTAAAAGTAAATTGTTTGCAAAATTAATATTTAAACTATATGTACTATATGTACTATGTTAACTATCATCTGTGACACCGCAGTTGAGAATAACTGACCAAGGACTGCATTTTGCTCACAGAAGTACTGGCTAACAGAATGCCTAAGAGCCAAAGGAGGAAATGGAGCTAACAATATACACTTTTCTAAATATCACCTTCCCTCTCTTTGGAGAAAAAGAAAAGATTTGTCATTCCTCAAACCTAGGAACCAACTGAATCGTGGTGATAATCTTCTTTACTGTAAGACACAGCTGAGCTTTTCCGTTTCTTCCTAATTATGATCAAAATTTAGAGCTACCCACTTCTCGCATAGATAGAATGGCATTCAATGAACAAAGGAGCAAAGAAAAATTAAGCCTATTCCCACAGGATAGAAAATGAATAACACAGAAGGTGCAAAAGAAATCAAATGAAGAATGAGTTATATCGATCATTAGCAAAAGGACACGCTGTTTACCTACTAAGAAATTTTTCATTTACTTTCTTCTCAGAACGTTCAGTACCATTTTAAGTGGACAACGGAGAAAAGACACACTGCCTCCAAACATCACTGTCAAATTCTTCTCCCCTAGTTTATAAATACAGAAACCATTTCAATTGTTTAAAAGTAAATGGGCATTCTTATGTATTCTTGAAAGACTATTTTCTATCTAGCATCTGTTCTAGTCTATTATTATAAGTTTTTAAGGTTTCACAGAATTCTAGAATGTCAAGATACTCAAACTTTATCTCTAGAAGGTCCTGTTTCCTAGATGTCTGAGTCCCCAGATAGCTCCACTACGTAAGAACACTAACAAGTGGATACTTATGGGTTCCTCAAAACAAGCCTCTGTAGAAGTTATTCTCATTTTTATCTCACAGGGTAGCAGAACTGGAATAAAACCAGGTTCATTATGGGCTAAAGTCCAGATGTACTCCAATATCTGAGGCTGACTCTCAAAAGGGCCTTAAGAACCCAAGTAAGGAAATTTTCGGATGTGTATGTGACTGACGTATGCACCATAAGGTAAATAAAAGATGTTAGAGTTGGCAATGGAGATTCTAGTGCTAGAGATTCCACTGCAGGGGGAGAGGGGGTGGATCTTGAAAAAAAATGTTAACTTCTGGGATGAAAAAGTAGAGAAATATTTAAAATCTGTCCCAGATTACTCTGGTATTTAACTAAATTACAAATAAATGGCAATACCAAATCACCTGTCTTGATTAAGACTGCCAGATTTAGGGGCACCTAGGTGACTCAGTCAGTTAAGTGACCGACTCTTGGTTTCCGCTCAGGTCATGATCTCACGGTTTGTGGGATCAAACCCCATGTTAGGCTCTGTGCTGACAGCAGTGAGCCTGCTTGGAATTCTCTGTGTCCTCGCTCTCTGCCCCTTACCCCCGCTCGTGCGTGCATGCTCTTTCTCAAAATAAGTTAAAAAAAAAAACAAAAAACCCTGCCCAATTTAAAACTAAAAATTACAGGATGCTTATTTTAAAAAAAGTTTTCAACAAATATTGATTGGTGTTTAGTATAAGTATGTCCCATTCAAGTATTTGGGTCACGTGCCTACAAACAGTATCATTTGTAGAGAATGCAGATGAAAGAACAGAGCACAAGGAAATTCTGCGCCTCTTAAGTTGTATTTGGGAAGGATACCACACACACCCCAGATGTTACCAATTATGATTCATCATGATTCCTCCCTAGCCATTTCACTCACTCAGCGCCTTCACTCTATCACATGCCACCTTCCTTCTTTCGTCCCACTGTCGTCTCTGCATTTTCCTGGGTGGCATTCTGAAACAGCCTTCATAGTGTGTAGTTTTCTACTTAAAAAAGTCGTCTGCTTTAGTTGCCAATTCCAGCTTCCAGCCCTATCGTTAAAGATTAAGTTGCATCATACCTACACTGATTTTTTTCCCCTTACTCAAGAGAAATACTTATAGTTCTCTTAAAACTCACACCACAGAGATGGAAGTGATGTGGCTTACAAAAACAATTTCTTCATGTACTTCCTATTTTATGACACAACAGAACTATACTTCAAAAAACTGTGAATAAAACTCAATTATCTAAATTTTAAAACATACTTTCCCGAAGACTACTTACTAGGAAACTATGTGTGCATGAGAGCATTTCGTACTGTCTACTGGAACAGTAAGAAGCTTTAAATTCAGACATAAAATAGCTAATTTTACTTATGTTAAGCAAGACAGAATCATAAATACACAAGAGTAATTACTGCTTATGCATACCCCAAGTGGACAGGGAACATTTTTCTTAACAATACCTGTTCTAATTCATTGTGCCAAAAGACAGAAAAATCAGGGTGTTAAAAAAAAAAAAGCAATAAAGACAACTTAATAGCATCTGATCTGTGAAATCCTAAATAATTAATTTGGTAATTTGCCTGAACAAAATTTAGAACCGTAAACACATCAAAGTCCCGGTTACTCATGGTACTTATATAATTTTGCCTATGAGATTATGATCTGCTACTTTTACATTATACAGATAACCTACGCAACTACACATACCTATTTACATAGGACATCCGGTGAGAAATGAAGAAATGATCTTAAGTGCTTGGTAATCAATAAAACTACTTTTTGAGGTTTCAATACTACCTTACTACAAATAATCTACGCTAAACAAAGATAAACTAAGCAAAATTTTTTCCTATTACTCTTTCGATTCAATTATTGTTTCAAAACAGGAAAAGAATTTGTAATGACTGCATCTGTTCCTCTAAGGCCTCTACAAGTGATTAAGGAAAATATGCCCAGACTCCTTTTAGAAAATTTCTTCGGCAGTTTTCAAACAACTGAATTACAATTTAAGTAACTTGTTATATTTTATTTTTATTTATTATTTATTTTACTTATTTTTGAGAGAAAGACAGAGTACTAGCATGGGAGGGGCAGAGGGAGAGAGGGACACACAGAATTCGAAGCAGGCTCCAGGCTCTCAGCTGTCAGCACAGAGCCCAACTAGGGGCTGGAACCCACCAACCGTGAGATCATGACCTGAACCGAAGTTGGATGCTTAACCAACTGAGTCATCCAGGTGCCCCAAATAACTTGTTATATTTTAAACGGTCCCATTTCAATGCAACTTCAGAAAAGGCAAAAAAAAAAAAAAAAAAAAAAAAAAAAGAGAGAGAGAGAGAGAGAGAATTGCCTTAGAGCTTCTATTCCTTTAAATTTTTTCCCTTTCAATTTAGGGAATCAGTCCTCACAACAGCACAAAATACAGTGCCATTAAATAAACTTAAATTGTATCATCTTTCTGAATGATGTGGGTCTTATGCTGCCCTCTCTGTAAATGGTTCTTTTCTCCCTTGTAAAAGATTTAGAAGTAATATATTCGTGCCACATAGTAATGAAGTTTTGTTAAGTTGCCAGCAGTCTGACCTTTTTTATTTATAACGCTCACCTTTCTTTACTACTTTCATTCAAAATCTCTTTCTGGTAACCAATAAAAAATTAGCCAAATATTTCAGATCACCTTTGCACTTTTATTCCAAATGTGCTTTGAAATTATAAATTTACAAAAGTATCTTAAAGTTTGGGGTCACTGAAGTGGGTAAAGAGAAAGTTGAAATATTTTAAACTACACTTGTATTCTCACATGAAAACCACAGACAAAGTGAAATCAAATGTCATGTGAACCACCCCAATTTCCTTTTCGGCCTGTGCAGTAGCTATGGCATTGTTCTGCTCAACCCTTAAAAAAATCCTTTAATGCTTTCTACTTCCTCTTCTCCGCTAGATATCAGCCTCCTGAGGGTCACTGAACCAGGGACTTGGGAGGACGCGGGTCAAGCAAAAACAAGGTCCCCTCTTCTGCCACTTGGCACAGCGCTTATACTAGAAGGCCTCCCTGCCTTGCTCAAGCTGCTCCCTCTGCCGGGAAACGGCCCCACGAACCCTGCCAGCATCCTGTAAAGGTCCAACTGGAACACAATCCACTCGATTTACTTCCCTTTAGGTTACAGGCAGATCTAAACCACGGCTATATATATAAGACTCCTTCCCCTGCCCTCTAACTTGTTTTTTGGTAAACTCGTTTCCCCCCAACGCAAGAAATCGGCGCATCTACTAAGTGAAAATCAGTTTTTACAGTTTTCATTCCTACTCCTATTTGAAAGTACGGGTGTTCTAACACTCCTTTCCAACGAAGAAAAAAACAAATGACTTCTCCGTAAAATAGAAAGTACGCGCTTTAGAGTAGAAACTATCCATTTTGTTGAAGCGACATTTCCACTTAAAAGCTGTTAAGATACCACTGGTGACTTTTAAAGCCGCACCACATTTTGTACAACTGTCAACATATCAGCGATCACCTCTTGGCACTTGAAGAAATTAAATTGTTTAAAAAAGCGCACCCCTGAGGTCTGAAGCTTCGTCATTCCTGTTGTAAAACATAAAACCACCATTTCAATATAAAACAGCTTCTAAATTCGAGAACTATCCGTCCTCCTTTATTTAGGTAATTGTTACTTCCCTAATCCTAAAAATCAAGTCTTTGGGAATTTCTTAGGTTCCGGCGATTATAACGGCATCAAATTACAGAGAGTGACTTTGATTTCGCACGCAAACCCTGAACCAGGTAACTTGTTAAATAGGCTGACAATTTGCCAGATAGGACGATTTTAAAAGACAGAACGCGCACAACCAAAACTGAGACCCCGAAACTCTGACCCCCGGAGGAGCTCCTTCCCCCAGTCCGGACCCGCGCCGGGAACTCACCGGAGGCCATGGCTCCGCTCACCGCGCCGCCCGCTTCAAGCGTCCAGACCCGAGACCTCCGCGATCAGCCCGCGCCGGTCCGGCGGCCGAGGGACTCTGCCGACGGGACCCCCTGTTCCCCTGACCACCTCCCGGGCCTCCTCCTCCTTCCCGCCCTCCTCGGGGTTTGCGGCTCACACCTTCCCACCCCCTTAATTCTCGCGTTCGGATCCAAAGTCGCCCTTCCTAGGTGCGGGAGCCAAGGGCAGGGGGCGGAGCGCCGCCAGAGACACAGGCCGGCCAGGGGCGGGCAGCCTGGAGGTGAGGGGATTTCCCGCGGCTGACGTAGACTCCGCACCACCGCCTTCCCCGGGGGCGGCGAGGCGGGGCGTCCCGGAGACCGGCGCTCCGCCCCGTCCCTGCCCCGCGCCCCGCCCCCTGCAGCCCAGGGCTTTGAGACTGGGTCGGGGCAGCGGGGGGCGGGATCTTCGGAGCGCGGGGAACTCTGGGAGCCGGGTGATGACTCTTCCGCGCGTGCAAAAGCCGCCGGCTGGGAAGAAATCCCCCTCCTCCAGGTTGTTCTGAGGCGCGTGGTTTAAAGTTCAGAAGAGGGTGGGAGGGTGCGGTGACGTCCAGGAGGCCGGCCGCACTGGAGCACTTGGGGGCGGGCCCGGCGGTGAAGTGGGGCTGGCTCTCCGAGGCCCCGGGGGACGGCGGCCGGGGTTTTCGATGGGTGGTTCCCCCCCTCTTCCCAACTTCGCACATGCAAATCTTCGCCCCCGCGTCGGCGGGCGGCGTACTGATGAGCCTTGGAGAGGAAGTGCGGAAGCGCTGTCGCCTGTATTCATTTGTAATTCACGTATTTGCATTTGGGGACCCCCGCAATCTGATTTTCCCCCATTCTGTTTGAATTGCGAGGGCTGTCAACTTTACCTACTAAAACTTTTTAAACTCTTAAGATTCCTCACTGCGAGTTCGTTGCCTCAACGCAGTGTGCTCAAGATCAGTGAAGTAAACGCTACCCTGGGGTTTTGACAGATACCCACGAGGAAAGGGGGAGTGGAACGCACGTTTAGTGGGTGCCTTATGTGGTATAACTTTGTTTCTTTTGAGTGCTAAGAACCTCCTGTGTGTCGGTTTATTTACCTCATTTAAAACGTATCCTTATCCTAATGTTATAACTGAGGTTAATAGGGGTTCAGAGAAGTTAAGTAATACTTCAGAGAAAAAAAGAAGTAATACTTCAGAGAAGTTACGTTCTGGTAAAAGAAAAGCACAGTTTAAATCCAGGGTTGTCTGACTCCCTGGCCTTTCCCCTCCCCTATACCTTACTGCCTAAGACGAGTGTGGAGGGGGAATGGGGATTATCAGCCAGCTATACAAGTGCTGAAACTGGAGGACCCAGGTGGGGAAGTAATTAAAAATAAAATCTGTACACCTGAGTGGCTCAGTCCCTTGAGCGTCTGACTCTTGTTTTGGCGCAGGTCACGATCCCAGGGTAGTGAGATTGAGCCCCTTGGTGGCCTCTGCTCTGAGCACGTACTCTCTCTCTCTCTCTCTCTCTCTCACAAATAAAAATAGTAAGTAAGGGGCGCCTGGGTGGCTCAGTCGGTTGGGCGGCCGACTTCGGTTCAGGTCATGATATCGCGGTCTGTTGAGTTCAAGCCCCGCGTCGGGTTCTGTGCTGCCGGCTTGGAGCCTGCTTCGGATTCTGTGTCTCCCTCTCTCTCTGCCCTTCCCCTGCACATGCTCTGTCTCTATGTCTCTCAAAAATAAACTTTAAAAAAAAAAATTGTAAGTAAATAAATAAATAATAAAAATTAAATCTACCAACTCCAAAATATCCTCTCCGCTAAAAGTAGGAAAGAATGAAACTTAATTAAGCATTAGAACATGCTGTGATGTACTAAAGAGATTATAAAGACAAAAACAAAAAACCCCAAAAAACTCGTTTGTTTATGTAGCCAGGCATATCTGATCCACGACCCACCTGCTGTCTTTATCCAAAGAAAAAGATAATAGGAAGTTACATCTGGAAGCCAAAAGCTGAGGTTTAAAATCCCGCAAAGACAGTGAGGTGGGACACCATCCTCCTTGATGCTTGCATTTCAAAGAGGTAATTTCAAGGCCCCCAAGAAAGACTTTAGGGGGATTCAAAGCTGGCCAGAGGCTTATTTGGCTTTTTAAAAAGTATACATATATCTCAAAGAGAGACACCATTTACAATTTGGATTTTTCTAAAGGCATTGCTGAGTAAAAAGGAAGGAGGTGAGATTTCTTGTCTGTTTTGGTACCAGGGAAACATTCTAATTTAATTTTTGGACTTGTATTTAAACTTAAAAACTCCAATATCAGAACTGTAAGGGAGAACTGAGCACAGATGCTTAAGAATGCATTAGAAAAGTGAATGACAAATAGGAATAGAAAATATTTTGCGTGTAGTTGTTTATATTCTACCTTCCAAAATTGATTAGTTTTAGGTGCCTCTTGAAATTATGAGGGGATAATGTTTGTTTACTGAAGAGTTCTGGACGAAACAGAATCTGTCCCAATTGCTGTACTTAAGACCAGTTCTAAAACCACTCCCATCTATAAAATCACAAGTTGTATCTAAGGAGATTTAGTAACAACTATAGAATTTTGAACTAACCAATTATTATCTTTTATTTTTCAAACACTGACTTATTTAAATCTCCTCATTAATAGGACAGCATGTTTATATTTATTTCCAGGGCTTTTTTGTCACATGACAAACCTATGGGTTTTATTATCTTACCTTCCTAAAGATTTTTTTTAACCCTTTCACATTTTTTTAAAGTAGCTGAATCCTCTTTTGAAAGATACAGTCCCCATCTGAAAAGGGAAAATATTTTAGTTGTACAAGATACATTTACTTTTTTTTTATTAAAAAAAATTTTTAATGTTCATTTTTGAGAGAGAGAGAGAGAGAGGCAGAGAGAGAGCCAGACACAGAATCTGAAGCAGGCTCCAGGCTCTAAGCTGTCAGCACAGAGCCAGATGTGGGGCTTGAATAAACCATGAGATCATGACCTGAGCTGAAGTCAGATGTTCAACTGACTGAGCCACCCAGGTGCCCCGATTTTTTTTTTTATTTTTTGGGTGAGGGAGAGAAAGAGAGCGGGCACAGCACATGAGCAGGCGGGAGGGGCAGAATGAGGGAGGGTGGGAGAGAAAATCCCAAGCAGGCTCCACACTTAGGGCGGAGTCCAATGTGGGGCTGGATCCCACCACCCTGGGATCATGACCTGAGCTGAAATCAAGACTGGGATGCTCAACCAACTCAGCCACACAGGTACCCTCACTTAATTTTTTGGAAGAGAAAGATTACAAGACTAGGTGATAGATGGACTCAAAACAACAAAGGTAAGTAGTAATTTTGATTTTGAGGGGACTTATGCTGGGAAAAAAGAGTTTATTGCTGTAAATTTGATAGGCAGCTAGTTGTGGGGACTTATAGAAAAGAATGGCACAGCTATTTTTCCTCAAAGGCCCCCAGTTGTTGACATTGTTCATTGAGTTCAACAGGTATCTACTCTGTTCCAGATACTCTTCAGGTGGTGACACACACACTAATGAATAGGACAGAGCGTCTGCCTTCGTGCGGCTATGGCCCACATGAAAGACATAGAGCATATTAGCAAAAAGGATCCTTTAAAATACTATTATCAAACTATTTTGTTTCTTTGTTGCTGTAAATAAAGCAAGGGGATACTATATGACTGAGGGTGGGGATGCTCTGAAGAGGTGACAGTTGAGCTGAGTCCTAAGTGAGAAGAAAGAGGACTTGGGGCATGGATGGAAAGAAGGCCAGGAGGACTAAAGCAGACAGAATGAGATTGAAGAGGTAAGCAGGGGCCAGATCTGCTAGGACTCTGTAGACCACGATAAGGAGGACGAGTTTTAATTCCAGTAGCACTCAGAAAGTTATTGGAGAGTGTTAAGTGTGTGATTGATTTATGATTACATTTTGAGATGTTTACTCAGGCCGATGTGTTAAATTTAAACACTAACTAAGGGCTGTTGGAGTAGTCTAAATGAGAGAAATGCTTTGGACTAGTGTCTTAGCAGAGGAGATGGTGAAAAGAGGTCAAATTTAGTAAGATATTTTGATGACCAAGCCAGAAGGACTTGGCGATGGATTGGATGTAGGGAGGAGTAGAGAGAAAAGTAAACAGGGTAATTCCCACATTTTTAAAAAATTGTTTTTAATGTTTATTTTTATTTTATTATTTTGTGTGTGTGTGTGAGAGAGAGAGCGAGCATGTGAACAGGGAAGGGGCTAAGAGAGAAAGATAGAGAACTAGAAGCAGGCTTCAGGCTCTGAGCTGTCAGCACAGAGTCCAATGCAGGGCTCAAACCCATGGATCGCAAGATCATGACCTGAGCTGAAGTTGGACGCTCAATCAACTGGGCCACCCACAGTTTTGGTTTAAGCAACCAGGTAAAAAGGAAGGCTAATAAAGAAAGAGGTTTGAGAGGGGAAACCAGGAGTTGTGTTTTTGACATGTTAAGTTACGGATGCCTAATAGACACCCCAGTAGACAGCAGAATATACAGAACAAAAGCTAAGAGGAAAGGTCAGGGCTAGAAATAAAGATTTGGGAATCAGTAGCATTTCATTTGGAATAATACTACTTAAACAGAGAGCGTAGATATAGGGGAAAAAATATGAAAAAGAGCCCTACGATCCTCAAAGTCTTAGAGAGCTGGTAGAGAAGAAGGAGCTGCCAGTGAAGCAGGAGGAAAACCAAGAGACCGTGGTGTCCCAGAGGGCGCTTCAGAAAGAATAGACATGGTCAGCTGTGTTAAATGATGCTGAGAGATTGAAAAAGATGAGAATAAAGAAAGGACCTTGGATTTGGCAAGATGCAGGTCATTAATGGCCTTGATAAGAGCCATGTCAATGGAATGATGGGGATGAAAGCTGAATTAGAAGAGGTTGAGGAGAATGATGAAAACAATGAGTATAGACAACCCACTGAAGAGTGTTAAAGGAAACAGAAATGAGGCAATAACCAAAGGGGGAATGCGGAATTGTATGAGACTAAGGGCTGTCACCCACAACCGCAATTTCAACATGTTAACGCAATTGAAGTTTGTTTATTCTTCGAGTCACAGTCCAGTGTGAGTTGCGTGGCTTTCTTCCAGGAGTAATCTAGGGGCACAGGTCCCTTCTGTCTTGTAGCATCAACATGTAGCCTTCAAAATCAGCCTAGAAAAGAGAGTAGCGAATCATACATGGAAATTGTTATGGGCCAGGCCTGAAAGTTTAGTACATTACCAAGTCACAATTTACTTTCCATCTGACCTCCACAAGGAGGCTGAGAAGTAGAATTTGAGAAATAGCCTTTAGCTGTATGCTCAGGAAGAAGAGACGACAATGAGGATCAGTGAGCACTAGCAGTCTCTGGTACCGAAGTTTTGCTTTGGGTATGAAGAGTGATATTAAGGCATATTTGTATAAAGGTGAAAGGGACTTGGCAGCAAAGGAGAAATCAATGATGGTAGAGAGGAAGGGGCTAATGAGTGAGGCAGGGAAAAAGGGTGGAATATAGAGGACAGATGTATGGGGTTGACTGTAGATTGGAATGGGGACACCTTCTCTGTGGTAATGAGAAGGAAAGCAGAGAGAGGATGCAGAGAACCTGGCACACTTGATGGTATGAAGATGAAGTAGTTAGTCAAATTCCACCTGCCCCCCCCTTTTTTTTAGTAAATTATGAGGTAAAATTCAACTGAGATTAGAGGGCAAGGAGGGAATAGAAGGTTCGAGGAAGAGGAGAAGCTGAAGACATGGTCTCTGAGAGTGGAACTTTAGAAGGTATGTCTGCTGTACTGAATGACCATTTGAAATTCGTGGTCATAAATGTAATGTCAGACCAGTAAACACTATTTCTTACATGGTTTTTGTTTGTTTTTGAGAGAGAGAGAGAGAGAAAGTGGGGGAGAGGGGCAGAGGAAGAAGGAGAGAGAGAGTCTTAAGCAGGCTTCCATAGCTAGCATGGAACCCAGTGCAAGGCTTGATCTCAGGACCATGAAATCATGACCTGAGCCAAAATCAAGACTTGGATGCTTAACCAACTGAGCCACCAAGGAACCCCCTTATATGATTTTTAACCCAGGGAATACCAATGGGCAATATTGTCTTGAAAAAGAAGACAAAGAATTAGGAAAATTTAAGTTCCACTGAGAATATGAGGGAGGGATGCATAACACTTCTCAACCCATACATACTCCATGTGTGATCTGATCCATTCTCATGATTTTACCCATGATCCCAGGACCATATATATCCACTTGTCTTCTAGACTCTTCACTGGGAGCCCTATTGGCATGCCAACCTCAACCTACTCACCATCTTCTCTCCCAAGTTTACTGTTACTCGCATTTTCTTTGGACCACCATCTACTCAGACACAAAGTTGGGAGCCATCTTTGACTCTCCCCATCTCCCATCTACCCTACAACATTCAGTCACCAAGTATGGTGGATTTTACCAATAAAATATGGATCCATTTCTTTTCCACTTTGATTGCCATTGTCAATGTTCAAATCTTCATTATATCTCACCTAAACTCCTGGAATGGTATCCTAACTATTATGCCTGCCTACACTTGTATCCCCTGGGAAAGCCATTCAAACCTATTCGAATCCATTGCCACTTGGGTCTTCAGTATGAATGCACATCAGACCTCTTTCTTCAGCCTCATCTTCTGCATTCCGTGCCTTGCACTGTTATACCTCATTGAACTGCTTTGTAGCTTCTCATATCCCACAAGCCATGCTGTTTCTTGTCCATCTGCCTTTGTTCTTACTTTCCCCTCTGCCTAGAAGTTCCTCTCCAGAGATATGCCATGTTCATGGATTGAAAGACTTAACATTGTTTAAGTGTCAGTTCTCCCCAATTTATTCTATAGAACTAATGAATCCCAATTGAAACTGCAGCATATTTTTGTTGAAATTGACAGAATGAATCTTAAACATATATAGAAATGCCAAAGTCCTGGAATAGCCAAGCCAATAGTGAGGAATAAAGCTGAAGAATCTACATTACCAGATATCCAAATTTATTATCCAACTACAGAAATTAAGACAGTATGATATCAGCACAAGTTTAGACAAATAGAATAATGGGCTGGGTTAGAAAATCCAGAAGCAGACTCGTACATATACAGTCACTTGTTTATAACAGTCTCTACTGCAGGTGTGGGGGTGGGGGGGAAGGAGGTCTTTTCATTAACTAGTGCTGGGACAGATTCGTCATCTGGAAAATAGTAGAACCTGACCCTCACCTTACACCATGCCCAGAATATTTTTTTAAATGGATCATAAACCGGAGAAATGCCTAGGTGGCTCAGCTGGTTAAGTGTTCGGCCCTGACTGCGGCTCAGGTCATGGTCCCACGGTATGTAGAATGGATCCCTGTGCCAGGCTCTGTGCTGATAGTGCGGAGTCTGCTTGGGTTTCTCTCTCCCTCTCTCTCTGCACCCCCATCTCTCAAAATAAATAAAGACACTGTAAAAAATAAACTAAAATACAATGGATCATAGACATAAATGTGAACAGCAAAATGATAAAACTTCTAGGAGAAAACGTAGGAGAATACCTTCATGAACTTGAGAAAGGCGAAGACTTCTTGAACAATGTACAAAAAACAATAGCTACCAAAGAAAAGATAGATAAATTGGACTTAATTAAAAATAACTAACAGATGCCACTAAGAATAAAAAGACAAGCCACATACTGAGAGAAGATACTTGTAATACATACATTTGGTAAAGAATTCTGTGGCATCCATCAAGTTACTTTGCTTAGATCTCCCTTCTAGAGAAGATCTACCTCAGCTTGCAAGCCAAGTACATGTGTTTCCTTAGAAGCATCTAGCCTGTTATAAGCACAGCTGTGGGACAAGGGCTCACTATCTCCAACCAGTACAGAACTTCTTTATGGGGAGCTCCTCATTGGGCTGGTTGAAACTTTCTCAGAGATGTACTTCAATCTGATTCAATTCCTATCCAATTCTCCTTCCTTTTCCCTTTTCACAAGTGTCAGATCTACATCTGAAGACTTCCTGCCTATTCCTTTATTTCTCTCCCCTTTATCTTTCATAAGCATTATCCCCAATGTATCCCTTGCATCAATCATTCCATATTGGTATCTGCTTCCCATAGGACCCAACTAGCATACTCTTATCCACTCTACAAATCAGTAAGAAAAAGATAACTCAACTTTTAAGTGGGAAAAGACCCCAACAGGTCATTTTACAAAAGAGGATAGCCAGATAATTAATAAACATATAAAAAGGTACTCACTCAAAAGGGAAATGTGTACAAAATCATAAAATATTGCTATAGCTTCATCAGAATGGCTAAAATTAAAAGGACAGTACTGAGGCACCTGGTGGCTCAATCAGCTCAGGTCACGATCTCACATTTTGCTATCAAATAGCACTGTACATTACAGAGAAATCATTTGTGAAGGGTCCATCAATGCGTCAAACTTCATTGTTTTATTTTAAGAAGTGACCACAGCCACCCCAACCTTCAGCAACCACCACTCTGATCAGTCAGCAGCCATTAACATCAAAGCAAGACCCTCCACCAGCAAAAAGATTTCAACTCGCTGAAAGCTCTGATGATGGTTAGTATTTTTGGCAATAAAGTATTTTTAAGTTCAGGTATATACAGTGGTTTTTTAGATATAATGACATTGCACATTTAATAGACTATAGCATAGTATAAACATAACTTTTATGTGCACTAGGAAACTGATAAATTCTTTTAACTCACTTTATTGCAATACTTGCTTTATTGTGGTTGTCTGGAACCAAATCCATAATATCTCTGAGGTAAGCCTATAAACGAAGTTATATAGTGTGTACTCTTTCATATATGGCTTTTCATTTGTAAGACTTATCTATATTATTGTATGGCAATATACATTCTTTTTCATAATTGGAGAGAAATACATGTTTATGAATAGATCACAGTTTATGTATTCTTTTTTCTTTTTTTAAGTAGGCTTTATACCCAGAGTGGAGCCCAATGTGGAGCCCAATGTGGGGCCCAGATTCACAACCCCAGACCAAGACCTGAACTGAGATCAAGAATCAGAGGCTTAACCGACTGAGCCACTCAGACACCCCACAGTTTATGTATTCTGCTGTTGATGAACATTTTTTTAGAATCTTTATTTATTTTGAGGGAGAGTGAGTGTGAGCAGGGGAGGGGCAGAGAGAGAGGGAGAAAGAGAATCTGAAGCAGGCTCCGTGTTGTTCGTGTAAAGCCCCACGCAGGGCTCAATCTCACGAACCAAAATCAAGAGTTGGACACTTAACTGACTGAGCCACCCACGTGCCCCAGGTTATTACAATATTTCTGACTATATTCCCTATGTCGTAGTTTTCATCCCCATGATTTATTTATTTTATAACTAGAAATTCGTAACTCTTAGTCCCCTTTATGTATTTTGCCCATCCCCCCACTCCCCTCCCCTCTGGTATTTTTGAGTCTGTTTCTGCTTTTGTTTGTTCATTTGTCTTTCTTTTCAGATTCCACATATAAGTGAAATCATATGGTGTTTGTCTTTTTCTGACTTAGTTCACTTAGCATAATATCCTCTGGGTCCATCCGTGTTGTTGCAAATGGCAAGATTTCACTCTTTTTTATGGCTTAGTAATACTCCCTTGTCTATACCACATCTTCTGTTTCCATTCCTCTATTGTTGCTTTCATATCTTGGCTATTGTAAATAATGCTGCAAGAAACATAGGAATGCATATATCTTTTCGAATTGGTGTTTTTGTTATCTTCGGATAAAACCCAGAAGAGGAATTACTAGCTCAGATATTTCTATTGTTAAATTTTTGAGGAAACTCCATATTGTTTTCCATAGTGGATGTGCCAGTTTACATTTCCACCAACAGTGCCCAAGGGTTCCTTTTCCTCCACATCCTCACCAACACTCCTTATTTCTTGTCTTTTCGATAGTAGCCATTCTTACAGGTGTGAGGTAATATTTCATTGTGTTTTGATTTGCATTTCCTTGATGATTAGTAATGTTGAGCATCTTTTCATGTGTCTCTTGGCTACCTACATATCTGCTTTGGAAAAATGTATTTTCAGATCCTCTGCCCATTTTTGAAAAATTATTTTAGAGAGAGAGAGAGCACAAGTAGGGGAGAGGGGCAGAGGGAGAGAAAGAGAGAGAATCTCAAGCAGCCTCCATGCTCAGCGTGGAGCCCAACACAGGGCTCATGACCCTGAGATCATGACCCAAGTTGAAATCAAGAGTTGGACGCTAAACTGATTGAGCCACCCAGGTGCCCCATTTGCCCATTTTTTAATCAGATTTTTTTGAGTTGTAGGAGTTCCTTTTATATTTTGGATATTAACCCCTCAGAAGATCTATCATTTGCAAATATCTTCTTCTACTCTGTAGGTCGACTTTTCGTTTTGTTAATAGTTCCTTTGCTGTGCAAATGCTTTTTAGTTTGATGTAGTTCCACTTGTTTATTTTTGCTTTTGTTTCTTTTTCTTGAAGAGACATCCAGAAAAATATTGCTAAGAACAATGTCTAAGAGACATTTTAGGAGATTTCAGGTCTTATATTTAGGTCTTTAATCCATTTTGAGTTTATTTTTGTGTATGGTGTAAGAAAGCTATTCGGGTTCATTTTTTTTCAGGTAGCTGTTTTTACCAACACCGTTTATTAAAGAGGCTGTCTTTTCTCCATTGTATATTCTTGTCTCCTTTGTCATAGATTAATTGACCCTATAAACGTAGAGGTTTTTCTCTTGGCTGTCTATTCTGTTCCATTGATCTATTTTTGTGCCATTATCATCTATTTTGATTACTGTGGCTTTGTAGTTTCGTTTGAAATCTGAGATTGTGATATTTCCAGCTTTATTCTTAGTTCTCAATATTGCTTTGGCTATTTGAGGTCTTATGCAGTTCCATACAAATTTTAGAATTATTTGTTCCACTTCTATGAAAAATACTACTGGCGTTTTGATAGGGATTACGCTGAATCTGTAGCTTGCTTTGAGTAGAATGGACATTTTAACAATATTAATTCTTCTAATCCATAAATATGGCCTATGTTTCAATTTATTTTTGTGTATTTAATTTATTTTAACAGTGTCTTATTGTTTTCGGAGTATGGAACTTTCACCTCCTTGGTTAAATATATTCCTAGGTATTTTATTCCTTTTGATGCAATTGTAAATGGAATTATTTTCTTAATTTCTTTTTCTGCTAGTTATTAGTATATACAAACAACAGATTTATGTATATTTTATATCCTGCAACTTTACTGATCAAAATGTATTTCTTTTTTTTACATTTATAGGATATATGTATTATTCTTTTTACCAAAGTACAATGATTTTTAAATCTCCCTAAACAACTGAAAAAAAGTATTCAAGAAAACAAAACACAAATGAGAAATCTAACCATTAGATTTTTGCTTCATAATAACCCTGCATTTAGTCTATAAAACAAACTTTAAATGTTACTAAAACACTAACCAAATTACAAAATGTATTTCTTAAATAATAAGACTTGAAAGTCAAAATAATTCCTTGATCTGTTGGCTGCAGAATGGATATCGTGTTAGGCATGAAAACAGTGTGCACCTCACTGTCCATCTCCATCAGCACACTTGGGTGACCATGTGCAGTGTCAGTGAGCAGTAATATTTTGACAGGAACATTTTTTTCTGAGCAATAAATCCCAAAGTCAGCTCAAAATACTCAGTAAACTGTGTTTGAAACAGATGTGCTGCCCTCCAGGCCTTGTAGTTCCATTCTTAGAACACAGAAAGAGTAGATTTAGTGTAATTCTTCAGGGCCCTAGGATTTTTGGAATGGTAAATGAGCATTGGCTTCACCTTGAAGTCCAGCTGCCTTAGCCCATAATGAGTCAGCCTGTCCTCTGAAGGTTTGAAGCCAGATATTCACTTCTTTCTAGCTATTAAAGTCCAATCTTTTTCCAATAGAAAACTGTTCAACCCCATTGACAATCTATTGTTTAGTGTAGCAACCTTTATTAATGATCTTAGCTAGCTCTTCTAGATAACTTGTTACGGCTTCTACGTCAACACTTGCTGCTTTGCACTTTTATGTTGTGGAGTTGGCTCTTTCCTTAAACTTCATGAACCAACCTTTGCTAGCTTCAAACTTTTCTTCTGTAGCTTCCTCACCCCTCTCAGATTTCACAGAATCAAAGAAAGTTAGGACCTTGCCTTGGATTAGGCTTGGCTTAAGGGATTGTTGTGGCCAATTTGACCTCTCAAGACCAGTAAAAGTTTCTCTGTATCGGCAATAAGGCTGTTTGACTTTCTTATCATTTGTGTATTCACTGCAGTAGGACTTTTCGTTTCCTTCAAGAACTTTTCCTTTGCATTGACAACTTGGCTAACTGGTGCAGGAGGCCTAGCTTTTGGCTTATTTTAGCTTTTAACATGCGTTTTTCTAGCTTTTGATTGATTAATTTGAGAGAGAGAGAGAGCATGAGTGGGGGAGAGGGGCAGAGAGAAAGAGAGAGAGAACCTTGAGCAGGCTCTATGCTCATTGCAGAGCCTGATTTGGGGCTCAATCCCACTACCCCGGGATCATGACCTGAGCTGAAATCAAGAGTTGGACGCTCAACTCACTGAGCCACTCAGGTGACCCTCTAGCTTTTGATTTAAAGTGAGAGAAATATGAGCTGTACTTGGCTGGCTCAGATGGTAGAACATGAGACTCTTGATCTCAGATCCTGAGTTCAAGCCCCACATTGGTCACAGAGCTTACTTAAAAAAAGAAAAGTGACACACATGTGATTCTTCTTTCACTTGAACACTGAGAAGCCATTTTAGGGTTATTAATTGGCCTAATTCCAATATTGCTATGTCTCAGGGAATAGGGGTCCCTGAGGAAGGGGAGAGAGATGGGGAACAACTGGTTGGTGCATCAGAACATACACAACATTTATTGATTAGGTTTGCCATCTTTTATGGGTGCTGTTTGCAATGCCCCAAAACAATTAACATCAAAGGTCACAGATCACCATAACAAATGTAATAGTAATGAAAATTTTTGAAATACTGTGAGAATTACCGAAATGTGACATGCAGAAAGAAGTGAGCAAATGCTCTTGAAAACATAGTGCCAGTAGACTTGCTTGGGTCGCCACAAACCTTCAGTTTGTGAAGACGCAATATCTGCAAAGAACAATAAAGTGCAGAGCAATAATACAAGGTCTGTCTGTATATCAAGTTCAAAAACAGATAAAATTAATTTTTGTGATGGAGGGAAGAATGTTGGGTACTTTTGTGGTGGGTATTGATGAGAAGGGACCCAAAGGAGCCTTCTGAGTCCTGGAAATGTTCTATATCTTGATCTGAGTGATGGGTGATAAAGACTGTCTCCTTGACCAGACTCTAGTCAGGCTCTTCTGAGCCCTCTTTTCAATAAGTCCTCAGTCTTGACGTATAACAACTCTCTCTTTTTCTACATTTTTTTATTACGGGTTTTGAGGGCCGAGTGGAGAGAGAATCGTAAGCAGGCTCCACACTGTCAGCCCAAAGCCCGATGAGGGGCTTGAACCCACGAACCATAAGATCATGACCTGAGCTGAAACCAAGAGTCAGACACTTAATGGACTGAGCCACCCAGGTGGCCTGAACTATAACAACTGTTAGCACAAATTATCTTGCCCACCCCTTATGCTAAGAGACTTGAACAAACACTAGCAAAGTTTCTGACCACTCAAGTCCAGGATGATGACGTCAGCCCCCTTAGGTTGCTGCATGGGAAAGCACGAGGCTGCCAAAAGAATTTAGTGTTTGTTCCAGCCAGCACCTAACGACAGGATGCTTGTCTCCCGGTCTCTGTGGGAGAGTAGGAGCCTAACTTCAGTAAATGCCAGTTAACAAACATAGATGGCCCCCTCCCATTTTTTGTAAATTTCCACATTCCTGACTGTACATCTCCCCTCCCTATTCCTCCCTTCTCCATTGAAAATATCCAGTTACCTCTGCACAAATCAAAGTTGAGTTCAGTTTACATTTGGCTTTCTTCCCTATTTCAATACCACTTTAAAGTCTGGCTTTTTATATCTTTGACATGGATTAGATATATTTAAAAATTGAGCTATAGTGGTGTGTAAAGACTTGGACACCACATAAGTTACACCTTGATTTTTGAAAATATCTGAATAGACTTCTGAATAACTTTCCCCATGAGGGCCGCACTCCCTGCATAGCCTTTCCTTGACACCCTGCTTACCACCTATCTGCCTTCTCCCTGCCTCATAATACAGACTTCTCTTGTTTCTTTCCACTCATCCTTTAGGATTCAGCTTACAAGAAGGCTTTACAGATTCCCTTAGCCAGATAGACTGTTGTCCCTTCTTTGTCCTTGGTTAGCATCTTCAGGAGTTTCCCAGGTGAAATGCAAAACTGACCCCCATATACAGAGGACAAGGAGAGACAGAAGAAAGAAGCGGACTTCTCCAGATTGGTAAATTGCAGGTTTAATAAGCAAGGGAATTTCCATACAATTTTTGTTTTGGTCAGCTGCAAGACAAGTAGGTCTCCACACCCACATGCCAGATTCTTAAAAGTTTATATTGATGCCTTAATGGGCCCAGTCACATACAATGTCCACATTGCCTCAATAACACATTACTGTCTTAAGGCTGCATCCTTGAAATGTCTCCTAGTGTGGGAATGGTGAGTAAAGCATATATTCCAAGGACAGAGGAGGGTGTAAAGAGCCTCTGTTTGCTCAGCTTGTGGGTCATCTTGTGGTCATACCATCTCAACCTCTTCCAAGATCTGTGCAACATAAAAACCAGCATATTACCTGTCGTCCTGCTTATCATACTGAAGTATGATTATCTGGTCATGTACCTGGCTCCCTTGCTAAAATATAAAATCAATCCTTGAAAGCAGTGACTCTCTTATTCCTAGCTGCTGGCATATAGCAGATGTTCAATATTTGCTGAATGAATTATCTTGATTAGAAATCAATACCTTTGTTCCTTGAGCCTGGTTGGGTTATTAAACCCCCCACCGTGTCTGGTCTTTAGTGTGTTGTGTATCGTACACCTTGCATTTGGATAGCTCTTCTGAGCCTATGGAGGACCATGGCGGTTGATTTTATTATGAAACTTTGCTATAAACACATCTATTCAGTTTGATAACAGGCATCTTTTTTGTTCTTTCAACAACAGCACAGAATCTCTTATAAAGCAATTTCATTTTGTTGTCTGTCACTCTCTTTCATATTCTTCTGGGATCATAGACCCAGAACACATCCATTTACTAATCAGATTTATTTGTTTCTTAAAAGATGTAACTTCATGATTGCTGTTTCATTAAAAAAAGATTTTATGTGTTTAAGTCACGTTCTTTGGTATCAAGGGCTATGATTCTTCACCTTATCAGATCAGTGTCCACTGTTTTATAATTTATATTTGTAACATCCCCTTACTATCCTGAAGTGAAATTCATAGATATAATCTACCTCACATGTATATTTTCAAACAAATAAAAATAATGCTCTAACAGCGATGTCAAGGAGAAATAAAAACAAAGCCATTTATAAAAACATAATACTCCAGTCTGTGCACGTTTGGTATGAATAATGAGATATATGTATATATAGGTCTCTGCCCTCAGTTCCTGGCACAGAGCTCATAAATCCCTTGGAATTTCCTGGGTGACAGCAGTGTCTTTTATTCTAATGAGTCAACTCTGTGTGAGCTCTTGGTTGGCTTCTAGATGGGGGTGGCCACCAGAAAGACCAAGTGGCAATTAGAAGCTTGGAAGAATCAGCCCCACCCCCCATTCTCCAAAGAGGAAAGAGGGGCTGGAAATGGAGTTGATAATTGATCATGCCTATGTGATGAAGTCTCCATAAAAATCCCAACATTATGGGGTTCAGAGAGCTTCAAGATTGTTGAACACGTCTAAGTTCTAGGAGAGTAGCTTGCCTAGAGAGGGCATGGAAGCTCCGTGTCCCACATACCTTGCTCTGCGTATCTGTTCATCAGGCTGTTCAGCTGTATCCTTTGTCACACCCTTTATAACATAATAAACTGGTAAATGCGAGTAAATGTTTCCTTATGTTTTGTGAGCTGTTCTAGCAAGTAATTGAATCCAAGTGGAGGAGGTCACGGGAACTTCTGATTTGTAGCCAAGTCAGACGGAGGTTATGGGTAACTGGGGGACCTCCTAATTGCTGTTGGCATCTGAAGTGGGGGCAGTCTCATGGGACCGAACCCTTAAATCTGTGGGGTCTCATGTTGTCTCCAGTTAGCTAGTGCCAGAATTGAGTTCAATTTTATAAGACACCTCGCTGGTGTCACAGAGAATTGTTCGGTGTGGGCAAAAAATTCCACACATCTGGTATCAGAAGTTGTGAGTTTGGTAGTGCGAGAGTAAGGGAGGGAAACTGAGTTTTTCCTTACATACACGGGTATGACTACATTAAAAGATAAATTTTTCAAATGTTTGTGCCTAGACATAGAATCACTGTAGGTGCTGCACATGCAGTCTGATGCTGATTTTCTGTATTGGTGTACTGGTGGAGTTATGATTTTACAACTTTCAGAAAGTTTTTTCATAAAACAATGTTTGATTAACACAGTAGTTACATTCCTGGGAAATTCAGTGTACATTAAAACCGCACAAAAAATACTTTGTGCTTATATGTAAAATGGAGTTGTATTCTAGGCTTATGTGATTATAATAGATTTTTCGCCTGTGTGAATGTGAATATCTGGAGAGGCCCTGGGAAATCATGAGGATGGGGGGCAACTCTTGACTGTGCTGGACTCTCTCTAGAGGGCATCTAGCATCTATAACCACCTCCGCAGCGAATGCCAATAGTGCCCCCAAATCATTTCGACAACCAACATTTTGGTCACAGATTTCCAAAATATCCCAAGTTGTTCGGAATAGTGGTTCTTAAATTTGGTGGTCATAAAGGGTGCCTGGGTGGCTCAGTCAATTAAGCTTCCGACTTCGGCTTAGGTCATCTCATGGTTAGTGGGTTTGAGCCCTGTGTCAGGGCCCATGCTGACAGCTCAGAGCCTGGAGGCTGCTTTGGATTCTGTGTCTCCCTGTCTCTCTCTGCCCCTCCTCCTCACATGCTCTGTCTCTGTCTCTGTCTTTCTCTCTCTCTAAAAAATAAATTTAAAAAAAATTTTTAAAATAAATTTGGTGGTCACAAGAATCACTTGGGGAGCTTGTTTGGAATGCACATTCCTCAGGCACATTCTCAGAAATTCTGATTCAGTATGTAGGAGAAGGGCTGTGGGATCCATGTTTTTTTATTGACTATCTTAAGAATTCTGTCCCTCACAACTCACTTTGACAAGATTTGCTCTTCACTAAAGCCCTGGTATTCAACTTACTGTGTTCCACTAAAGAATCCAAAACACAGCAGGGAACCAATTTACCCAGTTCTTACTGGGTAATACAAATTGTAGTAGTATTGTTGGCAATAAATTTTATTCTTATCACTCTATGATGTCAACAAAAGTAAAATTTCCATCTGTAGTTGAAAATTGTAATAATACTGTTGGGTATATTCTTGCTAATATAATAACAGAAAAATAAATTTTAAAGCTTATTTATTTATTTTTGAGAAAGAGAGAAAACAAGCAGAGGAAGAGAAGAGAGAAAATATTCCAAGCAGGCTCCACACTGTCATTGCAGAGCCTGATGTGGGGCTTGAACTCATGAACCTGTGATCATGACCAATCAAGAACTGGATGCTTAACCATATGAGCCACCCAGGTGCCACTTCAGGGAAATAAACTTAAAAACCCAAGTGATAATAGCAAAGGGCCAGAAAAGCAATGGAGAGTGTTAGGTGAGTTTAAGAAAAGTACTTGGAAGGGACAGGGGAGTCCCAGGTTAATGGTAGCCTACCAGAGAGTTCAAATGGACAACAGGGCCGAAAGGAAATGGCATCCTACCCTTCCAAGTGAACATTACCACTGAGAGGGGCTTGATTTAGTGATGAATATGAAAGCCCAACACCCCACATAGATGACATTTGTTTTCCACTAACAGTTGAGAACCAACACAGCTCTGGAGTTTGATCAGAGGCTTTTCTTGTGACCAGAGAGGTAGTTCATCCACTAGGCGTAGGGTACTCTTTTCCCAGGTGCAAGTTGTTTGGGAGAAGTAGGGAGACTGCCTCATGGATAAAGAATCAGGCAAAATGAGTGAGAGAATCCTGAATAGTATTTTATGGAGGCTGTGAAAAAAGTCTGTTGACTTATCCCTGTCCCATAACCAAGGGGTCTGGCTTTGCAAAATACACACACCTGGATTTAAATCTGCCTCGGCCACGTCTTAAATGTGGGATATTGGGCAAGTCACTTAACCTCTCTGTGCTTGTTTGCTCGTCTATAAAATTGAGGTAATAATAATATAGTGCCTGTCTCACTGTCCTGAGGACAAACTGGGATCATTAATGTAAAGGGTCTGACACAGGGAAAGTGTTTAAAAAATGTTAGCATGTTTCTATCTTATTTTATTATAAAAATTTTCAACATGCAGCAAAGTTGAAAGAATTTTGCAAGGACCATCCATATACTCATGAACTATATTCTGCCCTTAATATAAATTTCACTACACCTGCCTTATCACCTGTCTAGCCATATTTCTATCCCTGTATCCATCCATTCACCTACATTATTTTTTAAAAACATATTTCAAAACCAATTCCCTACACTGGTACACTTCTCCCTAAATACTTCAACATATAGAAGCAATTGGGGTGCCTGGGTGACTCAGTTGATTAAGCGTCTGACTTCAGCTCAGGTCATGATCTCATGATTAGTGGGTTCAAGCCTCGCATCGGGTTTTGTGTGGACAGCTTAGAGCCTGGAGCCTGCTTCAGATTCTGTGTCTCCCTCTCTCTGCCCCTCTACCACTTGTGTGTGCTCACTCTCTCTCTCTTCTCTCTCTCTCTCTCTCAAAAATAAATAAAAACTAAAAAGTTAAAAAATATATATATAATAAAATATTATATATATGTATATATATATGTGTGTGTATATATATATATAAAGAAGGAATTATTTTCACACTTCTCTGATAACCAGAATGATCCTGTTCACCGGATTCAATGTCTCTCCCTCAGATAATTCTGGATGAGCACTGTCAAACTGCTTCTCTTTGGTACCCTATTTATCTGTGTTACCTTCCCTTGGTTGCAGTTTATGTAGATATTTTACATCAATTTAGGCAACAAGGTTATTTTACATGAAATTTAGCCTTATCAAGACTACACCCTAGTACCTATTAGAGTACTCTCAAGTCAGGATAAATAGTTGTGGTTGCTGGACTCAGCCATTAGAAGTGGATTCTACCTGTGCTATTGGCAATCCCCCTTCCCACCCTCACCACTCCCCTTTTTACTTATTACTCTGCAAGCATTATTTAAGATCACTGAAATCCACTTCCATGAATTCAAGAAGTTGTAAAAAACAAACGTAAGGGGGAAACACCTCATAAAGAGCAAGGATGAGGATCTACAAATCAGTTTTAAAGAGCCCTTGGAATCATTTCCACTTTTTTCAGCTTACTGAGACATTCTTTAATATGGCTGCAATACTCATAGGAGGAGGTAATACTTTAACAGGGTGAATGTTATGTGGATAAGTAGAGAGAAGAGAAGGAGAGAAAGAAAGAAAGAAAAGCTGGATGTTGGAGAGACCAGAATGGAAACAGAGGGTGTGAGGCACACAGAGCTAGTGGACTTCTTTTTTCCTTCTTTTCTTTTTTCCAGGTTCATAATTTATTATACAAATTGAATATCACATGATGAGTTGACATTAGCTTCTCTGGGTTTGGGAACTTAACAGATGAGGTACAGTTTAAAATCCATTTATGTTGCTTTCACAGCTGGCGGTTTTTTCAGACCTTAACTTGAAGTGTAAGGCCATCAAAGCAATGCCTCCATATATGTGGTCAGTACATAATTCATTCTGCCTGTGAGAGTTTAAGAGTTAAAATATTTTTTGATACCAGTGAAATGTCATTGGGTCTCAGTTTCTGGATCTGCCATGATGTCAGTCTTGCAAAAGGCACCAGTTCCGCTGGTTAGCTCCTTCAACATATGCAGCTACCTCGCCCAACTTCTCTTCTTTTTCTCTATTAATTGTAGTTTGATACATGATTGCTCAATAGTGCTATATCTCCAGCTTCCCTTGAAGAGAGATAATATGCACCCATCCATTCCTAGGCAGAGACTTTCAGATGGTGAGCCTGCTTTTTATTTGCCTTTTCAAGGACTTCTAAAAAGAAGATTTAGCCCTGTGACCATATTCAACCTTGTTATTGAGGACAATGTCTTAGAGGTTAGGATTGAGGAACATGATGGAAGGTACCTGTATGATTGCATGGAGCAGCCTGAAACTTAGACACTAAATTAAGAAATGAATTTGTGGGGATGCCTGGGTGGCTCAGTCAGTTAAACATCTGACTCTTGGTTTTGGCTCAGGTCAAGATCTCATGGTTCCTGGGTTTAAGCCCTGCATTGGGCTCCACAGGTGACAGTGCAGAGCCTGCTTGGGATTCTCTCTCTACTTCTCTCCGCCCCTCCCCTGCTCCTGCCTCTCTCAAAATAAATAAATAAACAAAAAAAAAAAAGAAAGAAAGAAGTGAATCTCTGTCCTTTCTGAGCCATTTGTGTCTCTTTGTTGCTATAGCAGCTATCATAACGTTAACTAATATGAATATATACTAAAAAACAGAAATAAGGTTAAAATCTGGTAATGGAAGTATTAGAATGCTGGGAGGAGTGGTTTAGTTTTTATCTTGTAAACAATGGAGAAAATTGCAAGATCCTTTTTTTTTTTTTTAAAGTAAATTCTACACCCAACGTGGGGCTCAAACTCATGACTTCAGGGGGTGCCTGGGAGGCTCAGTCGGTTTAGTGTCCAACTTCAGCTCAGGTCCTGATCTCACGGATCATGAGTTTGAGCCACTTGTTGGCCTCCGTACTGACATCTCAGAGCCTGGAACCTGCTTCTGCTTCTGTCTCCATCTCTCTCCGCTCCTCCCCCTCTTGTGCTCTGTCTCTCTCTCTGTTAAAAATAAAGAAACATTAAAAAAAAATCAAACTCACGACTTCAAGATCAAGAGTCATATGCTCCACCAACTGAGCCAGCCAGGTGCTCAGAAAATTGTAAGTTCTTAAGCCAGATAGTGCTATGATGAAGGCAAGTGTTTCAGGAAATTAGACTGATACATGAAAGCTTCCATGAAGAGGTTACTGCTGTGAAACAAGCATGGGCCTGAAACAGACCAGAATGTTGAATGTGGAAATGAAGTAAAGATGAAGAGGAAGGAAAACAATCAAGAGACATTACAAAAAGTTATAGGCCTTGGTGACCAGCTGGTTATAGGGAATTAAGGAGAACCAAAGGGCAAAGAAAAGCCCCAACATTTTTTAAAAGTTTATTTATGTATTTTTTTTTTCAAATTTTTTTTAACATTTTAATTTTATTTTTGAGAGACATAGAGACAGAACATGAGCAAGGGAAGGGCATAGAGAGGGGAGATACAGAATCTGAAGCAAACTCCAGGCTCTGAGCCGGCAGCACAGAGCCCGACGTGGGGCTCGAACTGACAGACCTGAGATCATGACCTGAGCTGAAGTCGGCTGCTTAACCGACTGAGCCACCCAGGTGCCCCTATTTATGTATTTTTGAGAGAGGGAGAGAGAGAGCAGGGCAGGGGCAGAGAGAGCGACAGGAACAGAGGATCTGAAGCAGGTTCTGTGCTGACAGCAGAGAGCCAATGCAGGGCTTGAACTCACAAACCCCGAGATCACGACCTGAGGCAAAGGCAGATGCTTAACTGACTGAGCCACCCACGTGCCCCAAGAAGTCCCAAATTTTTGATTTGGAAAAGTGCTTATACAGCAGAAATTGTTGACAAGAAAATGGAAATATATAGATTAACTTAAAAAAAAATCAAGGGTGCCTGGCTGTCTCAGTTAGAAGAGTGTGTGGCTCTTGAACTTGGGGTCATGAGTTCAAGCCCTATGTTGGGTGTAGAGATTACTTAAAAACTTTAAAAAAAATTATTAGGGGCACTTGGATGACTTCGAATCCTTTGTCTCCCCCACTTCTTATAAATAAATAAACATTAAAAAAAAAGTAAATAGAGGTGCCTGGGTAGCTCAGTTGTTTTAAGTATCTGACTCTTGATCTTGGCTCAGGTCATGATCTCACAGTTTGTGGGTTTGAGCCCCACATTGGGCTTTCTGCTGTCAGTACAGAGCCTGCTTGGGATCCTCTGTCCCCCTCTCTTTCTGCCCCTCCCCTGCTTTCTCTCTCTTTCAAAAATAAATAAGCTTCAAAAAAACTATAAATAGCTTGGAGTGTGTCATGCCATCATCAATGTTGCTTGTTGTCCCTCCTCTCCAACATGAGTCCACGTACCACCATTTCTAAAGTAAACTTTAGGGGAAAGGGACAGTCCCTAAAGTAAGGACCGTAGCTCTGAGAAACCTGCCCACTCACCTATTTTCATTTAAGGAACTGAAACATAATGTTTGTGAACACACAGAGAAATGAAATCTTAGTTCATGAAAACTCAAAAAACAGTAATACAAGACTCATTTTTAAAATGCCGCTCTCTCTTTAATCTCTATGTTTATATTGTTTAGGCCCTATAGCATTATATATGCTAGTTTTGTGTGTATAGCACCGCTTGGAAGTATGACACAGTGTTCTAATTTGGTTTCTGTAACAGTAGTAATATCCGATGTTTCACAAACATCAGATCAAATAATTACTTGCACAGATTTGGAATTAGCATTTTTCAGAACTGGTAATAAAGCCATCACCACCTTCAAGTCATATGATGTTTCTGATATGTCTCAACAGAGGATAGTTAAATTTTAGACTTTTTAAAAAAGTTTGAATTTTTTAGAGAGAGAGTGTGTGTGAGTAGAGGAAAGGGGCAGAGGGGGATAATCTCAAGCAGCATCCACATAGCATGGAGCTCGACATGGGACTCGATCCCATCACTCTGGGATCATGACTTAAGCCGAAACCAAAAGTCAGACTCAACTGACCGAGTCACTCAGCCACCCCAAGGATAGTTAAATTGTAAACTGGAAGGAACTATAATTTATAGATCATTTAATTCAGACCCTCATTTTACACATGAAGAAATTGAGGCACAGAAAATTTAAGTATTTTGTCTGTCTTCATGCAGCTAATTAATTGCTGAGCTGAGACTTGAAACTAGACCTCCAAACTCTTAGTTTGGGTCTTTTCCCCCTTGCCACATCACATTTCCAATTGTGATCTAAAATATAAAGCAATATGGGGCGCCTGGGTGGCTCAGTCAGTTAAGTGTCCTACTCGGCTCAGGTCATGATCTTACGGTTGGTGGGTTTGAGCCCCACATCAGTCTCTGTGCTGACAACCCAGAGCCTGGAGCCTGCTTTGGATTCTGTGTGTCCCTTTCTCTCTGCCCCTCCCCCACTCTCTCTCTCTCCTTCTCTCTCTCTCTCTCAAATAAATAAACATTAAAAAATTGTCTTAAACATAAAGCAACATAAAAATAGTTGCTAACTAGCCACCATAATCTCACTAATAAAAATACTAACATTTGGAGTGCTTAGCATTCATATCTTTTAAGATTCTCATGATTTTTTCCCCAAGAGTTCTCAATTCACCATCTCTGGGAGAAAAGTAAAAATAAGTCCTTTAACATGTTTGATTAAAGGCATTGACTGTGTCTTATTCATCGTTTGTTCCCTCTAGTGTTTAGGACATTACCCAGAGTATTGTAGATGCTTAGTAAATTTCTAATGAAATATAAATTCTTTTTTTTTTTTTTTTTTTTTTTTTTTTTTTTTTTTTTTTTAATGTTTATTTATTTTTGAGAGACATAGAGGCACAGCATGAACAGGAGAAGGGCAGAGAGACAGGGAGACACAGAATCGGAAGCAGGCTCCAGGCTCTGAGCCATGAGCACAGAGCCCGACGCGGGGCTTGAACTCACAGACCGCGAGATCATGACCTGAGCTGAAGTCGGCCGCCCAACCGACTGAGCCACCCAGGCGCCCCAGTCTAATGAAATATAAATTCTTATGTATTGAATAACTTCAGTATTGATATGACTGACAATGTATTACCACTGGACATTAAATACTATTAAAAAAAAAAAGAGGCACAAGATTCAATTTTCTGATCCCAAAGAGGCAGGTAAGTAACTATGCCTTCAGAGAGGCATAGTGGTGATTATAGTAAGACAAATACAAAATCATGGGTTAATATATTAAAACCAAGCAGAGTCAACCAGGTAACAAGTTTAAAATAATATTCAAAGTCCTTAATTTTTGTTAAAATTTTTAGTTTAAAATTATAGTATCAAAAATATACATACACATTCTAAAGAACTATTGGAGAAAAGAAAAATGACCTGTAATTCTACGTCACTAATACAAACGTCACCAGTGTAAATGTATGAGTATGTGTTTATGTGTTCCCTTCCAGAGCATTTTAATTTTTATTTATTTTTGAGAGGGAGAGAAAGAGACAGAGCATGAGCTGGGAAGGGGCTGAGAGAGACACAGAAACCCAAGCAGGCTCCAGACTCTGAACTGTCAGCACAGAGCATGACTTGGGGTTCGAACTCACAAGCCATGAGATCATGACCTGAGCTGAAGTTGGGTGCTTAACCAACTGAGCCACCCAGGCGCACTCAGGGCATTTTATATGCAAGCTTTGATCTATTTCTTCTGCCATTACTTGATTATGGTAAAAAAAAAAATTAAAGCAGAGAAAATGATACTCACTTAAAATAACGTTACTCCCACCCATGTGCAAAAAATATACAAGAGTAATGGTTTGGAGTATATCTTTACATGACTTTTTTTTTTAAAGTGACTTTGTGACTTCTTTTTTTGTTTTGTTTTTTAAGTTTATTTATTTACTTAGAGAGAGAGAGAGAGAGAGAGAAAGTGTGAGCATGCACACATGAGCAAGGGAGGAGCAGAGAGAGAGTCAGAGAATCCCAAGCCGACTCCTCGCTGTCAGCTCAGAGCCCAATGCGGTATTCGATCCCATGAACCATGAGATCACAACCTGAGCTGAAATCAAGAGTAGGATGCTCAACCAACTGAGCCACCCAGGTACCCCATCCCATCCTTGTGTAACTTTTTTGTTTATTTATATAGCTACAATCATGAATACTATACATATATAAAACATGGTAGCATTTTTTTAAAATTTAATGTTATACTAGTCATATTTTCCTGTGTTGCTACATAGTTTTTATACTAAGCTCTGTAAGAAAGGAAGTTGGTTAGAGAAGGAATTTCCTAGGAAACTAGAAATACTTCCAAGGTTCATAAGTCTTAATGAGGTTAAAAAACAGATTTTGGGTGACCATGGAGTGGGAAAGTTGGAAAAATAGGAAATTATGATCTAAAAGTTGGACTTTTCTAAGTTACAGCATAAGAAAGTCTTGGTGTGTTTGTTATCTAACAACTGAAATTGAAGACAAGCATAACCTTTATCTAATAATCTAATTATTCTAAATATTTCATCTAATATTTATAGCAAACTATTAAAAACTCTAATGAAGTTCAAAATGTATTTAATCTAATTTTGGATATTCCAGGTAGAACTTTTTCATTTTTATAGAAAACATATACACATTTATCTGTGTTTAGTTATTATAGGGGCACCTGGGTGGCTCAGTCAGTTGAGTGTCCAACTTCAGCTCAGGTCATGTTCTCAGAGTTCGTTGAGTTCAAGCCCCACATTGGGCTCTCTGCTGTCAGCGCAGAGCCTGCTTCAGATCCTCTGTCCCCTGCTCCCTGCCTCTCCTCCTCCTCTGCTCACACTCTCTCTCTCAAAAGTAAATAAACATTTTTTTAAAAAGTGATAGATCAGTATCATAAATCCTAAAATTATATTTTAATACTACTGAGTATGTTCTGAATACCTTTTTTTGACTTAAACTTTCTATGATTTCAGTTGCATCATTTCTCTAAGTGGTTGTTTTTGGGATCTGTGTATATGAATGAAAATTAAACTTAATGAATGTTGACTTAATCAATGATTAAGTACTTACTGCATGCCAGACACTGTGGTAGGCCCTTGGAATACAGAGGAGAAATTCTGTCTCTGCATCAAAGACTTTACGGCTAGTGGGGACACAGGTCCGCCATTCCAATAGAAGATCATTAGAGCTGAAATAGAGGGACAGAATACAATAGAGCATGGAGTCTTGTCTCCTGCTTTGCTGACCCCAGAAGACCTCCCCTTCTGTCCAACGCTATGTCATACTTTGTCACCTAGGTCTCAATAGGACTGTTTGCGCCCAAAGTGTCACAGAACCTACCATGAATACAGTTCCTTTCTCTTTCAGCTCTAACCCCCTCCTCTACTGTGACTCCAAATTATCATAGTGACAGATGCCATCATGTCTCCTCTACTCTCCTGGCTTTCCTATCTGTCTCTTCAACCTCCTCGTCCCAGAACACTTTCCTATTTCTGCAGCCACAAAACAAATTTCACCATATAAATGACCTCATGTTGGAGGAACTGGAGAGTGAAAATGGCATCTAACTTCATTTTTTGCAACTGAGCTCTAATGAGAACACCCTGATAATCCATGAGAGAAAGCTCACCGTCTGTCAACAATTTGGAAGACAGACTGGGGGAAGTGCAAGACCAGAGGCTGGTGACTGTTGGACAATAGTTGTAATAATGATGGGGTGAGTGATTTGAGGCAGTGGCCTGGGGAATAGATGTTTGGGAGATGGAGGTAAAGAGAATTGCCAGTTTTGTGCTTCGAGCAACTCTTCATCGTGGAGCCATTCAATGATCTAGGACTCTAGGGAATGGAAATCTCTCCCTTTGTACTACAGTAAATCTAAACATTAAAAGCCCCTCTGTGGATCATTTTTCTCCTCTTCCCCCCTCTTAACATAGCCTTGATTTTGTTTGGGTAATCTACCCTGCTATAATGCCAACTTCGTCTTTAATTCAGTCTTGATAATCCCATTCTTGAGCCAGAGGGTGGATTAGGAATTGGCAAATGATTCAATTCTGACTGATACAGGAGGGGGAATTTGCTGGGGAGATTCTAGAATACATTTTTTCATTAATGAAAAGAGGCACCCAGGAATTCACTGGACTTGGATGTGTCTGCATGTGACAAGTAAACTATAGGAGCCATTTTAAGACCATGAGTTAAAAATAAAAGCAACATTCTTGAGACGTTAGAGCAAAAGATTTAGAAGGTATCTGAGTTTCAGATAACATGGTTAGATACTGAGTTGGAATCATCTCACCTCAGACTCCTTGTTTTTGTTTGTTTTTTTTTTTTAACATTTTTATTTTATTTTTGAGAGACATAGAGACAGAGCGTGAGCAAGGGAAGGGCAGAGAGAGGAGACACAGAATCTGAAGCAGGCTCCAGGCTCTGAGCCGTCAGCACAGAGCCCGACGCGGGGCTCGAACTCACAGACCGTGAGATCATGACCTGAGCTGAAGTCGGCCACTTAACCGACCGAGCCACCCAGGCACCCCTGTTTGGGTTTTTTTGTTTGTGTGTGTGTTGTTTTTTTGAGAGAGAGAGAGAGACCGAGAGAGCGAGAGAGAGGGCTCAAGTGGGAGAGAGGCAGAGGGTGAGGGAGAGAGAATCTTAAGCAGGCTCCACACCCAGCATGGAGACCAATTTGGGACTTGACCTCAAAACCATAAGATCATGACCTGAGTTGAAATCAAGAGTCTGACTCAACCTACTGAGTCACCCAGGTGCCCCTTGGACTCCTTGTATTATAAGATATGAGACAAATCATTTGAATTGAGGTTCCTATTTGTAGCCCAGAATGACTTAGGAGATACAGAACTGTCCCTAAATGAGAATTCTAGCTAGGCTTGTAGTCACTTGGGAATAAGATCTTTGGGGCTAGATCCTCAATGATCCAACCAATGGCCAAGAGCAGTTGAGTGCCGAGAAGGTGAACCAACTCTTTGAGGCCTGAGATCTTGGAAAATGGTCTCCATTCAAATATGTATCTCTTGGGGCAGCTGGGTGGCTCAGGCGGTTGAGCACCGACTACGGCTCAGGTCATGATCACATGGTTTGTGGGTTCAGGGCCCCGCGTCAGGCTCTGTGCTGACAGCTCAGGGGCTGGAGTCTGCTTCGGATTCTGTGTCTCCCTCTTTCTCTGCCCCTCCCCTGCTCACACCCTGTCTCTCTGTCAAAAGTAAATAAATATTTTTAAAAAATTTAAAAAATATGTATCTCTTTAAAGTGGGCATTTAATTCTATCAATATTAAGTTAAGACACAGTACTTTAATTTTCACTTCCTGTATTGTACTTACAGTTACTGTATGCATACTATTGCTTAAGACCATGGCAGATTCAGAAATAGAACACAGTGCTGGGGCCAAAATGAAGTTTATAACTTTGACAAAACCCTTGACAAAGAGTACAGGAAATAAAAATCAACCAAACAGGAAGTAAGCAGAGTAGAACAAAACAGCCAGAAATATTTGAGCCTAGCACAAAAATTAACCTATGTGCAGAACACATAAGTACCAAGCAAATATTAAAGCTGAATTCTTTAATTTGTAGACAGTTTGAGAGGATCATGAAAGAGGGAAGGAAACACAGGAAATAAAAGGAAGAGAGAAATAATGCGTTTCAGTGGAGTAATTATTATGTAAACCAAAGAATGTCTTCTGCATAAAGAATGGCAGTTTAAAACATTTCCGCAAATTCCTTGACTCTTCTCCCAGGAAGAGGTGAGTTGTATGGTCCCTCTCTTTGAATCTGGGCCACTAACCTTAATGACTGGTTGACCAGTAAATTATGGCAGAAGTAATGTTACATGACTTTCCAGGCTAGGTCATAAAAGGTGGAGCAAATTCTACCAGGCTTGTTGGATAGCCATGGGCCACTGTACAAGAAGCATTATCACCCTGAGGTCACCATGCTGTAAGGAAGCACAAGCTAAACCCAGGCAGACAGACCATGTGGAGAGCCCTCCTGACATGCTGAAAGAGAGATGCCCAGGCATCCCACACTCTCCCAATGCCCACTCTTCCAGCTCCTGCAATTATATAAGAAATCCTAAAGCAGAACCACCCAGTGGAGCTCTTCCTGAATTCCTGACCCTCAGAAACCTTGAGAGCTAATAAAATGATTATTGTTTTAAGCCAGTGAGCTTTGGGGTGGCTTGTTATGCAGCAATGGATGACCAGAACAATAGATAAGTTGATTTAATTTTTTTAACGTTTATTCATTTTTGAGAGACACAGTGTGAGTGGGGAAGGGGTAGAGAGAGAGGGAGACACAGAATCCAAATCAGGCTCCATGCTCTGAGCTGCCAGCTCAGAGCCCAACGCAGGGGCTTGAACTCACAGACTGTGGGATCATGACCTGAGCCACCCAAGTGCCCCTGGATGAGTTGATTTAAATGCTATGGCTCTTTATTAAGTAAGGAGAGAACCCAAAGGCCCGTTAGAAGTCATTAGAGCTAATTACCATGACAATCCAAGTGAAGTGGTCATTTCCTGTCAAAAGGACCTGAAACCAATAACAAAAGCAAATAATTAGTGAGACCAAGTTATGTTTTTAAAAAATCTTGACTCTGAAAGAAACTTCGTTTTAGTTAATATGAAATGTTTAAAGATTATGCCATATCTCTCAAAGGTAATTTGTGAAAGTAATTTTCTTTTCACCACTTTTTATTCCTATTTCAGAGATTCACATTACAGTAGTTCCCCTGTATCTGCAGTTATCTGTGGAGGACATGTCTTAAGACCCCCCAGTGGAATCCTGAAACCATGGGTAGTCCTGAATCATATATATACTGTGTTCTTTCCTATACATGCATACCTATGATAAAGTTTAATTTATATAATGGGCACAGTAAGAGTCTAACAAAAATAACGAATAATATAATAGAACAAGTACAATAATATACTGTAATAGGAGTTATGTGAATGTGATCTCGCTCTCAAAATTGCTTAAGTTTTACTCACTATTGTGATGACGTAAGATGATAAAATGCCTATGTGATGAGATGAAGTGAAAATTGTGAGGTGTTGGGATTTAGCATTAGGCTACTATTTTTCCTTCTGACCATATGTCAGAGGGAGGGTTATCTGCTTATAGACTGAGGTTGAGCATGGGTAACTGAAACCATGGCAGACAAAATTGTGGATGAAGGACAGTGGTGAGAGAGGGGGAACTACCGTTCCAGCAAACTAGGACTGATATATGGGCTGATTCCTAATCTGTCAACTCAGCAACTAAAAAATCTACAAGCTAGGAGGTTTAGTATCCCTGTCCACTACGTTCGTTTCCTGATCTCAGGACAGTTAGTCACAGAACATTTCTGTAAGGGAAAGTCCAGGACATTTTTAGTCTACATGGGACATGTAACCAGTGGGGCCATATCTGTGGGCTAAATTTCAGGATAGGAAAGATTTATGTCAGAGAAGTCAAAGCCTCCTACGGCTCACGCTTCTGGTATTAGTTCTTGTTTTAAAGTACTGAAAGAAAATGAAATAAAAATTAAGATCAGCCAAAGCAAATGTAGAAAAGTAACATGGAACATAGATATAGAATGTTCAGAATAGGCAGATCTATAGTGACTGAAAGTTGACTAGGTGTTCCCTAGGGTTGGAGGCGGAAGGGGTAGGGAGCCCTGGGGATTGATTGATTGTGGTGATGATTACAAACTCTGAGTATACTAAAAGCCTTCACACCGTTTATTTTATTTTATCTTATGTTTTTATTTTAGAGAGAGAAAGAGAGCATTCAGGGGAGAGGGGCAGAGGTAGAGAGAGAGAGAATCTCAAGAAGATTCCATACTCAGCACAGAGCCTGATGCCCAGCTCAATCCAATGACGCTGGAATCATGAGCTGAGCTTAAATCAAGAGCTGGATGCTCAACTGACTAAGCCACCCAGGTGCCCCAGCATTGTACACTTTAAATGGGTGAATTATATCTCAATGAAGCTACTATATTTAAAAAAAGTAACATGGGAAAACAGTTTATATAAAATAAAAACATAAAAATCAAGCCTCTTTATCATAACTAAAATGTTTTTACTGATGCTTAAAAATTCTCTCGGCTAAATGAGGAGATGATGCTGGGGTTCTTCTAGGCAGAGTTTAGCAAACTTTTACTCTTTTTCAAACTTTTTCTGTAAAAGGTCAGGCAGAAATTATTTCAGGCTTTGCAGGCCAAGAGGCAAAATTATGGATAGTATGGAGCTACTCATATATTGAAAGAGAAAACAAATTTCTGCACGTTTTTAAAATATGAAATTAAAAATATAATAATAATTGAACATAATATTTTTTTGCAATGAAAAGAATTTGTTTTTGATAACGATTCACTTAACTGAGGTTCAAAGTTAATATTCTCTATTGTCAAATCGATTGCAAATTTTCTGAGGAAAAAAAGTTCTTAGCTCATGAGCCATATAAAAACAGGCAGTGAGCTGGATTTGGCCCATAGGCCACTTATATATGTATATATATGTATATATTTTAATGTTTCATTTTGTTTTTTTAAGAGACAGAGAGGGACAGAGCATAAGCAGAGAAGGTGTAGAGAGAGAGAGGGAGACACAGAATCCAAAGCAGGCTCTAGGCTCTGAGCTGTCAGCACAGAGCCTGATGTGGAGCTCAAACCCACGAACCGTGAGAGCATGACCTGAGCCGAAGTCAGACTCTCAACCGACTGAGCCACCCAGGTGCCCCTCCATGGGCCATATATTTGACAATTCCTGCTCTAGAGGACTGTATTTCTAAAGTATGGTTTATTAGTTTCCTAGGACTTCTGTAACAAAGTACCACAAACTAGGTAGCTTAAAACAACACAAATTTGTTATCTTTTGGAGGCCAGAAATCTGAAATCAATGCTGCAGGGCCATGCTCCCTCCAAAGGTTCCTTCTTTGCCTCTTCCAGCATCTGGTAGCCCTAGGTGTTCCTTGGGCAATATCACTCTAATCCCCGTCTCTGTCTTCACATGGCCATCTTCCCTCTGTATCTGTCTGTATTTCTTCTCTGTCCTTATAGGGACACCAGTCATACCCTACTTGAGTGTGACCTCATTTAACTAGATACATTTGCAACAACCCTATTTCAAATAAGATCACATTCATTGGTATTGGGGGTTAGGACTTGAACATATCTTTTTGGGGTACATAATTCGACCCACAAGAGCAGTGGACTTGGCAGAGGGCTCTGGAGGATCCTAGGCTCAAAGGTGTTCCTTGCACTTGCAAACCTGGAGCATGTAGCACCACCCTTCTTAGTTCCCATAGCTCTAACACTTGGACACTTATTTTTTGTTGTTTTAAGGCCCCTAGATACCAGTTAAGTGCTTTCATTAAAAAATATGTCACTTGATGGGCACCTAGGTCGCTCGGTTAAGTGTCCAAGTCTTGATTTCAGCTGAGGTCATGATCTCACAGTGGCAGGGTCTAGTGTTGTGTAGAGCTCCCTGCTGAGTGTGGAGCTTGCTTAAGATTCTCTCGAAAGGAGGGAAGGAAGGAAGGAAGGAAGGAAGGAAGGGAAAAAGAAAGGAAGGAAGGAAGGAAGAGAAAAAGAAGGAAAGAAAGGAAAGAGGAAGGAAGGAAGGAAGGAAGGAAGGAAGGAAGGAAGGAAGGAAGGAAGGAAGGAAGGAAAGAAGGGAAAAAGAAAAAAGAAATGTCACTTGGGGTTCCTGTCTGGCTCAGTCAGTGAAGCATGCAACTCCTGATCTCAAGGTCATGAGTCTGAGTCCCATGATGGGCTTAGAGCTTACTTTGAAAAATAAAGACAAAAGTAAAAATATGTCACTTACTATTAGCAAAAGAACTAGAATTCATTCAATACTAGGATGAACGTTTCTTAGCTATTTTGAACTTCCTGGAAGCTTCATGATACATCTGAGACTCTAGAAAATGGGCAAATTTTTGTCTCTTTAGTTTATACCTTAAAACCTTAAAAAAAAAAAGCTGTTATTATGGTCCAGTCAAGAGTTAATGGTGTATACCAAGTTTGTAGCAAGTGGAAAGAGAATCTTCAGTACTCAAAAGTTTGTGTACTTAAGGGTGAAGAAGGTGTCAAGAATGACTTTCTGGTTTCCAGCAACTGTGTAGAGAGTGGAATGAAATAGGGAACATTGAAGTTTGGGGTGGAAAGAGGTAGATTTGAGTTTGGCATGGATATGTTTGTTCTGAGCAGCTTGCTAAACAATACGGCTTTCTATATGGAGCTGAAACTGGAGATAAAATTTGAGAGTGCTTGTTGGGATTTAAGGGGACCCATGAATAATTCCCCTTGTTTTCTGAGTTCAGAGCAACAAACAAAATCCCAGCTTTTTAACTGGTTAAATTGGATCGTAGAATACAGCTTTGATCAGTAGACAAAACCGGGCTTTTTAATATCCTCCCCCTGAATTTAGCCTCCTGGCCTCCAACTGCAGACCTCCATATTGCAGAAACAGAGCCTGGCCTGATAAGAGTGTGTCACGTGAGAGAAAGGACTGTGTTCCTGCTGCAGGGGCCACAGATCTAGACAGAAAGAGAGAAAGAGAGAAGAGGAGAGACACTCAAGCTGTGCATGAGTCACTCCTCCTGGGGGAAGGACTGAGTATTTCAGCAGGAAACAAATGGTATACTCAAAGAGGTAATTGAGGGGAATATAGCAAAGGGATTATTTACTGAGGTGTGGGCAAGATTAAAGGCACCAATGAGGGATGTAGAAGCATCCAGGAACTACAAACAGGGAAATTCTAGTGGGGATCAGGGAAGGGAACCTTTACCAGAACTGGGCAAGAGCTCTAGCCAAGGAAGAGATTGCCATCCAACAAGAATGTGGCTGAGGAAAGGAGCCAGTGCCAAAACTGGCTCTGACTGCCCCGGGGTGAGGTTAGGCTGTGGGGGAAGATAAACATCCTGCCTACTTGCTCTTCCCACCGTCTGAACTCCCTCCCATTGACCCACAGGAAACTAGAGGACTATGATGACCAAGGAATGCAGTGCGCAGCAGTCAGCCTGCCCAGACACAGAGGGCAGAAAAGGCTGGGGAGTAGGCAATCAGAAAACAACCAGCATGGTGACGCCTGGTGGCTCAGGCGGCTAAGCATCTGACTTTGTCTCAGGTCATGATCTCATGGTTCGTGAGTTTGAGCCCCGCATCGGGCTCTGGGCTCTCTGGGATTCTCCCTCTTTTCCTCTCTATCCTTCCCCCGCTCATTCCCTCTGTCTCTGTCTTAAAATAAATAAATAAACTTAAAAAAAAAAAAAACCCAGCATGTTGTTAGTAAGGGTTAGAGAGAGGGCAAGAGGTGTCACTGTGCAGTTCAGTCCTGGCAGTGAACTTCCCTGAGGTGAGGACTAGAAACTTGTTGTTCTGCCCCACCTTTGGGAGGCTAACCTCTTACGTGCACCCTCCCATCCACTGCTCCTTTGGGTCCCTCCTCCAACCACTGATGAGTAGTTTAGCCTTTACTCCAAAAACTCTGAAATGGAAGCAGAACAGGTCTTTAAATGCCCCACTGCACCTAGGAATGACTATCCTCATTCCTATCTCATATTTGCTCAGCTGTTTTGTCCAACAGGTTTACCGGAAGATATGCAATGGGATCAAATGACAATATAAATATATGACAATGTGATATTTGACAGTGATCCAATACCAATGAAATGGAAATGTCCCAAAGAACCTTTTTCTATTACATTGCTTCAGTAATACTAAAATGTGAAATTTTTTTTTTTTTTCACATTTTAACCTCTGTAAAAGTAGGAGTCAGATTACAGTCTTACCCACCGGGCAGCTGTTATGATGGCGGTGTCATTGCCCGCCATGTGCGTCAAAACTGGCAGAATGGGTATCAGCAGCTTGGAAGAAAACCCAGCAGACAGAGCAGAGCACTGTTCTAAAATGCTCCATCACCAGCACTCTTGATGACATATAAGGTGACACCGTCAGATATCACATGGGCCACTCTGACTTTAAAAGTGGCTCAGCCACAGAGACAGAAGGTAAAAGAGTGGTTGCAGGGGTAGGAGAGTGGGAAGAGTGAACTGGAGAATGACTGCTAATGGGTACAGGGTTTCTTTTTGGGGTGATGAAAATGTTCTGGAATAGGTAATGATGATGGTGGACAACTTTGTGAATGCACAAAAAACCATTGAATTGTGTTCTTTAAAAGGGCTAATTTTGTGGTATGTGAATGATATCTCAGTTTTTAAAAAGTGATAGAATGTATTGGGGAAAGCTAGGTAATGGATATACTACTTTTGCGCTCTTTTTGCAAGTTATTCTGCATCTAAAGTTATTTCAAAATAAAAATCTTGAAGGGGTGCCTGGGTGGCTCAGTCGCTTAAGCATAGGACTTCAGCTCAGGTCATGATCTCACTGCTCTTGAGTTTGAGCCCCGTGTCGGGCTCTGTGCTGACAGCTCAGAGCCTGGAGCCTTCTTTGTCTTCTATGTTTCCCTCTCTCTCTGTTCCTCCCCTGCTCACTCTCTGTCTCTCCTTCTCTCTCTCAAAAATAAATAAACATTAAAAAAATAAAAAGCTTGAAAGCAATTTGGAGGAGGAGGAATACTGTATAAAATGGAGGTCTTATTTAAAAAATCTGTGTGCCCAGGTGCCTGGGTGGCTCAGTCGGTTAAGCATTTGACTCCTGATTTAGGCTCAGGCTATGATCCCAGGGTCATGGAACTGAGCCCCATATTGGGCTACACACTGGCAGCTCAGAGCCTCCTTGGGATTCTCCCCTCTCTCTCTGCCCCTATCCTACACTCACTTGCACATGCGCTTTCTCTCTCTCTCAAAATAAATAAACTTTAAAAAGAAATTTAGAATTTAAAAAAAAATCTGTATGCAGAGTATGTTATAGACTTGTGTGAACCCTTAGGAAAAAAGTGAAAAGATATTCAGTAAAAGCTCTTTTCCAACTCTGAAAACAAACATGATTCAGAATATTTGGATTCTGACTATAAAGAGCTTCTAAGAATACTTTGTTATCTTGCTCATATTTTCCTTTTTATGTATGCACAAGAACAACATATGGTAAAAATCTATGTCTAAGTCAGTCTAAGAGAGCTTGTTAAGTAAGTATAAAATCAACATATTTAGTGACAAGTGTTGTGTTAAAGCTTAAATTGGCAGTTTCTCCCCCTTTCTTGGTGGTATTTCGATGTTATGAAATACAGTATTCCGTTTCCAAGGAGGAATAAGAGCTCCCAAACCAATTCTCCTTGCCCTTGTAAGATAAAGAGCAGATACGGAAGTACACAGCTACCTCGTACACAAACTCGTTCTGGTCAGTCTCAGCCCAGGGGTCTCACTCAGTGCCTGGGAAGAGAGGGGTCCCTCCATGGTTGCATCCAAAGTCTCTCATATATTCCACTTTTGGAGTCCAAAGGCTTACAGGACATAGACGGTTACCCCAGCACCAGCCCCACACGTGAGAAACTTGGAAAACATGAGCAAATCTGCTCAGCCCTGTATCATTTAGATCAGCTGTGTCTGTCCTGATTCTGGGTTGAGAGCTGTAGAAACAGACTCTGCCTGATCTAGGCAGAAAAGGAATTCATTGGTAGTTCTTTGGAGAGGTGGGGGAATTGCAGGGAAGACTGGAAAGCCTGGCTTTGAGTAGTGCGACCTATGAACTGTCCCCTGAAGGCACTGTTGCCAGGAGCTCAGCTCTGCACCCGCTTTTCATGGGGAGTTCTCTGCCAGGCCCGCATCTGTAACCGCTGACTCCTGACTCCAAGTTCCGGGTGAGTGTGTCACATCGACTGAGCCTTGTTCACATGGCTGCACACTTGCCATGTGGCTATAAGGGAAGCTGGGAAATTGAGTCAATGGCATTTTCTGCTTCTATAAAAGGAGATAGACTCTGCCTCCCACCAAGACTCTTAGGGAGGTGGAAGAAGTCAACAGATGATGGGCAGCCAAAATCATGATGATTATCTACCTCAAGTGAAATAAAGTTTTTTTTTTAAGTGTATTTATTTATTTTGAGAGAGAGATAAAGTAGGGCAGGGGCAGAGAGAGGGAGAGAAAGAGACTACCAGGCAGGCACTGCATGGTCAGTACAGAGCCCGAGGTGGGGCTCAAAATCATGAAGTGCAAGACCATGACCTGAGCTGACGTTGGACGCTTAACTGAGCCACCCAGGTGCCCCAAAATCAAGTTCTTAGAATCCCAGAACAAACATATAGTACTGGCACCAGCTGAAAGCCCTAACAGAGGCCTAGCAATATCTGAGGGAAGAAAGGAAGACTGAGAAAACATGAAAGAGTGAAAGAGAAAATGTTGCCAATATCAGCCGATCTTGAATACGTCTCAGTCTATATGGCAGTTTTCTATAGCTCTTGGCCTATGGACTTCTTAGTGTTGGGAAAACTCTTTCATCAAGAGCTTAATTATGGCCTGGGTTTACCATATCTTCTCCGGAAATTGAAACCTTTTCATCCTCTTGAAAAATTTAGTAAATTTAATGATGCTCCAAGATTTACTAGAGCCTCTTTTCTTCCCATCCTGTATATTTTAAACCCCCTAATTTCTATTTCTCTCGTGTCTTTGTCAAAGCAAGGACACAGCCATGTTCCTTCTTATGAGCAATCATTGCAATGGTGTACTGATAAGCAGGCTCTCTGGGGGGGAGGAAAAAAAAAGAGACCTGATTTATAGCATTTAACAATTTCCTCTGTGTAAGTACTCCTACCACGATGTATTTCAAGCTACCAAAGCTGTGCCTTGAAAAATCCCTGAATAGTTATCGGCTTTCCTGAGCCCCTCGAAGCTGTTGCCTCTTTCCTAGAATGTCTCCAATACTTGCCTCCTGAAGCAGGTTTCCTGCTTCTTTAATCTGGCCCATCATTCATAGTGGATTTCTCAACCAAAGCTGCTGTCGAATATATGTCCCATGAGGGCAGGTCTTTGTTCAAGCTGGGTTTGTTCCCAGAACCTAGAACAGACCTGGCACACAGAGGCTCTCGGCACATACTTGTGGTGGTGGTTCTGAGGCTCTTCTCTGAGGTTGGTGAGGACAACCCCCTCCCCCATGTGTTAGTCCACAGAGCCCTGCCTTTCTCCCGGGTATTAACGCTGTGTCAAAGGCAGCAGAGACTATCCTATCTTTTTCTGCGAAGTACGACACATCTCTCACTTACCCATTTGCCTCTGTCATTCCACTTCTCTTTTTAGGAAGATTCAGCCACCTTTTCAACATTTTAACTTGCTTCTTAAGTTGATCATTTCCTTCCTTATCATGTCAGCCAAGCGCTGTATCGATTAGTGTTTTCCTTTCTTTCCCTTTGCTTTTGAGTCAAGATCATTGTTTTCCTGATACGTTTCTTAGAGTCTGTCTTGTGGGGTCCACCGTGCCGAATGATTTGCAGTTTTGAAGTTTTGAGTCTGCCGGAAACATGGCGGATGACCCAGGTCTTGCCCTCCTTTATTTATTCTTCGTGAGTGGATGTTCTTTCATGGACGGTGCTGTCGATACTAGCCTGGACCAGTATCTAACCTAGGCCTGGACTCTATCTACCCCTACCCTGGCTGGTTTACACGCAGCCATTTCATCTTCCCGTGCCTTCCTGAAAGTCCTCCTCCAGAAGTTTCCTGGGTATGTTCCCTCCAGGCACATGTGACATCTGAAGGGTCTCCTATAATAATTGAGCCACTGGAAAGCTCACTGGTGGTGCTAGAAGCATTCTGTGCCCATCTTCCCAGACCTCCCCCCTCAAATCTGGCCACAGCTGCGTGACTACCTATCATAACTGTGGCAATCTTTAAAGGGTGATTCCCCAATTAAACTTATTGTTGACTCCTTATCTGACCTTTTAAGAGGGCACTTCTCAAAAGCTTCCTGGAACTGTACTCCCTGGTTGGGGGTGGCAGGGTCTAGATTATTCCAGTCTGTTCTCTGAAATTTTGTCTCCTTCTATTAGAGTTTTTTTGGATCCTACCTAGTTTGCCTTTCTGGTCTAGTAATAACCTAAACAAAAAGGTTTCTAATACCTTCCTTGAGAGTGGTTAGGTCCAGGTATATCTTATTTCACCTTTCTTTCTTTCTTTTTTTGAAGGTTTGTTTTATTTTTGAGAGAGAGAGAGAGACAAAGAGTGAGAGGAGAGAGAGCATGTGCACAAATGGGGGAGGGGCAGAGAGAGAGAGGAGGACAGAAGATTGGAAGCAGGCTCTGTGCTGACAGCAGAGAGCCCGACACAGGGCTCAGGCCCACAAACCCAGATATCATGGCCTGAGCCAAAGTCGGATGCTCAATTGATGGAGTCACCCAGGTGTCTCTTATTTCACCTTTCATATTGGACTGGTGTGACCGCCATGATCAAAACATGCGTGTTAAAGAAATCCTTCTCCCTCCATGGCAGTGGCGGTAAGGCCCAGTGCTGGATGATCAGAATAGACACTGCCTGCAAACAACCAAAGTGTATCTCTGGCTGAACCAGATCTCAGTCTTCCCTGCTGACCACCCCTGCCATTATCGTCCTGGCTCTTTTATCTTTCTTTCTCCAGCTGCTCCGATTCTGGCTTCAAGATCAAAGTTTTGTTAAAGAAAAAAAAATTTTTTTTAACGTTTATTTATTTTTGAGAGACAGAGACAGAGCGTGAGCAGGGGAGGGGCAGAGAGAGAGGGAGACACAGAATCTGAAACAGGCTCCAGGTTCTGAGACATCAGCACAGAGCCTGACGCGGGGCTCGAACTCACAAACCGCAAGATCATTACCTGAGCTGAAGTCGGACACTTAACCGACTGAGCCACCCAGGCGCCCCGTTAAAGAAAAATTTATTCATAACTCACGTTGGAGGCCGAATGGTAAGACAGACTTTATTTAGGCAGAGGGACCCCTGCAATGGGGTGTTTTGCAGTAGGGGAGAGAGATTGGGCTCTATTCAGAATATAGCATAGGCAAGTGGGAGTTTATAGCCAAGGGCAGGGAAGCGGATGGGTCAGTGGATGCGAAATCGCTAAGAGGAAACATCAGGGATAAGGGGGTTCTGGCTGAGCCCAGCTCACAGGATTTTTGCTGAAGGCAGGCCACGGTGACCAGGCATCACCTGGGGGCGGAGGAGGATGAGGAACATGACCAGATGTTGAGGTTGGGGTCGGGGTGGTCTGGTTAAACTCACTTAACAGGATTCTGGCTAAAACTGGATAAGGTAGAGACGAGCATGGAAGGCTAGAAATCAGGGCCCAGTGAAGAAAAGAGTTCAGAGGAGCCTTACTAGAGTTTGGTTAAGGAAAGAATCTTTGTTAGTTTCTAAACCAATCCTGCTCCTCCTTGATTCCTAGAGACAGTACGTTCTTGGCCCAGGCCTTTTATTATTCTTTCTGAGACTTTGGTTTACTAATATTTTTATTAATGCCCCCAAAATTGGCCTGCCACGCATCAAATAAGGCCCTTCTTTGAATCTCTAATCGAAGCCATGGCCAGGCTTAGGTAACAAATGTAGAGGACTTTGATTCATGTGGTGGGGTTTGAGGGTGATTCTAGGAGTCTGTAGGCCACAAGGAACCAGGAGGTTAATTCCACCACAGTTCGCGCTTTGGCCCTAAAATTGGGTTCAGTTCAACATACAAAGAGGAAGAGAATTTGAGGTAGTTGACTTCATGTCCATAAAGCTAGACCCGCATAACTAGTACATTCTAACCCGGTGTTCTCAAGTTCTCAAGTGTTCTCAGACCAGCCGCATCAGCACCACCTGAGAACTTGTTAGAAATGCTAATTCAAAGGCCTTGCCCCAGACCTACTGAATTGGGTGGGGGGGGGTAGGAGCCCAGGAAACTACTTAAACAAGCTCACTAGGTGAGTCTTCTGAATGTTAGAGTTCAAGAACCACAGTTCCCTCCCAAGTGGCACTTAGCTCCCTTTACAGGAAGTTTCATGTGAAATGGCTTCCTTTAGGCTGTTCCTGCCTGAGAACTATGGTAGGAGAAACAAGAAATTTTCCCAACCGCTAATGCCTAAAGAATTTTTTTTCCACTGGAGCTCTGCATATTTTAAGTGACAGAGAGCCTCATCTAATCCCCATGTTGAGTTCACCTGCTTAGGTCTGTAAGTTGCAAAAGCTCACCCGGCCTGTGTGCACCGAGCTTGCAAAGGCCTGGGTTTGCCAAAGCCCCGTGACACCAGTCTCATTAAACTGCTGTGTCTTAAAGCAGTCAAGGGCCGGGAAACCCTGTGCTTACCAAGTACTGACACCTCCTATCCCAGCCACACCCGAAGCATCTCGCTCTCTGAATATATTTTATATCTCCAAAGCCCCAACTTTGTGCCTGTTCCTTAAGCTTTCCTGGCTTGTGGGTCTTATGTGGGGTTTGGGGGTGAGGAGGAAACAAATCTAACCCTCCTCATCTAACCCATCCTACTGAGGAAGTAGGATCAGACCACCACTAGGGCTCAATAGACCACTTTTACTGCTGATAAAGTTGAACTGGAAAACGTAGCTGGGAATCTGCAGCCGTCATTGGGCTTCCTCACACCTTCGCCCTGAATTGAACCTCCCCACCCCAGTTGCTGGCCTCCCCATCTGCTGGGGAGATTGCCAGACCCGGCCGTGTTGTCACCAGAGCTAGTGCAGCATTTCCCCAACCTTCCCAATCAGCTCAATTACTTGGTCTTTGGGGGAAAGTGGTAAGTTGTGGACTGACAGCCAGGAGAGGCGCTCCAGTACCATTCCTTCCTGGCGCGAAGGGGAGGATGGAGGAATAAGGTTTTCCCTGGTTGTGGAAAAATTATTTGAGGACATTGACACAAAAGAAAAAATCTAGAATGGGAAGAGGGGATGGTCAGGACGGAGGCTTGAGGAAGGCTCACTTTTCAACATGGTTTCAAAGAGAAGGCCCCAGCCAGATAGAGAAGGAGGAGGACCTAGAGCATGTGGTGCCACAGGGGCCAGGGGAGGATCATTAATTTTAAGGAGAGAGTGATCAGAAGGGTCCGACTCTCCTGAGAAGGCCTATAAAATCAGAACAAAATCTGTCCCCTAGATTTAGCCATATGATGACCTTACTGAAGGGTGGGAAGGGGAACCGAGCTTTGGGGTAGTCTTTGGAGGGTGTCGAGGGGGAGGGTTTTTCAAGAGGGACAAAGCTTGTTTGAAAACTGATGGGAAATGACAGCCTTCTGAGCTTGTGGTTGGGGCAAATAGCCGGTACCCCGTTCTCTGGGCCAGGTACCTTGGGTGGAGTATTCCCTCTGTCTACACGGAGCACCTTTTCCTAATTTGCACAAAGATGCAGTGTGAGCTAACAGCAGCCCTGGATGGGAGGATGCTGGTCCACAAGAGATGGCATAAAGGATAGTAGGTCACATAGTCACCTGTATAGCTAGGACTAGAAGCTGAAGGCTTCTGGCTCCAAGTGCACGGACAGCTCCAAACCCCCCAGGGCAGAAAAAGAAAGGCTCTTCACTTCAAGAGTTTGCCTGTATTTTTGGCAATCCCTGATTATTTTAGCACCAGTTGACCCAGTATTTCTTTCTTTATTTGGGGGGAGGGATGCAATTTTTTTTCTTTCGTTTGAACACATACTTAAATCCTGATCTGGTCAGAACGATCAGGATCCAATGGTCCTAACCCTCCCTTAGTGACAACCCCTTGGTCCCTAGAGATCCACACTTTAGATTAATGGTGAGGCGCTTACAAAGGTAACAGACGGGCCTGTGCTTCTAGGATTGGAGAGTGCTCCCCAGACCAGTTGGTGGTCTCTCCCTACCTTCCACCCCTAGTCTCAGAGCCCATATTCTTTAAGAGGTGGTCTTTGGATGCAATTTTTATATAACTGCGGACGTAACCCCTTTTTATAGTATCTTACTTTTTCAATTAAATTACTTCTAATTTTGCCATAACAGAAATATTACCACCAGAGACTTCTTGATGATAAGCTTCCCTTTGCTAGTTCCATATTCTTCTAGTTTCCTAAGCCATTTATCACATGCCTACATATCTGGAAAACAAAAATAAGTACACTCGGGAGAGAGCGTTT